>JAYESA010000012.1:81030047-81780047 GCA_036927795.1 Iris macrosiphon | reverse complement strand
TCTGTGATTGAGTATATTGAGATTGTTGGTGGTTCATTATATTGCTAGATAGATTACCCAAACAACGTTCTACCACCGATTCTGCGGTGTAGGCTGGCATTGTTCCTGACTTGCATCCCTACATCGGGTGTGGGTCATGACAAATACCCTCATACAAAGGTACTAAAGTATCTCATCTATATCTAATACACTAGCCACTAGGTTACTCGTATCCTAAATATCTATGATACTTGAGATACCCCGTATCTTGATACTAAGATATTGCTTATATCTTGGTATCTTGATACAAACCAATTCATTAACACCTAACAATCACTCTAGGATACTCACTTGCATCTTGGTATTAATATAAAAATATATAAATACTTTCTATCGACTATGTTACCAATATACTTGACACTATGATATTATACTGGTACCATTATATCCATCATATAATTCTCTGATATGTAACTACTCTCTTACTCCAATATACATGCAAATATGCCAACACTCACTAAAATTACTCCCACACAGGTTACCCCTTTTTTCTTACTATCGGGAATACCTGTGCCCCTACTCCCCATGATACTCCTTTACATACCCTATACAAATATTGTACTAATACACCTAGTAGATACTATCACACACAATAATACTCATTAACACTAAACTGATATACTACACATATCGTAAAATACTCATCATAATCATGATACACCCTGGATACTTGCACACTCTAGGCACTCTTGGTAACAGACACTAACTTTATAACTATACTTGGCACATGCACTAAACACTCTAGGATACCAACTTGACACTAACCTACCCAATGACATGTTATTGGTATTTCAAATATCCAGACCCCCAAATCATAATCCTAATAAAACACCGACACTTGTACTTTATTTCACCACTCATGAACTCACTCACACATCACTCACTGTGTATTTGTGCAGACAATCTAGACACCCAACTTCCATCTCCTACACCTATCACTCACTAACACATCAATACCCTCAAATACTAGGTGATACACCACCAAACTAGACACATACCTGTGCACACATATCTACACACACCAATGTACAACACTGAACAAAAAATAGAAGTCCTATTACACTCAACTACACACTTGTGTGCACCCATCTTCTTTGGCATACTTACTAGTACATCTCATGGATACAAATTCTCCTCCTCATGACACAACCAAGTTTCAAGCACAAATAGAATATCAAAGCTCCATTGATACCTAAATACAAATTCATGATACTCAATTATTATATGGATTCAATAGTTATATGAACCTATATATATATTTAAAACATATATAATGATATTGATACAAATACCTAGAATCATTAATTGATATACTACTCTCCCTCGTAACTCATATTTTCTTATACCATTTGTACCAATTACTAACTATACTCTGACACCAACCACAGAACTATTGTTACAAATGGTACTACAATATGAGTTATTTTTAGGGTTATACACTGATATCCAATACTCACATACCTAACCAGGAATCACTCAGAGACTCATAAGTTATTCATCGAACAGTCAAAACTGATACTCAAACTTGACACTAACTTGTCTGCAAGTTACCAAGCTACTGCACTATCCAGTGAGCTACCTCAGGAACTAATGAAGATGAGGCTGTATAAGGAACTAAACTAGAGGAACCTGAGATATCTCTATCCTGAGCTGGCATGAGCGATAAAGAAGGGATGTTCTCTGTCGTCTTCGAATATGTTGATGCTTCATCTAACAACCTTGAGAAAACGATGCGACGATGGTAACTTTTATGCCTGGACCTTGCCATTCTGAATGAATTTAAAGATCTGGCTAATCTTAGAGGTAAGATAGAATATAATTAAAGATTTGAGTAATTCATAATGATAGAAATAAAATGTTAAGAACCAATTTAAGGTAAAATCTTATAATCACATACGTCTATCCAAAATTATGTTATCCAAATTTTTTTCCATACCTGTAAGCATTGTTGCGATAAACTATAGCGTCCATAACTAAGGTATATACATCCATAATCATGTTATCTAGAATTTTTACCACGCTAACTAGTATGGTTGCGGAAAACTCTGAATTCTATAACTAAGATATGTATATCCTAAATTAGGTCTCTACATTTTTGTCATGCCAGCTAGTATAGCTATAATAAACTCTATAATCCATAATTAGGGCAGACGGTTATAGTTTCCACGGTCTCATCTAAATACGTCATCGAAATATACCTTAATACAGTTCATAAAATTTATCTCAATACAAGGATTAAGTTCAAAAAAGGACAAGTATACAAGGATTAAGTTCATAAAATTCATCCCGACTACGGTCTTATGGTCAAAATATGATATAGGATAGAAAATAGCAGTGCTAGAAGAACCAGTAAATAATTTCAAGGTAAAAAGAACTGTAAACGATTGCAAGGTACACTTTTTTGTCTCCTGATGCTGCTCATTCGTCTGTCCGGTGCCCACGTCTGCAGGTGTTGCGGATCCTAAGTGCCCCGAATAAAATACTTAAATTAAAAACTAACTAACTCAATCACCTAGAATATATAGTATTAGATAGAAGTTCGTTGTCCGAACATCGACAAGTTTCTCGGAGTTCGAGCCCACGATCCTACGCATGGGTTTTAAATTATATTTATAAATATTCTCCTATGCACACGTATATGCATATATCAAGCTTATGTATATATATGCATGCGTATGCGAAACGTCAAAAGTTTTATTGGTACATCCCTAATGCATAAACAATGATTACACCTCATATTTATGATTTAAATCATCATTATATTATGATATTTATAAGTATTAAATTCTGGAATTTAATTACATGGATAATAAATATCGAAACAAAAGTTTGACTTGAGATTATTAATCCCTACAGTGTGATTAGGGTTTCATCCTATTAAAATATATAATTCGGATCAATGGTTTTGAGTGCTACAAGGCATGGAGATAGGTTTCAAAATTTCTTAGAAATTCTATATATGTATCACATAATTTTGGGCACAATAAATAGATCAAAACTCGCGGTGATAGAATACGTACCAACGCAATTACGATATCGATATTCTTCGCGATTAAGGGATTTCAGAGTACCAAAAGATCTCCAAAAACCTTGGAACTTGTCACGGTATTAGGGGGCTTAAAACGGAGGGTATTCTTAGGTTTGGTGCATAGGTCTAAACCCACTTGGACAGCAGCAACAGTAGCCAAGGCTGATGTCTAGTTTGTTCAGGTCGGTCCTAGTGACAGTCGGTCTAGCCAATTGTTTCGGCTGAAAGAGGGGGATCAAAAGGCAAGGAAGGGAATAAGGAAGGAAAGGAAGAAATAGAGGAGGTCGCTGGGCTACGGTCGTCTATGCAGGAGATGGGGGGTCTAATAGGGTTGGGGTTAAGGAGATGTGGGTAAGTATATGTATAGGTATTAAATTGGGTGGGGGAGATTAAATAATGTTTTAATCTTATGGGGGAGGGGATTTGAAAGCCTAATATGGCATGCAAGCCCTCCCAAATCAATAGGGATGATTTAATTTACATATATTTGAATTTAAATGCGGTGCAAAAATGGTAGGAGCAAAAGAATGGGCTTCTTAAAATAGAAATTTGTATTTAAAAGCAAAATTTGAATGAATTTATAGAGCATGTGGGGACTCAAATAAATGGGACACCATTGTCCTAGAGGTCTAGTTAGGTTCTCGAATATAAAATTGGTTAGAAGAATTGAGGTATTGTTGCATATTAAAATCGTACGCAACAACAAAAAGGGGGATTTAAGGGTAATTTTCTCGTAATTACGTCGCTTAAGTTGTGCGACCAAAATGAAACATGGGAATATAAATTTTTGAGTGACATTCATGGCATGGGCCTAAGTTAGCTCGTCAAAGTCTAGTAAGCAAAGTTGGTTGGGAGAAAAAGACTATCGTTGTACTCAAGATTTTAAAACCATGGTAATTTGTATCAAGATTTCAAGAAATATCTAATAAATATTTTAATTACTATTTCATTCTATTTAATAAAAAATTTAAAAAATTATTTATTTTGAATTACCAAGAATAACCCTATCTAAAAATCAGAGGGCTTACAATCTACCCAACTTATAAAAAAATTGTCCACAAAATTTAAAATAAGCATGGTAGAAAAGAGTAAGAGAATTCACTACAGAAGAAAGATAAATACGACTTGTTGTATTGAGTTTCTCGCTATGTAAAAAAATAAGGCATGATCTTTAGATAAGGAATGCAAAATGGTAGAAAATAATTTAAGTACGCAAGGTCATACCTTGATTCTTGAAAGAAGATGGTTATAGTTACCAATGGGTTCCAAGTTTGACGTTACGTTCTAAGAGCAAGTATACACATAGTTTCAGTCAATATCCAACTTATAGAAATCAAGTTGGCCATAAAAACTATGGTCATGAACCTATTTACAAGGCTTATGGAATGATCTTATTATAAGAAAAGATGCGAGAATATCAGACTCTTCTAGCTTTAGTCATAGACTAACAAGAAAAATCTTTGTACTATCATAGTATTATTGGCCAATTCCTCTATAAGGGATAGTATTATCAATTCAACACGACTGTTATATAGGTCATTTCTTTAATAAGACAAAAGATAGGACTGGATCAAATATATCTAGTGCAATGTGGTACCAAGGTGTCACTACTATATTTTCTAGGAAAGAAATTTTTTGTTATTTGATAATTAATTATATATTGTGCATATTAAATATTTATTTATTGTATTATTTATTTATTTTTAGCATGTTAGATTTATTTTTAGACTTGTGTAGTCGACCTAACTAGTTACAATAGATCCATCGACCCAATATTTAATTTTAGTAGATTTGAGCCCAATAATTAGAACCCCCTTTTATTAGGAGGATGATTAATTAAGTTAAATCCATTAGACTAGAACCTTCCCTCCTTAATTAATTTCTTCATGAGAGGCCCCAAGAGGTATTTTAGACTTTACATAGTAGCTTGAGGGAGGGGGCAAGTGAGACCTATATAAAGGGGATGAAAACTTTCCCTCTCTTCATTTTTTATTCCAAATCTAGATCTAAAATTTTTCTCAACCAAAATCCATCAAATTTCTACCAAAATTTTCCCCAATTTCTTCCCAAATCATTATTGGAGACTAGTAGAGCAAAGATCTAGAAGAAGGAAGCAAGGATATATAAAGAGGAGCAAGGATCTACAAGTTGAAGGCTCATTTCACCAAAATTAGAAGTTTTATTGGGAATCCATCTTCTAATAGGTACAATTTAGTTTTTCTTCTTAATTTAGGTTCTAAATATGAGATTTAACCATGAGAAATCAACCCATATGCATAGTCTGCCCAAAGGATTTGTTTTTGTGTTCATAGGAGGCCTATTGAGAAAGTTATGGTACTTTTTGTATCAATTTTGGGGGAATTCCGATATTGATATTTGTTGTGTATGTCAATTGATCCTATAGATCAATTTGGCATATACTTGTATTTTTGGAGCTAGTATCGTATCCACAATTGGGTACGTGTAGGTCGTATCCCAATAATTTTGTGATACGTATTGATTTGTGGATTTTTTCTCCAACACGAAACTTTGTGCATGTTATATTTTGACACTGACATATAGATTTGTGTTTGACTCTTTGTATTGTTCATAAATAATATATTAGACTTGTTCGTATCCTTCGGGGTACGGTTGGATGTGTGGTGGACTCGTGTCGCAAGCGTATCCTAAATCTAGTGAGATACGGGTGTGATACGCTCCATGTGTTTGTGCAATTATTTCTAGATCTATTACTCTTTTGTTCTTGATCATTTTAATGTGTATATATATATATATATATATATATATATATATATAATGTATCTATTTTACCTATGTGTATATATATATATTTATGTAGCTATTCTTCTACATATGTAAGAGCTATTAATTATTGTAGTATATATATATATATATATTTATATATTGTTAATATATATACTTATATGTTATGTTATGTTATGTTATATATATATATATATGTGTGTGTGTGTGTGTGTGTGTATGTGTGTATGTGTGTGTGTTTGTGTGTGTACGTATTAGTGATATATATATATATATATATATATATATATATATATATATATATATATGTTACTATATGTAATATTGGGGAGATGTATATACATATATATAGATGAGCATGTGTATATATATAAATATCTGTAGTTATTATAATATATATTACTATGGTGTATGTTATTATATAAGAGAGAGAAGAAAACAACACTTATCGCAACAGCAGCAGGGCAGCATTAGCGACAGCAACAATTGCCGCTACAGCAGCAGAAGTAATTGCAACAGCTGTAGGGCTGCATTAGCGACAACAACAATTGCCGCTACAGCAGCAACAATAATTGCAACAGCAGCAGGGCAGCATTAGCGACAACAGCAGCAATTTACAGTGATAGTTTGCCTATATATAGAGATATTATGTATTTATATTAGCTATTTAATATACGTATGATATTTGTATATATGTATATATTTCATAATTGATATTTATGCATTAGTATATTATATTTTTAGTAGTTAGATCTATATATATATATTTATACTTATTGAATTAGTAGTTAGATATATATTCATTTTAGCTATCTATACGTATGTATGTATAATGTATATATAGATATACATTAGTAGTTGATAAGTTATTATGTAGCCATAAGTATCCATGCACTAGTAGGTATCATATGTTAGTAGTTAGTGTATATAGAGTTAGTTTGTATGTTAGTATTAATATAGTTAGATATTAGTATTACCTTGAGATATACCAAGGTATGAGTAGTAGGTATTAGAATAGTAATAGGATAGATATAAACTAATTATGGATTGATAGTAAGGTGACTAAAATAAGATATATAGTATTGAATAAGTATTAAATGCATAGTAGTTTATAGTTATAGTTGCGTAGTTAATATATATACTAGAGTGACAATACCTTGAGATACCAAGGTAAATGCCAAGATATTGAGGATACCCAAGGTATTGGGTTTGGGTATCAAAATGGAGGTTTAGTAATGCGATACCAAGTTGGTTCAAAACCAAGGTATCCACATAGCTAGTTATAATTAGGATTCATATATTTAATATTATTTGATATGTACATATGTGTTATATTTTATCTCTTGTTTACGTATCCTGAGATACGGTATCTTAATATCCTAGATTTATCTTGTATGATCTAGATTCATATTATATGAACCCAACATCATTGAGATAGACTCATGCAACATAGAAATAGCTAGTTTGACCAAGATTGACTAGTTTGGCATAGTGTTGACTCAGTTTGACTATTTTGACTTAGAAATAGCTTTATGACCTAGAAGTTGACTAGTTTAATTTATTCTCATCCCAAAATCTTGTATTAATACAATATTTTATATATAGGTCTGTGACACCAGCTCAGACATCATTTTTAATCATTTGCTCTGGACCACAGGCGAGTACATTCTCTGATAGTTTCCATCATTTGATTACTACTATAATTCAAGTATTTAAAAATGTTTCTTATGATTCTTGACACGATGGTACACGGATTGATATTATTATTGGATCGTTAGTCATGAGATATTACCTTGATTATTTAGATGGTATCGGATACTGTCCTTATTGGTATTGGATAACATTAAATATTATAGATTAAATATTGGATAAATTGGCTAGTAATGTGTCATGATTCAATCCATCATATCAGTCGGGGTAGAAAAATACCAATTAAATATGTGATCAAGAACTATCGGCTAGTAGTGTAATCATTGTCTACTAACTAATCATGCAATTCACGTATGGTTGAGTTAGCTCCTTAGTGTAATCATTGAATCTCCCAGGCCAATCATATATTTAGGTAGAATCTCAAATTACATAGTATATTGTAGTTTCCATATTCAGTTCATTGATTACCTTGTTCTATTTCTAACATTACAGTTCATTCCTTTATTCTTGTACGCATTGATTATATTATGTTGCTAGTATTGCCTATTCTTTTATGGTTCTTGATTATCAGTGATATTCTTATCGTAGATAACATTTTCTATTTTATTGCTTTATAGTTTTTGTCAATTAATTGAAACTGCTATTGGGTTATACTTTGCTCCATTCCTGACTGGAAATTTTTTTTTAGAGGATCTGGAAGATTGGTGTCCGATATACTACGGACCTCAGCATATAGATGGTGCAGACATGGACCCACTACTTCTGGAGTGACTGCCGGGAAATTTAGTCGGATTCACTAGTTAGCATAGTTAGTTCTTTTTTGCATTTTGGCACCGAACTTGTTTTCGGCATACATTTTGAGTTTTGGATATTATTTTTATTTGTTGTTGTTATATTTTTTTAACTGCATAATTATGTTAGACTTATGTGATATCTTCTCGTGCCATAGAATTATGATTGAGTATTGTGTTGAATTAAGTTTATTACTCTCTTCTTGGAGTTAAGATATTATTGGAGGTTTATGTTTTATTGTGAGATAATTAGATAGTATAGTTGACCAAGCCAATGTTCTACTGCCGATGTTGCAGCGTAGACTGGGAGTTGTTCCCGACTTGCAACCCTACACCGGGTGCAGGTTATGACACAAGGGATCTGATTTTTGCATGACACGGCTAACGAAGCGATAAGAACAAGAAAATTATATGAAATAAGAGTTGGTAAACCAAGATAAGAGGTTAATAATACGTCATAAAGTATTTTCACGGGATTATATTCATGGTTAAGGCACGACTAAGTAGGCATATAGAGAAATAACTCATAAGGACTAGGTCAAGAGAGTTAAAATGGAAGGGAATTGTTAGCCCTTGGTGATATGGACATTAGCAAGGGGTTGGTTGTAGGAATTTAGCACAACTAGGAAATGAACAAAATTCTAATCAATCATATAATTCGAATGGTTGTTAGGGCAATGCCATGAGACTATGACTATTAAAGAAGATAAGTAACTCAATATAAAAGGATAATTGTACGATCGATAGCAAACAATGACTTCTAGTTATGAGGACAATCTTGGATTTTGGCTGATTTATTAGGCTAAAGATGCTACACTCCTACTCATACCAACATACAATCTATCTATTCTGGTTTCTAAGAATAATATTTGATCCTAAAAATGTCGCTAGCGAATCTCAAGGCTAGAATCTAACTTATATCACCTGTTTACCTTACATCTTATTTTCTCTTCAACTAGTTCACTCAATTACTCCTCTTGATTTTCTCAATGTTGTTCCAACAACATGGTGCATAAAATGTCGAGAAGGTAGTCTTCCAATGTCATTAACCTTCATAGATCTCTGAAATTAAGTCTGTCATTTAATTTCTTCTCTTTCTCCATATATAACACAACTTCATCTCCAAAAAAATTGTGTCCATACTTCACAACTCAAACCATATATCTAATTCATCAAACTATTTCTAAATACTCTATCACTATTTTATTATCATATCCCGTCTAAAATTTTATTTCTTTCTTCTATCTACAAGGTCATTCTATTATAAAATCCTAGTTTCCTCGAGAATATATCCTAGTATCAATGCACTAAAATATTGAGAATGAGATTTACTAAGGTCCTTAACAAAAGCTGATACTTGAAATGGAGCATATGATATGATCTGTACCCCTTTCCATTATAATGCAACTTTATTTCTATTGATTCCTTATCCCTACCTAACAACTCATCCCTAGGTACTATTTATCAATCTATTAGTGATACCTCACTTCTATTTTATTCTTATGTTCCTATATCAAAAATTTATCTCGACTCTTATGTCATGTCATTTCATGGCTTGTTTGGTTACCGAAGGTCTTCTAACATAATCCTATTAATGAGTCATCAAATAATGTATGAAACTACCAACTGTTATCGCCTATCACAATTCTATATAAGATATCCATTCTTAAAATTCTTATAACTCATTACAGAGATTATACTATTTATTTTCTCGATCTAAGCTTCTTATTCTTTCTTAATTTATAAATTTAAAGTTGATTTAACTGCCACCCAACTTGCTTAGGTTTTTGTACTATATGTAATCATCGTTATGTCGTTATAGATAATCTTTATTGTAATCCTCGACTCAATTTATCTTTTGACACTCTTCAATTTTCATCCTTAAAAACTTTCTTGTAAATTTCAGCCTTTCTCTTCTTCAATCATTTAACGTACACATATTACTACTTTTATAACTCTTTCCTCTTTATAACCGTTATGTTTTCTTAACTCAATATAGCTGCTCTAGTCATAATCTCTTTTGGGTTCCTAGCTAACTTGTATCGATCAATTATTTATCATAGCTATAGCTTACTAGCCTAGTCATTATATGATCTCTAACCGTAATCTCCATCCTTATTTTATAGATACCTACGTAAGCTAGAAAAATTAAATTCAATCCTTAAACTCTATACTATACTCCTATAGTTATCCCTCAAATCTTTTTAACAGTACGACCAACAATTTAGCCCTTCTAGATATAGTACACGATATAATAATTACATATAAGTCTAATATTTCTTATACCTAGCTAATTAGGTAAGTAATCAAAGCTAAACTAGGCAGGTGATCAATTCTAATACTTGACACTAATCGTCAATTGAGAAAATCTCTCTGTCATGATTTGATTTACTATACTCATTCCAATCTACTAAATATGAAAATATGTCTAAATCTTAAACAACTCAACCAATCCACACAATATCCCATTGCACTATTGTTCACCTTTGTCTCAGCTATCATAATATATCATAATACACAATTCATATATAATCATCAAATACCTATCTTCCTTGGGAAATTCCTCTTGGCTAAAATATTATTGTATTCCAATTTTTACTCCATTCATAAGCACAATATTATGATTATGGCCTCAAAGGAAAACTTCTCAAACTAAATATTATTATAGAATTTTATGCAGGTACTAGTATGGTTTTAAGTAGAAGGCATATCTATCCCTTCTATCAATAAGGATCTCACGTAATACTTTCTAAGGTCTGTTATACATTTGGTCCCATTTTTTTAGGAAGTTATACTAACCTCCAAAGTTCAACTATATATTCCATCAAATTATTTTAATCATTATGTTTAAGGAATCCATCGTACCCCTAACTAAACCCTATTATTCCTCTATTCACCCCTATCTAACTTATGTAACATGGTTTCGCCCTTCTATTTTAGAATTTTCTACTAAGGTAAAACCATATGTATAAGATCCAAAACTGTTATTTTGTTCTAACCGTCTATCCAATAGAGGCATCTATCTAGACTATTCCTAACATAGATAGTCAAAGACTTTTTAGAAATATTTCCTCTACTATAAGCATAAATTCATCATGCCCTAATAATTTAAATTATATATCCTCCAAGCATGAGTTTACTTGGAATCCTTATACCTATTAATCTTCATAAGGTAGAAGCCTGAAGTTCTATTTCTCTTAAGTTCATAATACAGTTTCTTGTATCAACTTGGACTATAACTAATCCCTAACATCTTGCTAGGCTTTTCCATAAATTATTCTGGTCTACTTAGTGACCCATCACTTATAATAATTGGTAGAGTTTACCTTATTTTAGGTTCCTACTACTAACATCAATGCTCATATCTTAACCTATTATAACTGTAATATCTAGAAAATATCAACCATAATATTTTCTATTCAGGTAACCATCTACTTACAAATACTCTATCAGGTATGCCTTCTTCGTCTTGACGAGAATCTTCTACTGGAGTAACTATCGCGTATGAGTGTTCATCTCTCCAAGATAGGAAAAAAGAGAATCAATGAATAAGAGTTCAAAGGAAGTATGATTGAGTACAATTTTGATGTTCAAGGACGATATTAGAAATCAAAGGAAGTTTCACTAGCAATTATGGATAGAGATCCTAACAAACATATCCCAAAATAATGAAGGCTCGTTCGGTATAGTAACCTAACCGAGACGATATAATCTTGACCTATATGGGCCACCATAAAAATATGTCATACCCCAGCCCCAAAATACGTAAGACTTGAAATACATAAACATGCCAGCTACATATTCAACCAGACTCTTGTCCGACTTGAATATGTATAAGCTTTACTATCTAAATAATATGGTAAATTTCTAAATCTCAATCCACAAGAAAATAAATAAAAGAAAGGACAACATGTATCATGGTGTACATCCCAAATAATACTTGTCCGAATAGACTCAAAAGAATAGCATGAGTCTACAAAACTAGGCTACAGTAGCAGAAGAGTAAACAACGAGAATAAATAAATATAACAACGGAAGAAATAATACATGTACCTAGTTCCAATGCCTTTATAATAAGTCGATACTCCTCAGTAGCTCAAGAAAGACTCTACGATAGTCTATATTGCAAAACAAACAAGGAACCAAGTTCTCAGAGGGACGTAACAAGGTACAAAAATAGCGTGCCAAAAGTAAACAATATAAATGTACAAAAAATACTCTACGATAAAACTATAATAACTATCTTAGTGAATGCATATGAGAACATCACCCATACGCTAGACCACCAATGTGCGTGACTATATATATCAATAGACACGATAATAACTATAAAAATTGCATAAAGACCCCACCAGGGTACCTGCAGCTGCTATGAATGACTGATGCTCTGGCAATGGTAACTATGATGTATATGGTATCCCAGCATTCCGAATATATTCTCCCCTTCCTATGTTTCTCACGTCTCATATCTACAACATGTGTCACCCTCACTTTTCCAAATGAGGGTATTTTGGTTATTTTGAATATCTATTTATTTCTAGTGATTAATACTTATTATAGTGCTATTTAAATTAATTGTGCATTATATTATTTATTTATAGATAGTGGGCTAGCCTATTATTAGACTTGACACTTTTGGACTCAAATTAGACTTGTCATGATAACAATTGAGCCCTACATGGACTAGGCCAATTAGACCAATTTCTATTAGTTAATTAGAAGGGTTAGCCTAATTTACATTAGTTTAGAGATTTTCCAAAATATTCCTTCCTAACTATTCTTTATAATTAACTAAGTAGGGGCACCTTGGTCATTGGTTGTAGCTTAGAGAGGGGAACAGAGGGATGGCCACTAGAAGAGGGGTCTTCTCTCTACTCTTTATTTCTTCATTCAATTTAGATCCCCAATTTTTTAGATCCCTAATTCACTTTATTCCTCCATTAATTTTAACCCAATTTCTTTCACTCTCTCTCAATTTCATCAAGTAAGGAGCATTGGAGTTTGGATTTACAAGGATCACTTGAAGAAGGAATATTTAGCAAGGAGCTTGTGTCTAGATCGTGTTCATTTGAACAATTCATTGAGAATCCATCTTCCAATAGGTATAGATATAAATTCTCATTCAATTTAGGCTCTAATTTATATATTTGAGCATTAGGAAATACCTCATGGCTTAGGACTACCCATAGGGAATTGGAGCGAGCGAGCGTGCATTCGTGCATCAGTATCACTTGAGCGCTTTGTCAAGCAAAGCATAAAATTATGGTTCAAAATTGAACAACTACATCGGCGAGGGCATTGTGCCACTGTTGAGGCATTGTGCCATAGAATTATTCTGAGCGTAGGGTATTGCACTAATTAGAAATATTGTGTAGATAAGCGGCATTGTGCCTATGGAAAATACTTGAGATTTATGCCTTGGGCTATATGTTGGAGAATGGTTATGGATAATTGGTTGGATAGTTGGTTGGATGAGTCTATGATCGTTTGGTGGGGCGAGAATGCTCGATTCTCTCATCATACCTACTTGGTGTCTATGTCACGGACAACCTGTGTTGCACGAGGTTTGGTCTCCTCAAACAGGAAGGCTCCGGGACACCGGGACCATTCAACCAAGGAGGAGACAAATTGGTAACGTGCCTCGGATGCAATACCGGCGGTTTAATGCAATTCAGGCGGGCTCACTACTTACCGTTATTTTGAGTAGAACTGCACTTGATCAGTTTGATCAAAGTCCTTTATGGCTTGGCCAGTGACTTCATATAGATAAGAGTTGGTTTACTTTACTTTGGTTTGGTTGTGCTTTTCGCGTAGGCAGCGGCCACCTTGCCTTGGCAGAGTGTGCATATCGAGATTGGATTATAAGGTTTGGTTTGAGGATGGATATTGAGGCTTGGATAATGGTTTGATAGGTTTCCGTATTGTTTGGGTTTGAGTAGGATGGTTTGCATGCTATTTTCCTTCGAGTTGGTTATATATTGCTTGTCGCTTCGCTTGAGCTGAATGCTTGCATGCTTAACTTGATTTACAGCTTTCCTTAACATGTCATACGCTATGCCATAAAATGAATCTAAGATTCAACTAGAAAGATCACTATATAACTGTTTGCATTCACTATTTTACTTAGTGTCAGCTTAGACGAGTAGGTTACCCTGCTCACCAGTACGTCTATGGACTGACCCACGTTTTTGAGCTTTATTTTAGGTATGCAGGTGTAGTGGCACTGCTTGGATATATGGGACATAATATATGAACGATAAGTACCTTTGTGGGCTAGAGAAAAGAGCAAGAGCATTACTTAGCCCTTATGCATCGCCTTTGTGGCAATTTCAGTTGGACCCTATCATGAGCTTCGCTGCATATACTTTGATGTGTGCTTGGTACACAATACTTGACTTTTGTTTCAACTTGGTCATTTCAATGATAACTTTGGTATTTTACAAAATTGCCTTGTACAAGCATAACTCCAGGCTCGTACGACATCACGTCCCGATGAGAAGGGTTATCCTGTGGGAAAGCTGCAATGTTGTGATTCACGTTCAGTAGGGACGATTGAGCATACGAAAGATTAGGGCGTAATATATTGGTATCAGAGTGCCCGATTCATTTCCTTGGACTTGGTCCTTCGCTTCATCATAAACTCTAAATATCATTCGCGTGTCGTTAAGCTCTTGGCTCTACTCGGTGCCGCATTGGATGTTTCATGCAATAAGTCTATATATTGCTAGTTGTGGCTGTATGTTATTCTTGGTTGCGTTGCTTTATTGGTTTTTGGTAGATAGCTTAGCATCGTTAGGCATTTTTGTATTCATGCAGCAAGTCGTTTGGTGGCATTGTTGTATTTGTGCAACAAGTTGAGAGGTATGTCATTATGTTGGCTTGGCTTGGCTTGTCATTCGGGGAGTTTCTGATTGTATCAGTGGATCAGTTGGTTGGCAGACGAGATAGGTTATGTGACATATTGTAAGTAGAAGCATTGGATTGAGAATGGATCATTGCACGAGTTGCTCGTATAGCAAATGTGTTTGATAGAGTTTGATTTTTGGCTGGGTATATCACATAGAGCATTGGCTGAGCAGGTTTGAGTTTGTCTTTGGAATATCAGGATAGCATTGCACGAGTTGCTCGTACAACAAATATAAGGAATAGTTGGGTTTTGGGTTGGATTACTCGAAAGAGAGATCGTTGCACGGGTTGCTCATGTAGCAAAAGTATCAGATGATTTGAGAAATAGCTGAAAGTAGCACTAGTTGCATAATGAAGCAATGAAAAGAGTCAGATAGTTCGTGCATTGGCTGAGTTTCGTATCAGACTTGAGTTGGGAATGGCATAATCACGTATAAGGGATGGTTCAAATGGATATTAGATTAGTGCAAAGGAATCATAATGCGAGTAGCGACTTGATTCAGAGTGGTATATGGGATACCACATAGTGAGCAAGGCATTCAAATAATTTGGATAGACATGAATGGAATTGCCTCAACGGACTCGGTTAACATGAATACAAATTGGTAGGTACATATTAGCTGATTTAGGACGAATAAAAAATGGAGAAAATGAATGTGAGTTGAGCACTCGAGAAAATACTTGTGCAAATGGAAGTATCGTTGGACTTGAGAGATGGACGAGATCTGAACAAGCAATAAGAATAAGTGTTTGGAATTTAAAGGATTGAGATAGACCAAGTATTAGAAACAAGTTAAGATAGTAAGATGGAAAGCTGAATATCAGAATTCGCTTGCATGATTTAGAAGTTCTGTAGAGTATTCATGAATGCAAAGAGAGAGTTGAGCATAAGAAATAAACAGTTGGGATATGCTTGAGCGAAGCGATAGGTGAATCGGAGGATAGCGAGCATGGACTACAAATTTGGAAACACATTGGAGCTATTGGTTGAGCAATGAAATAAAATCTGGTTTGGAGCGACAATGCGATAGATTTGTACGGACTTGAAGTATTTTGGAAATTGGTGCTCGGGAAGCTTGACTCAGGTTTAGCGAAAGTAAAATATGGCAAAATGGTGCAACAATGGTAAACGGATTCTTCGGAAGACATAAACGAGCATAAGGCAAGTCCATTCGATGTTGAGTCAGATTGGAAGTTAACTTGCAGTACTAAGACGGATTGAGGCAATAAGTAAAGGCAATATGGATTTGAGATTTATGTTGGAACTGATGCACAAGGCATTGAAAGAGTGTGGACTAATCGAAACATAGAGAAAATCGAGATGGGCTAAGGAATGAAACGAGAGCAAGGATTGTGGTAGATTGACTTTTGAAGATAGCTAAAACGAAAAAGCAACGTTGGAGCAAATCACTGTACTGCTCGAGCAAGTTGGATGTGTACTGTGAAGCTGGCATACAGATAAGAATTGGAGCAAGTCTTTGGTTACGGAAATTATTGCAAGTGGTAGTGCAAAAAGTTGAACATGTCAGTTCAAAATATTTGATGGATTCAGGACAAAATGGTGGATTGATGGAAGATAGTTTCAGCGAGCCAGTTTTCGATTTGTGGCTTGGATAGATAGTAAGACTCTAAGTGGTTAAGTGACATTTGTTTGACAGATCGGTAGAGGTAGTACATGAAGTTCTCGACTTCGAAAGTTTGTTCGGATGGAATGGTTGGATTATGGCTCAGATTTGTAGAGGAGATATAGCATGGTTCATAGTAACTGTCCATCATGATGACTTACAATTATTGATCGTAGCTTCGGGATAGCTGACCCTAGTGACTTGACCGTCAAATCAGAGATAAATATTATAGACCCATAGAATGACACTTGCGGTAGCGCATTTGGGAAGGTATCAAGGGCAGATATAAGTAGTGTGTGTAGAAGATTGGCCTTAGTGATTGAGTGATGGATTTGAGAGATCCTTGGGATAGCCTTCAGCTAAAGATGTAGCCAGAAGATTGGACCGATGGTAGGATTGGCCTAAGTCAAGTGATAAGATTTGGAGTCACAGATTTTTAAAGATAGCATCGTCTCTGACTCGTCGTACCCTAGAAGGGAATAACATTCATATGAATTGACGACTGTAAAACTAGCTTGTGAAGTTAAAGCAGCGGCTCATTCAGATTAAATTATTGTAATACTGGAAGGGACAGATATGCCTTAGATTTACAAGATACATCAAAACTTAGTCTAGATGCGTGCTCATACAGAAGGCGAAGGTGATATCCTGTACTTTGAGGCAGTAGAAGTAGCACGAAGAACTATTCCATGCGCAACCTAGGAATTGTGGCGAGTGTATCCACATTAAAATCATGACGACACTATTCTTTTGGCATGGCGGCGAGATCTTCGTGGATCACATGAACCTCAATATAGATGTTCATCGAGTGAGGTATTGAGATTGAGGAAAGGTGTTGGGTTGAGCTGATCTAAGAGCAAAGTTGATATTTGGGTAAGTCTCCTAGCTGGGGTAGTATCAGTTGTGATGATCATTCGGTACAAGAGATAATATTTAGAGATGGTACTAGTATGGATTCATAAATAGTTGGATGGATTGAGTTGGATCACGAACTGAATTAAGTCAGCTGGGAAATCATCACACTTGAGGATAGCGCTTATGCGAATATATGGAATGAACGTCAGGATTGGTTTAATTGGGAGTAAAATGAATGGATGTCTCGGACATAAAGATACCTTTTGTAACTTATCCAAATTTGCTATCGCTAAGTTCGGCTGAAATGCATGTATTTCAGGGACGTCTTAAATATGTGTACGATTCAAAACTAAGCGATATGAGGAATTCGTATTGAGCTGCAAGGAGGATGTGGGAATATAGAATTTATACGAGAGTTCAGCGCAAGCGAGATATTGAATCAGGATTAGAAAATATGAGTTGCATAGAGCAGAGTTATGAAATTGGATTGCGGCATGCTAGTAAAGAATGGATACTAGTATGGTTCGGGGACGAACCTGATTCTAAGTGGTATATTATGTAACACCCCGCAACCGCATATTGCGTTACGCTGAGTCGGATTGAATGAGGCAATAGCTGGTTATATTTTAATTTGTTGGTGTAAACCCCCTCGACCAATTTAGGGTTTAATTTAAATTAAATCCAGAGACTAGGATTTATTTAAATTTAATTAGAATTAATGTGCGACAATTATATGTACCCCTCTGGCCATTGTGTAACCTTAGATACTCGTCAATTCGTCACATCTTAGCTACACAATATTCCCTAAAAGAATGCCTTGCACTTATGGTTCTAATTAAATTTTGAGGCCAATTTTACCTCAAACAAGCATAACCAAGCCCACATGCACTCTTCCACGTGGACCAGTCCCACCCAAACAAGGTCGGACAGTCCCAAGTCCCGAGGGCAACCTACAAATCCCTATATATATAAATATACGTTTTTCCTTCCATGGAAACCCTAAATCACCCATCACCATCATCTTAGCCGACTAACCAAACCCTAGTCCTCTCCTCCTCCGACTTCCCAAATACCCCACCACCACCTAAGTGGCCACTCCGGCAGCCCAACAGTCGCCTGCATCTCACCTGACCCCGGACTCTCCCCTCATACCGCCTGCAGACCACAACCACCGCCAATCCAAACTATCGCCGCCTGACCACCAAGCCCATTCGCCAGCTCCACCATCTCCTTCACCATCACCGACTCCCTCCATTAAAACCGACTCCCTTAGCCACTGTCCGACTTCTCTCGACCGCCTCCAGCACCTCCCACTACCATTTGCCGGCCGACCCCGACGCCCCCACGACCCGACCACCACCAAGCACACTCCCAGCCAATGCCGTCGTACCAGACTACTGCTGTCGCTATTGCACATACTGCCGTTGATGCCGCTGCTGCATTGTAGTCGACCGAAGTTCCATCGATCACCGAAGAACACGACGATGAGACCCCCCTAGTTCGGTCGATCAGGTACTCGATCACCAACCCCTCCTTCCTTGTATCCTATCGTCAAACCATCGTGTCGTGTATCGTTGATTTGTACACGGGTAATGTAAAATGAAACCCTATATGTTTGTATATATATTTAATTAGATTAGATGGTAATTAATTAGACTAGATAGCCATTAATAATTAGTAATAACCCAATGATGTGAGATTATCATCAAGGACTAATATTTTACCTGAATACCTGGGCATAAACCAAGTATGATTGAACATGGAAACCAAGGACATATTCGTACAAATCAAAAATTATTTGTAACCCCTTAACTTTATTAAATTACTGTCATAAGGTGCACGTTAACCGAGGACAGAATATGTGTACACCCTAGCTACATGTACACGTGGCATTATATTCGATCAGCCGTTAACTTGCGACAGTATCCAAAATAGCGCCGTAGTCGTGTGTATATATTGCTTAGTGTCTGATGTCAGCATTTTTTATATTGTATTGTGTGTTTAGGGTCACTGGATCAGTCAGAAGATACTGCAGGAACCGACTTCTGGCATTCACAGCTTGAGGACTCAGGCAAGATATTTTGCCATATTTACTGTCTAATTTAAATTATGCATATGTTGTATTTATTGTATCCTTGTTGCTTTCCTTTCATACAATTGTGCACGTCCGAGACTTACTCGGGAGAAGTCGACGGATGCGTCGATGATTAGTATACTTGACCTAGTCATTAGCAGACTAACCCTATTGGAGGATATTCTGATACTTCCGTGACTTGACACTCTTATACGTTTTACAGTGACAAATTTATATTGGGATACGAGTTCGCGTACTCGACTAGCTATCGGAGAGTGTGACCTACATCATGGTTAGTACGTAATTCAAGATTATTTATATTGGTAGAGACTTGGCTTAAAGATACCTTTCCAGATTTGGACAAGGCATATTACCCCACAGTGTACGACCCAGGATAGTAGACGAGGTACGCTACCGAGGAGGAGTTAGTGGTGCTACCGTCAGAGTTTCCATGATCACTTGGTAGTCTTTCTGCCTAGGATTTGGAGCATCATTATCTAGTCAGCCGATGCCCTAGTCATTATCTTTTACCTATTATTTTATTATTTTATTTTGTCATAGTAGTGGGTTTGTCCCCACCAGACATTCTTGGTTGTACTATAATATTTGAGACTGGCATTTTTCTTCTAATATTTATTATTAGTGCATTCTTGCTATTTTTATTGTGGATGAGATTAAATTACCTGTTGTTGATTTATATGGGACATGTTAGTATTTAGGACAGCATAGTACTCTTTGTTAGGATCCATTAAATTAGGATATCCTCGGAGATATGACAGCTGGCTATTGCCACGTGGCCTGGTCCCGTGTATTTCTAGGACTGGGGTATGACATAGTTGTAGTGGTGGCCCATGCAGGTCAACTTTATCGCTTGTGGTATGGTAACATACCCAGCGAGCCTGCAATAGGATCGAAATTACTAGGTCTCATCCACTTCGATTACGTCTTTGAACTTCCTTCGTATTTCTTCCAAATATCTACATCCTGTTTGCTTGATTTCGTACTCTTTTTTTAATGAAGTCCTATCTCTTGCAGCAAGATGAACTTGCGTAGTGGACGAGGTGCACCCAGTGCCGTGGTGCCAACCGACACTACCCAAAGAGAGGAGGTACCCCAAGGACTACCTTGAGGGCAACCACCTCTACAGGCCCCGCTGAAACATTGGCACGAAACTTCTCAAGGCGATCCTACACAGCAGCCCGAGGGACAAACTTCTCAGACAATCCCCATGCAGCATTTTGAGGGCTATACTTCATAAGCTATGCCAATGCCGCAGACCGAGAGGCCGATATCTGAGGAGATACCTACCGTACAGCCAGAGGTTCCATTACCACCACCTCTACCTTATCCATCCCAGATGCCACAACTAGATGGAGAGCCACAAATGCTTCATTTCTTTCAGACTATGTTGCAAGCACCAGAGAGGACACCGGTCACAATACTAGTGCCAGCACCTGCGCCAGCCCAGACAGGTGGCAGCGTAAGATGGTTCCGACAGATGGGACCAGATACTTTCTCGGGCAACGAGATCGTAGAGCAGATCTCTGATTGGGTTGCCAGTACGAAGATGTTACTAGAAGCTTCACAACTACATCCAGACCTTTGGATGACGGCCGTGAGGGCCCGACTAAAAGGCAACTCCCATCACTGGTGGTATTCTATTAAGCGCAGTATAGGCAAGAATCAGACTTGGGACCAGTTCCTAGAATACTTCAATGTAAAGTATTTCCCAGCTACAGTCAGAAAATGCCCTGTACTCCCAGTTCCTACATTTAGAATAGGAAAATATGACTGTTGACGCCTATGACACGGAGTTCAGCCGCCTTAGCAGATTTGGTGTCGTTTTGATATCCAATGATCTAGAGAAGGCCCAGAGATTCCATCATGGCCTCTCCTTCGAGCTACAGAGGTATACCACCACAAAGGCGAGGATTTCTTATGAAGAGGTTCTTTCAGAGGCGAGGGTCCAGGAGGCCATCGGTAGAGGACCAAGACGTTCCAACATGACCACACCAGCCAGAGCCCAGCCCAGAGCAAAAGGACCAATCCGATGCCCTGGAGTGCAGACACAACAGAGGACAATGCCATACCAGCAAAAGGAGCTTCCGACTTGCTACCACTGTGGTAAGAGAGGACATTATGAGAAGGCCTGTAGAAAAAGACTGAGGATATGCCTGATTTATGGATCGAACCAGCACCGAGTCCGAGACTGCTTATAGCTCAGAGAGGCAGCACCGTAGACTGGACAAGGGCCAGCAGCACCTATTCTGAGGATACTACCCTCGCTAGGAGGTCAACGTCCACCAGCACCCAGAGGATTTCAGAGGGGACCACCCTTGGCCCCATAGGAGGCACAGTTTGATCGAGCCCAACAGCATACCGAAGGGCAGAGGCATAGACAGGCCTTTGCACTAGCAGCTATAAAGGTGGAAACAGAAGGGGAAGCTATCACAGGTACCATTTTAGTTGCATCATTACCTGCAACTACATTATTTGATTCTGGAGCTACCTAATTATTCATATCTAGTAGATTTGTAGCAAGGCATAGAGTAGCTACCTTTTTCTTACATAAGAGTTAGAAGATTCTTACCTGAGGAGGTATCGTGCCGGTTACCAGCACTATTAGAACGTGCCCGATAGTCGTATGTGGTAGAGAGATGAGAGTGCGCTTCTTGGTATTACCCATGCCGTACTTTGATGTTGTGCTAGGCATGGACTGGTTAAGCCAGTATAATGCCGTACAGAATTGCCGGAAGGGTAGCGTCACTTTAGAACCGCCAGATCAACCGGAGTTCGAGTACATGCGAGGGACCGTCAAACAAGGAGTAGGACAGATAGCTGGAGCTTACATGGCTATGGAGATGGTACCCCCACCGATAGTTACAGAATTTGAGGATGTTTTTCCGAAAGAATCGCCAAGCTTACCACCAGATAGAGACATAGAGTTCATTATTGAGCTAGTACCCGGAGCAGCACCGGTATCTTCTAATTTATACCGATTGGCGAAGAAGGAACCAGATTAGCTGAAGTTACAATTAGAGGAGTTGCAGAGCAAGGGATTTATCCATCCTAGTGCATCACCCTGGGGAGCACCAGTATTGTTTGTACCTAAGAAGGATGGAACAGTATGCATGTGCATTGATTACAGAGCCCTTAATGCTTTGACCATCAAGAACAAGTACCCCCTACCACGGATTGATGACTTATTTGACCAGTTGACAGGAGGGGTGGTGTTCACAAAGATCGACTTAAGATCGGGTTATCATCAAGTAAAGGTGCGATGAGAAGACTTTCAAAAGACAGCATTCAGGACTCGTTATGGTCACTACGAATTCTTAGTGATGCCTTTTGGACTGACAAATGCACCTGCTGTATTTATGAACTTGATGAACAGAGTATTCCACCAATACTTAGACCGGTTCGTGGTAGTCTTCATTGACGACATCTTGGTGTATTCGAAGAGCTACGAGGAGCACGAAGAGCACTTGAGACTAGTGTTAGAGATGCTGAGGAGAGAGAGGCTTTATGCCAAGCTGAGCAAGTACGAGTTTCTTCTAGATCATGTCGCTTTTCTTGGATACGTTATCTCAGGAGATGGTATTTCAGTAGATTCGGCGAAGATTTCATCGGTAGAGACATGGACAACCCCTACAAATGTGTAAGAAGTTTCCTAGGACTTGTCAAATATTACTGGAGGTTCGTGGAGAATTTTGCGAAGATCGTAGAACCGATGACCCACTTGACCCATAAGGAGCAGGAGTTCACTTGGACAGAAGAGTGTCAGACAACGTTCGATGAGCTGAAGAAGCGTTTGACTATGACACCTGTCTTGACCATACCATATGGACCCGGAGGTTTTATGATCTATAGCGATGCATCCGGGAAAGGATTTGGATGTGTCTTGATGCAGCATAGGAAGGTTGTGGCCTATGCCTCTAGATAGTTGAGGACCCATGAGAAAAACTATCCCACCCATGACTTAGAGCTTGTAGCATTGATCTTTTATTTGAAGCTTTGGAGACACTACCTATATGGAGAAAGAGTAGAGATATTCACTGATCATAAAAGCCTAAAGTACGTCTATACCCAAAAGGACCTTAATTAGAGGCAGAGACGTTGGCTCGAGGTGATGACAGACTTTGAGATCAAGCTACAGTACTACCCGGGAAAGGCCAACGTAGTAGCTGACACGTTGAGCAGAAGACCCATGGCATTCTTCTTGACTACCTAACAACATCTATTAAGAGATCTAGAGCAGGTGGGCATAGAAGTCGTTATGCCCGGAGTAGACAGACAGTTGTCAAGTTTTCAGTTACAATCGATATTAGTGGAGAGGATCAAGACTGCTTTGCCAACTGATGCCAAATTCCAAAGGCTTAGACAGAGGACAGAGGTTAGAATACAGACAGAACTGCGTAAATATGAAGACGAAACTTTGAGATGTGGAGACCGTCTCTATGTTTCAAATAGAGAGCTTCGACAGGAGTTGATGACAGAAGCACACAGTTCAACCTATTCTATTCATCCAGGAGACACAAAGATGTAAAGAGACTTGAGACAGTACTACTGGTGGCATAGAATGAAGAGAGAAATAGCTCGTTTTATGGCGAAGTGCCTGGTGTGTCAGCAAGTTAAGGTTGAGCATCAGAGATCTGCAGGATTGCTTCAACCGCTCACTATATCGGAGTGGAATAGGAGTATATCACTATTGACTTTATTATGGGTAATTGTAGATAGACTCACCAAGTCCGCACACTTTTTACCCTTCAGAGTTGGGCAATCCACTTAGGTCCTAGCAGATATGTACATGAAGAAGATTGTGCGACTGCATAGAGTACCAGTTAGTATAGTGTTTGAC
Organism: Iris macrosiphon; assembly: GCA_036927795.1. Classification (NCBI taxonomy): domain Eukaryota; kingdom Viridiplantae; phylum Streptophyta; class Magnoliopsida; order Asparagales; family Iridaceae; genus Iris; species Iris macrosiphon. The sequence goes on along the minus strand of JAYESA010000012.1, from coordinate 81,755,458 downwards.
AGAGATATGAGGTTTACCTCTTACTTTTGGCAAAGTATGCAAGAGAGTCTAGGTACCCGCCTGAAGTTTAGCATATCGTATCACCCACAGACAGATGGACAGTCAGAACGCACCATTCAGACCTTGGAAGACATGTTAAGAGCGTGCATGCTAGATTTCAGAGGATCTTGAGAGGACCATTTGTATTTGGTCGAATTTTTCTACAACAACAGCTATCAAGCGAGCATCCAGATGGCTCCCTATGAAGTGTTATATGGAAGGAAGTGTCGTTCCCAGTATGTTGGAGCAATATAGGCGAAAGACAGATTTTGGGGCCAGAGTTGGTTTTCGTACAGTAGAAAAGGTGAAGAAGATCTAAGGACACCTACGAGCAGCACACGACAGACTGAAGCATTGGGCGAATGCGCATCGACAACCCTTAGAGTTCCAGGTTGGAGATCATGTATTTCTAAAGATCTCGCCTACTCGAAGGACTATCAGATTCGGAGGCAGAGGAAAGCTGAGTTCGAGGTACATCGGACCATTCGATGTGTTAGAACGCGTCGGAGAAGTTGCTTACAGGTTAGCCTTATCGCAGACCTTGGAAGGAGTCCATGACGTCTTCCATGTATCTCAGCTGAGGAGGTATATACCAGATCCGAGTCATGTACTTGACCATTCAGAAATCACAGTTGGCCCGAGTTAATCATACCAAGAGGAGCCTGTGGAGATCCTGGGTAAGAGCGAGAAGGTACTGCGAGGTCAGACTATACCCCTAGTTCGTGTCGCATGGGAATATCATGCACCAGGCGAGTCGACCTGGGAATGCGAGGAGGATATTAGACAGCGCTATCCCCATCTCTTCGAAGGACTAGGTACATATTATCATTTTAAATTCAGTCAATAGTTCTTACCATATGTATGTGTTTAATTTCGAGGACGAAATGCTCTAAGGAGGGCAGATTGTAAACCCCCTCGACCAATTTAGGGTTTAATTTGAATTAAATCCAGAGACTAGGATTTATTTGAATTTAATTAGAATTAATGTGCGACAATTATATGTACCCCTCTGACCATTGTGTAACCTTAGATACTCGTCAATTCGTCATATCTTAACTACGCAATATTCCTTAAAAGAACGCCTTGCACTTATTGTTCTAATTAAATTTTGAGGCCAATTTTACCTCAAACAAGCATAACCAAGACCACATGCACTCTTCCACGTGGACCAGCCCTACCCCAACAAGGTCAGATAGGCCCAAGTCCTGAGGGCAACCCACAAATCCCCATATATATATATACACATTTTTCTTCCATGGAAACCCTAAATAACCCATCACCATCATCCTAGCCGACTAACCAAACCCTAGTCTTCTCCTTCTCCGACTTCACAAACACCCTACCACCACCTCAGTCGTTACTCCGGCAGCCCGACCGCCATCTGCATCTCACCTGACCCCGGACTCTCCCCTCAGACCGCCTGCAGACCACAACCACCGCCACTCTAAACCACCGCCGCCTGACCACCAAGCCCATCCGCTAGCGCCACCATCTCCTTCACCATCACCGACTCCCTACATTAAAACTGACTCCCTTTGCCACTGCCTGACTGCTCCCGACCGCCTCTAGCACCTCCCACCACCATTGGCCGGCCGACCCCGACGCCCCCATGACCCGACCACCACCAGGCATAGTCCCAGCTGCTACCGCCATGCCAGACTACTGTTGTCGCTGCTGCACATACTACCGTTGCTGCCGCTGTTGCATTGTAGTTGACCAGAGTTCCGTCGATCATCGGAGAACAAGTCGACGAGACCCCCCTAGTTCTGTCGATCAGGTACTCAATCACCAACCCCTCCTTCCTTGTATCCTATCGTCATACCATCGTGTCGTGTATCATTAATTTGGACACGGATAATGTAAAATGAAACCCTATATGTTTGTATGTATATTTAATTAGATTAGATGGTAATTAATTAGACTAGATAGTCATTAATAATTAGTAATAACCCCAATGATTTGAGACTGTCATCAACGACTAATATTTCACCTGAACACCTGGGCATAAACCAAGTATGATTGAACATGGAAACCAAGGACGTATTCGTACAAATCAGAAATAGTTGGTAATCCCTTAAGTTTAGTAAATTACTGTCTCAAGGTGTACGTTAACCGAGGACAGAATATGTGTACACCTAGCTACGTGCACACGTGGCGCTGTATTCGATCAGCCCTAAACTTGTGACATTATCCAAAAGTAGCACCGTAGTCGTTTGTATATATTGCTTAGTGTCTGATGTCAGCATTTTCTATATTGTATTGTGTGTTTAGGGTCACTGGAACAGTCAGTAGATACTGCAGAAACGACTTCTGGCATTCACAGTTGAGGACTCAGGCAAGATACCTTGCCATATTTACTGTCTAATTTAAATTATGCATATGTTGTATTGTATCCTTGTTGCTTTCCTTTTATACAACTGTGCGCATCCGAGACTTACTCGGGTGCAGTCGACGGATGCGTCGATGATTAGTGTACTTGACCTAATCATTAGCAGACTAACCCCATTGGAGGATATTTTGATATCTTCCATGACATGACACTCTTACACGTTTCACAGTGACAAATTCATATTGCGATCCAGGTTCACGTACTCGACTAGCTATCGGTGCGTATGACCTACATCACGGTTAGTACGTAATTCAGGATTATTTATATTGGTAGAGATTTGGCATATAGATACGTGGTACGTATGTCGAGTATTCGACTTGTGTATCTACATTGGGCGGGGAGGATATTAGTAGGCGTATAGGATACACCCATTGGAGTTCATAGAATCCAAAGGAGCCACTGATCTAATAACTTCCTTTGCACTGCTGCCACGTTCTTCGGAGTAATATAGATGATATACTGTACTGCTGCCACGTTCTTCGGAGCGTTATGGACGTTATACTGTACTATTGCCATGCTCTTCGTGGTGTTGGACGTTATGCCTATGCCTACCCATATGTACCAAAGTTGTCCTCATATTGCATTCACTTAGATGGTTAGCACACCCTTTATTGTATTTATTTTATTCAGTATTTATATCTGGCATGCTTCTATGTATCTTATTACGTCCCTCTGAGGACCTGGTACCTTTCCAGATTTGGACGAGCCATATTACCCCATAGTGTACGGCCCAGGACAGGAGACGAGGTACGCTACCGAGAAGGAGTTAGAGGTGCTACCGTAAGAGTTTTCGTGATCACTTGGTAGGCCTTCTTCCTAGGATTGTGTGCATCATTATCTAGTCAGCCGATGCCCTAGTTATTATCTTTTACCTATCATTTTAGTATTTTATTTCGTCATAGTAGTGGGTTTGTCACCACCAGACATTCTTGGTTGTACTATAATATTTGAGACTAGCGTTTATCTTCTAGCATTTATTATTAGTGCATTCTTGCTATTTTTATTGTGGATGAGATTAGATTACCTGTTATTGATTTATATAGAACATGTTAGTATTTAGGACAGCGTAGCACTCTTCGTTAGGATCCATTAAATTGGGATATCCCCAGAGACGTGACAGCTGGCTATTGCCATGTGGCCTGGTCCTGCGTATTTTTGGAACTGAGGCATGACAGTTGGATTTGGGAACAAGTATTGATTGAGTTGGTTTCATGTGCAGATCGCTAGGGGAGTTCGATGAAAATCAGGTGTTCGTTCAGAGCCGTACTGAGATAGTTGGATTGGAGCAATAATGTCATCTTCCTTAGTTCGATCGGTCGAATGATTTGGAGAGCACGACCTGCTAGCACGGTCATACCAGTTGAGTAGATCGTGCTTTGCATCGGACCGTGGGTTCAAGGGATCGACCGTATCGGCAGGACATGATGCTTAACGGAATCAAACTTGGTGAGTAGGCTATGTCCCTTCTCCTCTACTCCTTCATGCCTAATAATATGGAACACACATAAGGCTTGAACACTTGGATTGAGACTTGGGAATCACTATATTGAGGCGTGCATAGAGTGGACGTCGTTTGCTTGGATAGAATTGTTGCTTGATTTGGTTTTCGCGTTAAATAGATGGAGCTAGAGTTCGAATATACATTTGGGGTAGTTGGAGAAACAGTTGGAAATATATATCTTGGTTGGAATATCGGGAATTCGAGCGAGCGAGCGTGCATCTGTGCACGAGTATCACTTAAGCACTTTGTCAAGCAAAGCGTGCAGTTGTGGTTCAAAACTGAACAACTACATCGGTGAGGGCATTGTGCCACTGTTGGGGCATTATGCCACAGGATTGTTTTGAGCATAGGGTATTGCACCAATTAGAAACATTGTGTCGAAAAGCGCATAATGCCTATGAGAATAACTTAAGATTTGTGTCTTGGGCTATATGTTGGAGAATGGTTATGGATAATTGGTTGGATAGTTGGTTGATGAGTCTAGGATCGTTTGGTGGGACGAGAATGCTCGATTCTTTCGTCATACCTACTTGGTGTCTGCATGTCACGGACAACCTGTGTTGCATTGGGTTTGGTCTCCTCGAACGAGAAGGCTTCGGGGCATTGGAACCGTTCGGCCATGGGGGAGACAAATTGGAACATGCCTCGGGTGCGATGCCAGCAGTTTAATGCGATTCAGACGGCCTCGCTACTTAGCGCTGTTTCAAGTAGAACTATACTTGATCAGTCTGATCAAAGTCCTTTATGGCTTGGCTAGTGACTTAATATAGATAAGAGTTGGTTTGTTTTATATTGGTTTGGTTGTGTTTTTTGAGTAGGCGGCGGCCACCTTGCCTCGACAAGCGTGTGCATATCGAGATTCGATTATAAGGTTTGGTTTGAGGATAGATATTGAGGTTTGGATAATGGTTCGATATATTTTCGTGTTGTTTGGGTTTGAATTGGATGGTTTGCATGCTAGTTTCCTTCGAGTTGGTAATATATTGCTTTTCGCTTGGCTTGAGTTGAATGCTTGCATGCTTAACTTGATTTACAGCTTTCCTTAATATGTCATAGCCTATGCCATAAAATAAATCTAGGATTCAACTAGAAAGATCACCATATAACTGTTTGCATTCACTATTTTACTTAGTGTTGGCTTAGACGAGTGGGTTACCCCGCTCACCAGTACGGCTGTGTATTGACCCACGTTTATGGGCATTATTTCAGGTACACAGGTGTAGTGGCGCTGCTTGGATATACGGGACATACTGTATGAACGGTAAGTACCTTTATGGGCTAAAGAAAAGAGCAAGAGTATTACTTAGCCTTTGTGGCATCGCCTTTGTGGCAATTTCATTTGGACCCTATCGTGAGGTTTGCTGCGTATACTCTGATGTGTGCCTGGTACACAATACTTGACTTTTGTTATAACTTGGTCGTTTTGATGATAACTTTGGTGTTTGACAATATCGCCTTGTGCGAGCGCAACTTCAGGCTCGTATGGCATCACGTTCCGATGAGAACGGTTGTCCTGTAGGAGCGCTATAACGTGGTGATTCACGTTCAGCAAGGACGATTGAACTTGCGAGAGATTGGGGCGTGACACATAACGAACTTGTACTCTAAGGCACATTAGCTAAGTATTACCTATTTCCATTACTTGTAGTTTTTTCTTATTGCCTGTTCTTTCCTTGAAGTACTTTACATGCTTATTCTAGTTCATTTTTATTTCCTAGTTGCTAGTATTTCTTGTATTCTTTTCTATTATCTGTCATATATGCTTTACCATGTATTTGGAACTGCTTTTAGAGTTTTATACTTCTCTCCAATCCCGATTGGATATATTTTTTAAATAACTGGCTAGAGGGGATGTGTCCCACATATTACAGGGCACAAGATGGTGAGCCAGCAGAAGAGATAGAACCACTAGTACATGAGGACATAGCACTAGCCACAAAGGAGACTTAACTTTTATTATTGCTTAGTATTTGACTCTTTAGAGCCTTGGCATGTATTATTATGTTGGAGACTATTGTGTTGTGACTAGATGTTTGGCTTGGACTTGTATTTGTGACTCTTGTACTTTTTTTCTTTACTCCATATCGTGCCATTTCTTCTCTAGTTTGATATTATGATTGAGTATTGTTTTCCATTATTTTATCATCATATTGTTCCTCCATTTAGAGTTAAGATGGAATAACAGGTACCATACATATATTGTGTGTTATATTAGATATTATTGTTGACCCGAAGAGCGTTCTACCACCGATGCTGCTGTAAAGGCTGGACGTTGTTCACGTACTTGTACCCTTATTCTGTGTACGGATCATGACAATATGTAAGATCAATCACTAACTATGTATCGAGTCAACTGTATAAATATAATCATATCATCTATCTCATGTCACAAGTCTTATCTCGACATAGAATTCGGTATCCCTGAATGTCTAAAGTATGGATTATGTCAATACAAGTTGTGGCAAGTGACCTAAGGTATATCGTGCAAGAAGTAGCATGAGGAGGGCAACATGACTATAGAAGCATGAAAAATACACTGAGGAATTGTACGCGTAAAACCCTCAACATACAGGAAGTCGTATAAAACAGAGCTCCAGCACTGGGTGGCGTAAGACATGACTTCAGAGCCATTAGCGTACAACAGAGCTTCAACGTTATCCAGCTTAAAATATAGCTCCAGAACAACCCGCGTAATGCAGTATTTCCAGGCTGTTTCCGCGTAAAAAGGTTGCTACATCGCCTCTTCGGCGTAAAACCTATCTGCTTTTAATGCAGCAGGAAGTTGTACGGGGAACTCTTTGTATTCCTCGAATAAACCTGTCAGATGACGCAGTGAACCTGACTCCTGACAAAGAGTATTGTACGACTATCAAGAGGATGGCTGTAATGATGTTTCAGCACAGAGCCCAAAACTGTGGTCTAGTGACAAAGCCTTGATATAAGACGTCGTTTAGGCATTCAAAGAATACGCTGCCTATTCTACACAGGCAGACATAAGCTTTTACGCTCAGGATGAGACAAAACCAATCGCCACATCAAAAGCTGCTCTTCGAACAGAACTCGAGGCACGTCTCTGCAGTTAATGTGCGAGATAGGGGCAGATCTATGTATTTAATGCATGAGATTTGGTTCTACTTTTTGACTGGGTGAGCTATAATTAGGGCTAATACGTCCACATCACCATCCCTGCACGCCATCAGGCCATTTTCAGCTATAGGAGTATGCCGTATGCTATCTCCTCGAAATACGCCAACCTGGCTATTTTCAACTATAGGAGTACGGTGTATGCTATCTCCTCGAAATACACCAACTCAGGCTATATTTGCAAAGGTGAGTGACAAGGCTATCTTGTCGAGAATACGCTCAAGACCTCAGTCAAAGAAGGATAATCGGCTGCCTTTACGCTGGCTACCTATCCATGCAGCATCAAGCTTTACGCAGAACTCGGCTTCTATGCCAACTTGATAACTAGTTGGCTTCTACGCTAACATGACAGCTACTTGTCTTCTACGCCAACATGACAACTATTTTGCTTCTACGCCAATATAACAGCTACTTGGCTTCTACGCCAACATGACAGCTATTTGGCTTTTATGCCAACCTGACAGCTATTTGGCTTCTACGCCAACAAGATAACTATTTGGCTTTTACGCCAAGGTGATAGTTATTTGGCTTCTATGCCAACCTTCTCTATGCGAGGGGCAGTTTTCTACGTGGCTTGTATGTCGTGATCTTCGATGAGCAGTTATACGCATTATCTCATAATGGGACACGAGTCACATGCTGATTCAGAAGATCATTCATACGTGGGTGGCAGTTATTACAACCGCCGCGTAAAAGGTACAACTTTCTTCGCTGTTCGGTTTCTACGCCAACATTAACCAAACCCTATAAATAGAGACCTCCGGCCATGGAGGTCCAAGGTCGAAAAGGTAGGGGTCGAAGTGTGGAGAATTAAGGTCAAGAGAGCACATATAGAGAGCTTTGGCAACGAGAATTCAATCCCTCCTGCAGTTTCTTTGAAGCTTCTTTTTCGTCTTCTACAACACTTCTTCGTCATCGTGTGGTCCAAAGGACAAAGATATCGACCGCAGATCAGACTCCTATAGCAATATTTCCCCAGAATCAAACTTTTGTACTTAACATCCTCGTATAGATTAATTGTACTTCTTTTTCTTGTTTGTAAACCAAAGAAAGGGTTTCGTATAAACTTAGTTTCAATTTTTTTCATTTATTATCAAACACAAGATGGCGACTCTGCTGGGAAATACTTTCTCATCTGATGAGAAAGCTATTGCTCAACACGATGTTGTATCCGTCGGATCAATGAAGAATATTCTGGTCGTCCAATTCGACCAATCTACTTACCAAGACATGCTTCGCGCAGGGGGTGGCTCTCGTTCCCTCTCTGTCCAGGATAACAGGAAGTTACATAAAGTATGGATGCCCCGGACATCCTCTAGCCTTCCTACAGGCTCTCTCTCTCCGACCAACCAGGTTGTGACATCGCAACCTGTACACCCCACGCGTAAAACTCTGTCTCCAGTCTGTGATGTGGCAGACAGAGCTTCTGGCAATGCCTTAGTGCCAATCCAGAAGTCCACTCCGTGCCCCAAGCATAAAATTCTGTCTCCCGTCTGTGATTTGGCAGACAAAGCTTCGGGTAATGCCTCAGTGCTAACCCAGAAGTATAAACCGCGTCGCACGCGTAAAAACACATCTCTCGCCTATAAGGAGGCAGATGGTCCCTGCAATCACCGCAAGGGAAAACAAGTAGCAAATTTTCCGACCTCTCGGCTTTTACGCCATCAAGAGAATAATCTGCCCACTCTTCAGATTACGCAGAATGCTGATGGCCAGTTGAGAACTTTCCCAGCTTTACGCCAACCTGTGCAAAGTTCCAGATTATGCCAAGACAAGCCTTTCAGCGTAAAGAAGACCCGGATCACGAGAACATATGCTCCTCAGATGGATGATGGAGCGTACGCTACTCACATGGCTGAACTGCTGTATTCTTATGGCAGGGAGAGAGTTATGATTCCCAATCTCCGCACCCCAACTGATGTAAAAAGGCAAAATAAGCCTTCTTCTTCCTCTCTTGTTAATCCTCCTGACTTGCGTAATTTCCTGATCCAGAAGCACAAAGATAGGGGATCTTCTAATAGGTCTATTACATCCCCTAGGGAGCACTATTGTAATAGTCATAAAGTTGTAGTTAACTACTACTGCTCTAAGGCAAAATGGTCAGTTTTCGACCGGTTGAACTACTCCATGCCCTTACAGGAAGAAGAGCCTACCTTCGCATGAGTGAACATGGCTTCACACATTCCTAGAGGAAGTTCAAGCTTAAGATGTCACCCCTCTAGAACTCCAAGCCAAAGGAGATTTGACAGACTCCTTGAAAATATTGAAGCAGGTGTCTTTCGGAATACTCGCTCGAGGTCGCGACAATTGGCTTCCTATTCTTCCGATGCTGACACTGGGGGTCGTCAGTTTCCTGAATTTGATACTGACAGTATAGACTCAATCTTTACAGAGGTCTATGCTGATCCCTCGGTAGCACCAAGGGAAATAGGAGTCTATGCCATCGGAGATGAACATGAAGAAGCTTCCCCATCAGGGAGTACTGAGCAACGCTTTACTGTATTGGAGGCATCACTGAAAGAGATACATTTTATGATAGAGAATATGTACCAGATGATGCTGACTCAACATACAGCCGCCATAGCTCAAGCATCTGTTCCTCCAACTCAACTACGTGTGGGGTGGATATCTCACCATCCAACACAAGCCAGGAACCGGCTCAAAACCAAGAGTCAACCGCTTCTCCACCTCTGAACTCGGAGAACATATTGCTTCATGTTGGAGTTACAATACAACCGACCTCTCACCTCTCTGCGGTCCCTTTCCCAACTGAAGATCCTATGCAGGCAATGCGGGAATTGAAAGCCCAATTTGATAACTTAAAGCACAAGGATCAGCTCAAGAAGTTCGGCATCAACCAGCCTTACCCGGCAATCTGGGACGAGATCCCTTTCCCTCCAAAATACAAACCACAGGCTATGGTTTTTTTGAGGAAAAGACGTCACCAAGTCAGTACATGAACTACTTCAGAATGATGACGGTGTTGCTGCAAGGGAATGACGCTCTGCTCACTTGAGTATTTAAGGGCTGTTTGTCTGGAGTGACCTATCAATGGTACCGTAATCTTGCGGACAACTGTATTACTTCCTTTGAAGATTTTAAGACTCTGTTCTTCGCTCGATTCTATGAAGGAGGAATGGACATGTCTATGTCTTCACTCATCGAATTGAAGCAGAAGGAGAAAGAGAACGTTCATACTTTTATTGAACGTTTTTGTCATGCCACTTTGGAGATGCCTCCCGGAGTTCCGGATTCAGGCTTGGTGGACATTTGCAGGAAGAACCTGCTTCCCCTGATCTCGGTATTCACAGGACCATATTAGTTCTATGATTGGCCCTTGTTTATCATCTCAGCGGTTGTCGCGAAAGACAACAGTCGGAAGGCGCGTGATAATGGAATCCTGATCTCTACCTCTGAAAGAGGGAAGAAGTCATCCTCCAATAGCGACCATCCTCATAGTTCTGAAGGAAAGGAAGCTTTGGCGATCAACACGTCCAGGCAATATACTCCAGGGACTACGCAGACGAATCCTGGGACTTCTAGGCCTAAGGAAGAATACTCTTTTGACGATGACGATATTCTTAGCATATTCGACTGTCTAGTCAAAAGTGCCAAGCTCACCCTCCCCGAGGTAAAGCGGCCTAATGAAGTCGGCAGTACCAATAATCCTAAGTACTGCATTTTCCATAGGTATATACATCACCCTACCAAGGCGTGTTATATACTAAAAAGGAAAATCCAGGAGCTGATCGACGCCAAGGCTATCACTCTACGCAATAGCGAGAAGATGGTCACTGCCAACATAATCTCTGTCTAATTCAGTGATCTGCACCCTCAAGAAGTCCCGGATGGTGTAGTACCTATTTTTTGCACCATGATGAACATTGTCAATCTCCCTCCGGCCAGGGGTCAAAACCATGACCTGGTACCCCTAACTACCCAGCGTGGTGAGATTATGTGGGTTCATCCTGATCTGGTGTCTGAGATTGAGGAAGAGACTCAAGATGCTAAGGCTAAGTCCCGAAAGAACTCCAGGCGCAAACCATGCCATATGGTTGCAATATCTCCAACATCAGATGAAGAGGCTTTGGCTACTGGAACCCGTTCAGGGAAGGCCTACCTCAAAGATTATGGTGGAAATCAGGAAGATGCAACGGCAGATACTTTAGCTACCAAACTTTCAGAACCCGAACCTGTCATACCAGAGGCAAGTCCTTCGAGACCAACTGCGGCGGACAAGGGCAAGCAGAAAGAAGTTTATTTTGATAAACCTTTGAAGAATATTCAAAACAAAGGTTTGGAGAAGCCTTATAACTTTGACATCCTGGCCCAATTGGCTAATAGCCAAGCCAGACTGTCCATTTTTGAGCTACTCAGGCTTTCTAAAGACACTCGTCAAGGTTTGAGTGAAGCTTTAATGCAGGCGGATGTATGCTTGACTCAGCTTAATTCCCCCGACAAAGAGCCTGTGGCATGTCCTCAATGCCATAGCGTAATGGAAGTGGTCCCTAACATCACTTTCACTCTAGAAGATATGCTATTGAAACATAGCAAGCATGACAGGCCCCTCTATTACACCGGATACGTCGGTTCCATGAAAGTAGACCAGATTCACATAGATCCGGGATTGTCGATCAGCATCATCCCTCATAGTTTGCTCAGGCCATTGAGGATTCCTACAAGCGAACTGGCTTATACCACCACTACAATCGTGGGCTTTAACGTCAGGAAAAGTAAACCGCTGGGGAAGATTCGTCTGAGGATCCAGATTGGGGACCTTAGATCAGTGGCTACTTGCTACATCATTGATTCGGAGGTATCCTACAATATTCTGCTGGGCAGGCCATGGATCCACGATCACAACATTGTTCCTTTGACTCTACATCAATGTTTCAAATATATAGACGCCCAAGGGACAGTAAAAATGGAGTTTGCTGACCTAAACCCGTTCAAAGGAGTTGAGTCCTACTATTCCGATGCCATATTGTACACCCAAGACTACATGAAGGAGGTGTCAGGCAAGACGGAGGAGGAATCCCAACGGGAGCCAGGAGAGCCATATGTTGAACAACCTCTGTCAATTCAGGTGAAAGGGCGGACTACCCGTCCAAAAGTCATGGAACCTATCCACTTGAACAAAACCAAATCAGGAGGAGAAAGTGATCCCCTAGTGATCACTTTGAACCAGAAGCCCCCACCTTTGGTCATCAACCTCCGGTGCAACAAGCAGCCAACTGATGTAAATACAACCGGGAACGTAGTTTCTGACGATAATAAAGATTCTCTTTTCCAGCATTTTGACGCTCAATTTCAAAATTACGAATACTCCCCTCATAACGATATAGAGCCTATAGCACAAAAATTCCTGGAAGCTATAAACTCCTATCATTCGTATGTGTGGGAGGTAGCGTCAACATCTAATGTCATTATGACATACGGGCCACATAGAGATTCTATCTTTATTATCCTGCCTACTCGCAACAATAAGCATCCAATAGTCTTCGGTCGAATGCGGAGCAGACCGATTATACAAGAAGATTCTCACGAGTCTGATGCTGGTAAAATGCAGGTTCATATATATAGCCACAGGCTTTGAAGATTATGCAAAGCATGGGTTATGACCTGAAGTCAGAGCCAGGCCTCAACTATGGAAAAGGCAGACGAATGTCGTTGCATGGTGATCCCTACCGTCAACGAACTCACTTTAGTTTAGGGTATACCACGTCTCTCGCAACTTCTGAGTCAAGTGATGATGCCTTTTCCTTTTCTCAGGATGGTTCGTCGTCCTCCAACTCATATGCTGATCTCGAACGAGTATTGTCAACAAATACGGTATTGACAGATTCTCTTGAAGCAGACGAACAGGAATCTGAACCGTTTGAAAATGACTCCTGGGCACATCAAATGGATACACAATGGGAAGTTCGGTTCGAGCAGAGAGAACCGCCCACTGAAGATAAAGTTATCCAAATCGATGTTGGGATGAACTTTCGCCAAAGCCGATATTTATCAGTAACAATCTTTTCGGAGAAGAAAGGAAAGAGATAATCCAGCTGATAAGAGAATATATCGACTTCTTTGCGTGGAATTATGAGGATATGCCAGGTCTTGATGCAAAAATGGTAACTCATAAGCTCAACATACTGCCCAATTCAAAACCTGTAAAGCAGCACCAACGCCGGTTTTGTCCGGATATGATGGATGCCATCGAAGCTGAAATCAAGAAATTGATAGCCTGTGGGTTCATCTGGGAAGAACAACATCCTGACTGGGTCGCCAATATTGTCCCGGTCATGAAGAAAAGTGGGAAAGTTCACATTTGTATCGACTTCCGAGATCTCAATGCGGCGTGACCCAAGGATGAATTCTCTCTTCCCATCACAGACGTCATGACCGACAATACCCGCGGTTTTGAGCGCATGTCTTTCATGGACGGATTCTCAGGATACAATCAGATTAAGATGCATCCTGAACACGAGAAGCATACTGCCTTCTGTATACCACTGGGGGTATATTGCTACACAGTTATGCCTTTTGGATTGAAGAATGCCGGGGCTACATATCAGCGAGCTATGAGTAACATATTCCATGAGCATCTATACAAAATAGTGGAATGTTACGTAGATGACATCGCTATCAAAAACCGCCTCAAGGGTACTCACATCCAAGAGTTGAAGATGGTGTTCGAGTTGATGCGCCAACATCAACTCAAAATGAACCCTACAAAGTTCTTTCTCGGTGTATCAAGTGGCAAATTCCTGGGATTTATCATTACCGCCAAAGGCATCCAAGTCGACCCTGATAAAGTAAAGGCTATCCTAGAAATGAGAAAGCCCCGTAATCTGAGGGATCTCTGGGGATTTCAAGGTCGTCTAGCTTATATCAGAAGATTCATATCCAACCTTTCTCAAAGATGTCAATATTTTTCCCATCTGATGAAGAAAGGTGTGTCCTTTAAATGGGATGAAGCCTGTCAGCAAGCGTTTAATGATATCAAACATTATCTCACTAATCCTCCAGTTCTGGTGCCTTCCGTCATAGGAAGACCATTTTTGCTTTATGTTCGAGCAATGGATCATTCTTTGGGAGCTCTCCTCGCACAGAAGAACGATGAGGGTCATGAACAGGCTATCTACTACCTAAGCATGATGATGGTCAGAGCTGAACACCAGTACAATCCAGTAGAAAAAGAATGCTTGGTCCTAATATTTGCCATTCAGAAGATGCGACATTATGTCACAGGCCAAACTATTCATATCATCTCCAGGATCAATCCTCTTCGGGTACTGAAGAACAAACCGAGCGTCCTTAATTCCCGACTCGTGACTTGGGCGATGTTATTAACACTGTATGATATGGTATACGTCCCTCAGAAGTCCATAATGGGTCAGGCCTTGGCTGATTTCTTAGCTGCTCATCCAATTCTGAAAACCTCCAAACTATACGAGAATATTCCTGACGAGGTTGCAGAATGTAACTCTACAATGGAAGGTGACACATGGCAGCTATTCTTCGATGGTGCCTCCAGGACCAGTCCCAAGGGAAACATGGTTTCAGGAGTAGGAATTATCCTGGTAACTCCTGATAAACTCGTCATCTACCGAACATATTCTCTTAGCGAACCTTGCTCTAATAATGTGGCAGAGTATAATGCTCTACTAATCGGGCTTCAAGTCGCTAAAGAACTGGAGGTCAAATATCTGAAAGCTTTTGGTGATTCCCAGCTGATTGTCAATCTGGTCAGGGGAGTATATGAAGTCCGCAATCCAGACCTCATTCCTTATCACCAAGCAACGATCGAGATAGCCATATCTTTTAAAGGATTTTTCCTAGAACATATGACTCGGTCTCCAAATTTGGAAGCTAATGCTGAGGCCAGTTTAGCTGCAGATCTAGCTATTCCTATAAGGAGGCAGAATTCGGTGGTCCTTTTCAACAAAAATTTATTCTGTGTGAAAAATAACTTTCACCTGAAACGCAGCTACATCGTAAACACGGTTACTCCTAAGAGAGACTGGAGATGTCCCTTTATATATTTCGTGGCATACGGAATCTTACATGAGGATCCTAAAGAAGCTGTGTCTATCAAAAGATGATCATTACGCTTCTACTTTGACACTTCTTCACAAAGTCTATATCGTCGAACATACGATGGACTACTGCTACGGTGTCTCTCCGATGTTGATGCAAAGCGGGTTATCCGTGAAGCTCACGACGGTGTTTGTGGAGCACATCAACCCGGTCCTAAGCTACATGATCGTATCAGGAGGATGGACTACTACTGGCCTAATATGATTGCAGATGTAGTAAAAT
The DNA here is from genome assembly GCA_036927795.1 of Iris macrosiphon. Taxonomy (NCBI): domain Eukaryota; kingdom Viridiplantae; phylum Streptophyta; class Magnoliopsida; order Asparagales; family Iridaceae; genus Iris; species Iris macrosiphon. Next base: position 81,740,072 of record JAYESA010000012.1, on the reverse strand, counting down.
ATGCAAGATAGTGCAAAGTCTGTCAAGTTTATGCAAATTTTATACATCAGCCTTCTAAGTATCTACATCCTTCTATTGCATCATGGCCTTTTGAAGCATGGGGTATGGATATCATTGGTCTGATTCACCCGTCGTCTTCCAGAGGATATCGGTTCATATTGGCTATTACCGATTATTTCTCTAAATGGACGGAGACGGTCCCCCTTGCTGAGGTAAAGACATCCAACGTGATCAGCTTTATCAAGCACCATGTCATTTATTGCTTTGGGATACCCCGAAGGATAATCCATGACAACGGACCTCTACGACATATAATCCGGCTGCTAATGGTTTGGCGGAAGCCTTCAACAAAACAATTATCAAACTCTTAAAAAAGTTCGTCTCTACGAACAAAAGAGATTGGAATGAGAAGCTCAGAGAATGCCTCTGGGCATACCGTACAACGGTACAAGCATCGACGGGTTGTACCCCATTCTCATTAGTCTACGGGTGTGAAGCAGTTCTCCCCATTGAAATCCAAATTTTGTCACTCAGAATAGCAGTGGCTAATAAGTTGACTCAGGAAAAAAATGATCGACTACAGATTCAAAAGCTCGAAGGATTAGACGAGAAATGTCTTCAAGCCCAACAGCGCATTGCATTTTACCAGGCACACATTTCCAGAGCTTTTAATCAAAAAGTAAAGAAAAGAGTGTTCAAAGTTGGTGAGCTTGTTTTAACTGTGAAGAGGCCAATGATCATTACATACAAGAGTAAGGGTAAATTCTAGCCCAAATGGGAGGGCCCTTATGTGATTGAGAAGACGATCTAAAATGGCGCTTGTAGAAGCATAAAAAATATGCTGGATAGCTCTACGCAACATGGTGATGCAGGACAACGTAAGCAGAGGACCTCAAGGCCATCAAGAGTGCAACAGAGCTTTTCTGCTGAGCACGGCATAAAATATGATGGGACCATCGGCGTAAATACAGTATGTCCAGGCCGCTTCAGCGTAGTCTGGGTGCTTCATCGCCTCCATGGCGTAAAACTCATCCGCTTTCATAGCAGCATTAAAGCGTACGAGGAACGCTTCGTCTTCCCCGAAATGAATCTGTCAAGTCACGCAGTGAACCTGACATCTGACTCCTAACAAAAAGTGCTGCACGGCTACCCAGACGACGGCTGAAAAGATGGCAGACCACTCGGGACGTGCCCCACAGTATGATGGCGGATCTCTATATTTAATGCAGAGGATTTGATTAAATATCATCGAACCGTCGTTTACTGACATCCCCTCAGCGGAGACTGCTTTTACGCATACAAGGGGATACGCTGCCTTGTTTTACCCAGGCAAACGTGAACTATTTACGCTCCGCGGAAGACAAACAGACTGCCACGTCAAAAGCTGCTCTTCGTACAGGGCTCGAGATACGTCTCTGCACCGAATGCTCAGAACGGTGGCAGGCCTTCGGAACATGCCTCGACAATTAATGATGATGGCGGATCTCTGCATTTAATGCGAGAGATTTGATTATATCTCCAAGAGCCATAATTTCGGCTAAAGACGTCCACATCACCTAGGCTTCTACGCCCATTCAGCTTCTATGCTCGTTCGACTTCTATACTCATTCGGCCTTCTATGCTTATTCGGCTTCTATGCCATCAGGCTTCTACGCCTACTCGACTTTTATGCCTACTTGGCTTCTACGCCATGGTGACAGACATTGGCTTCTATGCCAACCTCTTCTACACGAGGGATACCTACCTACGTGGCTTCTACGCCGTGATCTTCGTAGCGATTAAACGTGTTTTGTCCCTTAGTTGGACCCGCGTCACACGCTCATTCAAAAGGTCATCTATACGCAGGCTTTGGTTATTTTAACTGTTGTGTAAAAGGGTGTTGTACTTTCCACTACTCGGTTTCCACACTGATTGAGTGGTCACTGTCACCAAAACTCTATAAATAGAGACCTCTATCAACAGAGGAACAGGTCGAGACTTTAAAAATCGAACAAGGTCAAAACTTTGAAAGAAGATCGAACAAGGTCGAACCTCTAAGGAGATCAAACCACGGGTCAAAACTTTGGAGATTGAGGAGAGATCAAAGAGTCTTTGAGAGAGAGAGAGAAGCATCCTCTTTCGCCACCTACGAAGCTGCTTTCCGTCTTCCACGGTACTTCTTCACCATCTTGTAGTCCAAGGGCTAAAGTGATCGACTGCAGATCAGACACCTATAGCAATCATCTACCTAGATTAAATAAATTGTACTCCTACATCCTCGTATTGGATCAAATTGTACAAGTTTGTTTGTAAACCAAAGAAAGTGGGTTTCGTGTGAACCTCGTATTATATACATCTCGTTCTTTCGTTTAATACCACAAACAAGATGGCGACTCTGCTGGGGACATCTTTCTCTTCTGATGAGGAAGCAATTGCTCAACACGATGCGGTATCCGTGGGATCCGTAAAGAAGACACTGGTCGTCCAGTTCGACCAGTCTGCCTATGAAGACATGCTTCAGACGGGGGGTAGCTCTCACTCTCTCTCTATACAAAACAATAGGAAGCTGCGCAAGGTCTGGATGCCCAAGACATCCTCTACCATTCCTGTGGACTCTCCGATCTCTCCGACCTCTCCGATCTCTCCGACCAATGAGGTTGTCGCATTGCTCCCTCCGTGCCCTGCACGTAAAATTCAGTTTCCCACTACGCGCGGTACAGACAAAACTTTGGGCAAAGCCTCAGCGCTAACCCAGAAGTATCCACTGCGCTCTATGAGTAGAAACCAGTCTCCCGCTACGCGCGGTACAGATAAAACTTCTGGCAAAGTCTCAGCGCTAACCCAGAAGTATCCACTGCGCTCTACGCGTAGAAACCAGTCTCCCGCTACGCGCGGTACAGACAAAACTTCTGGCAAAGCCTCAGCGCTAACCCAGAGGTATCCACTACGCTCTACACGTAGAAACCAGTCTTCCGTCCGTGGCAGAATAGACAAAACTTCTGATGATGCCTCAGTACCAAATTGAAAGTACAAAGTACGCTCCGCACGTAAGACAACATCTGACCTCTACGGGGAACCAGATGACACCCGTGATCTCCGCAAGGGAAAGCAAGCGGCGAGCTACATAACTTCTCCGCATTCACGCCAGTAAAGGAACAATCTACCCGCCCTCCAAAATACGCAAGAAGCTGATGGCCGCCTGAGGACATCCTCAGCCTTACGCCAACCAGAGCGAAGCTCGAAATTACGCCAGGCGAAGTCCCTAAGCATACAGAAGGCTCGATTGACGGAAAGACGTGCTCCTCGGAGATTATCCGCCACCCAGATGGCCAATCTGTTGTATACGAGTGGCACAAGGAAGACTATGGTCCCTATCATCCACACGCCTACCAATGGGAACAGGAGGAACAAGCCATCATCTTCTTCTTCTGTAACTTCTCCTGACCTGCGCAAGTATCTAATCCAGAGACGCAAGGAGAGGGAATCTTCTAGCATGGCTATTACGCCTCCTAGCGAGCACTGTTGTGATGGTCACTGGATTATAATTAATTGCTTCTGTTCTAAAGCAAAACGGCCAGTTTTCTACCGACTGAGCTACTCTCCATCTTTCCTAGAAGAAGAGCCCACGCATGCATCTGTGAATATGGCTTCACATATACCTGGAGGAAGCTCAGGCTCAAGACGTCCGTCCTCTGGAACTCCGAGCCAAAGGAGATTCAACATACTCCTCAGAGACACTGAAGATGGGGTATTCCAGAACACTCGTTCGAGGTTACAACAACTGACTTCATACTCCTCTACTTTCGACGCTGGGGGTCGCCATTCTCCCGAATCAAATACTGAGAGTATAGAGTCGACTTCTGCAACGACCTATACACATCCTTCGACGATGCCCAGGGAAATGGGAGTATACGCCATTAGAGATGAACATGAGGAAGCTTCGCCGTCAGGAAGCGAGGAACAGTGCATCACTATACTGGAGACGTCTCTGAAACAAATGCAATCCATGATGGAGAACATGCACCAGAGGATGCTAACTCAACAGGCGGCTGCTAAGGCTCAAACATCAGTCCCGCCAGCACAGATACGTATGGGGGTAGACTTACCACCATCCAACACGGTCCAAGAACCTGCTCTAGATCAAGAGTCAGCTGGTCCTCCACTTCCTCACTCAGAGAATGCATTACCTCCTGCGGGAGTCACGATACAACCGACTCCGCACCAATCCGTGGTCTCGCTTCCGGCTGAAAATCCGATGCAAGCAGTACGGGAGTTGAAAGCCCAATTCGATGCCTTGAAGCACAAAGATCAGCTCAAGAAATTGGGAATCAACCAGCCTTACCCGGCTATCTGGGAAGAGGTCCCTTTCCCTCCAAGATACAAACCTCAGACTATGGCTCTGTTCGAGGGGAAAATATCGCCAAGTCAGTACATGAACTATTTCAGTATGATGACGGTATTGCTACAAGGGAATGACGCCCTCCTCACTCGGGTGTTCAAGGGCTGTCTCTCTGGAGTGGCTTACCAGTGGTACCGCAGCCTGGCAGAAAACTGCATTACTTCCTTCGAAGACTTCAAGGCTTTATTCTTCATACGATTCTATGAGGGAGGAATGGACATGTCTTTGTCCTCTCTCATCGAAGTCAAGCAGAGGAAAAAAGAGGACGTTCGTACCTTCATCGAACATTTTTGTCAAGCCACGCTACAGATGCCTCTAGGAGTTCCAGACTCTGCGTTGGTGGACATTTGCAGGAAAAACCTCCTTCCCGTGGTCTCAGTGTTCACAGGACCATATCAGTTCCACGACTGGCCCTCGTTCATCATCTTAGCAGTGGCAGCCGATGACAACAGTCGCAAGGCGCGCGACAATGGCATTATGATCTCTACCTCCGACAGAGGCAAAAGGTCATCTCCCAACGGCGACCATCATGGCAGTTCTAAAGGAAAAGAAGCTCTGGCAATCAATACGTCCAGACAAAAGACTGCGGCAACCACGCAGACGAATCCTGGGACTTCCAGGCCCGTCGAAGTATACTTTTTTGACGACGACGATATTCCTAGTATATTCGAGTGTCTCGTCAAGAGTGGCAAGATCACCCTTCCAGAGGAGAAGCGGCCCAGTGAAGCCGGCAGTGCCAACAACCCGAAGTACTGCATCTTCCACAGATACGTACACCGCTCGACCATGGCGTATTACATACTGAAAAGGAAGATCCAGGGGCTGATCGATGCTAGGGCCATCACTCTGCATAATACCGAGAAGACGGTCACGGCCAATATAATCTTCCTGCAATTCGGTAATATGCCTCCCTAAGAAGTCTCGAACGGTGTGACACCTATTCCTGAACAACGATGAACATCGTCAATCTCCCTCCGGCTAGGGGTCAAAATCATGACCTGGTACCCTTAACCACCCGGCGGGGCGAGATCATGTGGGTTCATCCGGATTTAGTATCGGAACTCGAGAAAGAGACTAATGATGCTAAGGCTAAGTCTAGGAAGAACTCCAAATGCAAGCCATGCCATATGGTTGCAACTTCTTTGCCATCAGACGAAGACGAGGCTTTGGCCGCAACACGTTCAGGGAAAGCTTACCTCAAGGACTACGGAGAAAGTCTGGAAGATGCACCGACAGACGCTTCAGCTACAGAGCCCGCCATACCACAGGCCTATCCTGCAAGTCCGACTTCGGCGGACAAGGGGAAGCAGAAAGAAGTACGCTTCGACAAACCTGTGAAAAATATTCAAAACAAAGGTTTAGAGAAGCCATACAACTTTGACATCCTGGCCCAACTGGCCAATACACCAGCCAGGTTGTCCATCTTTGAGCTACTCAGGCTCTCCCAAGACACTCATCTAGCCCTGAGTGAAGCACTGATACAGGCGGAAGCATACTTGACCCAGCTCAAGTCCCCTGACGAGGAACCAGTGGCGTGTCCTCAATGCCACAGTATGATGGAGGTGGTCCCGAACATCACTTTCACACAAGATGACATGCTGTTAAAACATTACAGGCATGACAGACCCCTCTATTACACCGGATACGTTGGTTCTATAGAGGTCGACCGGATCCACATAGATCCAGGATCATCAATCAGCATCATTCCTCATAGTCTGCTTAGACCGCTGAGGATTCCTACCAGCGAATTGGCTTACACAACCACTACAATCGTGGGTTTCAATGCCGGAAGAAGTAAGCCGTTGGGAAAAATTTGCCTGAGGATCAAGATTGGCAACCTCAGATCGGTGGCTACATGCTATGTCATCGATTCAGAGGTATCCTACAATAATTTGCTGGATAGACCATGGATCCACGACCACAACATCGTTCCTTCAACTCTACAACAATGCCTTAAATATGTAGACCCCCAAGGAACAGTATAAATGGAGGTTGCTGACCTAAACCCATTCAAAGGAATAGAATCCAACTATTTCGATGCCGTATTGTACTCTCAAGACTACGCGGAGGAGGTGTCAGCCCAAGCAGAGAAGGAATCCCACCGGGAGCCTGAAGGACCCTCTGTCGAACAACCACTGTCAATCAAAGTGAAAGGGCGAACTACTCGTCCAAAAGCCATGGAGCCTATGGCTATCCACCTGAACAAAACCAGGTCAGGAAAATGGGGTGATCCTCTAGTGATCACTTTGAACCAGAAGCCTCCACCCTTGGTCATCAACCTTCGGTGCAACAAGCAGCCGACTGATATAAATGCAACCAGGAACGGAGTTCCAGATGATAATAAACATCCTCTTTTGCAGTATATCGACGCTCGGATTCCAAATCAGGAATCCTCTCCCCATGACGATATAGATCCTATAGCGCAAATTTTTTTGGAAGCTATAGATTCCTATCATCCATACATATGGGAAGTAGCATCATCATCCAATGTCGTCGCGATATATGGACCCCATGAGGACTCTATCTTCATTGTTCTGCCTGCCCGTAGCAGTCAGCATTCAATAGTCTTCTGCCAAACGCGCAACGAATCGGCTATACGAGAAGATTCCTTCAATGACGATGCTGGTGAAATACAAGTTCACAGGTACAGCCCGCAAGCCTTAAAGATCATGCAAAATATGGGTTATGACTTGAAACTGAAGCTAGGTCTCAACTATGGTAAAGGCAGACGAATACCGCCGCACGGCAATCCCCACTATCAACAAACTCGTTTCGGGTTAGGGTATGACACCTCCCTTACGACTTCCAAGTCAGATAAGGACACCTTTTCCCCTTTTCAAGATGGCTCGTCGCCTTCCAACTCATCTCGTGCTCTCGAGCAAACATTACCAGTAAATATGGTAGTGACGGATCCCTTCGAATCAGACTAACAAAAATTTAAACAATTCGAGAATGACGCTTGGGCTCAGCAAATGGATACACAGTAGGAATTTCGCTTCGAGCAGAGGGAACCCCCCACCAAAGATAAAGTTATCCAGATTAATGTTGGGGATGAACTTTCACCAAAGCCGATATTTATCAGTAACAATCTTTTTCCAGCTGAAAGGAAAGAAGTCATTCAACTGATAAGAGAATACATCGACGTCTTTGCGTGGAATTATAAGGATATGCCGGGACTTGATCCAAAGGTGGCTACTCATAAACTCAATATATTGCCCGATTCAAAGCCTGTAAAGCAACACCAACGCCGGTTCCGCCCGGATATGATGGACGCCATTGAAGCTGAAGTCAAAAAGTTGATAGCCTGCGGTTTCATCCTGGAGGAACAATATCCCGACTGGGTCACCAATATTATCCCGATCATGAAGAAGAATGGGAAAGTGTGAGTCTGCATCGATTACCGAGATCTGAACGCAGCCTGCCCCAAGGACGAGTTTCCTCTTCCCATCACAAATGTCATGATCGACAATACCTGCAGTTTCGAACGTATGTCTTTCATAGACGGATTCTCAGGATACAATCAAATCAAGATGCATCCCGAAGACGAGAAGCAAACTGCCTTTCGGACACCACTGGGGGTATATTGCTATACGGTCATGACCTTCGGGTTGAAGAACACTGGAGCTACTTACCAATGGGTTATGAGTAATATATTCCACAAGCATTTACGCAAGAAAGTGGAATGTTATGTAGACGATATAGCTGTCAAAAGCCGCCTCAGGGTCAATCACATCCAAGACTTAAAAATGGTATTTGAGCTGATGCGCCAACATCAACTCAAAATGAATCCTACAAAGTCCTTTCTGGGTGTATCTAGTAGCAAATTTCTGGGATTCGTCATTATCGCCAAAGGCATTCAAGTGGACCCTGATAAAGTCAAGGCCAACTTGGAAATGTGACCACCCCGTAATCTGAGGGAACTCAGGGGATTTCAAGATCGTCTGGCCTATATCCGGAGATTCATATCCAACCTCTCTGGAAGATGCTAGCCTTTTTCTCGCCTCATGAAGAAAGGTGTATCCTTCGTATGGGACGAAACCTGTCAGCAAGCGTTCGGGGATATCAAGCCCTACCTCACTAGTCCACCAGTTCTGGTGCCTCCCGTCATAGGAAGGCCATTCTTCCTGTACGTTCGAGCGATGGACCAGCAGAAGAACGATGCAGGACATGAACAGGCTATCTACTATCTAAGTAGAATGATGATCGGAGCTGAGCACCGGTACAATCCGGTAGAAAAAGAATGTTTGGCTCTGATGTTCGCTATCCAGAAGACGCGGCACTATGTCACCAGCCAGACTATTCACATTATTTCCAAGATCAATCCTCTTCGGGTTCTGATGAACAAGCCAAGTGTTCATAAATCCCGATTCGCAACTTGGGCGATGTTATTGACACCATATGACATGGTGTATGTCCCTCAGAAGTCCATCAAAGGCCAAGCATTGGCTGACTTCCTAGCTGCTCATCCGATCCCGGAGGCCTCCAAATTATATGAGGACATTACCGATGAAGTTGCAGAATGTAGTTACGCAATGGAAAGTGACGCATGGCAACTGTTCTTCGACGGCACCTCCAAGACTGGTCCCAAAGGAAATATGGTTTCAGGGGTAGGAATTGTCCTGGTTACTCCCGATAAACTCGTCATCTATCGAGCATACTCTCTTAATGAGCCCTGTTCCAACAATGTGGCGGAGTACAACGCTCTACTAATCGGGCTTCAAGTCGCTAAAGAGATGGGAGTCAAATCTCTAGAAGCTTTTGGTGATTCTCTGCTTATCGTCAATCAAGTCAGGGGAATATATGAAGTCAGAAATCCAGACCTCATCCCTTATCACCAAGCAACGGTCGAGATAGCCGTGACATTCAAGGGGTTCTTCCTAGAGCATGTACCTCGATCTCAGAATCTGGAAGCCGATGCCCTAGCCAGTCTAGCTGCAGATTTAGCTACTCCTATAAGAAGGCAGAATTCGGTAATCCTTCTTAACAGAGATCTATTTTGCGTGAAGAACAATGCTCACATCGAATGCAGTTACGCTGTGAACATCGATCCTCCTACAAGAGATTGGAGAAGTCCCTTTATAGATTTCGTGGCATACAAAATCTTGCCGGAGGACCCTAAAGAAGCAGCATCCGTCAAAAGACGATCATTACGTTTCTACTTCGATGCATCTTCACAACGGCATATGCGGGGCTACGACGGACTGCTATTGAGATGTCTCTTTAATGACGAAGCACAACAGATCGTTCGCGAAGCTCACGACGGCATATGCGGGGCGCATCAACCCGGTCCTAAGCTACAGGATCGTATCAGGAGAATGGGCTATTACTAGCCGACTATGAACGCAGACGCAATCAAGTATGGCAAACGATGCAAGGCCTGTCAGGTCCATGCAGACTTTATTCACCAGCCGTCTGAACATCTACATCCAACGGTTGCATTCTAGCCTTTCGAAGCATGGGGTATGGACATCATTGGTCCTATTCACCCGTCTTCTTCTAGAGGTCACCAGTTCATACTGGTCATCACGGATTACTTCTCCAAATGTGCAAAGGCGATCCCTCTCGCTGAGGTAAAAACATCCAATGTGATCAGCTTCATCAAGCATCACGTCATTTATCGCTTTGGGATTCCCCGAAGGATAATCCATGACAATGGGCCTCAGTTCATCAGCCAAGCGTTTAATCGATTTTGCGATAAAAATCAGATACAAAATGTCGCCTCTACGGCGTATTATCCAGCTGCTAATGGTTTGGTGGAAGCCTTCAAAAAAACCATTATCAAACTCTTGAAGAAGTTCGTCTCTTCGAACAAAAGAGATTGGAACGAGAAGCTGGGAGAATGTCTCTGGGCATACCGCACAACGGTTCGAGGACCGACAGGTTGTACCCCGTTCTCACTGGTCTACGGGAGCGAAGCAGTTCTTCCCATCGAAATCCAAATCCCGTCACTCAGGATAGCAGTCGCCAATGAGTTAACTCGGGAAAAGAATAACCTTTTAAGGCTTCAAGAGCTAGAAGGATTAGACGAGGAACGCCTTCAAGCTCAACAGAGCATCGTGTTCTATCAAGCGCGTATTTCCAGAGCTTTTAATCAAAAAGTAAAGGAAAGAGTGTTCAAAGTTGGTGAGCTAGTCTTAGCTGTAAGAAGGCCAATGATTCTCACTCACAGGAGCAAGGGCAAATTTTAGCCCAAATGGGAAGGCCCCTACGTGATCGAGACAACGTTCTCACACGGCGCTTACAGGTTAGCCCAGCCTAATGGAAACCTACTAATGGCTCCTATCAATGGCAAATTCCTGAAAAGGTACTATGCTTAACCTCCTCTGCTCAAGTGGAATAAGGCAAAAATCTTATTCTGACAAAACTACTTCTAAAACGAAACTAGTTGGGTCGTATTCTATCATGTCCATATGACCTCTGAATAGATACGCCCTGCAAAAAAAAAGGGGTTTACCGAGAGACTATCACGTCCATCCTACCTCTGATATTACTCTCACCCAAACCCGTCATTTACATTCCAAAATGACGGGTCCACAAAGTCAGATGAAAAGCCTCTTTATTATTCTCCAAAAAAGAGCGGAAGTACATTAAAAAGCAAAAGCAAAAGTACATCATGAAGAAGGAGCGGTCAAATCGTGAATCTACTGCGCCAGTCTGGCCATCTTCGCATTCCTGGAATCCAAGACATCAGCACGGGCCTGCTCCAGCCGTGCCTCGTCATTAATCAAGAGGGATAGCTCGGCTCTAGCTCGAAGGAAACCAGCACGGGCAACATCCTTCCTTGCCAAGTTCTGCTTTGCTATGACCAGTCGACCATTCGCCACATTGAGACCTTCTGACGACTGAGAAACCCACTCCTTTGCCTGAGCAAGCTTCGTCTCCAGTCTAAGAACCCTCGCTGCATTCCCAACATGCTCGGTCTGGCACTTCGTCTGAAGAGCAATAGCCTCCTCCAAGATGACTTTTCCTTCATCCATCTCCCGCTGATTTGTCCGGAGGATTTTATTCAGGTCTTCCATCTTTTCAACGAGTTCCGCAGTCAAGGAGTCGAGTCTAGCCTGGGCCATAGCTTCGATGTTGCCTTGGGATAGCTGCGAGTATTCGTTAATGGGTTGCTCCAGACCATTAACTACCTCCGCCAGGGCGTCAGCTAAACCAGTATTGCCAAGGTCCCTGATCACCTCTATCGAAAACCGAGAGGACTTCTTCAGACTCTCAAAATTCAGATTCTTCTCCAACACCATTGATATCAGCGTTGTCAAAGTGCTGTAAAAGATACCGGTATATTGCTCGGTCAGCGCAGCTAGGCCCGAATGCACGCTGGGAGTGGCTGCAATATTGTCGAACCGCACTCCAGAGGCGACCGCAATCGACGTGGCTACAGTCCTCGTCTCGACAGAGGGTGCGACAAAAGAGGAAGCGCCAACACCAGACGAAGTAACCAGCATACTCGAAGGAGGCATTATCGTAACGACAAGGTCGTCCTCTTGAGGTATCGAAATCTCGTCGGCAGGCGAGCCGGCACCCGAAGATGCTTCCTCTTCAAAATCAGGCGCCTCCGTATCAATGCCAGGACCTGACACAGAGCCGAAGGGCGCATATATATTGCCCTCCCCGAAGAGGTTGTCCCCTGAGAAGAAGACAAGAGGAAGTTATTGTCAAACATGATGTTAATTTTCCTAAAAGAAGAGGCACGAAAAGACGACAGTGATACTAGCCAAGCTGTCATACCTGGAGAAGAGGGACTGCTAACTGACACTGGCAAATACTCTTCTAGGTCTTCACCGAGATCCACTTGAGGCTCATCAACTGGAATCTCATTAGAAGCGCTGACGGGCACGGCAGGGGCCTCTCCCAATGCTGATCCGGACAAAGGTATATGGAATCTTATAACCAGCCTCGAAGGCGACTTCGTTCCACTACCTGAAGCAGTAGCAGCGGTAGTAGCCTCCAGCTGAGATTCTTCGACGCCATCGGCCGAAGCTATAGAAGGTTCCTCTCTAAAAGGTGAGGAACCCCCAATCAAGGAATCATCCCCGACATAGGGAGAAGCAGGCTCACTTCCAGGAGCCTCAATGCCAGGAATCTGGAGAGGACGAGTAACCATCCTCTTCGTCCTCTTACGAGGGGAAGCCTCCTTCAGAGCGAGAGACCTTCGTTTCCCGGAGACTACCAACGCCCCTGCAGGCGGATGTATTTTACCCCTCGGTACCGATACGAGAGGCTCATCTGGAGTAGCGGACTCGTCACCCTCGTAAGAAGAAATCGAGGGGACTTTGACCCTTCCCCCAGGCTTGGAAAAGGGCACCCTAAAGCTTCTACCCATATCAAAATCGTGATGGGAGGTGTTCGTTGCCACATAGAACTGGGCATACGAATGCAGGATGCGCAGCTCCATGGATGGTGTGACGAAGGGCACAGTAAAAATTGCCCCGGTGCAGCCCATGATAAAATAACGCCATCCCCTCGCTCCATCGATGAGTCCCCCTCTGGACCTGAAGCTGGTGACGGTATTGCCCACATGCAACTGATCATACCCAAACTGCCTGGCAAACTGACTAGGCAGGTAGGGTTCGAAGAAGCAGTGATCTTCACTTCTATACAGCAGGTGGGAAGGTCTAATGCAGACCAACCAATTGAAGGCTTCAGGAGAAAGAGTGGTCCTATCTCTACCTGAGTCCTCAAGCCTAATCCCCGATTGGTTGCGATAAACAAAGGGGACAGTGCAAAGGAGCTTCCAGCTGTGACCGCAGTGCAGCACCCGTCGACAGTCTAAAACTGTGAGCACATTCCAAGAGGATTTCTTGTAATTCAGCAAGAAACTCCCCCCCAAGCTACTGCCGAAACCGGGAGACATCACCCAGGGGTTATGGAGAATTAACCATCCCATCAAATACAGGTATGGTAATTCCACCCGGGGAAAGCTTTCACGCCGAGCTTCAACAACGAGCAACACCTTAGTCATCGCCCTTAGGCCAGCTTGTATGCGGCACACGATGGCAGGGAGCAAGCCCAGTCTCGTCCCAAATACCAGACTTACTGCAGGCCACAAGATATTATGGTGAATACGATCCATAGATGCGATGCCGAGTACCACTAGTCGGCGCAGCCATATAGAGAGGAAGCCAGCCAGTTGAGCTTCCTTGGATAGAGCCCTGCGGCAATGCCTCAGATAGCTGTAGGCCTTAGTACTTGCAGGATATTTTCCTATCCCTTCGACGAGGATCTGATCCGGAGCCCTAGCATCCTCCAGGAGATCGTCGACTTCCGGAGCAGTCAGCACGCTCAGAGGATTCACAAGCTCATCCTTGACTTCCAAGACTTTCTCCGGCTGAGCAGCCCTAGCCCGGTAAAAAAAGAGGTAGGACGTCCATTTACTGGTGTGAGCCAAATCTGAAGGCTCAGCATAGAAGGCGGTGCAAGCAAGGTAGTGGCACATCAGCTCCTGATACACTTCCACTACCCGAGGGTCTGAATCCCGCAACTCCCGGTTCGTGGGAATATACTCTTCGTATGGAGTATCCCCCATCGGCAGTCTCGAGATCTCTGCCATCTCATGAAGGGCCAATTCCAACTCCCCCAGCGAAGTGGCGAAAGTCTCGGTGGGCGGAATGTATCGCTCCATCAGTGCCAAAAACAGGTTAGGGTTAGGAGGTAACCCAACGCTGGTGGCACTCACTGCTGCCAACAGACCGATATTCTCCAACTCGATCCGAAAATGCTCCAGGGCCCAATTAACTAAGCGAGCCCATCGAAGATTTGTCGGGGTCATCCACCCGTTACATCGAGGATTCGCCTGGGGGTATACTCCCCCGCGCCCCATAAAATCATTGCAAAAGGTCGGCAATTGCACCGGCTGGAGCACCAAGCTGTCCTCACTCGGGACACTGCCCGGGTACAATCCCCTGAACAACGTTACATGACCGGAAGGGCGGCTGACAAATAGGCCAGATCCTTTATGGTAGAAGATCTTTCCTGGCCTACCGTGAAGATCGGGAGTCAGCGTCCACGACATCTTCCTGGGATGAGTAGCATGGGAGAATGCTGAGATGGGATAATCTCTCGGCATCTTGGGCAGAATCAAGACCAACTTCCCGGCAGGGAAAACCCAGAGTTCTTTCTTTGGCTTCGTCTGGGACTGCTTATCAATCATGTCCCCGAAAAGAAAGGCCGGCTTTATATACTGGTCCCCGTCTACATACGTCAAAGGCTCTCCATTAATCATGTTCAGCAGCGTTCGCTCGCCCTGAGCCGATATCAAGATTTCCCTTCCTTTGGGATATTGGGGTCCGGAGATAGGAAATACCACATGGGACAGATCCTCCAGATAGTTGGAGTGCAGCAGCCCGACGGCAGAACCTATCACTTCGGCTAGTGGAGAGTCGCCCAAGTTAATTGCAAAGGTATGAGAAAAATACGTCAATTTTGTACTAGACGTTACAAATATCGCAGCACATGCCAAGAGGCAACGGTCTGAGCTCTACGCCAAGACTGTACAAACTTGATCGTTTACGCCGGAATTGTCATCCAAAAGCATAAAAATTCAAGCCGACAGTATGCTGTCTGTGCTTTACGCCAGACTACCAAGGTTCGAGCTATTACGCCAGAATTTTCATCCACAAGCGTAAAAGTTCAAAATTATACAGTATACACCAAGTTTTCGGCAGTGAAAGCTTTTTACGCTCAACTGCAAAAATCTGGAGTTTTTACGCTGACACTTTAGAAATGTGAGGGTAAAAGATAAAACGTCTCCGTGCATCATCTTTCTCAAAGAGGCTATTAGCACAAAAGACGACCTAGCGCGGTCACGTTCAACGTGTGTGAAGGATTTTTCAGTCGTTCTCATTCGTCCCAAAAGCTCTACCTATCAGGCCGGGTGTACTGCTCATCGGCGGGATGCTCAGCTCAGAATGGGGTTCGCCCTGTCCAACCGGAGGCACTCCTGCTTGGGCAGAAGAACGAGAGGAGGAATCAATCTTCTTTCCCTTAGAGGAGGAATCAATCTTCTTTCCCTTAGAGGCCATTACTGGAAACTTAGAAGACTCGGAGAAGAGCTCGAACAGTCGGAGGCTTTCTTTCGCAGAAGACGAATGAAAAGTTTTTCTCTCAGAAAACTTGGGATATATATAGAGTTCGGATGGACTCCTCGGACCCCGAACCAAATCTCCTAATTAAATATTCGGTTATGATTGGGTCCTACGTCAGCCTATTATTCAGAGAAGATGGACAGTCAGCGAATTCGAAAAGTTTTTTCGCGCAAAGCATGTCACCAGTTCTTACGCTAAGGAGCTTTCTACGCTCGACAGCAACAGATCTACGGTTCACGCTCGCAAGCTTTAAGTCTATAGTTTTATGCCCGGATGCCTTTGTGCTCGGTAGCTTTTATGCTCGAGAGGCCACAATCCCACGACTTCATGCCAGCAGATAACAAATCGATGATCTCACGCTCGGTGGTGCTTAGTTTACGCTCAGAAGCAACAGATCTGCGACTTCACGCTCGGAAAAAAATTTCTTTTCAGAAGCTACAAATCTACAGTTCTACGCTAAGGAGCTTTCTACGCTCGACAGCTACGAATCTACGGCTTTACGTTCGACGGCTATAAGTTGGGTTTTTCGCCCAGATGTCTTTGTGCTTAGTAGCTTTTATGCTCGAGAGGCTATAAACCTACGACTTCACGCTCAGGAACTACAAGTCTATGATTTCACGCTCGATGGTATTTAGTTTATGCTCAGAAGCTGCAGACTAATGATTTAACGCTCCATAACTTCCCTCATATCTGAAGGATACGCCGGCCAGATCACGCGTACATCTGAACGGTCCTCGAAAGTGGTCAATTACAAAGAGTTCACACAGAGGATACTCATTCTTGATCTCAAGATATCCCAAGTACCCGAAGCATACAGAGTTCAACATTGAAAAACTACTCTTCTTCATGGGTCGATTCGAAGTTCATCCAGACCCCAGTCTGAATATTTTATCTATCAAGATGGCAACTCAGTTTGAAAGCCATTTCTTGACCCTGTTCCAAGGGATTTTTGAGAAATCATTCTTGAAGATGATGTCTGAACAAAGAAATTTTGTTCATCAGAAGCAGCAGTTCAGAATTCTACGCGGTTCCTCACTCCTAAAAAATAGCAGGACGGTTCGAAAACTCGAATGCTACAACGGCTTTCTACGCATCTCTAGTTATACGTAAAAGACAGGACAGGACCTAGCACTCTTTCTAAACAGAGTCGGCGTAATGAATCAGACGTGTCAAAGCTACATATATTCAGACTTCACAGCAACGTATCTCAAGATGATTATATGCACGAAAGAAAGACGATTTTATTAAAAAGAAAGAATCATGATTAAATATGAAGGAAATCCAATCTACAAGGGTTTTTCTTTATTTTCATGATTATATATGAGGAAAATGCCGTCTGTCGAAGACTGCCCCATCGTCGGCTGAAGATCGCGCCCGAAATATGTTTTGACAGGTTCTCGCGTGGACGCCAAATCTTTATCTCTCCTCCAATTGTTGGTCGGTTTCCACAACCGACTAGAATGGTGAATGGAGGGAGAGTACAAACTGGGCCTGCCTAAATTAGGCAGATCCCATGATCCGTGCACCGTGACAGATTGAGTTGAGGTATTTAACCCAACTCAATACCCGAGGTCAGAGCCAGTCGCTGCTCTCACCCCCGGAGGTAACGGGAGAAGGCGCCACTTGCAAGCGCCATGGTGGAAAATGATTCTTCCTCTCTCCCGAAGAACCACCATACAAAGTTGCTGATTATCCCGAGCAAAGGAGGCTATGATATCCTTTCATGATCCATCGTTGCAGATAAGACTTGCTCGAAGATGCCGTCTTTTTTGGCTCCTTACATGCTGGAAGAACATGGTCTTCTTCTTCCTCAGATCGAGCCGACGGACTCCGGCGATCATCCTTGTGTGGCGAAAGGGATGTGGGAAGAACAGGTTAAACTCCTCGGCCTTTTATAGGCGAGAGAGGTCACACTGGTCCCCAATAAATCTGCCATAAAGTCAGTATCGACCGTTTTAATGCTCCATTAAGAAATATTTCGAGTTACGAGGAGCGGTTCATGCTTCATTCAAAGCGTTCCAAATTCTAAAGAAATTTGAAAGCTTTGAAGGGTGTCTTGTAGAAGCATGAAAAATACGCTGGATAGCTCTACGCAACATGGTGATGCAGGACAACGTAAGCAGGGGACCTCAAGGCCATCAAGAGTGCAATGGAGCTTTTTTGCTGAGCACGACATAAAATATGATGGGACCATCCGCTTAAATATAGTATGTCCAGGCCGCTTCAGCGTAGACGGGGTGCTTCATCGCCTCCATGGCGTAAAACTCATCCGCTTTCATAGCAGCGTTAAAGCGTACGAGGAACGCTTCGTCTTCCCCAAAATAAACCTGTCAAGTCACGCAGTGAACTTGACATCCGACTCCTGACAAAAAGTGCTGCACGGCTACCCAGACGACGGCTGGAAAGATGGCAGACAACTCAGGACGCGCCCCACAGTATGATGGCGGATCTCTGAATTTAATGTAGAGGATTTAATTAAATATCACCGAACTGTCGTTTACTGACATCCCCTCAGCGGAGACTGCTTTTACGCATACAAGGGGATACGTTGCCTTGTTTTACACAGTCAAACGTGAACTGTTTACGCTGTGCGGAAGACAAACAGACTGCCAAGTCAAAAGCTGCTCTTCGTACAGGGCTCGAGGCACGTCTCTGCACCGAATACTCAGAACGGTGGAAGGCCTTCGGAACATGCCTCGATAATTAATGATGATGGCGGATCTCTGTATTTAATGCGAGAGATTTGATTATATCTCCAAGAGCCGTGTATAGAAGCTTGAAAAATACGCTCGATAGCTCTACGCAACATGGTGATGCAGGGCAGCGTAAGCAGGGGTCCTCAAGGCCATTAAGAGTGCAACGGAGCTTTTCCACTGAGCATGGCATAAAGTATGATGGGACCATCCGCAAAAATGCAGTATGTCCAGGCCGCTTCAGCGTAGACGGGGTACTTCATCGCCTCCATGGCGTAAAACTCATCCGCTTTCAAAGCAGCGTTAAAGCGTACGAGGAACGCTTCGTCTTCGCCGAAATGAACCTGTCAAATCACGTAGTGAACCTGACATCTGACCCATGACAAAAAGTGCTACACGGCTACCCAAACGACGGCTGAAAAGATGGCAGACCACTCGGGATGTGCCCCACAGTATGATGGCGGATCTCTGCATTTAATGTAGAGGATTTGATTAAATATCACCGAACCATCATTTACTGACATCCCCTCAGCGGAGACTGCTTTTACGCGTACAAGGGGATATGCTGCCTTGTTTTACACAGGGAAACGTGAGCTATTTATGCTCCGCAGAAGACAAACAGACTGCCACATCAAAAGCTGTCCTTCGTACAGGGCTCGAGGCACGTCCATGCACCTAATGCTTAGAACGGTGGCAGGCCCTTGGAACACGTCTCTGTAATTAATGATGATGGCAGATCTCTGCATTTAATGTGAGATATTTGATTATATCTCCAAGAGCCGTGATTTCGGCTAAAGATGTCCACATCACCTCGGCTTCTACACCTATTAAGCTTTTGTGACTGCTCGGCCTCTACGACCACTCTGGCACGTTACGCAGCGGCTTCTACGCCCATTCAGCTTCTGTGCCCGCTCGACTTCTACGCCTCGTCAACTTCTATGCTCGTTCAGCTTCTATGCTCATTCGGCCTTCTGTGCTTATTCGGCTTCTATGCCATCAGGCTTCTACGCCTACTCGGTTTCTATGCCTACTTGGCTTCTACGCCATGGTGACAGATATTTGGCTTCTATGCCAACCTCTTCTACACGATGGATACCTACCTACCTACGTGGCTTCTATATCGTGATCTTCGTAGCGATTATACGCGTTTTGTCCCTTAGTTGGACACGCTTCACACGCTCATTCAAAAGATCATCTATACACAGGCTTTGGTTATTTTAACCATTGTGTAAAAGGGTGCTGTACTTTCTACTACTCGATTTCTACACAGATTGGGTGGTCATTTGTCACTACCACATTTTAAGAAAAAGGGTATTTTAGTAATTTCCTATTTAAATAAATATTGTGCATGGTAAATAATTTTTGTTGTATTATTTAATTATTGTTGGATGTTATTTAATTATTTTGGACTTATTTTAGTGGACCCAACTAGTGTAGTTTGGACCCATGGACCAACATGAATTAAATAGTTAGATTTGGCCCATTTAGAAAGCCCATAGTTAAGGAGATGGATTAAATTAGTTAAGTGATTAGACTAGAAGCTTCCTTCCTTAATTATTTCTTCATGAGAGTCCCCAAGGGGTACATTGGACATTTTACAATTGCTTGGGAGAGGGGCAAGGCCGGCCTATTAAAAGAGGGGTGGAAATTTCTCTCTCCTCTCATTCTCATTCCAAATCTAGATCTAGAATTTCCCACTCCCAAATTCCCTCCATTCCCATTCCAATTCCCTACCAAATTCATTCCTAATTCTTTCCAATTCACCATTAGAGAAGGAGGAAGCAAGGATCTAGAAGAAGGAAGAAAGGATCTACAAAGAGGAGCAAGGATCTACAATTTGGAAGCAAGTTCTTCTCAATTGGAGGTTTTATTGGGAATCCATCTTCCAATAGGTATAATTCAGATTTTCTTATTTAAATAGCTTCTAAATCTGAGATTTAATCATGTAAAATCAACCTATATGTATGTACTACCCATAGGACTTTGTTTTGTGTTTATAGGAGACCCATGGAGAAAGTTATGGTGCTTTTTGTGTTAATTTTGTTGGAATTCCGAATTTACATTTTGTTGTGTGTATCAATTGATCCTATAGATCAATTGGACATGAGCTTATGTGTTTGGGGCTAGTGTCGTGTCCATAATTTGGTACATGTGGTTCGTATCCCAACTATTTGGTGATACGTGTTATTTTGGGGGTTTTCCCTCCGACACGGGGCTTTGAACATGTCGTATTTTGATACGGACACATAGATCTACTTTTGATACTTTGATTTATTCATAAATATTATTTGTGATTTGTTTGTATCCTTCGGGGTGCAATTGGTTGTGTGTTGGACTCGTGTCACATGCGTATCCTAGATCTAGTGGGATACGGTGTGATACTCTCCAATTGTGTTGATTTTTGAATAGATCTAATTATGTATGGTTTAAATTCTTCAATTATAATTAGTAAATATATATAGATATTATATATTTATTTTGTGTATTTATTATAGTAATTATTGTAGCATAGATCTATATATTTTTGTATGTGCTAAAATGATGTACAAATATAATATGTAGCTTTCTTGCATGTAATTATATATGTACTTATGTTAATAGTATAAATTATATATAAATATTTTATAAAATATATTTATGTGTTTAATTGTGTAATTATATTATTTATAATTATTATATAATTATTTGTATATTAATGTATATATTTTAGGTGTGCTTCTAGCCATGTAAAATATGAACATTAATATGTGCATGTGTTGTAACTATTAGTATTTAATTATAAGTTTATATGTGCATATATATATAAGTATATAATTATTTATTTATATATATGTATTATGATTATTATTGTATATATATATTTATATATATATATATATATATGTATTTATATTTTTATTTGTTTTGGTGACAGTGGATTTGTGACAGTGAAATTGTCGCTAAATAGGCGGGTCAGCAGCAGCCGCTGTAGCCCACTGTGCATTAATGACAGTTCTGTCATTAATGCTGCAGGCGGGATCTTAGCAACAGTGGTGACAGTTTTTGGTGACAGTTGATTAACTGTCACCAATGCAGCAGCAGTGGGTTTTATTACACAGTGGCTTTTGCGACGTTTTCTCTGACAGTTGAGACTGTCACTATAAGCTGTTTTAATTAAATTATATTTTTAACTCCCTGTTTTCAGTAACGCTTTGACAGTTTTAAATTATATTTTATATATTATTATTGTATATATATATATGTGTATATATATGTGTTTTGTGAGGTATAATATTTGTAATAATATATTATTTTATTTGTATAAATATTGGTTGTTTATATATTATATTAGAATATGTATTATTTGTATTATTAGTATACTTTGTCTGAGTATGATTTGGGATCTAATTTTTATTCCTAAATTATTGTATTTTATTTCTATATTATTTATATAGATTTCTTGTGAGGTTGACCTTGGTTTGACTTTAGTTGACTTTAGAGTTGACCATAGTTGATTTTTGACTTAGAATTTATTTATTGACCTAGGAGTTGACTAGTTTGACTTGTTCTCTTTCTGGGACCTTGTATTAATGTGGTATTCTATATCTAGGTATTCGAGGTACCGAGTCAGACATCTGTGAGACTGTTCTTTGGACTTCAGACGAGTACATTCTCTGATAGTTTCTCATTTATGATATCCTCTATGTTCGTTGTATCTAGTGTAGATTTACATGTTTCTCTCGACACTATGGTTACACGGATTGGTATATCCAGATGTTATTCCTTGGTATATGGTGTATATGGTGCAAGTATTATTTCATTGGTTATCTTGAACATGTACAGACAATGATTCTCGGGGAGACTAGCTATCTTCTTGGGGAATCTAGTGCCATAGCATACCGTGGTTGGATCTATTATACCAGTTGGGGGTGGGGAGTATTAGTATAGATATGTGATCAAATCCCTATTGAATAAAGTATTGGTAAGCGAATAGTATTGATCATGTACCGCACGTATGATTAGCCAGGCCGCATTATATTTTGCCCAAGCCGATCACATGTTAAGCTAGTACTCACACACTTAGTCATTAGTATTATTGTTCCATTGGCATATTGTTCATTATTGTATTTCTTTCCAATATTTCCTTATTGTCTATATATCTCTTGTATCTATTTTGTGTATCCTGTTTATCCACAGCTATTTACTGTTGCATAGTTTTTATCATGGATTAGAACTGCTGTTAGAGATGTACTCTGCTCCTTTCCTGACTGGATATATTTTTCCAGATGACACTGAGGAGTACCCTACCTATTATGGACCCCAGGATGTTGTGGGTTTAGATTCAGAGACCCTGGCTCAAGAGGGACTTATCCCAACTGAGACAGTTGACCCTGGAGTGTAGCTTGTAGTATGATAGTATTCTTTTGTACTGGATTTGTCTCCAGCTTATTTTTGTTACTCTTCAGACTCATTGATGTATTATTTTAAACTCATGAGTTGATGACTATTCTATTCTTATCTGATCCGTGTTCATTCTATCTTAGTTCGGTGATTGAGTACACTATCTTTTGGTGGTTCATTATATTAGATAGACTTTCTAGACAGCGTTCTACCACCGATTCGGCAGCGTAGGCTGGGCGTTGTTTCCGACTAGTACCCTTACCCCGGGTGCAGGTCGTGACACGTTTTTGGTGGTGGCCCATGCAGGTCTAGCTTCACAAGTATGTGATGTCGTGGTAGTGCGACAACTTAGTTGTACTACTGCGAGCCTGCAATAGGATATAGGATATAGGCTGAGATACTCAATCACATCTAGGAAATTTTTTTTGATTCAACTATTCTCCTTTGATATTGATACTTGATCTCTTAAACTGTCCTTTCCTTGATGTCTTACATCTTGTGCCATATTGATTCTTTCTTTTACTTTATCTCAGGATGCCGCCTAAGACTAGATCACAGCAGGGGAGAGCAGCTTCTGAGAGGTCTGCGACATCCCGAGGGCCTGCACCAGTCACTTCTCCGGTGATTGGAGTGTCAGCTGCTTTCGGAGGTCCACCACCTACTCAGAGGACTGTGCCAGCTGTATCTGAAGGGCTTCCACCACCACCTCCTGTGCCAGCAGAGGCGTCACAGATGTTTACACTGTTTCGTGAGATGCTCGAGGCACAGAGGGCTCAGTTAGAGGCACATCAGAGGCAGACCGACGTTCTACGGCAGGGCATCGAGAGTGCTCATCAGCTTGCTCGTGCTGTAGTTGAGAGAGGAGTTCCGATCCAGCAGCAGGTTGTTCCTCAAGTTGCTCAGCTTCGGCCTGGCAACATTCAGGACTTCAAGAAACTGGAGCCTAGGGTTTTCAAAGGGACGGAGGGCATCGTCTATGCTGATGATTGGCTCGAGGACATTGAGCATCTTATGAGGGTATCCCGTCTTTCTGAAGATCTGAAGGTTGAGGCGGTAGGACTTCAACTGTTCGACGTCGCTCGCACTTGGTTCAGGAATGAGCCGGTTCTAGTTGACGCAGGACAATCTTGGGAGGTATTCAAGGACCTTTTCAAGAAAAAGTTTTTCGCTCGGATAGACAGGCTTGACTTGGGGAGACAATTTGAGAGTCTCATTCTGGGAAGCATGTCTGTGGAGGAATACGCTGCAGAGTTCGGTAGGTTGAGCCAATTTACAGAGTACTTGGTGAGGGAGCCGGAGGTTTGAGCTATTCGTTTCCGAGAGGGTCTAAACTGGGAGGTGAAGATTCTCATTTCGTCTTTTTATGAGACATACTCGGAGATACTTGCGGAGGCACGCAAGGTTGAGCGGGATCTGGGTTTGAAGACCAAGAGAGACCGTGATTCTTTTCTGGGGGCCAACGGTAGTGCAGTATCTGCCAAACGTCCTCATTTCCAGTCCAGACCTTTCCAGCAGCCACAGCAGAACCAGACTCCAGCTAGAGCGCCTTTTCACCAGGCCCCTCAGCAGCAGAGGCAGTTACAGCAGGCCCCATGCAACTTCTGCAAGAAGCCCGGCCACATCTGGGAAGTTTGCAGGAGGAGGTTAGGAGTTTGTTTGTATTGTGGTACTGAAGGGCATCAATCGAGGGAGTGTCCTCGTCGTGCAGTTCAAGGAGCAGTTCCAGCTCCGAGGACACAGACGAGACCACCTGCAGCACAGCCGAGGGGACCGCTTCCGATACAGCAGCAGCGTTTTGTCCAGCATCAACAGCAGGGAGGTACCCGGCAGGAACGAGCGTTTGCTATGACCGTCGAAGAGGAGGAACCCACCGGAGATGTTATCGCAGGTTCTATTCTTCTTGATTCCATTCCAGCTTTAGCTTTGTTTGATAGTGGTGCTTCCCATAGTTTTGTATCTGTTTCTTTTGCTCTGAAGCATGGTTTGGTAGCTGAGTCTTTGCTTAGGACTTGCAAGATCATGACCGGGGGAGGCATTATCCTGGTTAATGATATTTGCAAGGATCGGAGAGTTACTCTGGGAGGCCGGGAGTTGAGTGCGTGTCTACTTGTAATGCCACTTCCAAGCTATGATATTGTACTTGGGATGGATTGGTTGAGTAGGCACCGTGCTAGCATAGACTGTAGAGGAGGTAGAGTTTTGTTTGGTTCGCCAGAAGAGCCAGAGTTCGAGTTTGCTAGAGGAGCTGCGGAGCAGGACGAAGGCATTATTTATGGAGCTATGGTAGAAGACAAGGAGTTGCTACATCCGTTGATAGCAGAATTCTTGGATGTGTTTTCTGAGGAATTGCCAGGATTGCCGCCAGATCGAGATGTTGAATTTTCTATAGACTTGGTGCCAGGTGCAGAACCAATTTTGCAGCATGTCTATAGAGTAAACGACAGCGAGCTGGTCGAGTTGAAGAAGCAGGTGGACGAATTGCAGGATAAGGGGTTTATCAGATCGAGTTCTTCACCATGGGGAGCCCCGTTATTGTTTGTACCGAAGAAGGATGGATCGGTGCGTATGTGCATTGATTACAGGGCTTTGAATAATCTCACTATCAAGAATAAGTATCCTTTGCCACGGATTGATGATCTGTTTGATCAGTTGAGTGGTGCGAAGGTATTTTCTAAGATAGATTTGAGATCAGGCTACCATCAAGTGAAGGTAAAGCCGGAGGACATACCGAAGACTACTTTTAGAACTCGGTATGGTCAGTACGAGTTTATGGTGATGCCGTTTGGTTTGACTAATGCACCGGCGGTATTTATGAACTTGATGAACAAGGTGTTCCACCAGTACCTTGACAAGTTCGTGGTGGTGTTCATCGATGACATACTCATATACTCGAGGACACCGGAGGAGCATGAAGAGCATTTGAGGATTGTGTTGGATGTGCTGAGGAAGGAGAAGCTGTATGGGAAGTTGTCCAAATGTGAGTTTTTCTTGGACAAAGTAGAATTCTTGGGGCATGTTGTGACTGGTGATGGTATTTTAGTGGATCCGAAGAAGATTTTAGCAGTGGAATCTTGGAAGACCCCGAGTTCAGTAGCAGAGATCTGGAGTTTCTTGGGATTGGCAGGCTATTACAGGAAGTTTGTGCAAGATTTTTCGAGGATTGCTGAGCCGATGACCAGACTCACAAGGAAGGATGTGGAGTTTGTTTGGACGGAGGATTGTCAGGTTGCTTTTGAGGAGTTGAAGAAGAGGTTGACGTCTGCTCCTATTTTGACGTTGCCATCAGGGTCCGGAGGTTTCACTATTTATAGTGATACATCGGGGAAGGGTTTAGGTTGTGTTCTTCTGCAGCATGGGAAAGTGATTGCCTATGCATCCAGGCAATTGCGTCCTCATGAAACAACTATCGTACCTATGATTTAGAGTTGGCAGCTGTCATATTCGCCCTGAAGTTGTGGAAACATTATTTGTACGGAGAGCGTGTGGAGATCTTCACAGACCACAAAAGCTTGAAGTACGTTTTCACGCAGAAGGAGTTGAACATGAGGCAGCGTCGGTGGTTGGAATTGATGAAGGATTTTGATATCTCTTTGCAATATCATCCTGGGAAAGCCAATGTAGTTGCCGATGCTTTGAGCAGGTATCCAGTAGCTATGTTCTTGACGCAGGATCGATATCTTTTGGAGGACTTAGAGAGCTTGGGCATTGAGGTGATTGTTCTTGGATGTGCTATGCAGATATGGGGATTGCAGATACACTCAGATTTGATGGACAGGATCAAGGCAGCACAGTATGATGATGTATCTTTGAGGAGTATCAGAGCTCAGGTGAGAGCAGGATTGGAGGATGATTTCACTATTGTAGAGGATGGATCCTTGAGGCATGGAGTTAGATTGTGTGTGCCTAGTGGGGAGTTGCGCGAGGAGGTGTTGCAGGAAGCGCATCGCTCTCAGTATTCCATACATCCTGGTGCTAACAAGATGTATCGGGATATGCGAGAGAGTGTGTGGTGGTATGGCATGAAGAGGGAAGTGGCACAGTTTGTATCCAGATGCTTAGTGTGCCAGCAGGTGAAAGCCGAGAGGCAGAGGCCAGGAGGTTTACTTCAGCCATTACCCATTCCAGAGTGGAAGTGGGAACACATTACTATGGATTTTGTGTCCAAACTTCCACGATCTTCAGGAGGAAAAGACGCGATTTGGGTCATTGTTGATAGATTGACCAAGTCGGCCCACTTTTTGCCTTTCAAAGTGGGTTTGTCTACGGAGAAGCTGGCAGAGATATATGTGAGGCAGATCGTTAGGATACACGGAGTTCCCGTCAGCATAGTCTCAGATCGAGATTGTCGTTTCACTTCTCATTTCTGGAGGAGTTTGCAGGAGAGTTTGGGCACTCAGCTCAAGTTCAGTACTGCATATCATCCCCAGACAGATGGGCAGTCAGAGAGGACTATCCAGACTCTCGAGGATATGTTACGCACTTGTGTACTATATTTTGGGGGTTCTTGGGTGGACCATCTCCATTTGGTAGAGTTAGCTTACAACAACAGTTACCAGGCCAGTATAGAGATGTCACCTTTTAAAGCTCTATATGGTCGGAGGTGTCGTACTCCTTTGTCTTGGGACAATGTTGGAGAGAGAATTTTGCTTGGGCCAGAGATGGTTGTGGATGCAGCGGAGAAGGTTCATTTGATCAGAGACAGACTTCGAGTGGCGCAGGACAGACAACGGCATTGGGCCGATAGCCATCGGAGACCTTTGGAGTTTGAGGTATAGTTTAGATTTTGTTTGTGCTTGTTCTTGTTTGTTATAGATTAAGTTCTTAAGATGGTATTTTGTTCTAGGTGGGTGGTTTGGTGTTTCTGAGGATTTATCCGACACGAGGCACGATTCGCTTTGGTGGAGGCGGAAAGCTTAGTCCGCGATTCATCGGACCTTTCACTATTCTAGAGAGGGTCGGTGCAGTTGCTTATAGACTAGACTTGCCACCTGCATTGGAGGGAGTGCACAACGTGTTTTATGTGTTGCAGTTGAGACGATACGTGGCAGATCCTAGTCATGTATTGGATCACTCGGAGATAGAGGTGGGCCCTACTCTTAGTTATCCAGAGCAGCCAGTTGAGATTCTGGATCGGAGACAGAAGGAGCTGAGGAACCAGACTATTCCTTTGGTGCGCGTCGCATGGAGGCATCACTCTTCGGAGGAGTCTACCTGGGAGAGAGAGGATGACATGCGAGAGCGTTATCCATATTTGTTTGTACCTTGAGGTATGTTATTTCTAGTTATGTTCTATTCATTAGTTAGTTGTGATTCTTTAGTTCTGTTCTGTGTTTTTCTGGGGGTAGTTTTTGTCTTTGAATTTCGAGGACGAAATTATTTTAAGGAGGGTAGACTTGTCGCTACCACATTTTAGGAAAAAGGGTATTTTAGTAATTTCCTATTTAAATAAATATTGTGCATGGTAAATAATTTTTTTTGTATTATTTAATTGTTGTTGGATGTTATTTAATTATTTTGGACTTATTTTAGTGGACCCAACTAGTGTAGTTTGGACCCATGGACCAACATGAATTAAATAGTTAGATTTGGCCCATTTAAAAAGCCCATAGTTAAGGAGATGGATTAAATTAATTAAGTGATTAGACTAGAAGCTTCATTTCTTAATTATTTCTCCATAAGAGGCCCCAAGGGGTACATTGGACATTTTACAATTGCTTGGAAGAGGGGCAAGGCCGGCCTATTAAAAGAGGGAAGAAATTTCTCTCTCCTCTCATTCTCATTCTAAATCTAGATCTAGAATTTTCCACTCCCAAATTCCCTCCATTCCCATTCCAATTCCCTACCAAATTTATTCCAAATTCTTTCCAATTCACCATTAGAGAAGGAGGAAGCAAGGATCTAGAAGAAGGAAGCAAGGATCTACAAAGAGGAGCAATGATCTACAATTTGGAAGCAAGTTCTTCTCAATTGGAGGTTTCATTGGGAATCCATCTCCCAATAGGTATAATTCAGATTTTTCCATTTAAATAGCTTCTAAATCTGAGATTTAATCATGTAAAATCAACCTATATGTATATACTACCCATAGGACTTTGTTTTGTGTTCATAGGAGACCCATGGAGAAAGTTATGGTACTTTTTGTGTTAATTTTGTTGGAATTCCGAATTTACATTTTGTTGTGTGCATCAATTGATCCTATAGATCAATTGGACATGAGCTTATGTGTTTGGGGCTAGTGTCGTACATGTGGTTCGTATCCCAACTATTTGGTGATACGTGTCATTTTGGGGGTTTTTCCTCCGACACGGGACTTTGAACATGTCGTATTTTGACACGGACACATAGATCTACTTTTGACACTTTGATCTATTCATAAATATTATTTGTGATTTATTTGTATCCTTCGGGGTGCAATTGGTTGTGTGTTGGACTCGTGTCACATGCGTATCCTAGATCTAGTGGGATACGGTGTGATACTCTCCAATTGTGTGGATTTTTGAATAGATCTAATTATGTATGGTTTAAATTCTTCAATTATAATTAGTAAATATATATAGATATTATATATTTATTTTGTGTATTTATTATAGTAATTATTGTAGCATAGATCTATATATTTTTGTATGTGCTAAAATGATGTACAAATATAATATGTAGCTTTCTTGCATGTAATTATATATGTACTTATGTTAATAGTATAAATTATACATAAATGTTTTATAAAATATATTTAAGTGTTTAATTATGTAATTATATTATTTATAATTATTATATAATTATTTGTATATTAATGTATATATTTTAGGTGTGCTTCTAGCCATGTAAAATATGAACATTAATATGTGCATGTGTTGTAACTATTAGTATTTAATTATAAGTTTATATGTGCATATATATATAAGTATATAATTATTTATTTATATATATGTATTGTGATTATTATTGCATATATATATTTATATATATATATATATTTTTTTTTATTTTTTTATTTGTTTTGGTGACAGTTGGTTTGTGACAGTGAAACTGTCGCTAAATAGGCGGGTCAGCAGCAGCCGCTGTAGCCCACTGTGCATTAATGACAGTTCTGTCATTAATGCTGCAGGCGGGATCTTAGCAGCAGTGGCGACAGTTTTCGGTGACAGTTGATTAACTGTCACCAATGCAGCAGCAGTGGGTTTTATTACACAGTGGCTTTTGCGACATTTTCTGTGACAGTTGAGACTGTCACTATAAGCTGTTTTAATTAAATTATATTTTTAACTCCCAGTTTTCAGTGACGCTTTGACAGTTTTAAATTATATTTTATATATTATTATTGTATATATATATATATGTGTATATATATGTGTTTTGTGAGGTATAATATTTGTAATAATATATTATTTTATTTGTATAAATATTGGTTGTTTATATATTATATTAGAATATGTATTATTTGAATTATTAGTATACTTTGTGTGAGTATGATTTGGGATCTAATTTTTATTCCTAAATTGTTGTATTTTATTTCTATATTATTTATATAGATTTCTTGTGAGGTTGACCTTGGTTTGACTTTAGTTGACTTTAGAGTTGACCATAGTTGACTTTTGACTTAGAATTTATTTATTGACCTAGGAGTTGACTAGTTTGACTTGTTCTCTTTCCAGGACCTTGTATTAATGTGGTATTCTATATCTAGGTCTTCGAGGTACCGAGTCAGACATCTGTGAGACTGTTCTTTGGACTTCAGGCGAGTACATTCTCTGATAGTTTCTCATTTATGATATCCTCTATGTTCGTTGTATCTAGTGTAGATTTACATGTTTCTCTCGACACTATGGTTACACGGATTGGTATATCCGGATCTCGTCATGAGATGTTATTCCTTGGTATATGGTGTATATTATACAAGTATTGTTTCATTGGTTATCTTGTACATGTACAGACACCGATTCTCGGGGAGACTAGCTATCTTCTTGGGGAATCTAGTGCCATAGCATACCGTGGTTGGATCTATTATACCAGTTGGGGGTGGGGAGTATTAGTATAGATATATGATCAAATTCCTATTGAATAAAGAATTGGTAAGCGAATAGTGTTGATCATGCACCGCACGTATGATTAGCCAGGCCGCATTGTATCTTGCCCAAGCCGATCACATGTTAAGCTAGTACTCACACACTTAGTCATTAGTATTATTGTTCCATTGGCATATTGTTCATTATTATATTTCTTTCCATTATTTCCTTATTTTCTATATATCTCTTGTATCTATTTTGTGCATCCTGTTTATCCACAGCTATTTACTGTTACATAGTTTTTATCATGGATTAGAACTGCTGTTAGAGATGTACTCTGCTCCTTTCCTGACTGGATATATTTTTCCAGATGACACTGAGGAGTATCCTACCTATTATGGACCCCAGGATATTGTGGGTTTAGATTCGGAGATCCTGGCTCAAGAGGGACTTATCCCAACTGAGACAGTTGACCCTGGAGTGTAGTTTGTAATATGATAGTATTCTTTTGTACTGGATTTATCTCCAGCTTATTTTTGTTACTCTTCAGACTCATTGATGTATTATTTTAAACTCATGAGTTGATGACTATTCTATTCTTATCTGATCCATATTTATTCTATCTTAGTTCTGTGATTGAGTACACTATCTTTTGGTGGTTCATTATATTAGATAGACTTTCTAGACAGCGTTCTACCGCCGATTCTGCGGCGTAGGCTGGGCGTTGTTTCCGACTAGTACCCTTACCCCGGGTGCGGGTCGTGACATCATTGTCACCAAAACTATATTAATAGAGACCTCTATCAACAGAGAAAAAGGTCAAAAAATTGAACAAGGTCGAGACTTGGAAGGAATCGAACAAGGTCAAACCTCCAAAGAAGATCGAACCACGGGTCGAAACATTGGAGATTGAGGAGAGATCGGAGTGTCTTTGAGAGAGAGAGAGAGAGAAGCATCCAGAGCTCAGTCGAAGAGTAGCGATCGACGACATCGGCATCGTGCATCCATCCTCTTTCGCCACCGACGAAGCTGCTTTCCGTCTTCCACGACACTTCTTCACCATCGTGTAGTCCAAGGGCCAAAGTGATCGACTGCAGATCAGACACCTATAGCAATCATCTACCCAGATTAAATAAATTGTACTCCCACATCCTCGTATAGGATCAAATTGTACAAATTTGTTTGTAAACCAAATAAGGCGGGTTTCGTGCAAACCTCGTATTATATTTATTTCGTTATTTCATTTAATACCACAAACAAGATGGCAACTCTGCTGGGGAGATCTTTCTCTTCTGATGAGGAAGCGATTGCTCAACACGATACGGTATCCGTGGGATCCGTGAAGAAGATACTGGTCGTCCAGTTCGACCAGTCTGCCTACGAAGACATGCTTCAGACGGGGGGTAGCTCTCACTCTCCCTCTGTACAAAACAACAGGAAGCTGCACAAGGTCTGGATGCCCAAGACATCCTCTACCAATCCTGTGGACTCTCCGATCTCTCCGACCAATAAGGTTGTAGCATTGCTCCCTCCGTGCCTTGCACGTAAAATCCAGTCTCCCGCTACGTGCGGTACAGACAAAACTTCGGGCAAAGCCTCAGCGCTAACCCAGAAGTATCCACTGCGCTCTACGCGTAGAAACCAGTCTCCCGCTACGCGCGGTACAGACAAAACTTCGGGCAAAGCCTCAGCGCTAACCCAGAAGTATCCACTGTGCTCTACGCGTAGAAACCAGTCTCCCTCTATGCGCGGTACAGACAAAATTTTGGGCAAAGCCTCAGCGCTAACCCAGAGGTATCCAATGCGCTCTACGCGTAGAAACCAGTCTTCCGTCCGTGGTAGAATAGACAAAACTTCTGATGATTCCTCAGCGCCAAATCGAAAGTACAAAGCACGCTCCGCGCGTAAGACAACGTCTGACATCTACGGGGAACCAGATGACACCCGTGATTTCCGCAAGGGAAAGCAAGCGGCAAGATACTTAACTTCGGTATTTACGCCACCAAGGGAACAATCTACCTGCCCGCAGCAATCAGCATTCAATAGTCTTCGGCCGCACGCGCAACAAATCGACTATACAAGAAAATTCCTTCGATTACGATGCTGGTGAAATACAAGTTCACAGGTACAACACGCAAGCATTAAATATTATGCAAACCATGGGTTATGATTTGAAGCTGAAACAAGGCCTCAACTATGGAAAAGATAGACGAACACCGTTGCGTGGTAATTCTCACCATCAACAAGCTCGTTTCGGGTTGGGGTATACTGCATCTCTTGCAAACTCACAACCTCGAGAGTCTGATCCTGTACAACCAGAAGCATAACCTTTTAAAGAAACTTCTGTGGACGAATGCAACGACAAGTCTGGGGGTAGTCTCCCTCGACAAAATTGGACAACATCCAAAGCTGGGGGTAGAATCCTCTCTAAGTCTGAAGATGATTCAACGATGACGATCTTCCCAGAAGATCGTAAAACTCAGATATCGGGAGCCCGAAGGCCAAAAGGGACTTTTTTCTTCAATGAAGATGACATCAGTGAAATCTTTAATACGTTGATGAAGGAAAACAAACTTCAGCTACCCAACATCAGATACCCTGAGAGGGCTGGCAAAGACGATGACCCTGATTATTGTCTCTTTTATCAGTACATTCATCATCCTACAAAGGCGTGCTATGTACTAAAAAGGAGAATTCAGGAGTTGATCGATGCCAAGGTCATCACTTTGCATCTATAAACGAGGAAACGATCACTGCAAATTGGTTTTATTTTAACGTGACAATCTGCTCCCTCAAGAAAATACCAGATGATGAATCGCTAAAAAGTTTCCCCAATAGAATCTTCAGGTCCAACCCAGGGAGTTTGTCATGTTCATATTACCTCTGACCAAACCTTCCTAAATTCGGCTATCGATTATCATGTTCATATTACCTCTGATATCGATTGTCATCTCAACTTAGCACCCGTACATAACTCTAAGTACGCCAGTGGTGTTGAGTCCACAAAAACTGCCATGTCCATATTACCTCTAAGCAGATGTATGCCTCTATCCCCGATAGAGTCACAACCCAGGGAGTTTGTCATGTTCATATTACCTCTGAACAAACCTTCCTAAATTCGGCTATCGATTATCATGTTCATATTACCTCTGATATCGATTGTCATCTCAACTTAGCACCCGTACTTAACTCTAAGTACGCTAGTGGTTGTAGAAGCATGAAAAATACGCTGGGAGGAGCTACGCAGCCTCTTGATACAGAGCAGCGTAAGCAGAGGCCTTCAGAGCCAACAGGCGTACAACAGAGTTTTCTCCGCTAAAATACAGCGTGAAGAATAAAGCTCAAAGGACCATCCGCATAAGTGCAGTACGTCCAGGCCGCTCTAGCGTGAACAAAGTTCTTCATCGTCTCCATGGCGTAAAACTCATCCGCTCTCAAAGCAGCGTTATAGCGTACGAGGAACGCTTCATCTTCCCCGAAATGAACCTGTCAAGTCACGCAGTGAATCTGATCTCTGACTCCTGATAAAATGTGATGCACGGCTACCCAGACGATGGCTGGAAACGATGGCAGACCTCTCGGGACGCATCCCACGGTATGATGGCGGATCTCACCATTTAATGCAGAGGATTTGGTAAAACATCACCAAACCCTCGTTTACTGGAGTCCCCTAAGCATAAACCGCTCTTTTGCATACAAATGAATACGCCGCCCTGTTTTACACAGGCAAAGATGAGCTATTTTATGCTCCGCAGCAGACAAACCGCCTGCCACGTCAAAAGCTGCACTTCGTACGGGATTCGAGACACGTCTCCATGTCTAATTGTACAGAGCGGTGACAGTT
Organism: Iris macrosiphon; assembly: GCA_036927795.1. NCBI lineage: Eukaryota > Viridiplantae > Streptophyta > Magnoliopsida > Asparagales > Iridaceae > Iris > Iris macrosiphon. Next base: position 81,705,687 of record JAYESA010000012.1, on the reverse strand, counting down.
TCTCTCAAGACACGTCTCTGCATTTAATGCACAGGATGATGGCAAATCTCTGCTAAAGATTTGATCTCCAAAAGCCGTAATTCCGGCTAAAGACGTCCACATCAGCACCCTGGCACGGTACGCAGCGGCTTCTACGCCCATTCAGGATCTGTGCTCCTACGGCTTCCGCGCCCCCTCAGTCTCTACGACTGCTCGGCTTCCACGCCTACTCGGCTTCTATGCCTGTTCGGCTTCTATGCCTGCTCGGCTTCCACGCCCCCTCAGTCTCTACGACTACTCGGCTTCCACGCCTACTCGGCTTCTATGCCTATTTGGCTTCTACGCCAAGGTGACAGACATTTGGCTTCTACGCCAACCTCTTCTACACAATGGATACCTACCTACGTGGCTTTTACACCGTGATCTTAGTAGCAATTGTACGCGTTGTGTCCCCTTAGTTGGACCCGCGTCACACGCTCATTCAAAAGATCATCTATACATAGGCATTGGTTACTTTAACCGTTGTGTAAAAGGGTGCTGTACTTTCCACTCCTCGGTTGTTACACCGATGGAGTGGTCACTGTCACCAAAACTCTATAAATAGAGACCCCTATCAATGGGAAACAAGGTCGACAATTTGGAAGATCGAACCAGGTCGAAAAATTTGGCCAAGAATACCAATATCAGATCAAAGCTCGAAACTTTGAAAGAAGGATCGAACAAGGTCACCGAACCGGAGATCAAGAGGGAGAGACAGAGAGAGAAAGAAGAATACAGAGCTCAGGCAAGGAATAGGGAGCGACGACCTTCAGCATCGCGCATCCACCCTCCTTCGCAACCTCCGAAGCTGCATCCTGTCTTCCACGGCACTTCTTCAACATCGTGTAGTCCAAGGGCTAAAGTGATCGACCGCAGATCAGACACCTATAGCAATTTATTCTCAGATTAAATAAATTATACTCTCGCATCCTCGTATAGGATCGAATTGTACAAGTTTGTTTGTAAACCAAAGGGCACGGGTCTCGTATAAACCCTGTCATTGAAATACACTTTCATTCTTTTGTTTAATACCACAAATAGTGGTGTTGAGTCCACAAAAACTGCCATGTCCATATTATCTCTGAGCAGATATAAGCCTCTATCCCTGATAGAGTCACAACCCAGGGAGTTTGTCATGTTCATATTACCCCTGAACAAACCTTCCTAAATTTGACTATCGATTATCATGTTCATATTACCTCTGATATCGATTATCATCTTAACTTAGCACCCGTACTTAACTCTAAGTACGTCAGTGGTGTTGAGTCCACAAAAACTGCCATGTCCATATTACCTCTGAGCAGATGTATGCCTCTATCCCCGATAGAGTCACAACCCAGGGAGTTTGTCATGTTCATATTACCTCTGAACAAACCTTTCTAAATTCGGCTATCAATTATCATGTTCATATTACCTCTGATATCGATTGTCATCTCAACTTAGCACCCGTACTTAACTCCAAGTATGCCAGTGGTGTTGAGGCCACAAAAACTGCCATGTCCATATTACATTTGAGCAGATGTATGCCTCTATCCCTGATAGAGTCACAACCCAGGGAGTTTGACATATTCATATTACCTCTGAACAAACCTTCCTAAATTTGGCTATCGATTATCATGTTCATATTACCTCGGATATCGATTGTCATCTCAACTTAGCACCCGTACTTAACTCTAAGTATGCCAGTGGTGTTGAGTCCACAAAAATTGCCATATCCATATTACCTCTGAGCAGATGTATGCCTCTATCTCTGATAGAGTCACAACCCAGGGAGTTTGTTATGTTCATATTACCTATGAACAAACCTTCCTAAATTCGGCTATCAATTATCATGTTCATATTACCTCTGATATCGATTGTCATCTCAACTTAGCACCCGTACTTAACTCTTAGTACGCCAGTGGTGTTGAGTCTACGAAAACTACCATGTCCATATTACCTCTGAGCAGATGTATGCCTCTATCCCCTATAGAGTCACAACCCAGGAAGTTTGTCATGTTCATATTACCTCTGAACAAACCTTCCTAAATTCGGCTATCGATTATCATGTTCATATTACCTCTGATATCGATTGTCATCTCAACTTAGCACCCGTACTTAACTCTAAGTACGCTAGTGGTGTTGAGTCCACAAAAACTGCCATGTCCATATTACCTTTGAGCAGATGTATGCCTCTATCCCCGATAGAGTCACAACCCAGGGAATTTATCATGTTCATATTACCTCTGAACAAACCTTCCTAAATTCGGCTATCGATTATCATGTTCATATTACCTCTGATATCGATTGTCATATAAACTTAGCACCCGTACTTAACTCTAAGTACGCCAGTGGTGTTGAGTCCACAAAAATTGCCTTGTCCATATTACCTCTGAGCAGATGTATGCCTCTATCACCGATAGAGTCACAACCCAGGGAGTTTGTCATGTTCATATTACCTCTGAACAAACCTTCATAAATTCGGCTATCGATTATCATGTTCATATTACCTCTGATATCGATTGTCATCTCAACTTAGCACCCGTACTTAACTCTAAGTATGCCAGTGATGTTGAGTCCATAAAAACTGCCATGTCCATATTATATCTGAGCAGATGTATGCCTCTATCCCCGATAGAGTCACAACCCAGGGAGTTTATCATGTTCATATTACCTCTGAACAAACCTTCCAAAATTCGGCTATCGATTATTATGTTCATATTATCTCTGATATCGATTGTCATCTCAACTTAGCACCCGTACTTAACTCTAAGTACGTCAGTGGTGTTGAGTCCATAAAAACTGCCATGTCTATATTACCTCTGAGTAGATGTATGCCTCTATCCCCGATAGAGTCATAACCCAGGGAGTTTATCATGTTCATATTAACTCTGAACAAACCTTCCTAAATTCGGCTATCGATTATCATGTTCATATTACCTCTGATATCGATTGTCATCTCAACTTAGCACCCGTACTTAACTCTAAGTACGTCCGTGGTGTTGAGTCCACAAAAACTGCCATGTCCATATTACCTCTGAGCAGATGTATGCATCTATCCCCGATAGAGTCACAACCCAGGGAGTTTGTCATGTTCATATTACCTCTGAACAAACCTTCCTAAATTCGGCTATCGATTATCATGTTCATATTACCTCGGATATCGATTTTTATCTCAACTTAGCACCCGTACTTAACTCTAAGTATGCCAGTGGTGTTGAGTCCACAAAAATTGCCATATCCATATTACCTCTGAGCAGATGTATGCCTCTATCCCCGATAGAGTCACAACCCAGGGAGTTTGTTATGTTCATATTACCAATGAACAAACCTTCCTAAATTCGGCTATCGATTATCATGTTCATATTACCTCTGATATCGATTGTCATCTAAACTTACCACCCATACTTAACTATAAGTACCCCAGTGGTGTTGAGTCCACAAAAACTGCCATGTCTATATTACCTCTGAGCAGTTGTATGCTTTATCCCCGATAGAGTCACAACCCAGGGAGTTTGTCATGTTCATATTACCTCTGAACAAACCTTCCTAAATTCGGCTATCGATTATCATGTTCATATTACCTCTGATATCGATTGTCATCTCAACATAGCACCCGTAATTAACTCTAAGTACGCCAGTGGTGTTGAGTCCATAAAAACTGCCATGTCCATATTACCTCTGAGCAGATGTATGCCTCTATCCCCGATAGAGTCATAACCCAGGGAGTTTATCATGTTCATATTAACTCTGAACAAACCTTCCTAAATTTGGCTATCGATTATCATGTTCATATTACCTCTGATATCGATTGTCATCTCAACTTAGCACCCGTACTTAACTCTAAGTACGTTAGTGGTGTTGAGTCCACAAAAACTGCCATGTCCATATTACCTCTGAGCAGATGTATGCCTCTATCCCCGATAGAGTCACAACCAAGAGAGTTTGTCATGTTCATATTACCTCTGAACAAACCTTCCTAAATTCGGCTATCGATTATCATATTCATATTACCTCGGATATCGATTGTCATCTCAACTTAGCACCCGTACTTAACTCTAAGTATGCCAGTGGTGTTGAGTCCACAAAAATTGCCATGTCCATATTACCTCTGAGCAGATGTATGCCTCTATCCCCGATAGAGTCACAACCTAGGGAGTTTGTTATGTTCATATTACCTATGAACAAACCTTCCTAAATTCGGCTATCGATTATCATGTTCATATTACCTCTGATGTCGATTGTCATCTAAACTTAGCACCCGTACTTAACTCTAAGTACCCCAGGGGTGTTGAGTCCACAAAAACTGCCATGTCCATATTACCTCTGAGCAGATGTATGCCTCTATCCCCGATAGAGTCACAACCCAGGGAGTTTGTCATGTTCATATTACCTCTGAACAAACCTTCCTAAATTTGGCTATCGATTATCATGTTCATATTACCTCTGATATCGATTGTCATCTCAACTTAGCACCCGTACTTAACTCTAACTACGCCAGAGGTGTTGAGTCCACAAAAAACTGCCTTGTCCATATTACCTCTGAGCAGATGTATGCCTCTATCCCCGATAGAGTCACAATCCAGGGAGTTTATCATGTTCATATTAACTCTGAACAAACCTTCCTAAATTCGGCTATCGATTATAATGTTCATATTACCTCTGATATCGATTGTCATCTCAACTTAGCACCCGTACTTAACTCTAAGTACGCCAGTGGTGTTGAGTCCACAAAAACTGCCATGTCCATATTACCTCTGAGAAGATGTATGCCTCTATCCCCGATAGAGTCATAACCCAGGGAGTTTGTCATGTTCATATTACCTCTGAACAAACCTTCCTAAATTCGGCTATCGATTATCATGTTCATATTACCTCTGATAGAGATTGTCATCTCAACTTAGCACTCGTACTTAACTCTTAGTACGCCAGTAGTGTTGAGTCTATAAAAACTACCATGTCCATATTACCTCTGAGCAGATGTATGCCTCTATCCCCGATAGAGTCACAACCCAGGGAGTTTGTCATGTTCATATTACCTCTGAACAAACCTTCCTAAATTCGGCTATCGATTATCATGTTCATATTACCTTTGATATCGATTGTCATCTCAACTTAGCACCCGTACTTAACTCTAAGTACGCCAGTGGTGTTGAGTCCACAAAAACTGCCATGTCCATATTACCTCTGAGCAGATGTAAGCCTCTATCCCCGTTAAAGTCATAACCCAGAGAGTTTGTCATATTCATATTACCTCTGAACAAACCTTCCTAAATTCGGCTATCGATTATCATGTTCATATTACCTCTGATATCGATTGTCATCTCAACTTAGCACCCGTACTTAACTCTTAGTATGCCAGTGGTGTTGAGTCTACAAAAACTACCATGTCCATATTATCTCTGAGTAGATGTATGCCTTTATCCCCGATAGAGTCACAACCCAGGGAGTTTGTCATGTTCATATTATCTCTGAACAAACCTTCCTAAATTCGGCTATCGTTTATCTTGTTCATATTACCTCTGATATCCATTATCATCTCAACTTAGCACCCGTACTTAACTCTAAGTACGCCAGTGGTGTTGAGTCCACAAAAACTGCCATATCCATATAACCTCTGAGCAAGATGTATGCCTCTATCCTAGATAGAGTCACAACCCAGGGAGTTTATCATGTTCATATTACCTCTGAACAAACCTTCCTAAATTCGGCTATCGATTATCATGTTCATATTATCTCTGATATCGATTGTCATCTCAACATAGCACCCGTACTTAACTCTAAGTATGCCAGGGGTGTTGAGTCCATTAAAACTGCCATATCCATATTACCTCTGAGCAGAAGTATTCCTCTATCCCCGATAGAGTCACAACCCAGGGAGTTTGTCATATTCATATTACCTCTGAACAAACCTTCCTAAATTCGGCTATCGATTATCATGTTCATATTACCTCTGATATCGATTGTCATCTCAACATAGCAGCCGTACTTAACTCTAAGTATGCCAGTGGTGTTGAGTCCATTAAAACTGCCATATCTATATTACCTCTGAGCAGAAGTATTCCTCTATCCCCGATAGAGTCACAACCCAGGGAGTTTGTCATATTCATATTACCTCTGAACAAACCTTCCTAAATTCGGCTATCGATTATCATGTTCATATTACCTCTGATATAGATTGTCATCTCAACTTAGCACCCGTACTTAACTCTTAGTACGCCAGTGGTGTTGAATCTACGAAAACTACCATGTCCATATTACCTCTGAGCAGATGTATGCCTCTATCCCCTATAGACTCACAACCCAGGGAGTTTGTCATGTTCATATTACCTCTGAACAAACCTTCCTAAATTCGGCTATCGATTATCATGTTCATATTACCTCTGATATCGATTGTCATCTCAACTTAGCACCCGTACTTAACTCTAAGTACGCTAGTGGTGTTGAGTCCACAAAAACTGCCATGTCCATATTACCTCTGAGCAGATGTATGCCTCTATCCCCGATAGAGTCACAACCCAGGGAATTTGTCATGTTCATATTACCTCTGAACAAACCTTCCTAAATTCGGCTATCGATTATCATGTTCATATTACCTCTGATATCGATTGTCATCTAAACTTAGCACCCGTACTTAACTCTAAGTACGCCAGTGGTGTTGAGTCCACAAAAACTGCCTTGTCCATATTATCTCTGAGCAGATGTATGCCACTATCACCGATAGAGTCACAACCCAGGGAGTTTGTCATGTTCATATTACCTCTGAACAAACCTTCATAAATTCGGCTATCGATTATCATGTTCATATTACCTCTGATATCGATTGTCATCTCAACTTAGCACCCGTACTTAACTCTAAGTACGCCAGTGATGTTGAGTCCATAAAAACTGCCATGTCCATATTACCTCTGAGCAGATGTATGCCTCTATCCCCGATAGAGTCATAACCCAGGGAGTTTATCATGTTCATATTAACTCTGAACAAACCTTCCTAAATTCGGCTATCGATTATTATATTCATATTACCTCTGATATCGATTGTCATCTCAACTTAGCACCCGTACTTAACTCTAAGTACGTCAGTGGTGTTGAGTCCACAAAAACTGCCATATCCATATTACCTCTGAGCAGATGTATGCCTCTATCCCCGATAGAGTCACAACCCAGGGAGTTTGTCATGTTCATATTACCTCTGAACAAACCTTCCTAAATTTGGCTATCGATTATCATGTTCATATTACCTCGGATATCGATTTTCATCTCAACTTAGCACCCGTACTTAACTCTAAGTATGCCAGTGGTGTTGAGTCCACAAAAATTGCCATGTCCATATTACCTCTGAGCAGATGTATGCCTCTTTCCCCGATAGAGTCACAACCCAGGGAGTTTGTTATGTTCATATTACCTATGAACAAACCTTCCTAAATTCGGCTATCGATTATCATGTTCATATTACCTCTGATATCGATTGTCATCTAAACTTACCACTCGTACTTAACTCTAAGTACCCCAGTGGTGTTGAGTCCACAAAAACTGCCATGTCCATATTACCTCTGAGCAGATGTATGCCTCTATCCCTGATAGAGTCACAACCCAAGGAGTTTGTCATGTTCATATTACCTCTGAACAAACCTTCCTAAATTCGACTATCGATTATCATGTTCATATTATCTCTGATATCGATTGTCATCTCGATATAGCACCCGTACTTAACTCTAAGTACGCCAGTGGTGTTGAGTCCATAAAAACTGCCATGTCCATATTACCTCTGAGCAGAAGTATTCCTCTATCCCCGATAGAGTCACAACCCAGGGAGTTTGTCATGTTCATATTATCTCTGAACAAACATTCCTAAATTCAGCTATCGATTATCATGTTCATATTACCTCTGATATAGATTATCATCTCAACTTAGCACCCGTACTTAACTCTTAGTACGCCAGTGGTATTGAGTCTACAAAAACTACCATGTCCATATTACCTCTGAGCAGATGTATGCCTCTATCCCCGATAGAGTCACAACCCAGGGAGTTTGTCATGTTCATATTATTTCTGAACAAACCTTCCTAAATTCGGCTATCGATTATCTTGTTCATATTACCTCTGATATCGATTGTCATCTCAACTTAGCACCTGTACTTAACTCGAAGTACGCCAGTGTTGTTGAGTCCACAAAAACTGCCATATCCATATAACCTCTGAGCAGATGTATGCCTCTATCCCCAAAAGAGTCACAACCCAGGGAGTTTGTCATATTCATATTACCTATGAACAAACCTTCCTAAATTCGGCTATCTATTATCATGTTCATATTACCTCTGATATCGATTATCATCTCAACATAGCACCCGTACTTAACTCTAAGTACGCCAGTGGTGTTGAGTCCATTAAAACTGCCATGTCCATATTACCTCTGAGCAGAAGTATTCCTCTATCCACGATAGAGTCACAACCCAGGGAGTTTGTCATGTTCATATTATCTCTGAACAAACCTTCCTAAATTCGGCTATCGATTATCATGTTCATATTACCTCTGATATCGATTGTCATCTAAACTTACCACCCGTACTTAACTCTAAGTACGCCAGTGGTGTTGAGTCCACAAAAACTGCCATGTCCATATTACCTCTGAGCAGATGTATGCCTCTATCCCCGATAGAGTCACAACCCAGGGAATTTGTCATGTTCATATTACCTCTGAACAAACCTTCCTAAATTCGGCTATCGATTATCATGTTCATATTACCTCTGATATCGATTGTCATCTAAACTTAGCACCCGTACTTAACTCTAAGTACGCCAGTGGTATTGAGTCCACAAAAACTGCCTTGTCCATATTACCTCTGAGCAGATGTATGCCTCTATCACCGATAGAGTCACAACCCAGGGAGTTTGTCATGTTCATATTACCTCTGAACAAACCTTCATAAATTCGGCTATCGATTATCATGTTCATATTACCTCTGATATCGATTGTCATCTCAACTTAGCACCCGTACTTAACTCTAAGTACGCCAGTGATGTTGAGTCCATAAAAACTGCCATGTCCATATTATCTCTGAGCAGATGTATGCCTCTATCCCCGATAGAGTCACAATCCAGGGAGTTTATCATGTTCATATTAACTCTGAACAAACCTTCCTAAATTCGGCTATCGATTATTATGTTAATATTATCTCTGATATCAATTGTCATCTCAACTTAGCACACGTACTTAACTCTAAGTACGCCAGTGGTGTTGAGTCCATAAAAACTGCCATGTCCATATTACCTCTGAGCAGATGTATGCCTCTATCCCCGATAGAGTCACAACCCAGAGAGTTTATCATGTTCATGTTAACTCTGAACAAACCTTCCTAAATTCGGCTATCGATTATCATGTTCATATTACCTCTGATATCGATTGTCATCTCAACTTAGCACCCGTACTTAACTCTAAGTACGTCAGTGGTGTTGAGTCCACAAAAACTGCCATGTCCATATTACCTCTGAGCAGATATATGCCTCTATCCCCGATAGAGTCACAACCCAGGGAGTTTGTCATGTTCATATTACCTCTGAACAAACCTTCCTAAATTTGGCTATCGATTATCATGTTCATATTACCTCGGATATCGATTTTCATCTTAACTTAGCACCCGTACTTAACTCTAAGTATGCCAGTGGTTTGAGTCCACAAAAATTGCCATGTCCATATTACCTCTGAGCAGATGTATGCCTCTATCCCCGATAGAGTCACAACCCAGGGAGTTTGTTATGTTCATATTACCTATGAACAAACCTTCCTAAATTCGGCTATCGATTATCATGTTCATATTACCTCTGATATCGATTGTCATCTAAACTTACCACCCGTACTTAACTCTAAGTACCCCAGTGGTGTTGAGTCCACAAAAACTGCCATGTCCATATTACCTCTGAGCAGATGTATGCCTCTATCCCCGATAGAGTCACAACCCAAGGAGTTTGTCATATTCATATTACCTCTGAACAAACCTTCCTAAATTCGGCTATCGATTATCATGTTCATATTACCTCTGATATCGATTGTCATCTCAACATAGCACCCGTACTTAACTCTAAGTACGCCAGTGGTATTGAGTCCACAAAAACTGCCATGTCCATATTACCTCTGAGCAGAAGTATTCCTCTATCCACGATAGAGTCACAACCCAGGGAGTTTGTCATGTTCATATTATCTCTGAATAAACCTTCCTAAATTCGGCTATCGATTATCATGTTCATATTACCTCTGATATCGATTGTCATCTAAACTTACCACCCGTACTTAACTCTAAGTACCCCAGTGGTGTTGAGTCCATAAAAACTGCCATGTCCATATTACCTCTGAGCAGATGTATGCCTCTATCACCGATAGAGTCACAACCCAGGGAGTTTGTCATGTTCATATTACCTCTGAACAAACCTTCGTAAATTCGGCTATCGATTATCATGTTCATATTACCTCTGATATCGATTGTCATCTCAACTTAACACCCGTACTTAACTCTAAGTACGCCAGTGATATTGAGTCCATAAAAACTGCCATGTCCATATTACCTCTGAGCAGATGTATGCCTCTATCCCCGATAGAGTCACAACCCAGGGAGTTTATCATGTTCATATTAACTCTGAACAAACCTTCCTAAATTCGGCTATCGATTATTATGTTAATATTATCTCTGATATCAATTGTCATCTCAACTTAGCACCCGTACTTAACTCTAAGTACGCCAGTGGTGTTGAGTCCATAAAAACTGCCATGTCCATATTACCTCTGAGCAGATGTATGCCTCTATCCCCGATAGAGTCACAACCCAGGGAGTTTATCATGTTCATATTAACTCTGAATAAACCTTCCTAAATTCGGCTATCGATTATCATGTTCATATTACCTCTGATATCGATTGTCATCTCAACTTAGCACCCGTACTTAACTCTAAGTACGTCAGTGGTGTTGAGTCCACAAAAACTGCCATGTCCATATTACCTCTGAGCAGATGTATGCCTCTATCCCCGATAGAGTCACAACCCAGGGAGTTTGTTATGTTCATATTACCTATGAACAAACCTTCATAAATTCGGCTATCGATTATCATGATCATATTACCTCTGATATCGATTGTCATCTAAACTTACCACCCGTACTTAACTCTAAGTACCCCAGTGGTGTTGAGTCCACAAAAACTGCCATGTCCATATTACCTCTGAGCAGATGTATGCCTCTATCCCCGATAGAGTCACAACCCAAGGAGTTTGTCATGTTCATATTACCTCTGAACAAACCTTCCTAAATTCGGCTATCGATTATCATGTTCATATTTCCTCTGATATCGATTGTCATCTCAACATAGCACCCGTACTTAACTCTAAGTACGCCAGTGGTGTTGAGTCCACAAAAACTGCCATGTCCATATTACCTCTGAGCAGAAGTATTCCTCTATCCCCGATAGAGTCACAACCCAGGGAGTTTGTCATGTTCATATTATCTCTGAACAAACCTTCCTAAATTCGGCTATCGATTATCATGTTCATATTACCTCTGATATAGATTGTCATCTCAACTTAGCACCCGTACTTAACTCTTAGTATGCCAGTGGTGTTGAGTCCACAAAAACTACCATGTCCATATTACCTCTGAGCAGTTGTATGCCTCTATCCCCGATAGAGTCACAACCCAGAGAGTTTGTCATGTTCATATTACCTTTGAACAAACCTTCCTAAATTTGGCTATCGATTATCATGTTCATATTACCTCTGATATCGATTGTCATCTCAACTTAGCACCCGTACTTAACTCTAAGTGCGCCAGTGGTATTGAGTCCACAAAAACTGCCATGTCCATATTACCTCTGAGCAGATGTATGCCTCTATCCCCGATAGAGTCACAACCCAGGGAGTTTATCATGTTCATATTAACCCTGAACAAACCTTCCTAAATTCGGCTATCGATTATCATGTTCATATTACCTCTGATATCGATTGTCATCTCAATTTAGCACCCATACTTAACTCTAAGTACGCCAGTGGTGTTGAGTCCATAAAAACTGCCATGTCCATATTACCTCTGAGCAGATGTATGCCTCAATCCCCGATAGAGTCACAACCCAGGGAGTTTATCATGTTCATATTAACTCTGAACAAACCTTCCTAAATTCGGCTATCGATTATCATGTTCATATTACCTCTGATATCGATTGTCATCTCAACTTAGCACCCGTACTTAACTCTAAGTACGTCAGTGGTGTTGAGTCTACAAAAACTGCCATGTCCATATTACCTCTGAGCAGATGTATGCCTCTATCCCCGATAGAGTCATAACCCAGGGAGTTTGTCATGTTCATATTACCTCTGAACAAACCTTACTAAATTCGGCTATCGATTATCATATTCATATTACCTCGGATATCGATTGTCATCTCAACTTAGCACCCATACTTAACTCTAAGTATGCCAGTGGTGTTGAGTCCACAAAAATTGCCATGTCCATATTACCTCTGAGCAGATGTATGCCTCTATCCCCGATAGAGTCACAACCCAGGGAGTTTGTTATGTTCATATTACCTATGAACAAACCTTCCTAAATTCGGCTATCGATTATCATGTTCATATTACCTCTGATATCGATTGTCATCTAAACTTAGCACCCATACTTAACTCTAAGTACCCCAGGGGTGTTGAGTCCACAAAAACTGCCATGTCCATATTACCTCTGAGCAGATGTATGCTCTATCCCCGATAGAGTCACAACCCAGGGAGTTTATCATGTTCATATTAACTCTGAACAAACCTTCCTAAATTCGGCTATCGATTATTATGTTAATATTATCTCTGATATCAATTGTCATCTCAACTTAGCACCCGTACTTAACTCTAAGTACGCCAGTGGTGTTGAGTCCATAAAAACTGCCATGTCCATATTACCTCTGAGCAGATGTATGCCTCTATCCCCGATAGAGTCACAACCCAGGGAGTTTATCATGTTCATATTAACTCTGAACAAACCTTCCTAAATTCGGCTATCGATTATTATGTTCATATTACCTCTGATATCGATTGTCATCTCAACTTAGCACCCGTACTTAACTCTAAGTACGTCAGTGGTGTTGAGTCCACAAAAACTGCCATGTCCATATTACCTCTGAGCAGATGTATGCCTCTATCCCCGATAGAGTCACAACCCAGGGAGTTTGTTATGTTCATATTACCTATGAACAAACCTTCCTAAATTCGGCTATCGATTATCATGATCATATTACCTCTGATATCGATTGTCATCTAAACTTACCACCCGTACTTAACTCTAAGTACCCCAGTGGTGTTGAGTCCACAAAAATTGCCATGTCCATATTACCTCTGAGCCGATGTATGCCTCTATCCCCGATAGAGTCACAACCCAAGGAGTTTGTCATGTTCATATTACCTCTGAACAAACCTTCCTAAATTCGGCTATCGATTATCATGTTCATATTACCTTTGATATCGATTGTCATCTCAACATAGCACCCGTACTTAACTCTAAGTACGCCAGTGGTGTTGAGTCCACAAAAACTGCCATGTCCATATTACCTCTGAGCAGAAGTATTCCTCTATCCCCGATAGAGTCACAACCCAGGGAGTTTGTCATGTTCATATTATCTCTGAACAAACCTTCCTAAATTCGGCTATCGATTATCATGTTCATATTACCTCTTATATAGATTATCATCTCAACTTAGCACCCGTACTTAACTCTTAGTACGCCAGTGGTGTTGAGTCCACAAAAACTACCATGTCCATATTACCTCTGAGCAGATGTATGCCTCTATCCCCGATAGAGTCACAACCCAGGGAGTTTGTTATGTTCATATTACCTATGAACAAACCTTCCTAAATTCGGCTATCGATTATCATGATCATATTACCTCTGATATCGATTGTCATCTAAACTTACCACCCGTACTTAACTCTAAGTACCCCAGTGGTGTTGAGTCCACAAAAATTGCCATGTCCATATTACCTCTGAGCAGATGTATGCCTCTATCCCGATAGAGTCACAACCCAAGGAGTTTGTCATGTTCATATTACCTCTAAACAAACCTTCCTAAATTCGGCTATCGATTATCATGTTCATATTACCTCTGATATCGATTGTCATCTAAACTTAGCACCCGTACTTAACTCTAAGTACCCCAGGGGTGTTGAGTCCACAAAAATTGCCATGTCCATATTACCTCTGAGCAGATGTATGCTCTATCCCCGATAGAGTCACAACCCAGGGAGTTTGTCATGTTCATATTACCTCTGAACAAACCTTCCTAAATTTGGCTATCGATTATCATGTTCATATTACCTCTGATATCGATTGTCATCTCAACTTAGCACCCGTAATTAACTCTAAGTACGCCAGTGGTGTTGAGTCCATAAAAACTGCCATATCCATATTACCTCTGAGCAGATGTATGCCTCTATCCACGATAGAGTCACAACCCAGGGAGTTTATCATGTTCATATTAACTCTGAACAAACCTTCCTAAATTTGGCTATCGATTATCATGTTCATATTACCTCTGATATCGATTGTCATCTCAACTTAGCACCCGTACTTAACTCTAAGTACGTCAGTGGTGTTGAGTCCACAAAAACTGCCATGTCCATATTACCTCTGAGCAGATGTATGCCTCTATCCCCGATAGAGTCACAACCCAGAGAGTTTGTCATGTTCATATTACCTCTGAACAAACCTTCCTAAATTCGGCTATCGATTATCATATTCATATTACCTCGGATATCGATTGTCATCTCAACTTAGCACCCATACTTAACTCTAAGTATGCCAGTGGTGTTGAGTCCACAAAAATTGCCATGTCCATATTACCTCTGAGCAGATGTATGCCTCTATCCCCGATAGAGTCACAACCCAGGGAGTTTGTTATGTTCATATTACCTATGAACAAACCTTCCTAAATTCGGCTATCGATTATCATGTTCATATTACCTCTGATATCGATTGTCATCTAAACTTAGCACCCGTACTTAACTCTAAGTACCCCAGGGGTGTTGAGTCCACAAAAACTGCCATGTCCATATTACCTCTGAGCAGATGTATGCCTCTATCCCCGATAGAGTCACAACCCAGGGAGTTTGTCATGTTCATATTACCTCTGAACAAACCTTCCTAAATTTGGCTATCGATTATCATGTTCATATTACCTCTGATATCGATTGTCATCTCAACTTAGCACCCGTACTTAACTCTAACTACGCCAGAGGTGTTGAGTCCACAAAAAACTGCCTTGTCCATATTACCTCTGAGCAGATGTATGCCTCTATCCCCGATAGAGTCACAATCCAGGGAGTTTGTCATTTTCATATTACCTCTGAACAAACCTTCCTAAATTCGGCTATCGATTATAATGTTCATATTACCTCTGATATAGATTGTCATCTCAACTTAGCACTCGTACTTAACTCTTAGTACGCCAGTAGTGTTGAGTCTATAAAAACTACCATGTCCATATTACCTCTGAGCAGATGTATGCCTCTATCCCCAATAGAGTCACAACCCAGGGAGTTTGTCATGTTCATATTACCTCTGAACAAACCTTCCTAAATTTGGCTATCGTTTATCTTGTTCATATTACCTCTGATATCGATTGTCATCTCAACTTAGCACCCGTACTTAACTCTAAGTACGCCAGTGGTGTTGAGTCCACAAAAACTGCCATATCCATATAACCTCTGAGCAAGATGTATGCCTCTATCCCAGATTGAGTCACAACCCAGGGAGTTTATCTTGTTCATATTACCTCTGAACAAACCTTCCTAAATTCGGCTATCGATTATCATGTTCATATTACCTCTGATATCGATTGTCATCTCAACATAGCACCCGTACTTAACTCTAAGTACGCCAGAGGTGTTGAGTCCATAAAAACTGCCATGTCCATATTACCTCTGAGCAGAAGTATTCCTCTATCCCCGATAGAGTCACAACCAGGGAGTTTGTCATATTCATATTACCTCTGAACAAACCTTCCTAAATTCGGCTATCGATTATCATGTTCATATTACCTCTGATATAGATTGTCATTTTAACTTAGCACCCGTACTTAACTCTTAATACGCCAGTGGTGTTGAGTCTACAAAAACTACCATGTCCATATTACCTATGAGCAGATGTATGCCTCTATCCCCGATAGAGTCACAACCCAGGGAGTTTGTCATGTTCATATTACCTCTGACCAAACCTTCCTATATTCGGCTATCGATTATCTTGTTCATATTACCTCTGATATCGATTGTCATCTCAATATAGCACCTGTACTTAACTCTAAGTACGCCAGTGTTGTTGAGTTCACAAAAACTGCCATATCCATATAACCTCTGAGCAGATGTATGCCTCTATCCCCAATAGAGTCACAACCCAGGGAGTTTGTCATGTTCATATTACCTCTGAACAAACCTTCCTAAATTTGACTATCGATTATCATGTTCATATTATCTCTGATATCGATTGTCATCTCAACATAGCACCCATACTTAACTCTAAGTACGCCAGTGGTGTTGAGTCCATAAAAACTGCCATGTCCATATTACCTCTGAGCAGAAGTATTACTCTATCCCAGATAGAGTCACAACCCAGGGAGTTTGTCATGTTCATATTACCTCTGAACAAACCTTCCTAAATTCGGCTATCGATTATCATGTTCATATTACCTCTGATATAGATTGTCATCTCAACTTAGCACCCGTACTTAACTCTTAGTACGCCAGTGGTGTTGAGTCTACAAAAACTACCATATCCATATTACCTCTGAGCAGATGTATGCCTCTATCCCCGATAGAGTCACAACCCAGGGAGTTTGTCATGTTCATATTACCTCTGAACAAACCTTCCTAATTTCGGCTATCGATTATCATGTTCATATTACCTCTGATATCGATTGTCATCTCAACTTAGCACCCGTACTTAACTCTAAGTACGCCAGTGGTGTTGAGTCCACAAAAACTGTCATGTCCATATTACCTCTGAGCAGATGTATGCCTCTATCCCCGATAGAGTCACAACCCAGGGAGTTTGTC
The DNA here is from genome assembly GCA_036927795.1 of Iris macrosiphon. Lineage (NCBI taxonomy): Eukaryota > Viridiplantae > Streptophyta > Magnoliopsida > Asparagales > Iridaceae > Iris > Iris macrosiphon. The sequence goes on along the minus strand of JAYESA010000012.1, from coordinate 81,688,626 downwards.
ATGTTCATATTGCCTCTGAACAAACCTTCCTAAATTCGGCTATTGATTATCATGTTCATATTAACTCTGATATCGATTGTCATATCAACTTAGCACCCGTACTTAACTCTAAGTACGCCAGGGGTGTTGAGTCCATAAAAACTGTCATGTCCATATTACCTCTGAGCAGATGTATGCCTCTATCCCCGATAGAGTCATAACTCATTGAGTTTATCATGTTCATATTAACTCTGAACAAACCTTCCTAAATTCGGCTATCGATTATCATGTTCGTATTACCTCTGATATCGATTGTCATCTCAACTTAGCACCCGTACTTAACTCTAAGTACGTCAGTGGTGTTGAGTCCACAAAAACTGCCATGTCCATATTACCTTTGAGCAGATGTATGCCTCTATCCCCGATAGAGTCACAACCCAGGGAGTTTATCATGTTCATATTACCTCTGAACAAACCTTCCTAAAGTCGGCTATCAATTATCATGTTCATATTACCTCTGATATCGATTGTTATCTCAACTTAGCACCCGTACTTAACTCCAAGTACGCCAGTGGTATTGAGTCCACAAAAACTGCCATGTCCATATTATATCTGAGGAGATGTATGCCTCTATCCCTGATAGAGTCACAACCCAGGGAGTTTGTCATGTTCATATTACCTCTGAACAAACCTTCCTAAATTCGGCTATCGATTATCATGTTCATATTACCTCGGATATCGATTGTCATCTCAACTTAGCACCCGTACTTAACTCTAAGAACGCCAGTGGTGTTGAGTCCACAAAAATTGATATGTCCATATTACCTCTGAGCAGATGTATGCCTCTATCCCCGATAGAGTCACAACCCAGGGAGTTTGTTATGTTCATATTACCTATGAACAAACCTTCCTAAATTCGGTTATCGATTATCATGTTCATATTACCTCTGATATCGATTGTCATCTCAACTTAGCACCCGTACTTAACTCTAAGTACCCCAATGGTGTTGAGTCCACAAAAACTGCCATGTCCATATTACCTCTGAGCAGATGTATGCCTCTATCCCCGATAGAGTCACAACCCAGGGAGTTTATCATGTTCATATTATCTTTGAACAAACCTTCCTAAATTCGGCTATCGATTATCATGTTCATATTACCTCTGATATCGATTGTCATCTTAACTTAGCACCCGTACTTAACTCTAAGTACGCCAGTGGTGTTGAGTCCACAAAAACTGCCATGTCCATATTACCTCTGAGCAGATGTATGCCTCTATCCCCGATAGAGTCACAACCCAGGAAGTTTGTCAAGTTCATATTACCTCTGAACAATCCTTCCTAAATTCGGCTATCGATTATCATGTTCATTTTACCTCTGATATCGATTGTCATCTAAACTTAGCACCCGTACTTAACTCTAAGTACGCCAGTGGTGTTGAGTCCACAAAAACTGCCTTGTCCATATTACCTCTGAGCAGATGTATGCCTCTATCACCGATAGAGTCACAACCCAGGGAGTTTGTCATATTCATATTACCTCTGAACAAACCTTCCTAAATTTGGCTATCGATTATCATGTTCATATTACCTTTGATATCGATTGTCATCTCAACTTAGCACCCGTACTTAACTCTAAGTACGTTAGTGATGTTGAGTCCATAAAAACTGCCATGTCCATATTACCTCTGAGCAAATGTATGCCTCTATCCCCGATAGAGTCATAACCCAGGGAGTTTATCATGTTCATATTAACTCTGAACCAACCTTCCTAAATTCGGCTATCGATTATCATGTTCATATTACCTCTGATATCGATTGTGATCTCAACTTAGCACCCGTACTTAACTCTAAGTACGCCAGTGGTGTTGAGTCCATAAAAACTGCCATGTCCATATTACCTCTGAGCAGATGTATGCCTCTATCCCCGATAGAGTCACAACCCATTGAGTTTATCATGTTCATATTAACTCTGAACAAACCTGACTAAATTCGGCTATCGATTATCATGTTCATATTACCTCTGATATCGATTGTCATCTCAACTTAGCACCCGTACTTAACTCTAAGTACGTCAGTGGTGTTGAGTCCACAAAAACTGCCATGTCCATATTACCTCTGAGAAGATGTATGCCTCTATCCCCGATAGAGTCACAACCCAGGGAGTTTGTCATGTTCATATTACCTCTGAACAAACCTTCCTAAATTCGGCTATTAATTATCATGTTCATATTACCTCTGATATCGATTGTCATCTCAACTTAGCACCCGTACTTAACTCCAAGTACGCCAGTGGTGTTGAGTCCACACAAACTGTATGTCCATATTATATCTGAGCAGATGTATGCCTCTATTCCTGATAGAGTCACAACCCAGGGAGTTTGTCATGTTCATATTACCTCTGAACAAACCTTCCTAAATTCGGCTATCGATTATCATGTTCATATTACCTCGGATATCGATTGTCATCTCAACTTAGCACCCGTACTTAACTCTAAGTACGCCAGTGGTGTTGAGTCCACAAAAATTGACAGGTCCATATTACCTCTGAGCAGATGTATGCCTCTATCCCCGATAGAGTCACAATCCAGGGAGTTTGTTATGTTCATATTACCTATGAACAAACCTTCCTAAATTTGGTTATCGATTATCATGTTCATATTACCTCTGATATCGATTGTCATCTCAACTTAGCACCCGTACTTAACTCTAAGTACCCCAGTGGTGTTGAGTCCACAAAAACTGCCATGTCCATATTACCTCTGAGCAGATGTATGTCTCTATCCCCGATAGAGTAACAACCCAGGGAGTTTGTCATGTTCATATTACCTCTGAACAAACCTTCCTAAATTTGGCTATCGATTATCATGTTTATATTACCTCTGATATCGATTATCATCTCAACTTAGCACCCGTACTTAACTCTAACTACGCCAGAGGTGTTGAGTCCACAAAAACTGCCATGTCCATATTACCTCTGAGCAGATGTATGCCTCTATCCCCGATAGAGTCACAACCCAGTGAGTTTGTCATTTTCATATTACCTCTGAACAAACCTTCCTAAATTCGGCTATCGATTATCATGTTCATATTACCTCTGATATCGATTGTCATCTCAACTTAGCACCCGTACTTAACTCTAAGTACGCTAGTGGTGTTGAGTCCACAAAAACTGCCATGTCCATATTACCTCTGAGAAGATGTATGCCTCTATCCCCAAAAGAGTCACAACCCAGGGAGTTTGTCATGTTCATATTACCTCTGAACAAACCTTTCTAAATTCGGCTATCGATTATCATGTTCATATTACCTCTGATATAGATTGTCATCTCAACTTAGCACCCGTACTTAACTCTTAGTATGCCAGTAGTGTCGAGTCTACAAAATCTACCATGTCCATATTACCTCTGAGCAGATGTATGCCTCTATCCCCGATAGAGTCACAACCCAGGGAGTTTGTCATGTTCATATTACCTCTGAACAAACCTTCCTAAATTCGGCTATCGATTATCATGTTTATATTACCTTTATATCGATTGTCATCTCAACTTAGCACCCGTACTTAACTCTAAGTACGCCAGTGGTGTTGAGTCCACAAAAACTGCCATGTCCATATTACCTCTGAACAGATATAAGCCTCTATCCCCGATAGAGTCACAACCCAGGGAGTTTGTCATGTTCATATTACCTCTGAACAAACCTTCCTAAATTCGGTTATCGATTATCATGTTCATATTACCTCTGATATCGATTGTCATCTCAACTTAGCACCCGTACTTAACTCTAAGTACGCCAGTGGTGTTGAGTCCATAAAAACTGCCATGTCCATATTACCTCTAAGCAGATGTATTGAGTCCACAAAAATTGCCATGTCCATATTACCTCTGAGCAGATGTATGCCTCTATCCCCGATAGAGTCACAACCCAGGGAGTTTGTTATGTTCATATTACCTATGAACAAACCTTCCTAAATTCGGCTATCGATTATCATGTTCATATTACCTCTGATATCGATTGTCATCTAAACTTAGCACCCGTACTTAACTCTAAGTACCCCAGGGGTGTTGAGTCCACAAAAACTGCCATGTCCATATTACCTCTGAGCAGATGTATGCTCTATCCCCGATAGAGTCACAACCCACGGAGTTTATCATGTTCATATTAACTCTGAACAAACCTTCCTAAATTCGGCTATCGATTATTATGTTAATATTATCTCTGATATAGATTGTCATCTCAACTTAGCACCCGTACTTAACTCTAAGTACGCCAGTGGTGTTGAGTCCATAAAAACTGCCATGTCCATATTACCTCTGAGCAGATGTATGCCTCTATCCCCAATAGAGTCACAACCCAGGGAGTTTGTCATGTTCATATTAACTCTGAACAAACCTTCCTAAATTCGGCTATCGATTATCATGTTCATATTACCTCTGATATCGATTGTCATCTCAACTTAGCACCCGTACTTAACTCTAAGTACGTCAGTGGTGTTGAGTCCACAAAAACTGCCATGTCCATATTACCTCTGAGCAGATGTATGCCTCTATCCCCGATAGAGTCACAACCCAGGGAGTTTGTTATGTTCATATTACCTATGAACAAACCTTCCTAAATTTGGCTATCGATTATCATGATCATATTACCTCTGATATCGATTGTCATCTAAACTTACCACCCGTACTTAACTCTAAGTACCCCAGTGGTGTTGAGTCCACAAAAACTGCCATGTCCATATTACCTCTGAGCAGATGTATGCCTCTATCCCCGATAGAGTCACAACCCAAGGAGTTTGTCATGTTCATATTACCTCTGAACAAACCTTCCTAAATTCGGCTATCGATTATCATGTTCATATTACCTCTGATATCGATTGTCATCTCAACATAGCACCCGTACTTAACTCTAAGTACGCCAGTGGTGTTGAGTCCACAAAAACTGCCATGTCCATATTACCTCTGAGCAGAAGTATTCCTCTATCCCCGATAGAGTCACAACCCAGGGAGTTTGTCATGTTCATATTATCTCTGAACAAACCTTCCTAAATTCGGCTATCGATTATCATGTTCATATTACCTCTGATATAGATTGTCATCTCAACTTAGCACCCGTACTTAACTCTTAGTACGCCAGTGGTGTTGAGTCCACAAAAACTACCATGTCCATATTACCTCTGAGCAGATGTATGCCTCTATCCCCGATAGAGTCACAACCCAGGGAGTTTGTCACGTTCATATTACTTTTGAACAATCCTTCCTAAATTTGGCTATCGATTATCATGTTCATATTACCTCTGATATCGATTGTCATCTCAACTTAGCACCCGTACTTAACTCTAAGTACGCCAGTGGTATTGAGTCCATAAAAACTGCCATGTCCATATTACCTCTGAGCAGATGTATGCCTCTATCCCCGATAGAGTCACAACCCAGGGAGTTTATCATGTTCATATTAACTTTGAACAAACCTTCCTAAATTCGGCTATCGATTATCATGTTCATATTACCTCTGATATCGATTGTCATCTCAACTTAGCACCCATACTTAACTCTAAGTACGCCAGTGGTGTTGAGTCCATAAAAACTGCCATGTCCATATTACCTCTGAGTAGATGTATGCCTCAATCCCCGATAGAGTCACAACCCAGGGAGTTTATCATGTTCATATTAACTCTGAACAAACCTTCCTAAATTCGGCTATCGATTATCATGTTCATATTACCTCTGAAATCGATTGTCATCTCAACTTAGCACCCGTACTTAACTCTAAGTACGTCAGTGGTGTTGAGTCCACAAAAACTGCCATGTCCATATTACCTCTGAGCAGATGTATGCCTCTATCCCCGATAGAGTCATAACCCAGGGAGTTTGTCATGTTCATATTACCTCTGAACAAACCTTCCTAAATTCGGCTATCGATTATCATATTCATATTACCTCGAATATCGATTGTCATCTCAACTTAGCACCCATACTTAACTCTAAGTATGCCAGTGGTGTTGAGTCCACAAAAATTGCCATGTCCATATTACCTCTGAGCAGATGTATGCCTCTATCCCCGATAGAGTCACAACCCAGGGAGTTTGTTATGTTCATATTACCTATGAACAAACCTTCCTAAATTCGGCTATCGATTATCATGTTCATATTACCTCTGATATCGATTGTCATCTAAACTTAGCACCCGTACTTAACTCTAAGTACCCCAGGGGTGTTGAGTCCACAAAAACTGCCATGTCCATATTACCTCTGAGCAGATGTATGCCTCTATCCCCGATAGAGTCACAACCCAGGGAGTTTGTCATGTTCATATTACCTCTGAACAAACCTTCCTAAATTTGGCTATCGATTATCATGTTCATATTACCTCTGATATCGATTGTCATCTCAACTTAGCACCCGTACTTAACTCTAACTACGCCAGAGGTGTTGAGTCCACAAAAAACTGCCTTGTCCATATTACCTCTGAGCAGATGTATGCCTCTATCCCCGATAGAGTCACAATCCAGGGAGTTTGTCATTTTCATATTACCTCTGAACAAACCTTCCTAAATTCGGCTATCGATTATAATGTTCATATTACCTCTGATATCGATTGTCATCTCAACTTAGCACCCGTACTTAACTCTAAGTACGCCAGTGGTGTTGAGTCCACAAAAACTGCCATGTCCATATTACCTCTGAGAAGATGTATGCCTCTATCCCCGATAGAGTCACAAACCAGGGAGTTTGTCATGTTCATATTACCTCTGAACAAACCTTCCTAAATTTGGCTATCGATTATCATGTTCATATTACCTCTGATATAGATTGTCATCTCAACTTAGCACTCGTACTTAACTCTTAGTACGCCAGTAGTGTTGAGTCTATAAAAACTACCATGTCCATATTACCTCTGAGCAGATGTATGCCTCTATCCCCGATAGAGTCACAACCCAGGGAGTTTGTCATGTTCATATTACCTCTGAACAAACCTTCCTAAATTCGGCTATCGTTTATCTTGTTCATATTACCTCTGATATCGATTGTCATCTCAACTTAGCACCCGTACTTAACTCTAAGTACGCCAGTGGTGTTGAGTCCACAAAAATTGCCATATCCATATAACCTCTGAGCAAGATGTATGCCTCTATCCCAGATAGAGTCACAACCCAGGGAGTTTATCATGTTCATATTACCTCTGAACAAACCTTCCTAAATTCGGCTATCGATTATCATGTTCATATTACCTCTGATATCGATTGTCATCTCAACATAGCACCCGTACTTAACTCTAAGTACGCCAGTGGTGTTGAGTCCATAAAAACTGCCATGTCCATATTACCTCTGAGCAGAAGTATTCCTCTATCCCCGATAGAGTCACAACCAGGGAGTTTGTCATATTCATATTACCTCTGAACAAACCTTCCTAAATTCGGCTATCGATTATCATGTTCATATTACCTCTGATATAGATTGTCATCTTAACTTAGCACCCGTACTTAACTCTTAGTACGCCAGTGGTGTTGAGTCTACAAAAACTACCATGTCCATATTACCTATGAGCAGATGTATGCCTCAATCCCCGATAGAGTCACAACCCAGGGAGTTTGTCATGTTCATATTACCTCTGACCAAACCTTCCTATATTCGGCTATCGATTATCTTGTTCATATTACCTCTGATATCGATTATCATCTCAACATAGCACCTGTACTTAACTCTAAGTACGCCAGTGTTGTTGAGTTCACAAAAACTGCCATATCCATATAACCTCTGAGCAGATGTATGCCTCTATCCCCAATAGAGTCACAACCCAGGGAGTTTGTCATGTTCATATTACCTCTGAACAAACCTTCCTAAATTCGACTATCGATTATCATGTTCATATTATCTCTGATATCGATTGTCATCTCAACATAGCACCCATACTTAACTCTAAGTACGCCAGTGGTGTTGAGTCCATAAAAACTGCCATGTCCATATTACCTCTGAGCAGAAGTATTCCTCTATCCCAGATAGAGTCACAACCCAGGGAGTTTGTCATGTTCATATTACCTCTGAACAAACCTTCCTAAATTCGGCTATCGATTATCATGTTCATATTACCTCTGATATAGATTGTCATCTCAACTTAGCACCCGTACTTAACTCTTAGTACGCCAGTGGTGTTGAGTCTACAAAAACTACCATATCCATATTACCTCTGAGCAGATGTATGCCTCTATCCCCGATAGAGTCACAACCCAGGGAGTTTGTCATGTTCATATTACCTCTGAACAAACCTTCCTAATTTCGGCTATCGATTATCATGTTCATATTACCTCTGATATCGATTGTCATCTCAACTTAGCACCCGTACTTAACTCTAAGTACACCAGTGGTGTTGAGTCCACAAAAACTGCCATGTCCATATTACCTCTGAGCAGATGTATGCCTCTATCCCCGATAGAGTCACAACCCAGGGAGTTTGTCATGTTCATATTACCTCTGAACAAACCTTCCTAAATTCGGCTATCGATTATCATGTTCATATTAACTCTGATATCGATTGTCATATCAACTTAGCACCCGTACTTAACTCTAAGTACGCCAGGGGTGTTGAGTCCATAAAAACTGTCATGTCCATATTACCTCTGAGCAGATGTATGCCTCTATCCCCGATAGAGTCATAACCCATTGAGTTTATCATGTTCATATTAACTCTGAACAAACCTTCCTAAATTCGGCTATCGATTATCATGTTCGTATTACCTCTGATATCGATTGTCATCTCAACTTAGCACCCGTACTTAACTCTAAGTACGTCAGTGGTGTTGAGTCCACAAAAACTGCCATGTCCATATTACCTTTGAGCAGATGTATGCCTCTATCCCCGATAGAGTCACAACCCAGGGAGTTTATCATGTTCATATTACCTCTGAACAAACCTTCCTAAAGTCGGCTATCAATTATCATGTTCATATTACCTCAGATATCGATTGTTATCTCAACTTAGCACCCGTACTTAACTCCAAGTACGCCAGTGGTATTGAGTCCACAAAAACTGCCATGTCCATATTATATCTGAGGAGATGTATGCCTCTATCCCTGATAGAGTCACAACCCAGGGAGTTTGTCATGTTCATATTACCTCTGAACAAACCTTCCTAAATTCGGCTATCGATTATCATGTTCATATTACCTCGGATATCGATTGTCATCTCAACTTAGCACCCGTACTTAACTCTAAGAACGCCAGTGGTGTTGAGTCCACAAAAATTGATATGTCCATATTACCTCTGAGCAGATGTATGCCTCTATCCCCGATAGAGTCACAACCCATGGAGTTTGTTATGTTCATATTACCTATGAACAAACCTTCCTAAATTCGGTTATCGATTATCATGTTCATATTACCTCTGATATCGATTGTCATCTCAACTTAGCACCCGTACTTAACTCTAAGTACCCCAATGGTGTTGAGTCCACAAAAACTGCCATGTCCATATTACCTCTGAGCAGATGTATGCCTCTATCCCCGATAGAGTCACAACCCAGGGAGTTTATCATGTTCATATTATCTTTGAACAAACCTTCCTAAATTCGGCTATCGATTATCATGTTCATATTACCTCTAATATCGATTGTCATCTTAACTTAGCACCCGTACTTAACTCTAAGTACGCCAGTGGTGTTGAGTCCACAAAAACTGCCATGTCCATATTACCTCTGAGCAGATGTATGCCTCTATCCCCGATAGAGTCACAACCCAGGAAGTTTGTCAAGTTCATATTACCTCTGAACAAACCTTCCTAAATTCGGCTATCGATTATCATGTTCATTTTACCTCTGATATCGATTGTCATCTAAACTTAGCACCCGTACTTAACTCTAAGTACGCCAGTGGTGTTGAGTCCACAAAAACTGCCTTGTCCATATTACCTCTGAGCAGATGTATGCCTCTATCACCGATAGAGTCACAACCCAGGGAGTTTGTCATATTCATATTACCTCTGAACAAACCTTCCTAAATTTGGCTATCGATTATCATGTTCATATTACCTCTGATATCGATTGTCATCTCAACTTAGCACCCGTACTTAACTCTAAGTACGTCAGTGATGTTGAGTCCATAAAAACTGCCATGTCCATATTACCTCTGAGCAGATGTATGCCTCTATCCCCGATAGAGTCACAACCCAGGGAGTTTATCATGTTCATATTAACTCTGAACCAACCTTCCTAAATTCGGCTATCGATTATCATGTTCATATTACCTCTGATATCGATTGTGATCTCAACTTAGCACCCGTACTTAACTCTAAGTACGCCAGTGGTGTTGAGTCCATAAAAACTGCCATGTCCATATTACCTCTGAGCAGATGTATGCCTCTATCCCCGATAGAGTCACAACCCATTGAGTTTATCATGTTCATATTAACTCTGAACAAACCTGACTAAATTCGGCTATCGATTATCATGTTCATATTACCTCTGATATCGATTGTCATCTCAACTTAGCACCCGTACTTAACTCTAAGTACGTCAGTGGTGTTGAGTCCACAAAAACTGCCATGTCCATATTACCTCTGAGAAGATGTATGCCTCTATCCCCGATAGAGTCACAACCCAGGGAGTTTGTTATGTTCATATTACCTATGAACAAACCTTCCTAAATTTGGTTATCGATTATCATGTTCATATTACCTCTGATATCGATTGTCATCTCAACTTAGCACCCGTACTTAACTCTAAGTACCCCAGTGGTGCTGAGTCCACAAAAACTGCCATGTCCATATTACCTCTGAGCAGATGTATGTCTCTATCCCCGATAGAGTAACAACCCAGGGAGTTTGTCATGTTCATATTACCTCTGAACAATCCTTCCTAAATTCGGCTATTAATTATCATGTTCATATTACCTCTGATATCGATTGTCATCTCAACTTAGCACCCGTACTTAACTCCAAGTACGCCAGTGGTGTTGAGTCCACAAAAACTGTATGTCCATATTATATCTGAGCAGATGTATGCCTCTATCCCTGATAGAGTCACAACCCAGGGAGTTTGTCATGTTCATATTACCTCTGAACAAACCTTCCTAAATTCGGCTATCGATTATCATGTTCATATTACCTCGGATATCGATTGTCATCTCAACTTAGCACCCGTACTTAACTCTAAGTACGCCAGTGGTGTTGAGTCCACAAAAATTGACAGGTCCATATTACCTCTGAGCAGATGTATGCCTCTATCCCCGATAGAGTCACAACCCAGGGAGTTTGTTATGTTCATATTACCTATGAACAAACCTTCCTAAATTTGGTTATCGATTATCATGTTCATATTACCTCTGATATCGATTGTCATCTCAACTTAGCACCCGTACTTAACTCTAAGTACCCCAGTGGTGCTGAGTCCACAAAAACTGCCATGTCCATATTACCTCTGAGCAGATGTATGTCTCTATCCCCGATAGAGTAACAACCCAGGGAGTTTGTCATGTTCATATTACCTCTGAACAAACCTTCCTAAATTTGGCTATCGATTATCATGTTTATATTACCTCTGATATCGATTATCATCTCAACTTAGCACCCGTACTTAACTCTAACTACGCCAGAGGTGTTGAGTCCACAAAAACTGCCATGTCCATATTACCTCTGAGCAGATGTATGCCTCTATCCCCGATAGAGTCACAACCCAGGGAGTTTGTCATTTTCATATTACCTCTGAACAAACCTTCCTAAATTCGGCAATCGATTATCATGTTCATATTACCTCTGATATCGATTGTCATCTCAACTTAGCACCCTTACTTAACTCTAAGTACGCTAGTGGTATTGAGTCCACAAAAACTGCCATGTCCATATTACCTCTGAGAAGATGTATGCCTCTATCCCCGAAAGAGTCACAACCCAGGGAGTTTGTCATGTTCATATTACCTCTGAACAAACCTTCCTAAATTCGGCTATAGATTATCATGTTCATATTACCTCTGATATAGATTGTCATCTCAACTTAGCACCCGTACTTAACTCTTAGTATGCCAGTAGTGTTGAGTCTACAAAATCTACCATGTCCATATTACCTCTGAGCAGATGTATGCCTCTATCCCCGATAGAGTCACAACCCAGGGAGTTTGTCATATTCATATTACCTCTGAACAAACCTTCCTAAATTCGACTATCGATTATCATGTTCATATTACCTTTATATCGATTGTCATCTCAACTTAGCACCCGTACTTAACTCTAAGTACGCTAGTGGTGTTGAGTCCACAAAAACTGCCATGTCCATATTACCTCTGAGCAGATGTAAGCCTCTATCCCCGATAGAGTCACAACCCAGGGAGTTTGTCATGTTCATATTACCTCTGAACAAACCTTCCTAAATTTGGCTATCGATTATCATGTTCATATTACCTCTGATATCGATTGTCATCTCAACTTAGCACCCGTACTTAACTCTAAGTACGCCAGTGGGGTTGAGTCCATAAAAACTGCCATGTCCATATTACCTCTAAGCAGATGTATTGAGTCCACAAAAATTGCCATATCCATATAACCTCTGAGCAGATGTATGTCTCTATCCCCGATAGAGTCACAACCCAGGGAGTTTGTCATATTCATATTACCTTTGAACAAACCTTCCTAAATTCGGCTATCGATTATCATGTTCATATTACCTCTGATATCGATTGTCATCTCAACATAGCACCCGTACTTAACTCTAAGTACGCCAGTGGTGTTGAGTCCATAAAAACTGCCATATCCATATTACATCTGAGCAGAAGTATTCCTCTATCCCCGATAGAGTCACAACCCAGGGAGTTTGTCATGTTCATATTACCTCTGAAAAAACCTTCCTAAATTCGGCTATCGATTATCATGTTCATATTACCTCTGATATAGATTGTCATCTCAACTTAGCACCCGTACTTAACTCTTAGTACGCCAGTGGTATTGAGTCTACAAAAACTGCCATGTCCATATTACCTCTGAGCAGATGTATGCCTCTATCCCCGATAGAGTCACAACCCAGGGAGTTTGTCATGTTCATATTACCTCTGAACAAACCTTCCTAAATTCGACTATCGATTATCATGTTCATATTACCTCTGATATCGATTGTCATCTCAACATAGCACCCGTACTTAACTCTAAGTACGCCAGTGGTGTTGAGTCCACAAAAACTGCCATGTCTATATTACCTCTGAGCAGATGTATGCCTCTATCCCTGATAGAGTCACAACCCAGGGAGTTTGTCATGTTCATATTACCTCTGAACAAACTTTCCTAAATTCGGCTATCGATTATCATGTTCATATTACCTCTGATATAGATTGTCATCTCAACTTAGCACCCGTACTTAACTCTTAGTACGCCAGTAGTGTTGAGTCTACAAAAACTACTATGTCCATATTACCTCTGAGCAGATGTATGCCTCTATCCCCGATAGAGTCACAACCTAGGGAGTTTGTCATGTTCATATTACCTCTGAACAAACCTTCCTAAATTCGGCTATCGATTATCATGTTCATATTACCTTTGATTCAATTGTCATCTCAACTTAGCACCCGTACTTAACTCTAAGTACGCCAGTGGTGTTGAGTCCACAAAAACTGCCATGTCCATATTACCTCTGAGCAGATGTAAGCCTCTATCCCCGATAGAGTCATAACCCGGGGAGTTTATCATGTTCATATTACCTCTGAACAAACCTTCCTAAATTCGGCTATCGATTATCATGTTCATATTACCTCTGATATCGATTGTCATCTCAACTTAGCACCCGTACTTAACTCTAAGTACGCCAGTGGTGTTGAGTCCATAAAAATTGCCATGTCCATATTACCTCTGAGCAGATGTATGCCTTTATCCCCGATAGAGTCACAACCCAGGGAGTTTATCATGTTCATATTAACTCTGAACAAACCTTCCTAAATTTGGCTATCGATTATCATGTTCATATTACCTCTGATATTGATTGTCATCTCAACTTAGCACCCGTACTTAACTCTAAGTACGCCAGTGGGGTTGAGTCAACAAAAACTGCCATGTCCATATTACCTCTGAGCAGATGTATGCCTCTATCCCCGATAGAGTCACAACCCAGGGAGTTTGTCATATTCATATTACCTCTGAACAAACCTTCCTAAATTCGGCTATCGATTATCATGTTCATATTACCTCTGATATCGATTGTCATCTCAACTTAGCACCCGTACTTAACTCTAAGTACGCCAGTGGTGTTGAGTCCACCAAAACTGCCATATCCATATTACCTCTGAGCAGATGTATGCCTCTATCCCCGATAGAGTCACAACCCAGGGAGTTTGTCAAGTTTATATTATCTCTGAACAAACCTTCCTAAATTCGGCTATCGATTATCATGTTCATATTACCTCGGATATCGATTGTCATCTCAACTTAGCACCCGTACTTAACTCTAAGTACGACAGTGGTGTTGAGTCCACAAAAACTGCCATGTCCATATTACCTCTGAGAAGATGTATGCCTCTATCCCCGATAGAGTCACAACCCAGGGAGTTTGTCATGTTCATATTACCTCTGAACAAACCTTCCTAAATTCGACTATCAATTATCATGTTCATATTACCTCTGATATCGATTGTCATCTCAACTTAGCACCCGTACTTAACTCCAAGTACGCCAGTGGTGTTGAGTCCACAAAAACTGCCATGTCCATATTATATCTGAGCAGATGTATGCCTCTATCCCTGATAGAGTCACAACCCAGGGAGTTTGTTATGTTCATATTACCTCTGAACAAACCTTCCTAAATTCGGCTATCGATTATCATGTTCATATTACCCCGGATATCGATTGTCATCTCAACTTAGCACCCGTACTTAACTCTAAGTACGCCAGTGGTGTTGAGTCCACAAAAATTGACAGGTCCATATTACCTCTGAGCAGATGTATGCCTCTATCCCCGATAGAGTCACAACCCAGGGAGGTTGTTATGTTCATATTACCTATGAACCAACCTTCCTAAATTTGGTTATCGATTATCATGTTCATATTACCTCTGATATCGATTGTCATCTCAACTTAGCACCCGTACTTAACTCTAAGTACCCCAGTGGTGTTGAGTCCACAAAAACTGCCATGTTCATATTACCTCTGAGCAGATGTATGCCTCTATCCCCGATAGAGTCACAACCCAGAGAGTTTGTAATGTTCATATTACCTCTGAACAAACCTTCCTAAATTTGGCTATCGATTATCATGTTTATATTACCTCTTATATCGATTATCATCTCAACTTAGCACCCGTACTTAACTCTAACTACGCCAGAGGTGTTGAGTCCACAAAAACTGCCATGTCCATATTACCTCTGAGCAGATGTATGCCTCTATCCCCGATAGAGTCACAACCCAGGGAGTTTGTCATTTTTATATTACCTCTGAACAAACCTTCCTAAATTCGGCTATCGATTATCATGTTCATATTACCTCTGATATCGATTGTCATCTCAACTTAGCACCCGTACTTAACTCTAAGTACGCTAGTGGTGTTGAGTTCACAAAAACTGCCATGTCCATATTACCTCTGAGAAGATGTATGCCTCTATCCCCGAAAGAGTCAAAACCCAGGGAGTTTGTCATGTTCATATTACCTCTGAACAAACCTTCCTAAATTCGGCTATCGATTATCATGTTCATATTACCTCTGATATAGATTGTCATCTCAACTTAGCACCCGTACTTAACTCTTAGTATGCCAGTAGTGTTGAGTCTACAAAATCTACCATGTCCATATTACCTCTGAGCAGATGTATGCCTCTATCCCCGATAGAGTCACAACCCAGGGAGTTTGTCATGTTCATATTACCTCTGAACAAACCTTCCTAAATTCGGCTATCGATTATCATGTTCATATTACCTTTATATCGATTATCATCTCAACTTAGCACCCGTACTTAACTATAAGTACGCCAGTGGTGTTGAGTCCACAAAAACTGCCATGTCCATATTACCTCTGAGCAGATGTAAGCCTCTATCCCCGATAGAGTCACAACCCAGGGAGTTTGTCATGTTCATATTACCTCTGAACAAACCTTCATAAATTCGGCTATCGATTATCATGTTCATATTACCTCTGATATCGATTGTCATCTCAACTTAGCACCCGTACTTAACTCTAAGTACGCCAGTGGTGTTGAGTCCATAAAAACTGCCATGTCCATATTACCTCTAAGCAGATGTATTGAGTCCACAAAAATTACCATATCCATATAACCGCTGAGCAGATGTATGCCTCTATCCCCGATAGAGTCACAACCCAGGGAGTTTGTCATATTCATATTACCTCTGAACAAACCTTCCTAAATTCGGCTATCGATTATCATGTTCATATTACCTCTGATATCGATTGTCATCTCAACATAGCACCCGTACTTAACTCTAAGTACGCCAGTGGTGTTGAGTCCACAAAAACTGCCATGTCCATATTACCTCTGAGAAGATGTATGCCTCTATCCCCGATAGAGTCACAACCCAGGGAGTTTGTCATGTTCATATTACCTCTGAACAAACCTTCCTAAATTCGGCTATCAATTATCATGTTCATATTACCTCCGATATCGATTGTCATCTCAACTTAGCACCCGTACTTAACTCCAAGTACGCCAGTGGTGTTGAGTCCACAAAAACTGCCATGTCCATATTATATCTGAGCAGATGTATGCCTCTATCCCTGATAGAGTCACAACCCAGGGAGTTTGTCATGTTCATATTACCTCTGAACAAACCTTCCTAAATTTGGCTATCGATTATCATGTTCATATTACCTCGGATATCGATTGTCATCTCAACTTAGCACCCGTACTTAACTCTAAGTACGCCAGTGGTGTTGAGTCCACAAAAATTAACAGGTCCATATTACCTCTGAGCAGATGTATGCCTCTATCCCCGATAGAGTCACAACCCAGGGAGGTTGTTATGTTCATATTACCTATGAACCAACCTTCCTAAATTTGGTTATCGATTATCATGTTCATATTACCTCTGATATCGATTGTCATCTCAACTTAGCACCCGTACTTAACTCTAAGTATCCCAGTGGTGTTGAGTCCACAAAAACTGCCATGTTCATATTACCTCTGAGCAGATGTATGCCTCTATCCCCGATAGAGTCACAACCCAGGGAGTTTGTCATGTTCATATTACCTCTGAACAAACCTTCCTAAATTTGGCTATCGATTATCATGTTTATATTACCTCTTATATCGATTATCATCTCAACTTAGCACCCGTACTTAACTCTAACTACGCCAGAGGTGTTGAGTCCACAAAAACTGCCATGTCCATATTACCTCTGAGCAGATGTATGCCTCTATCCCCGATAGAGTCACAACCCAGGGAGTTTGTCATTTTTATATTACCTCTGAACAAACCTTCCTAAATTCGGCTATCGATTATCATGTTCATATTACCTCTGATATCGATTGTCATCTCAACTTAGCACCCGTACTTAACTCTAAGTACGCTAGTGGTGTTGAGTCCACAAAAACTGCCATGTCCATATTACCTCTGAGAAGATGTATGCCTCTATCCCCGTAAGAGTCACAACCCAGGGAGTTTGTCATGTTCATATTACCTCTGAACAAACCTTCCTAAATTCGGCTATCGATTATCATGTTCATATTAACTCTGATATAGATTGTCATCTCAACTTAGCACCCGTACTTAACTCTTAGTATGCCAGTAGTGTTGAGTCTACAAAATCTACCATGTCCATATTACCTCTGAGCAGATGTATGCCTCTATCCCCGATAGAGTCACAACCCAGGGAGTTTGTCATGTTCATATTACCTCTGAACAAACCTTCCTAAATTCGGCTATCGATTATCATGTTCATATTACCTTTATATCGATTATCATCTCAACTTAGCACCCGTACTTAACTATAAGTACGCCAGTGGTGTTGAGTCCACAAAAACTGCCATGTCCATATTACCTCTGAGCAGATGTAAGCCTCTATCCCCGATAGAGTCACAACCCAGGGAGTTTGTCATGTTCATATTACCTCTGAACAAACCTTCCTAAATTCGGCTATCGATTATCATGTTCATATTACCTCTGATATCGATTGTCATCTCAACTTAGCACCCGTACTTAACTCTAAGTACGCCAGTGGTGTTGAGTCCATAAAAACTGCCATGTCCATATTACCTCTAAGCAGATGTATTGAGTCCACAAAAATTACCATATCCATATAACCTCTGAGCAGATGTATGCCTCTATCCCCGATAGAGTCACAACCCAGGGAGTTTGTCATATTCATATTACCTCTGAACAAACCTTCCTAAATTCGGCTATCGATTATCATGTTCATATTACCTCTGATATCGATTGTCATCTCAACATAGCACCCGTACTTAACTCTAAGTACGCCAGTAGTGTTGAGTCCATAAAAACTGCCATATCCATATTACATCTGAGCAGAAGTATTCCTCTATCCCCGATAGAGTCACAACCCAGGGAGTTTGTCATGTTCATATTACCTCTGAAAAAACCTTCCTAAATTCGGCTATCGATTATCATGTTCATATTACCTCTGATATAGATTGTCATCTCAACTTAGCACCCGTACTTAACTCTTAGTACGCCAGTGGTATTGAGTCTACAAAAACTGCCATGTCCATATTACCTCTGAGCAGATGTATGCCTCTATCCCCGATAGAGTCACAACCCAGGGAGTTTGTCATTTTCATATTACCTCTGAACAAACCTTCCTAAATTCGGCTATCGATTATCATGTTCATATTACCTCTGATATCGATTGTCATCTCAACATAGCACCCGTACTTAACTCTAAGTACGCCAGTGGTGTTGAGTCCACAAAAACTGCCATGTCTATATTACCTCTGAGCAGATGTATACCTCTATCCCCGATAGAGTCACAACCCAGGGAGTTTGTCATGTTCATATTACCTCTGAACAAACTTTCCTAAATTCGGCTATCGATTATCATGTTCATATTACCTCTGATATAGATTGTCATCTCAACTTAGCACCCGTACTTAACTCTTAGTACGCCAGTAGTGTTGAGTCTACAAAAACTACTATGTCCATATTACCTCTGAGCAGATGTATGCCTCTATCCCCGATAGAGTCACAACCTAGGGAGTTTGTCATGTTCATATTACCTCTGAACAAACCTTCCTAAATTTGGCTATCGATTATCATGTTCATATTACCTTTGATTCAATTGTCATCTCAACTTAGCACCCGTACTTAACTCTAAGTACGCCAGTGGTGTTGAGTCCACAAAAACTGCCATGTCCATATTACCTCTGAGCAGATGTAAGCCTCTATCCCCGATAGAGTCATAACCCAGGGAGTTTATCATGTTCATATTACCTCTGAACAAACCTTCCTAAATTCGGCTATCGATTATCATGTTCATATTACCTCTGATATCGATTGTCATCTCAACTTAGCACCCGTACTTAACTCTAAGTACGCCAGTTATGTTGAGTCCACAAAAACTGCCATGTCCATATTATCTCTGAGCAGATGTATGCCTCTATCCCCGATAGAGTCACAACCCAGGGAGTTTATCATGTTCATATTAACTCTGAACAAACCTTCCTAAATTCGGCTATCGATTATCATGTTCATATTACCTCTGATATCGATTGTCATCTCAACTTAGCACCCGTACTTAACTCTAAGTACGCCAGTGGTGTTGAGTCCATAAAAATTGCCATGTCCATATTACCTCTGAGCAGATGTATGCCTTTATCCCTGATAGAGTCACAACCCAGGGAGTTTATCATGTTCATATTAACTCTGAACAAACATTCCTAAATTTGGCTATCGATTATCATGTTCATATTACCTCTGATATTGATTGTCATCTCAACTTAGCACCCGTACTTAACTCTAAGTACGCAAGTGGTGTTGAGTCAACAAAAACTGCCATGTCCATATTACCTCTGAGCAGATGTATGCCTCTATCCCCGATAGAGTCACAACCCAGGGAGTTTGTCATGTTCATATTACCTCTGAACAAACCTTCCTAAATTCGGCTATCGATTATCATGTTCATATTACCTCTGATATCGATTGTCATCTCAACTTAGCACCCGTACATAACTCTAAGTACGCCAGTGGTGTTGAGTCCACAAAAACTGCCATATCCATATTACCTCTGAGCAGATGTATGCCTCTATCCCCGATAGAGTCACAACCCAGGGAGTTTGTCAAGTTCATATTATCTCTGAACAAACCTTCCTAAATTCGGCTATCGATTATCATGTTCATATTACCTCTGATATTGATTGTCATCTCAACTTAGCACCCGTACTTAACTCTAAGTACGCTAGTGGTGTTGAGTCCACAAAAACTACCATGTCCATATTACCTCTGAGCAGATGTATGCCTCTATCCCCGATAGAGTCACAACCCAGGGAGTTTATCATATTCATATTACCTCTGAACAAACCTTCCTAAATTCGGCTATCGATTATCATGTTCATATTACCTCTGATATCGATTGTCATCTCAACTTAGCACCCGTACTTAACTCTAAGTACGCAAGTGGTGTTGAGTCCACAAAAACTGCCATGTCCATATTACCTCTGAGCAGATGTATGCCTCTATCCCCAATAAATCTGCCATAAAGTCAGCATCGACCGTTTCAACGCTCCATTCAGAAATGTTTCGAGTTACGAGGAGCAGTTCATGCTTCATTCAAAGCGTTCCAAATTCCGAAGAAATTTGAAAGCTTTGAAGGGGGTCTTGTAGAAGCATGAAAAATATGCTGAATAGCTCTACGCAACATGGTGATGCATGGCATCGTAAGCAGGGGACCTCAAGGCCATCAAGAGTGCAACGGAGCTTTTCCACTGAGCACGGCGTAAAGTATGATGGGACCATCCGCGAAAATGCAGTATGTCCAGGCCGCTTCAGCGTAGATGGGGTGCTTCATCGCCTCCATGGCGTAAAACTCATCCGCTTTCAAAGCAGCGTTAAAGCGTACGAGGAACTCTTCGTCTTCCCCAAAATAAACCTGTCAAGTCACACAGTGAACCTGACATCTGACTCCTCACAAAAAGTGCTGCACGGCTACCCAGAGGACGGCTGGAAAGATGGCAGACCACTCGGGATGCGCCCTACAGTATGATGGCGGATTTCTTCATTTAATGCAGAGGATTTGATTAAATATCACCGAACCGTCGTTTAGTGACATCCCCTCAGCGGAGACTGCTTTTACGCAAACAAGGAGATACGTTGCCTTATTTTACACAGGCAAACACGAGCTATTTATGCTCTACAGAAGACAAACAAAATGCCACGTCAAAAGCTGCCCTTCGTACAGGGCTCGAGGCACGTCTCTGCACCTAATGCTCAGAACGGTGGCAAGCCCTCGGAACACGTCTCTACAATTAATGATGATGGCGGATCTTTGCATTTAATGCGAGAGATTTGATTATATCTCCAAGAGCCGTGATTTTGGCTAAAGACGTCTACATCATATCAGCTTCTACGCCCATTCAGCTTTTGTGACTGCTCGGCCTCTACGACCACTCTGGCACGTTACGCAGTGGCTTCTACGCCCATTCAGCTTCTGTGCCCGCTCGGCTTCTACGCCTCGTCAGCTTCTATGCTCGTTCGGCTTCTATGCTCATTCGGCCTTCTGTGCTTATTCGGCTTCTATGCCTACTTGGCTTCTACGCCATGGTGACAGACATTTGGCATCTATGCCAACCTCTTCTACACGATAGATACCTACCTACGTGGCTTCTACATCGTGATCTTCGTAGCGATTATACGCGTTTTGTCCCTTAGTTTGACACGCGTCACACGCTCATTCAAAATATCATCTATACGCAGGCTTTGGTTATTTTAACCGTTGTGTAAAAGGGTGTTGTACTTTGCACTACTCGGTTTCCACACCGATTGGGTGGTCACTGTCACCAAAACTCTATATATAGAGACCTCTATCAACAGAGGAAAAGGTCAAAAAATCGAACAAGGTCGAGACTTGGAAGGAATCGAACAAGGTCAAACCTCCAAAGAAGATCGAACCACGGGTCGAAACATTGGAGATTGAGGAGAGATCGGAGAGTCTTTGAGAGAGAGGGAGAGAAGCATCCAGAGCTCAGGCGAAGAGTAGCGATCGACGACATCGGCATCGTGCATCCATCCTCTTCCGCCACCGACGAAGTTGCTTTCCGTCTTCCACGGCACTTCTTCACCATCATGTTGTCCAAGGGCTAAAGTGATCGACTGCAGATCAGATACCTATAGCAATCATCTACCCAGATTAAATAAATTGTACTCCCACATCCTCGTATAGGATCAAATTGTACAAGTTTGTTTGTAAACCAAAGAAGGCGGGTTTCGTGCAAACCTCGTATTATATACATTTCGTTCTTTCGTTTAATACCACAAATACCGTAATTTCAGCTAAAGACGTCCACATCACCTCGGCTTCTACGCCCATTCAGCTTCTATGCTCGTTCGACTTCTATGCTCATTCGGCCTTCTGTGCTTATTCGGCTTCTATGCCATCAGACTTCTATACCTACTCGGCTTCTATGCCTACTTGGCTTCTACGCCATGGTGACAGACATTGGCTTCTACGCCAACCTCTTCTACACGAGGGATACCTACCTACGTGGCTTCTACGCCGTGATCTTTGTAGCGATTATACGCATTTTGTCCCTTAGTTGGACCCGCGTCACACGCTCATTCAAAAGGTCATCTATACGCAGGCTTTGGTTATTTTAACCGTTGTGTAAAAGGGTGCTGTACTTTTCACTACTCGGTTTCCACACCGATTAGGTGGTCACTGTCACCAAAACTCTATAAATAGAGACCTCTATCAACAGAGGAAAAGGTCAAAAAATCGAAAAAGGTCGAGACTTGGAAGGAATCGAACAAGGTCGAACCTCCAAAGAAGATCGAACCACGGGTCGAAACATTGGAGATTAAGGAGAGATCGGAGAGTCTTTGAGAGAGAGGGAGAGAAGCATCCAGAGCTCAGGCGAAGAGTAGCGATCAACGACATCGGCATCGTGTATCCATCCTCTTCCGCCACCGACGAAGCTGCTTTCCGTCTTCCACGGCACTTCTTCACCATCGTGTAGTCCAAGGGCTAAAGTGATCGACTGCAGATCAGACACCTATAGCAATCATCTACCCAGATTAAATAAATTGTACTCCCACATCCTCGTATAGGATCAAATTGTACAAGTTTGTTTGTAAACCAAAGAAGGCGGGTTTCGTGCAAACCTCGTATTATGTACATTTCGTTCTTTCGTTTAATACCACAAACACCGTGATTTCGGCTAAAGACGTCCACATCACCTCGGCTTCTACGCCCATTCAGCTTCTATGCTCGTTCGACTTCTATGCTCATTCGGCCTTCTGTGCTTATTCGGCTTCTATGCCATCAGACTTCTATGCCTACTCGGCTTCTATGCCTACTGGGCTTCTACGCCATGGTGACAGACATTGGCTTCTACGCCAACCTCTTCTACACGAGGGATACCTACCTACGTGGCTTCTACGCCGTGATCTTTGTAGCGATTATACGCGTTTTGTCCTTTAGTTGGACCCGCGTCACACGCTCATTCAAAAGGTCATCTATACGCAGGCTTTGGTTATTTTAACCATTGTGTAAAAGGGTGCTGTACTTTCCACTACTCGGTTTCCATACCGATTGAGTGGTCACTGTCACCAAAACTCTATAAATAGAGACCTCTATCAACAGAGGAACAGGTCGAGACTTTAAAAATCAAACAAGGTTGAACCTCCAAGGAGATCGAACCACGGGTCGAAACATTAGAGATTGAGGAAAGATCGAAGAGTCTTTGAGAGAGAGAGAGAAGCATCCAGAGCTCAGGCAAAGAGTAGCGATCGACGACATTGGCATCGTGCATCCATCCTCTTTCGCCACCTACGAAGCTGCTTTCCGTCTTCCACGGCACTTCTTCACCATCGTGTAGTCCAAGGGCTAAAGTGATCTACTGCAAATCAGACACCTATTGCAATCATCTACCCAGATTAAATAAATTATACTCCTACATCCTCGTATAGGATCAAATTGTACAAGTTTGTTTGTAAACCAAATAAAGCGGGTTTTGTGCGAACATCGTATTATAAACATCTCGTTCTTTCGTTTAATACCACAAACAACGGTTACAGATTATCCAAGCCTAATGGAGATATGATAATGACTCCTATCAACGACAAATTCTTGAAGAAGTACTATGCTTAATCTCTCTTGTTTAAATGAAGTATGGTGAAGATCTCATTCTGACGATACTACATACAAAGACTAGTTGGAGCATATTCTATCATGTTATTATGGCCTCTGAATAGATATGTTTAACTAATTTGGAATTTCAAAACCTATCACATCATAATACCTCTGATAGTGTTTTGCATACAAATTTAGTTGGATCATATTCTATCATGTCTATATAACCTCTAAATAGATATATCCAGCGGAAGCTTACCGAAAGTATATCACGTCCATATTACCTCTGATATCACTTTCACCCTAGCCTATCATTTATATTCAAAAATCATGGGTCTACAAAGTCAGATAAAGTCTCTTTATTATCTCCGGGAAAGAGCAAATTATATAGAAAAGCAAAAAGTACATCATTGGGGAGGAGCAGTCAAATCACGAATCTGCTACGCCAAGGCAGCCATCCTCTCATTCCTGGAGTCTAAGATGTTAGCGCGAGCTTGCTCCAGTCGTGCCTCGTCATCGCTCAGGAGGGATAGTTCAGACCGAGCATGAACAAAACTGGCACGGATGACACCCATATGTGCTAAGTTCTGCTAAGCTGTATCCATTGGGCCCTTCAACACATCTAGAGCTACCAATGAAGCGTGAGCCTACTCCTTTGCCTGAGCGAGCTTAGCTTCCAATTTGTGGACCCTCACTTTATTTCCCTCATGTTCGGCCTCGCACTGGGTTAGCTGAGGGATAACCTCCTCCAAGACGGCCTGCTCTGCATCCATCTCTCGCTGCTGTGTCTGGATTGATTTGTTTAAGCATTCCATCTGTTCAGCAAGCTTAGCAGTCAAGGAGTCGTACTCAGCCTGAATCATATCATCGATGTTGCCTCGAGATAGTTACAAATATTCGTTAATGGGTTGTTATAAACCATTAACTATTTGCTCTAGCGCATCAGCTCGTCCAATATTGTTGAATTTTTTTATCGGCGCTATCGCAAGCTGGAAGGACGTCAGCAGATTATCAAAGCTCATGTTCTTCTCCAGCACCATGGAAATCAGCTCCTTCAAACTACGGTAGAATAGGCTGGTATAATTTTCAATCAGCATATCGAAGGCTGGATGCACGCTAGGAGTGGCTGCGATATCAGGAAATCTCCTTCCAATAATGATCGAAGAGGATGTTGCCATGGCTGTCGTCTCTACAGATGGTGCTATAAAAGAACGAACACCAGCAACGGTTGAAGTGGCTGGCGTACTCAACAGAGAAGGCACATTCGTGATAACGGGCTCATCCTCCTCTGATGATATCTGGACTACTGTTGGCGAGACAGCACCTAAAAATGTTGCCTCTTCAAGGTTGAACACCGCCGTTTCATCGGCAGGAGCCACAACAAAGTCAAAGGTTGCGTCGACTATGCCTTCCCCTGAGATGTCTTTCCCTGAAAAGAAGACAAGAGAAAGTTAATATCAACTTGATGTTAATTTTCCTAAAAGAGGCATAAAAGACAACATTTACCCATGGCCGATGGTATATATGTTACATCCGCAGCCAGTACAGCTAAATCAGTTCTTAATGATGCTAAGCGAGCTGTCATACCTGGGGAAGAGGGTGCACCAACTGACGTTGGAGGATAGTCTTTCCAGTCGTCACCAAGATCCAATTGAGGCTCATCGGGTGGAATCTCGCTGAAAATACTTACAGACGAGGTAGGGGTTACTCCCATTATTTGTCTGGATAAAGCTATTCTTAAAATGCTCGGCCTCGTAGGCGATCTCGTAGCACTACCAGAAGCAGTAGTAGCAGCAACGATCTCGAGCAAAGAATCTCTGGCACTGCCAGCCGGAATTATGGAGGTTCCCTCTCTAAAAGGCGAAGGACCTCTGATCAAAGAATCATCCCTAACAGGGGAAACAACAGGCTCGCTCCTAGAAGCCCCCCTAGTAGAAGCCCTTTTTGAACCTCTGGAAATCCTCTTCTTGCGGGGAGAAGGTTCCTTCGGAGCGGAAGCCTTCCTTTTCTGGAGGATAACGAGAGGCTCAACTGGCGGAGCTATTACGCCTCTCGGTATTGTCGTCAAAAACTCGTCTGCCCCGACGGTATCCTCATTCTCATCCGAGGAAACAGACGGAACCTCCTCCCTTGTAGTAGAACTATGGGAGGGCATCCTAAAACTTCCACGCATATCAAAATCTTGATGGAAGGTATTTATGGACGCATAAAACTGCGCATATGAGTGAAGGATGCACAGCTCCATGGAGAGAGAAGTCACAGGCACAGCAAAAGTTGCACCAGCACAGCCCGTGATAAAGTACCGCCATCCTCTGGCTCCATCAATAAGTCCACCTCTGGACTTGAAGCTGGTAATGGCATTTTCCACATGCAATTGGTCATAACCAAACTGCCTGGCGAACCGACTGGGCAGATAGGGCTCCAAGAAGCAATGGACCTCACTCTTGTACAACAAGTGGGAAGGTCTAATACAGACCAACCAGTAGAAGGCTTCAGGAGAAAGAATGGTCCTCCTATGACCTTCATCCTTAAGTTTCGTCCCCTGTTGATTGATATGTACAGGGGGGACGATACAGAAGATCTTCCAGTTGTGGGCTACGTTTAACGCCCGCCGGCAATCTGTTACGGTCGCCACGTTCTAAGAGGAATTCTTGTAATTCAACAAGAAATTATTTCCTGAACCGTTGGCAGAGCCGAGAGATATTACCTTAGTGTTGTGAAGAATTAACCATCCCATCAAGTATAGGAATGGTAATTCTACTCGGGGAAAGCTTTCACTCTGCGTCTCATCAGCGAGCAGCCCATCAGTAAGGGCCCTCAGACCTGCTTGTATTCTACACACTATAGCAGAAAGCAGGCCCAGTCTTGCTCCGAACACCAAACGCACTACAGGCCATAAGGTGTTGCGATGGATGCGATTTGCAGACGTGATGCCAGGCACTACCCAGCGGCGAAGCCAAACGGAGAGGAAGCCAGCCAATTGAGCTTCCTTTGACATATGCTTCCGGCAATGCCTCAAATAACTGAAGGCTTTTGTGCCTGCAGGGTAACCCCCTATCTCCTCTTCAAAAATATGATCCGGAGCCCATGCATCTTCGATGAGATCATCGACCATGTCAGCATTGAGCATGTTCAGGAGGTTCAAGGGCCTATCTTGGCTATCTACCACCTTGTCCGGCTTAGCATTTTTGGCCTGGTAGAAGAAGAGGTATGTTGCTCACTTGTTGATGTGAGCCAAATCAGACGGCTCCTTGTAGAAAGTAGTACAAGCAAGGTAGTAGCTCATCAACTCCTGATATACCGCTACTGCCCGAGGGTAAGTATCCCTCAACTCCCTGTTTGTAGGGACACACTCTTCATAAGGAGCATCCCCCATTGGTAGCTTCAAAATCTCTGCTATCTCATGAAGGGCTAAGCCAAACTCAACCAGCGGAGTAGCAAAAGTCCCAGTGAGCGAATTGTATCGCTCCATCAAGGCTAAGAACAAGTTAGGATTGATAGGCAACCCAATACTTGTGTCACTCACGGCCGTGAACAAGCCAATACTTTCCAGCTCTACCTAGAAGTGCTTCAGGGTCCAGGTAGTCAAACTGGCCCATCAAAGATTCCATGGGCTAAGCCATCCACTTGTTCGAGGGTTGACTCTGGGGTACATTCCTCCCTGCCCCATGAAGTCATTACAGAAGGTCGATATCTGAACCGGCTGGATCAATGAAGTGTCCTCACTCGGGACACTACCCGGCAGTAATCCCCTAAAGGGCATAACAGGGCCCGAAGGACGGCTCATATAGGCCCCCCGGTCACCTCCCTTATTATATAAAATCTTCCCCGGTCGGCCGTGAAGATCGGGAGTCAACACCCACATCATCTTCC
Organism: Iris macrosiphon; assembly: GCA_036927795.1. Taxonomy (NCBI): domain Eukaryota; kingdom Viridiplantae; phylum Streptophyta; class Magnoliopsida; order Asparagales; family Iridaceae; genus Iris; species Iris macrosiphon. The sequence goes on along the minus strand of JAYESA010000012.1, from coordinate 81,660,569 downwards.
TAGGATGTGTGGCATGAAAGAAGGCCGAGATAGGGTAATCCCTGGGCATCTTTCGCAAATACATAATCGTGCCCTCAGCAGTGAATACCTAGTCCTCCTTCTTGGGCTTGGTCTGTGATTGCTTGTCAATAACATCCCCGAATAAGAAACCCAGTTTCTTATACTCCATCCAGTCTATGTATGTCGGGGGCTCCCCACTGATCATACTCAGCAGCATGTGCTCTCCTTGGGACGATATCAGGGTTCCCCTTTCTTCAGGATAATTGGCTCCAGAAATGGGGAATGTCACATACGACAAATCCTCCAAATAATTTGAGTTTAGCATCCCGGCAGCAGATCCTATCACCTCAGCCAAAAGAGGGATCTGCAAGTCCACTACAAAATGAAAGAGAACAAGTCAGTTTCTACACTAGTCGTTACACTTTTGCAGTTTACATCAAAGATTATCAGTCTGTGCTTTTTATGCCAAGACTGCAAAAACTTGAGCTTTTATGCCGGAATCTATTTCCGAGGTATAAAATTCAAAGTTGGCAGTATACGCCAAAACTTAACAGTATGAGTTTTTATGCCAGACTGCCTAAATTTGAGTTTGTACGCCAGAATTTTCATCTAGCTCGTAAAACTCAAAATTGGAAGTATACGCCAAATTTCGACAGTCTGAGCTTTTTACGCCAGACTGCGAAAAGATGGTTTTACGTTGACACATTAGGAATGTAACGTATCGGTTCGCATACACGTACAACGTATGTGGAAAATCCTTTATTCCCCTCGGAGTCCTTTTACCTATGACATCCGAAGCACAGCTCGACGGCGGAGTACTTCGCTCGGATCGAGGCTCGTTCAGCCTAATGGGAGTTGCTCGTACTTGAGCAGAGGATCGAGAAGAGGAAGAAACCTTCTTTCCCTTAACATTAGAAGCTTGTTTAGGGGCCATGGCGATTCTGAGTTCTCAAGAAAGAGACGAATAAGAAGTATTCTTGAAAAGCTTGGTTTTTGTGAAGACAGATAAAAGTTTTCTCTCTCAGACCTTGAGCTATTTATAGAGTTCAGATAACTCTTCGAATCCCTAACCAAATCAAATATTTAATATTCGATTTTGATTTGGGGCCACATCAGCCTATCATTTGAAAAAAGAAGACGAACAGTCAGTTGATCCAGAATTTATGCGCAGAGCAGATCTATGATTTTATGCTCAGGAGCTTTTACGCTCGAGGGGCTACAAATCAACGGTTTTACGCACAGAGGCTATAAATCTATGGTTTTACGCTTAGATGCTTTTATGCTCAGGAGCTTTTACGCTCGAGACGCTATAAATCTACGATTTTACGCTCAAGAGGCTACAAATCTATGATTTCACGCTCGGAAGCTTTTAACGCTCAAAGGCTACAAATCTACGATTCTATGCTCGAAAGCTACAGATGGCCAATTGTAAGGGTTTACGAAGAAAATGGTCCTTCTTGGCTACAAAATACTCCAAGTACCCAAAACATACATAGTTCAGCATTGAAGATGACTTTTCTTCTTGGGTCGATTGGAAGTTCATCCAAAGTCCAGTCAGAATCTTTTCCAAAAAGTTCAAGTATGGTTTAGTCAACAGACATTTCTTGCCCTATTCCAAGAGATTTTCGGGAAACCATTCTTGAAGATGATGTTCTGAACAAAAATTCTTCGTATCATAGAAATAATAATTCAGAAATTCTATGCGACTCCTCGTTTAAAACAGCATGACAGTTTGGATCTTCAAAGATGACTTAATGCTAAGAAGTTTTTTACGCATCTTCAGTTATGCATAAAAGATGGGACGAGATCAGATACTCATTTTATCAGAGTCGGCGTAAAATTATTCAGACGTGTCGAAGCTGCACATATTCAGTCTTCATCACAGCAAATATGGCAAATCATCAGATGCATAAAAGAAGACAATTCTATTAATCATGATTACATATGATAAAAATCTAGTTTACAAAGGGTTTTTTTATCTTCATGATTACATATGCTGAAAATCCTTTCTCTTCAAAGGGTTTCTCATCCTCATTTAAGATCACGCCGAGAATCTGTTCTACCAGGTTCTCATATTGGTGGAGATCTTTTTCGTCTTCTACAATAGTTAATCGGTTTTTGAGGCCGATTAACAAAAAATGATTAATGGCGGGAGGATACAGAACTGGGCATGTATTAATTTTGTAAGCCCACCCTCCATACGCTATGGCAGGCATGCCCTAGAAATTGTGTTGGATGTTCAGACTCAACTCAATACTGGAAGACAGAGCCAATCTGTCTGCCTTCGTCCAGCGCTATAATAGGAGAAAATACAGCTTGCAAGCTGTGTGGTCTAATACGACCCTTCCTCTCTCCTGGATGAATCACCATATGAAATTGCTGATCATCCCGAGCAAAGGAAGCTATGATATCCTTCCATGATCCATCGTTGCAGATGATATTTGCTCGAAGATGCCTCTTTTTATGGCTCCTTACATGTTGGAAGAATATTATCTTCTTCTTCCTCAAGTCCACCCGACGAAGCTCGGCAACCATCTCTTTGTGGTGAAGGAAGTGTGTGAAAAACAGGTTAACTCAGTCGCCTTTATATAGGCAGAGGAGATCACACCAAATCCCAACAAATTCCTAAATATTTGCCAAAAAATCAGCCTCGCGGAACGAGTCAAACTTGACCGTTTCATGCTTCATTCTAAGTATTTTAAATTTTGAGGAATTTAAAAACTTTGAAGGGGGTCTTGTAGAAGCATGAAAAATATGCTGAAGAATTATACGCGTAAAACCCTCAACATGCAGGAAGCCGTATAAAATAGAGCTCCAGCACTGGGTAGCGTAAGACATGACTTCAGAGCCATTAGCGTATAACAGAGCTTCAACGCTATTCAGCGTAAAATATAGCTCCAGAACAACCTGCGTAATGTAATATTTCCAAGCTGTTTCCGCGTAAAAAGGTTGCTACATCACCTCTTCGGCGTAAAACCTATATTCTTTTAATGCAGCAGGAAGTTGTACGAGGAACTCTTCGTATTCCTCGAATGAACCTATCAGATGACGCAGTAAACCTGACTCCTGACAAAGAGTACTGCATGACTATCAAGAGGACGGCTGTAATGATGTTTTGGCACAGAGCCCCAGACTGTCGTCAAGTGACAAATCCTTGATATAAGATGTCGTTTATGCATTGAAGGAATACACTGCCTATTCAACACAGGCAGACATGAGCTTTTACACTCAGGATGAGACAAAACTAACCGCCACGTCAAAAGCTGCTCTTTGTACAGAACTCGAGGCACGTCTCTGCAGTTAATACGCGAGATAGGGGCAGATCTCTGTATTTAATGCACGAGATTTGGTTCTACTTTTTGACTGGATGAGCTATAATTAGGGCTATTACGTCCACATCACCATCCCTGCACATTATGCCATCAGGCCATTTTTAGCTATAAGAGTGTGCCGTATGCTATCTCCTCAAAATATGCCGACCTGGCTATTTTTAACTATAGGAGTACGCCGTATGCTATCTCCTCAGAATACGCCAAGTCAGGCTATATTTGCAAAGGTGAGTGACAAGGCTATCTGGTCCAGAATACGCTCAAGACCTCAGTCAAAGAAGGATAATCGACTGCCTTTACGCTGGCTACCTATCCATGCAGCATCAAGCTTTACGCAGAACTCGGCTTCTATGCCAACTTGACAACTATTTGGCTTCTATGCCAACATGACAGCTACATGGCTTCTATGCCAACATGACAGCTATTTTGCTTCTACGCCAACATGACAGCTACTTGGCTTCTACGGCAACATGACAGCTATTTGGCTTCTATGCCAACCTGACAGCTATTTGGCTTCTACGCCAACAAGATAACTATTTGGCTTTTACGCCAAGGTGACAGTTATTTGGCTTCTATGCCAACCTTCTCTACGCGAGGGGCAGTTACCTATGTGGCTTGCATGCCGTGATCTTCGATGAGCAGTTATACGCATTACCTCATAATGGGATACGCGTCACACGTTAATTTAGAAGATCATTCATACGTGGGTGGAAGTTATTACAACCGTCGCGTAAAAGGTGCAACTTTCTCCGCTGTTCGGTTTTTATGCCAACAGTGACCAAACCCTATAAATAGAGACCTCCGGCCACGGAGGTCCAAGGTCAAAAAGGTAGGGGTCGAAGTGTAGAGAATTAAGGTCAAGAGAGCACATATAGAGAGCTTTAGCAACGAGAATTCAATCCCTCCTGTAGTTTTTTTGAAGCTTCTTTTTCGTCTTCTACAATACTTCTTCGTCATCATGTGGTCCAAGGGACAAAGTGATCGACCGCAGATTAGACTCCTATAGCAATATTTCCCCAAAATCAAACTTTTGTACTTAACATCCTCGTATATGATTAATTGTACTTCTTTTTTTTGTTTGAAAACCAAAGAAAGGGTTTCGTATAAATCTAGTTTCAATTTCTTTCCTTTATTTTCAAACAACAACGATAATGCAACTAACAATACAAGACTTCGCTGATGAATGTCGACACCCGAACATAACTCGGACGGTAAGTATCGACTACGGCCATATGGTCATAATATGATATAGGCTAGAAAATAGATGTGAAACAAGAACTAGTAAATAAATACAAGGCAAAAAGATTGTAAACTGTCACCCTTACTTTTTCAACTAAAGGTAGTCTAGTAATTTGGCATTGGTAATTATGTTTTTAGGATTATAATATTAAATATTGTACATGTTGTAAATATTATTTATTATATTATTTAATTATTTTTAGATGTTAGTATTTGATTTTGGACTTGTGTAGTGGACCTAAAGGTTTAGATTAGATCCATGAACCAACATTTAATTCTAGTTAAGATTGAGCCCAATAGTAAGCCTATTCATTAGGAGGATGAATTAATTAGTGAAACCAATTAGACTAAAATCTTTCCTCCTTAATTATTTTCTTCATGACAAGCCTAAAGGATATCTTGGTCTTTCTATAGTATCTTGTAGGAAAGGCAAGGATCGACCACTATAGGGAGAAGAGAGACTCTCTTCTCATTTGTCATTCCAAATCTAGATCTAGAATTTTCTTTCTTCCAAATTCTTTATTCCCACACCAATTCCTACTCAAATATTTTCCTAATTCTTTTTATATTCATCACTATAGGCTAGTAGAACAAGGATCTACAAGGTGGAGGCAAGGATCTACAAGAAAGAAGCAAGGATTTACAAGTTGGAGGCTACTTCACTCAATTTAGGAATTATATTAGAAATCCATCTCCCAATATATACAATTTAGTTTTTTACTCTAATTAGGTTATAAATATATAATTTAATTATAATAAATGACCCATATGATAAGGCAACCCATAGGAATTGGAATTAGGTTCATATGAGGCCTATGGAGAAAGTTATGTGGTATTTTGTATCAATTTTGGAGAAATTCTGAGATTAACACATCTTGTGGTTGTTAATTGATCAATTAGACCAAATTGATATGTGTTTGATTGTGTGTGACAAGTGTCGTATCCACAATTGAATATGTATAGGCCGTATCCCGATAATTTGGCGATATAGGTTGATTTGGGGGTTTTCCTCCGACATGGGAGTTTGAGCATGTCACATTTGACACAAATACATAATTAAGTAATTAGTTCTTCGTATTGTTCATAATTAGTATTTTAGACTTGTTCGTGTCCTTCGGAATACGTTTGGTTGGATGGTGGAGCAGTTTCGCAAGCGTATCATAGAATTAGTGTGATACGGGTGCGGTGCACTCCACGTATTTGTTTCCTTGCATTTCAATATACTTATATATAGATATTAGAGTATTATAATTGTATGGTTATCTATATATAGCTATATATATATATAGTGATATGTGTATATGTGTATATGTATCTATAGTATTATATAGATATGTATATATAGCTATATGTATATATATATATATATATATATATATATATATATATATGTAAACCTGCAGCAACCATAATGCAGCAGCTAGCTTTAGCAGCAAGGACAACTAGCTACAACTGCACAACAACAATGAAAAGGCAACAGTAAGAGGGCAGCAGTTGGTTAAGGTAAGGGCTAGTTAGCTTTAGTTAGTTTTATTTATAGATTAGTTAGTTAGTTGCATATTTATCTAGTTAGTTATATATGTATATATTTAACTAGTTAGTTATATTGATAACTTGTAGTTAGATATATACGTATTGTTAGACTAGTTGCTATATGTATTTATATGGTATATATATATATATATATATATATATATATATATATATATATATATATATATATATATATATATATATATATATATATATATATGTGTGTGTGTGTGTGTGTGTATGTGTGTGTGTGGAGGTATTTATGTACATAGATATATATGTATTGGTATGTTAGGTAGTTAGTCATATTATAGTAGTTTAGTTAATGTTAGTTCTAATTTAGTGTATTAGTAGTTAATTATCTAGTAGCAGCAACCACAGTGCAGCAGCTAGCATTACCAGCAAGGATAGCTAGCTGCAACTGTACCACAACAATGAAAAGGCAACAGCAAGGGGGCAACAGTAAGTTAAGGTAAGTGCTAGTTAGCTTTAGTTAGTTTTATTTACAGTTTAGTTAGTTAGTTGCATATTGATCTAGTTAGTTATATATGTATATATTTAACTAGTTAGTTATATTGATAACTAGTAATTAGATATATACGTATTGGTAGACTAGTTGCTATATATATATATATATATATATATATATATATATGTATTGGTATGTTAGGTAATTAGTAGTATTATAGTAGTTTAGTTAATGTTAGTTATAGTTTAGTGTATTGGTAGTTAATTATCTATTAGAATTTGAATTACCTTGTGATACCAAGGTAATGTCAAGGTATTGGAGGATACTCAAGGTATTGGATTTGAGTATTAAGATTGGTGTATTGGAGGGTGAGATACGCATTGGTTTAAAGCCAAGGTATCCACTTTGCATTAGTTAGCTAAGAGTACTACTATTTGTATTGTCTTGTATATTTATAAATTTATCCTATGATACGATACTTTGTTTGTATCTTAGTATCTTAGCTTAGCTAGTGTGGCCTAGTCACATAGTGTATGGACCTAATATCCTAGAGTTGAACTCATACAACTTAGAAATAGCCAGTTTGACCTAGATATGACCTAGTTTGATTATTTTTCCTTAGAAATGACTTTATGACCTAGAATTGAACTAGTTCAACTTATTTTCATTCCAAAACTTTATATTGATGTAATATACCATATATAGGTTTGTGTGATACTAGCTTGGGCATCGAGAGACACACCTTGCTCAGGTCGTAAGGCGAGTATATTTCTCTGTTAGTATTTATTTTATAATAGTGTATATATCTCATGTACTAGAACGGTATACTTAATTTTGACACAGTGGTTTCATGGACTGGTACTACATGGATCCTGTCAGGAGATGTTATCTCCTACCGTGTTCAGCGGGTACTCCTCCACATGTATTTTATCGTGTGTATCGGGTATTGGTTTATTATATTTCGTGTTCATACACTGCTCGTATTCAGTGTGCTTATATTCGTGTACACACACTACTCGTGTTCAGTGTGCCCATATTCGTGTTCGTAACGTGTCATGATTGGATCCATTGGTATTAGTTGGGGATGGGGGAGTAGGAATTGATTATATTATCAAAGCCCAGTATATTCGTGTACTTATCGATTATATATCACACTTGTAATCGAGTTACCTTATTGTATTCCTGTTAAACCTAAACTCATCACATAATGAACTTGTATTCTGAGGAACATTAGTTAGATTTCAGTTATTCCTTTATATTGCAGATATTCTTATTGCTTGTTCTTCATTCCAGTACATTACTTCTTCCCTCTCGTTCTTTTTATTCGGTTGTTTAGATATCTTGTATTCTTTTCTATTATCTATTTTATATGCTCGATTATGTATTTGAAATTGCTTTCAGAGGTATGTACTTTGCTCCAATCCTGATTGGATTTATTTTTCCAGATGATTGGCTCATAGATCAGTGTCCTGTATTCTATAAGCCGCAGGAGGGCTTACCATTAGAGGATATTCCTATAGACCAGGAGGACTTTGTTCTGGAGCCTGAGGAAGTTTATTTTATTTTGGTGGACTTGTATTAGACTGTCATTGAGATTCATGGCATGTATATTATTTTAGACTTGTGGATTATATCTTGATTCTTCTCTTCATTATTCCATTCGTGCTTTATCTTCCTTAGTTTGTATTATGATTGAGTATTGTTATATTTGTGAGCTACCATATTGTTACTCCATTTAGAGTTGAGATGATTGACATGTACCATATATATATTATTGAGATATTAGTTAGTTAAACTTGACCCAGACTGCGTTATATCGCCGATGCTGCGGAGTAGGCTGGGGTATACCTACGTACTCATGCCGGAATATCCGGGTGCGGGTAGTGACACATTTTTAGTGGTGTCTCATGCAGGTCCTTTCTTTCTGTCAGGAGTCGCAATTAGAGCGATATCGTACACCTAGAGTACTGCTACGAGCCTGCTTTAGGAGATAGGATTTAGGCTGAGAGTATACTCAATAACAACTAGGAAACACTTTCAAATACTAGTTTGCTATCCTTATTTAATAGAATATTTCCTTTACTTTGAATAAAAATTTTGTCCTTCATTATTGATTTCGTATCTTACTAAATATTGATTCCTTTGTTCCATCTATCTTCAGGATACCGCCGAAGACGCATTTCCAGTACTCAAGTGCCATGTCAGCACGGCAGTCACTTTGTTCCTATGAGCGAAGCACCATCAGACGTTGTTCCAATACCTACATTATAGAGGTCGGCTTCACCGATCCAGGTGGGCATTTCTTCAGCAGCTTTCGGAGGTGCTCTACCTCCGGTACTTAGGATAGTGCCGACAGTTGTAGGGGATCTTCTACTCCTACCATCCGCAGTCGATCAGATGCAGATGTTTGTGCTCTTTCAGCAGATGATGGAGGTACAACAGCGTCAGTCAGAGGTCATGCGGTAGAGCGTTGAGAATGCTCACCAGATTGCGCTCGCAGAAGTTGAGAGATCCATCGTATTCCAGCCACGGACGATACCACCTCAGTTTATCCCACAACAGTTGAGGCTGAAGACCATCATAGACTTCAAGAGGATGGGGCTGAAGGACTTTAAAGCCACTTAAGGGATCCTTTATGCTGATGATTGGATAGAAGACATTGAGCGAAACCAGCGACTGGTGCAGATTCTAGAGAGGTTACAAATAGAGGCCGCGGGGAGCACGATATTCGATATTGCATTGACTTGGTTCAGGATGGACCCCAGGATCTCAGTACCAGAACTTACTTGGGAAGATTTAAAAAAGCTCTTCAAGGAAAAGTACTTTCCAGATATAGCTTTGACATCTCTAGAGAGCCAGTTCCAGTACCTTGTTCAGGGAGGTATGACGGTAGATGAGTATGCGGCAGAGTATTACAGATTAGGCCACTTTGTGGAGGGGCAGAACCGCAAAGAAAGAGCCAAGAAGTTCATAAAGGCCCTGAACAGGAAGGTCAAATCGTATACAAATGGAGATCCCACTTCTACTTTTGAGAAGATTCTAAGGCAGGCACAGAGGGCAGAGGATGATCTAGAGCCTGGCTCTAAGAGGCTGAGGGACACAAGAGGATCTATTACCAACACAGGTCTAATAAAGCAGCCTCATTTTTAGCAGCAGCACCAGAGGCACTTCCAGCAGCCGAGGCAGTAGTATCATGGACCAGCTAGAGCGTTAGTACATCAGATGCACCAGATTCAGAGGCCAGCTATTCCTTGCACTTTTTATAAGAAGCAAGGACATGGATGGGATGCATGCAGGATGAGATTGGGCCAGTGCTTATTTATGGATCAGGAGATCATCAGTTAAGGGCTTGTCCTAAAGTCCCAACTCGTCCAACTCAGGGTGGAGCTCAGGCTCAGAGAGCACCCAAGAGACCACCAACAGAACAGCAGAGAGGACCTCCTCTACCACCACAATAGCAGCAGTTCTCTTAGCACAAAACCAGCCAAGAGATGCCCAGCGACAGGGGTGGGCTTGCGCCTTGACCATAAGGAGGAGGAGCTGGTCGGTGATCTTATCTCAGGTTCAGTTTATCTTGATACTTTTCCAGCTCAGGCTTTATTTGATTTTGGTGCTTCACATAGTTTGTATCTGTATCTTTAGCTCTAAAACATTGTCTTGAGTCTGAACTATTGGCGAGGACTTACAAGATCACAACCTAGGGTGGCATTATCCTGGTTAGTGATGTTTGCAAGGACCGAAGAGTTTCTTTGGGAGGCCGAGAGTTGAGCGTATGTCTACTCGTAATGCCACTTTTGAGCTACGATATAGTACTCGGGATAGATTGGTTGAGTAGGCATCATGATAGTATCGATTGTCATAGAGGCTGAGTTTTGAACCAAGCGCCAAGAGAGCCAGAGTTTGAGTTTATCAGAGGAACAGCAGAGCAGAGCGAAAGAGACTTCTGTGGAGCTTTGGTAGAAGAGCAGGAGCTGCCACATCCATTGAGTATATGGACGTCTTTCCGGAGGAGTTGCTGGGGTTGCCACCTTACAGAGATGTAGAGTTCTTTATAGATTTGGTGCCAGGTGTAGAGCCAATATCACAATACGTCTATAGAGTGAACAATAATGAACTGGCATGGTTGAAGAAGCAGGTAGATGAGTTACAAGACAAGGGCTTCATCCGCTCTAGTTCATCACCATCGGGTGCTCCAATATTATTTGTACCGAAGAAGGATGGGTCGGTACGCATGTGTATTGACTACAGGGCACTTAACAACCTGACTATCAAGAACAAATACTCGTTGTCGCGGATTGTCGAAGGTATTCTCAAAGATAAACTTGAGGTCGGGGTACCACCAGGTGAAAGTGAAGAATGAAGATAATCCGAAAACAGCTTTCAGGACTCGGTATGGGCAGTTTGAGTTCTTGGTAATGCCATTTGGGTTAACCAATGCCCCAGCGGTATTTATGAACCTAATGAATAAGGTTTTTCATCAATACTTTAATCAGTTTGTGAGGTAGTCTTTATTGATGATATATTAATATATTCGAAGATCCTGGAGGAGCATGAGAAGCACTTGAGGATAGTTCTTGAGACCCTCAGGAAGGAGAAGATAAACGATAAGCTTTTGAAGTATGAGTTCTTCCTTGATAAGATTGAATTCCTTGGGCATGTGATTACAGGAGAAGGGATCTCAGTGGACCCGAAAAAGATTTTAGTAGTTGAGTCATGGTCTACCCCGAGTTCATTAGCAAAGATCAGGAGTTTTCTTGGACTGGTAGGCTATTATCGGAGATTTGTTCAACATTTTTCCAGGATTAAGGAGCTGATGACTAGACTAACCAGGAAGGATGTGGAGTTTATCTGGACTGAGGATTGTTAGTCTGCTTTTGAGGAGATAAAGAAGAGGTTGACTATAGCTTCAATATTAACATTGCCATCAGGGACAAGAGGATTTTCTATATACAGTGATGCATCGGGTAAGGGATTGGGTTGTGTGTTACAGCAGAACGGGAAGGTGATGCTTATACTTTCAGGCAATTATGCCCGCATGAGAAGATTTATCTTATTCATGACTTGGAGTTGGCAACAGTTATTTTTGCTCTTAAACTATGGAAGCACTACTTGTATGGAGAGCGGGTAGAGATCTTTATAGATCACAAGAGCTTGAAGTATGTGTTTACATAAAAAGAGCTCAATATGAGGCAGCGACGATGGTTGGAGTTGATGAAAGACTTCAAATTTTTTTTACAATACCATCCAGGGAAGGCCAACGAAGTTGCAGATGCCTTTAGCAGGTATCCAATAGCTATGTACTTGACGAGGGACAGACATTTTTTGGTCAATCTTGATAGCTTGGGCATTGAGATATTAGTTTCTGGAGTTGTAGTACATATATGGGGACTTTAGGTATAGTCAGAGTTGATGGACCAGATCAGAGATACACAGTTCGAGGATGAGTCTCTGAGGAGCATCAGAGTACAGGTCTAGATAGGGTTCGCAGAGGACTTCAACATTGCAGATAATGGATCATTGCGGCATGGTATCATATTGTATGTGACGAGTGGAGCATTGCACAAGGAAATTCTTCAAGAGGCACATCGATCTTAGTACTCTATGCATCCAGGTGCCAAGAAGATATATAAGGATATGAGAGAGCATGTTTGGTGGTATGGTATGAAGCAGGAGGTGGCTAGCTTGGTATCTAGATATTTGGTTTGCCAACAGGTAAAGGCGGAGAGACAGAGGCCAGGTGGATTGCTTCAGCCTTTACCCATTCTAGAGTAGAAATAGGAGCATGTGATGATAAATTTTGTTTCAAGACTTCCTCGTTCTCTATGAGGTAAAGATGCGATTTGCTTCATCGTAGACAGGTTGACCAAATTAGCCCACTTTCTGCCATTCAAAGTGGATACATCTACAAAGAAGCTCACAGAGATATATTGCGTCAGATAGTAAGATTGCATAGAGTTTTGGTAAGCATAATCTCAGATCGGGATAGTCGCTTCATGTCCCACTTCTAGAGGAGTTTACAGGATAGCATTGGCACTCAGCTCCAGTTCAGTACCGCATATCACCCTAAGACAGACGAGCAGTCGGAGAGGACTATCCAGACTCTCGAGGATCTGCTACGCACCTATATTTTAGATTTTGGAGGTTCTTGGGAGGATCATCTTCACTTGGTAGAGTTTTCTTACAATAATAGCTACCAGGCAAATACAAAGATATCACCATTTGAGACGTTGTATGGACGGAGATACTACACTCCGTTATCATGGGATAATATTGGTGAGAGAGCTTTATTGGGACCAGAGATGGTCATGGATGCAGCTGAGAAGGTGAAGCTCATCAGGGATATACTTCGGGTGTTGCAGGACAGACAACGACATTGGACCGATAGCTATCGGAGACCAATAAAGTTTGAGGTATAGATTTTATTTTGCATTTCTTATAATTGTTTGTTTTGTTAGAGTTTTTAAGGCTGTGTTTCATGCTAGGTTGCGGTCTGGTTTTCTTGAGGATTTCTTCGACACGTGGCATGATTTATTTAGGTGGAGGCGGAAAGCTTAGTCCGCTATTTATCGGACCTTTCAATATTCTTGAGAGGGTCAGTGCAGTTGCCTACAGATTAGACTTGCCACCTGCATTGGAGGGAGTGCACAACGTATTCCATGTATTACAGCTGAGATAGTATATGGCAGATCATAATCATATGTTAGATCACTCGGAGATCGAGGTGGGACCTACTCTTTGCTATCCTGTCACGACCCGCACCCGGAAAATCGGGCATGAGTCGTGGGTACGTCCAGCCTACGCCGCAGCATCGGCGGTAAAACGCTGTCTTGGTCAACTAACTAAATAATAATCTCACACAAAAATCAGCCATGACCTCTCCAAAAGGAGGGCAACCACACAAACAATATAAACCTGTCAAGATCTCAACTCCAAACGGAGGAGCAAATATCACAATGATAATCACAATATACTCAATCACGAATCTAAGCACGATAAGATAACACAGAGATCTAACAACTATAAAGTCTAACCAACAACAACTACTACAACAACCACAACATCAAATAATAATACAACAATGTCCAAAATAATATACAAACAAGGTCTAAATCCAAAACCGGAGACAAATCTGGTGCTAAAGGCTAATAAAAACAATAACAAAGTCTCAGTGATCCCGGCTACCAACCCGGAAATCACCCCTAAACTAGAGGGTCCCTGTCTGCACCATCGACAGGCTCAGGTCCATAAAACGTCGGACACCAATCCTCCGGATACTCTGAAAAATATGTCCAGTCATGACTGGAGCAAGTACATCTCTAACAGCAGTTCCATTTAAATGATAAAAACTATAAAACAGTTATAGCAAGTAGCAAGAAGAATGAAGCAAGTATAAAATAAGAAAATATGTATAACTGGTGCATAAAGGTAAAGATGCATGGATATCAGAGCAAAATCGTAATAACTACAAGATACAAGAAATCTAAGCTAAGATCAAGTCCGTGCACATGAACGTGTAGTGAGTCCAGCATAAAAAATATGTAGTGAGTCAAGTCCAAAAACATGTAAGTGAGATAAGTCAAGAAATGCATGAGAGTCCAGACTATAAAGAATGAACTCGGTGTCTTTGAAATACTTGTTTCGACATGTAAACGGCTAGGGGTAAGTACGGCTCACCGCGCACTGGGTGTGCGGCTGCTATCATTCCAGATTAGACCAGAGGGAGTGATGCCTGATGATGCCAGATAGGAATATTTACATATCTACTCGAGTATTTCCCTGCCCCGACTAATACAAGTGGATCCAAGACCCGACACGCAAATCAAGATGAGTCCAGCCTGAACATGAATGATGCCTGTAGTGATGCCTGTAGGTGATGCCAGTAGTGATTCCAGAATAGAGGCCAAAAAAATGTAATATACGTGTCGCAAGTAAATGAATCCAGAAATATCAATCAGGGTCCCGTGTTGTGCCAGAATAATCAGATGATACTATACTAGAAGCTGAATCATAATAATTATCAAATAATGAAAACTATCAAAGAATGTACTCGCCTGACGTCCTGAGCAATTGGCGATCCGAACCGGTATCGCAAGGACCTATGCAAAAAGCAAGGTTAAACAGGGTTCTAATGATTTAAACAGATATAAAATAACTAAAAATAGGCTTCTAGGGTCGTTCTAGGTCAAACAGGTCAAACCGGTGAAATCTGGGTCAAAAAGTCAACTCTAGGTCCAAAAAGTCAACTCTGGGTCAAAACTAGGTCAAAAGTTGACTTTGGCGGTCAACCGAGTCAACTACGGTCAAGTCTGGGTCAAACTAGGGTGCTCCTGAAATTCTAGGTCAAACCGAGCTCATTAAGCTAGAAAACTCACAAACTCACCTCCTTGAGATACCGGGATACCTTCGGTATCCGATACCTCATCCTACGCTATATACCCCGCCTATACCCTCTAAAACCTATGCTAGCACACGTAAATATATACACATATACATATAAAAATCACTCAAATACTATTCCTAGGCTATTGCTCAAAAAAACCCTGCTCGAAACCCAATACCTTGGTTATCTCAAGGTATTGAAATACCTCGGTATCTCAAGGTATTGAGATACCGCTATAAACTCAACCCGACTACCCCTCTAGCTAACTAACTATACATAAACATATATGTCTAGCTATAATCTAGGCTAAAATATATATATCTAATACATATAGGCATATACCTATATATATTTATCCAATACCTTACCTTACCTTACCTTACCCTCCTCATAAATATATATGTATATCTATATCTAGATATCTAAACTATCTATCTAGCTATGTATATATCTATCTATCTATCTATCTATCTATCTATCTATCTATCTATATCTCATCCATCTATCTATGTATCTATCTATCTTGATATCTTATTAATCTATCAATCTATCTATATGTATCTAATATCCATATATCTAACTATTTACCTAACTATCTAAATATCTACATAATATCTATCTATTTATCTCTAACAATCTAGGTATCCATTTACCTATATCTAATCTATTTATCAATCCGTCTATCTATCCATCTACCTATTAATCTATCTATCTATATACGTATCTATCTAACTACCTATTATCCATCTATCTATCATTCTATCTAACTATCTAACTATCATCTATCTACCTAACTATCTATATAGCAATCTATCTATATCTATATATATATATATATATATATAGATATATACCTCTCTCCCTCGCACACTGCTCTTGCTAGCTGCTGCTGCTGCTTGTACAGCGGCTGCTGCTACCTAAAACTGCTACTGCTGCTGCCCACATTGCTGCTGAAGCTGCTGCTTGCTGCTGCTGCACCTGCTGGTGCAAACTGCTGCTGGAGCTGCTGGTGCAGCTCCATGCTGCTGGTCCTGCCCCCCCTCTCATCTCACATACACACACACACACCCCTATATATATACATATATATATACACATATATATATCTATATATATATATAAGTAGATATCTATATATACATTCACACTCATCTACACACTCTAACACACACACAAGCACACTCACACACTAATACACACACACACTCACAACACTATCAACACACACACATAAGCACACACATATATCTATACATATATTTATATATGTATATATACACATACACACTCACACACTCAAACATAAATACATATACCCTCACACACACTCACACTCACACACCTTCACACACTAACACTCCTACATATATATATAAATACATATATACATAAACTGAAACTCATATATATATATATATATATAGGCACTCACTCACACTCACACTCACACACACTCACCTACACACTAGCACACACTCACACAAGCACTCACCTACACACATACACTAGCACTCACTAACACACTCACAAACACATAACCACACATATATATATAAATAGAAATATATATATATATATATATATATATAGGAACACACACACAAATAAATATATATATAGAGACATATATACACAAACACAACACTACCACAACGATGCACACAACGCTCACAACGCCCCACCTACGCACGTCCAACGACCCCGACACTCACCAACGCCTATAAATATATAAAATATAACTCAAAAACTCTATCACACACTCCCCGATACTAACCCAACGCGCGCACAAGCCCGAAACGAGGAAACCAAGTCGAAATGGTCGTTCGGTCATTTTGACGAACACGTGGTGCGCGGCTCGGAAAACCTCCTGAAACGCACACCAAACGAACTCGGAATCGGCCCAAAATTTACCCACGCGCTCTACACGATGTGTAGATCCTAGAAAATGTGCTCACGTATCGATTCTAGGTCCGTGGCGGAAACGCACACGCACTTAGAATCGGCGACGACGAAAAGCCCCAAATTCGTCCGAAACGCCCGTTTCTTCGCGACACGGCTTCCCGTGTCCGAACGGAGACACGCACTCACCCTCAAGACACCCGACAACGTCTACCTAGGTCCGCCTAACCTAGGGCATCACCTAAAATTGGACCAAATTCGGATTCCACCCGAAATTGACACAAATCCTAGTGTTAAAGTCTCCAAACACTACCCAACTAGTTCTAACTTCCTCCCACGGGTAGCCTAAGGGTCTAGGAAGGTTCTAAACTATTAATTACACTATATAAAAGTAATTACAAGGGGAAAATTAGGGTTTACCTCTTGGGAGTTGGAATCCTAAGCAAAAATCTCCAAAATGCTCCAAATCCACCAAACCAAGCTTCCAAGCTCCCAAATCTAGCTCCAACACCAAATCTAGGCTCTACCCACCTAGGTTAGGGAAGAATGTAAGATTAGGGTTCAAGTAAGAAGAAGAAATGGAAAGGGGAAGGAAGAAAAATAAGAAAACTTACTTTGGAAGAAGGAAGAAAGAAGAAAGAAGAAGTGGAGAAGAAGGAGAAGTGAAGAAGAAGAAGAAATGGGATGGGGGCTGCTGTGATCGGGTGAGGGGGCTGGGAATAGGGCCGGCCATGTGAAAATATAGGTTCCACAAGTTGGCAAATGTCCAAAATGCCCTCCCGTAACTCGGTTTTGGGTTTCGGGGTCCAAAAACACTCAAACTAACTCCAAATCTCTCCCACTAACCTTCTAAAAATAAAATAAATATTTCTAAGCCTCAAAATAATTCTCACAAGGGTGTGGGCTGGGTCGGACATGGGTCCACTAGGGTCTGACATGGGTCCAGGCTAGCCAAAATCCTAAAACAATCAATAAAAATATAATACAATCATTAATTAATTATAAATACAATTAATTATAAATAATACACAATTAACTAAATTAAAAATAAAAAAATACCCGGCTCTGGAAATGAGGTGGTGACAAGCCTATCCTCCTTAGAAAATTTCGTCCTCGAAATTTAAAGTCAATCACACTCACTCTAGGTCAAACCCCCAACAATCACAGTTAAGAAATTCTACCTAAACAACATGCAAGATCAGGGTCCTACTGGTCGTGTTATTACAGTCTCAATCGGGGTCACTACACTATCTACCACAGCACAAAAAGTCTAACAGGTACTAATGAAGCACACCACAGGAATGGAAAAGGACAGGAAGAAGAAATAAGAGACAGACCTGCTAACCCGACATCCGTAGCATCGGCCTCCTCGATCGTCAACGCATAAGCCCTGCCATACTGGGGTGTATCTCTCTGCTGGTGCGGGGCATGATGCTGTGCCACAGATGGCCTAGCTCCAACTCTCTGATCTTGTGCTCCACCAAATGGAGGTGCAGTGGGGCAATCTCGCATCTGGTGAGCAGCGGATCCACAGAACAAACACACCTTCAACCTCCTCCTACAAATATCCCAAGTGTGTCCTGCCTTCCTGCAGTAGGCACAAATGGGCACCCTCTGATCCTGACCCTGCTGCGCTGCCTTCTGCACATAGGGACGCTTAGCCGGTCCCGCACTACCACTGGCACTGCCTGAATCATCCCTGCCTCTCTTGGACTTGAGCTCCAAGTCATCCTCTGCTCTCTGAGCGTCTCCTACTATCTGCTCGAAAGTCGCCTCGCGGTCGCTCTTGGTCAAAGACTTGACCGCCATAACCAAGCCCTTGCGAAACTTTCTCGCCTTGGCTGCCTCACTCAAGCCATCTACAAATCTGCCCTGACGGCAGAACTCCGCTGCGTACTCGTCCACTGTCATGCTCCCTTGGACGAGTGCCTCGAACTGGCTCTCCAAAGTACTGAGCGCCACATCTGGGAAAAACTTCTCCTTAAAAAGCCTCTTGAAAGCCTCCCAAGTAAGCCCTGGCGCTACGATCCTCGTATCTGTGCGATACCACGTCAAAGCGAGGTCGAACATCTGACTGCCCGCTGCCTCTATCTGCATGCTGTCTGGAATCTGCGCTAGCCTGAAGATACCCTCAATCTGCTCTATCCAGTCATCCATGTACAGGATACCTTCTGTACCACGGAACTCCTTGGGTCGCATCCTCTGAAAGTCGATAATACTGTCCGGCCTCGGATGCTGAATCTGATCTGCCTGTGGCTGAATCTGTGCCACCCTATCCACTGCTGTCATGGCCACCTGGTGGGCGTTCTCAATGCCCAGCCTCATCACATCCACCTGACGGTGCTGCGTGTCCATCATCTCCCTGAAGAGCACAAATAACTGCGCGACATCTACTGGAGCAGGAAGTGGTGGAGGAACCACCGGAACGACTGGGGTAGTCCTCGGATCGACAGGTGAAGGAGGATCCCCGAAAGAAGCAGATGCTCCCTCAACTCAGGAGTGGTGAGTGGAGCGGTAGCAGCTGCCTGAATACGAGCTGGACGAGAAGTAGCATACCTCTCCGAGGCAACTGCTAGAACGGTACGATGGGATCGTATCTTCGGAGGCATCCTGAACACAGATCAAAAGAAGTCAATACGGCGCAAGATACGATATCATCAAAGAAGGACAGTAATATTTCAAAAGAAGCAAATTCAGAATAATTAGATTGGAATTATTCATAGTCGTGATTGATTACACTCTCATCCTAGATCCTATATCCTAGAACAGGCTCATAGCAGTACAACTAAGTTGTTGTACCACCACGATATCGCACTAATTGCGAATCGAGACCTGCATGGGGCCGCCACCAAAAACGTGTCACGACCCGCACCCGGAAAATCGGACATGAGTCGTGGGTACGTCCAGCCTACGCCGCAGCATCGGCGGTAGAACGCTGTCTAGGTCAACTAACTAAATAATAATTTCACACAAAAATCGGCCATAACCTCTCCAAAAGGAGGGCAACCACACAAACAATATAAACCTATCAAGATCTCAACTCCAAACGGAGGAGCAAATATCACAATGATAATCACAATATAATCAATCACGAATCTAAGCACGATAAGATAACACAGAGATCTAACAACTATAAAGTCTAACCAACAACAACTACTACAACAACCACAACATCAAATAATAATACAATAATGTCCAAAATAATATACAAACAAGGTCTCAATCCAAAACCGGAGACAAATCCGGTGCTAAAGGCTAATAAAAACAACAACAAAGTCTCAGTGATCCCGACTACCAACCCGGAAATCACCCCTAAACTAGAGGGTCCCTGTCTGCACCATCGACAGGCTCAGGTCCATAAAACATCGGACACCAATCCTCCGGATACTCTGAAAAATATGTCCAGTCAGGACTGGAGCAAGTACATCTCTAACAGCAGTTCCATTTAAATGATAAAAACTATAAAACAGTTATAGCAAGTAGCAAGAAGAATGAAGCAAGTATGAAACAAGAAAATATGTATAACTGGTGCATAAAGGTAAAGATGCATGGATATCAGAGCAAGATAATAATAACTGCAAGATACAAGAAATCTAAGCTAAGATCAAGTTCATGCACATGAACGTGTAGTGAGTCCAACATGAAAAATATGTAGTGAGTCAAGTCCAGAAACATGTAAGTGAGACAAGTCAAGAAATGCATGAGAGTCCAGACTATAAAGAATGAACTCGGTGTCTTTGAAATACTTGTTTTGACATGTAAACGGCTAGGGGTAAGTACGGCTCACCGCGCACTGGGTGCGCGGCTGCTATCATTCCAGATTAGACCAGAGGGAGTGATGCCTGATGATGCCAGATAGGAATGTTTACATGTCTACTCGAGTATTTCTCTGCCCCGACTAATACAAGTGGATCCAAGACCCGACACGCAAATCAAGATGAGTCTAGCCTGAACATAAATGATGCCTGTAGTGATGCCTGTAGGTGATGCCAGTAGTGATTCCAGAATAGAGGCCAGAAATATGTAATGTACGTGTCACAAGTAAATAAATCCAGAAATATCAATCAGTGTCCCGTGTTGTGCCAGAATAATCAGATAATACTATACTAGAAGCTGAATCATAATAATCATCAAATAATGAAAACTATCAGAGAATGTACTCGCCTGACGTCCTGAGCAACTGGCGATCCAAACCGGTGTCGCAAGGACCTATGCGAAAAGCAAGGTAAAACAGGGTTCTAATAAGTTAAACAGATATAAAATAACTAAAAATAGGCTTCTAGGGTCGTTCTAGGTCAAACAGGTCAAACCGGTGAAATCTTGGTCAAAAAGTCAACTCTAGGTCCAAAAAGTCAACTTTGGGTCAAAACTAGGTCAATAGTTGACTTTGGCGGTCAACCGAGTCAACTACGGTCAAGTCTGGGTCAAACTAGGGTGCTCCTGAAATTCTAGGTCAAACCGAGCTCATTAAGCTAGAAAACTCACAAACTCACCTCCTTGAGATACCGGGATACCCTCGGTATCCGATACCTCATCCTACGCTATATACCCCGCCTATACCCTCTAAAACCTATGCTAGCACGCGTAAATATATACACATATACATATAAAAATCACTCCAATACTATTCCTAGGCTATTGCTCAAAAAAACCCCGCTCGAAACCCAATACCTTGGTTATCTCAAGGTTTTGAAATACCTCGGTATCTCAAGGTATTGAGATACCGCTCTAAACTCAACCCGACTACCCCTCTAGCTAACTAACTATGCATAAACATATATGTCTAGCTATAATCTAGGCTAAAATACATATATCTAATACATATAGGCATATACCTATATATATTTATCCAATACCTTACCTTACCTTACCTTACCCTCCTCATAAATATATATGTATATCTATATCTAGATATCTAAACTATCTATCTAGCTATGTATATATCTATCTATCTATCTATCTATCTATCTATATCTCATCCATCTATCTATGTGTCTATCTATCTTGATATCTTATTAATCTATCAATCTATCTATATGTATCTAATATCCATATATCTAACTATTTACCTAACTATCTAAATATCTATATAGTATCTATCTATTTATCTCTAACTATCTAGGTATCCATTTACCTATATCTAATCTATTTATCAATCCGTCTATCTATCCATCTACCTATTAATCTATCTATCTATATACGTATCTATCTAACTACCTATTATCCATCTATCTGTCATTTTATCTAACTATCTAACTATCATCTATCTACCTAACTATCTATATAGCAATCTATCTATATCTATATATATATATATATATATATATATATATATATATATATATATAGATATATACCTCTCTCCCTCGTACACTGCTCTTGTTAGCTGCTGCTGCTGCTTGTACTGCGGCTGCTGCTACCTAAAACTGCTGCTGCTGCTGCCCACATGCTGCTGAAGCTGCTGCTTGCTGCTGCTGCACCTGCTAGTGCAAACTGCTGCTGGAGCTGCTGGTGCAGCTGCTACTGCTGCTCCTTGCTGCTGCACTTGCTGCTGGTGCAGCTGCTTGCAGCTGCTGCAGCTCCCTGCTGCTGGTCCTGCCCCTCCCTCTCATCTCACATACACACACACACACCCCTATATATATACATATATATATACACATATATATATCTATATATATATAACTAGATATCTATATATACATTCACACTCATCTACACACTCTAACACACACACTAGCACACTCACACACTAATACACACACACACTCACAACACTATCAACACACACACATAAGCACACACATATATCTATACATATATTTATATATGTATATATACACATACACACTCACACACTCAAACATAAATACATATACCCTCACACACACTCACACTCACACACCCTCACACACTAACACTCCTACATATATATATAAATACATATATACATAAACTGAAACTCATATATATATATATATATATATAGGCACTCACTCACACTCACACTCACACACACTCACCTACACACTAGCACACACTCACACAAGCACTCACCTACACACATACACTAGCACTCACTAACACACTCACAAACACATAACCACACATATATATATAAATAGAAATATATATATATATATATATATAGGAACACACACACAAATAAATATATATATAGAGACATATATACACAAACACAACACTACCACAACGATGCACACAACGCTCACAACGCCCCACCTACGCACGCCCAACGACCCTGACACTCACCAACGCCTATAAATATATAAAATATAACTCAAAAACTCTAGCACACACTCCCCGATACTAACCCAACGTGCGCACAAGCCTAAAACGAGGAAACCAAGTCGAAATTGTCGTTCGGTCATTTCGACGAACACGTGGTGCGCGGCTCGGAAAATCTCCTGAAACGCACACCAAACGAACTCGGAATCGGCCCAAAATTTACCCACGCGTTCTACACGATGTCTAGATCCTAGAAAATATGCTCCCGCGTTGATTCTAGGTCCGTGACGGAAACGCACACGCACTTAGAATCGGCGACGACGAAAAGCCCCAAATTTGCCCGAAACGCCCGTTTCTCCGCGATACGGCTTTTCGTGTCCGAACGGAGACACACACTCACCCTCAAGACACCCGACAACGTCTACCTAGGTCCGTCTAACCTAGGGCATCACCCAAAATTGGGCCAAATTTGGATTCCACCCGAAATTGACACAAAACCTAGTGTTAAAGTCTCCAAAACTACCCAACTAGTTCCAACTTCCTCCCACGGGTAGCCTAAGGGTCTAGGAAGGTTCTAAACTATTAATTACACTATATAAAAGTAATTACAAGGGGAAAATTAGGGTTTACCTCTTGGGAGTTGGAATCCCAAGCAAAAATCTCCAAAATGCTCCAAATCCACCAAACCAAGCTTCCAAGCTCCCAAATCTAGCTCCAACACCAAATCTAGGCTCTATCCACCTAGGTTAGGGAAGAATGTAAGGTTAGGGTTCAAGTAAGAAGAAGAAATGGAAAGAGGAAGGAAGAAAAATAAGAAAACTTACTTTGGAAGAAGGTAGAAAGAAGAAAGAAGAAGTGGAGAAGAAGGAGAAGTGAAGAAGAAGAAGAAATGGGATGGGGGCTGCTGTGATCGGGTGAGGGGGCTGGGAATAGGGCCGGCCTTGTGAAAATATAGGTTCCACAAGTTGGCAAATGTCCAAAATGCCCTCCCGTAACTCGGTTTTGGGTTTCGGGGTCCAAAAACACTCAAACTAACTCCAAATCTCTCCTACTAACCTTCTAAAAATAAAATAAATATTTCTAAGCCCCAAAATAATTCTCACAAGGGTGTGGGCTGGGTCGAACATGGGTCCACTAGGGTCTGACATGGGTCCAGGGTAGCCAAAATCCTAAAACAATCAATAAAAATATAATACAATCATTAATTAATTATAAATACAATTAATTATAAATAATACACAATTAACTAAATTAAAAATAAATAAAAAATAGCCGGCTCTGGAAATGAGGTGGTGACATATCCAGAGCAGCCAGTTGAGATTCTGGATTGGAGAGAGAAGGTGCCGAGGAACAAGATTATTCCTTTGACGTGCATCGCGTGGAGGCATCTCTCTCTAGGAGAGAGTACTTGGGAGCGAGAGACCGAGATACGCGAGCGATATCCAATCTGTTTGAGCCGTGAGATATAATTATTTCTTGATTGTATTTATTTTCTTCCTTAATTTTGATGACAAAATTTTTCTAAGGTAGGTAGGATTGTCACCCTCACTTTTTCAACTAAGGGTAGTTTGATAATTTGGCATTGATAATTATATTTTTAGGATTATAATATTAAATATTGTGCATATTGTAAATATTATTTATTTTATTATTGTTAGATGTTAGTATTTGATTTTGGACTTGTGTAGTGGACTTAACTAGTTTAGATTAGATCCATGGACCAACATTTAATTCTAGTTAAGATTGAGCCCAATAGTAAGCTCATTCATTAGGAGGATGAATTAATTAATAAAACCAATTAGACTAGAACCTTTCTTCCTTAATTATTTTATTCATGACAAGCCCCAAGGGGTATTTTTGACTTTCTATAGTAGCTTGGAGGAGGGGCAAGGGCCGGCCACCATAGAGAGGAGATAGACTCTCTCTCTCTCTCTCTTTCTCTCTTCTCATTTGTCATTCCAAATCTAGATCTAAAATTTTCTCTCTTTCAAATTCTTTATTCTCACACGAATTTCTACTCAAATTTCTTCCCAATTCCTTTCTTATTCATCATTGGAGGCTAGTAGAATAAGAATATACAAGAAGGAGACAAGAATCTATAAGAAGTAAACAAGGATTTACAAGTTGGAGGCTACTTCACTCAATTTGAAAATTTTATTGAGAATCCATCTTCCAATAGGTGCAATTTAGTTTTCCTCCTCTAATTAGGTTCTAAACATATAATTTAATCATAAAAAACCACCCTATATGCTAAAGCTACCCATAAAAATTGGAATTAGGTTCATAGGAGGCCTATGAAAAAAGTTATGTGATATTTTGTGTCAATTTTGGAAGAATTCCGAGATTGGCACATCTTCTACTTGTCAATTGGTCAATTATACCAAATTCTGAGATTGGCACATCTTCTGCTTGTCAATTTTGTGTAGTGTGACTAGTGTCGTATCCACAATTAGATAGTATAGGTCATATCCCGGTAATTTGGCGATACGGGTTGATTTGGGAGTTTTTCTCCGACACGTGGGTTTGGGCATGTCATATTTTAACATGAATCATAGTTAAGTAATTAGTTCTTCGTATTGTTCATAATTATTATTTTAGACTTGCTCGTATCCTTCAGGATACGTTTTGTTGTGTGGCGGAGCCGTATCGCAAGCGTATCACAGAATGAGTGTGATACGAGTACGGTGCACTCAACGTATTTGTTTTCTTATATTTTAATATACTTATTTATAGATATTAGAGTATTATAATTGTATGGTTATGTATGTATAGCTATGTATATATGTATAGTGATATGTGTATATGTGTATATATATCTATAGAATTATATAGATATGTATATATAGCTATATGTATATGTATGGTGATTGGTGGTTATATATATATATATATATATATATATATATATATATATATATATGTGTGTGTGTGTGTGTGTGTGTGTGTGTGTGTGTGTGTTAGGGGTTGTGTATATATATATAGATATGTATGATTATATTCTCATATGAGTGTATATCTATATACGTATAGATACGTATAGATATGTAATATTTATATAAGTGTGTGTGTGTGTGTGTGTGTGTGTGTGTGTGTGTGTGTGTGTGTGTGTGTGTGTGTGTGCATAGAGTGTGAGTGAGTGAGTGAGTGAGTGTGAGTGAGTGTGTGTGGATGTGTATGAGAGGGGGATCGAGCAACTGAATACAAGTGGCAGTAGCAGCAACATTATACATCAAGAGCAAGAGAAGAGAGCAGTAGCTACAACCACAGCAGGATCGAGCAACTGCAGTTACAGCAGCAGCTGTTAATGTAATACAACAAGAAGAGGCAACACTTGCAGTAGCCAATAGAAAATAGCCAATACTTCAGCTAGCTACAGCAACAGCAAGCCAACTAAAGTAGCATGTTGTAGCAGCATCAATAACATGAGCAACAACAACAAATCACCAAGAGGCAGTAGCATCTAGCACACCAGCATATGCATAGCAAACCTGTAGCAATCAACCTCAGCAGCTAGCAGCAACAACAAAGTTCAAGCCAGTAGCAGGAACCATAGTGCAGCAGCTAGCATTAGCAGCAAGGACAGCAAGCTGCAACTGCACCACAGTATGTAAAGGCAACAGCAAAAGGGCAGCAGTTAGTTAAGGTAAGGGCTAGTTACCTTTAGTTAGTTTTATTTATAGTTTAGTTAGTTAGTTGCATATTGATCTAGTTAGTTATATATGTATATATTTAACTAGTTAGTTATATTGATAACTATTAGTTAGATATATACGTATTGTTAAACTAGTGGCTATATGTATGTATGTGGTATATATATATATATATATATATATATATATATATATATATATATATATATATATATGTATATATATATATATATGTGTATGTGTGTGTGTGTGTGTGTTTGTGTGTGTGTGTAGAGGTATATATATACATAGATATATATATGTATTGGTATGTTAGGTAGTTAGTAGTATTATAGTAGTTTAGTTAATGTTAGTTATAGTTTAGTGTATTGGTAGTTAATTATCTATTAGAATTTGAGTTGCCTTGTAATAACAAGGTAATGTCAAAGTATAGGTGGATACTCAAGCTATTGGGTTTGAGTATTAACATGGTTGTGTAGGAGGGTGAGATACGCATTAGTTCAAAGCCAAGGTATCCACTTTGCATTAGTTAGCTAAGAGTACTATATGTATTGTCTTGTATATATATAAATTAGTAATTTCATATCTAAAAACTTGCGTATCCTGTGATACGGTACTTTGTTTTTATCCTAGTATCTTAGCTTAGCTAGTGTGGCCTAGTCACATAGTGTATGGACCTAATATCCTAGAGTTGGACTCATACAACTTAGAAATAGAAAGTTTGACCTAGTTTGCCTAGTTTGACCTAGAGTTGACCTAGTTGATTGTTTTAATATAGAAATAGCTTTATGACCTAAAATTAAACTAGTTTAACTTTTTTTCATTCTAAAACCATATATTGATGCAATATACCATATATAGGTATGTGTGATACCAGCTTAGGCATCGAGAGACACGCCTTGCTCAAGATCTCAGGCAAGTATATTTCTTTGTTAGTTTTTATTTCATAATAGTGTATATATCTCATGTTCTAGAACTGTATACTTGATTCAGACACACTTGTTTCATAGACTGGTACTACATGAATCCTGTTAGGAGATGTTATCCCCTACCCTATTCAGCGGGTACTTTTTCACATATATTTTATCGTGTGTATCGTATATTAATTTATTTTATTTTGTGTTCATATACTGCTTGTATTCAGTGTGCTTATATTCGTGTACACACACTAGTCGTGTTCAGTGCACCCAAATTCTTGTTCGTAACGTATCATGATAGGATCTATAGGTATTAGTTGTTGATGGGGGAGTAGGAGTTGATTATGTGATCAACGCCCTAGTGTATTCGTGTATATGTCGATTACATACCACACATGTAATCGAGTTACCTTATTGTATTCGTGTTTAACCTAAACCGATCAAATATTAAACTTGTATTCTGAGACACATTAGTTAGATTTCAGTTATTCCTTTATATTGTAGATATTCATATTGCTTATTCTTTATTCCAGTACATTATATGTTCACTCTCGTTTATTTTATTCTGTTATTTAGATATCTTGTATTCTTTTCTATTATTTGTTTTATATGCTCGATTATGTATTTGAAACTGAAAGCTTATGTATTTGAAACTGCTTTCAGAGGTATGCACTTCGCTCATAGATCAGTGTCCTACATTCTACGGGCCGCGGGAGGTCTTACCTTTAGAGGATACTCCTATAGACCAGGAGGACTTAGTTCCAGAGCCTAAAGAGGTTTAGTTTATTTTGGTGGACTTGTATTAGACTATTATTGAGATTCATGGCATGTATATTATTTCAATCTTGTGGATTATATCTTGATACTTTTCTTTTTTATTCCATTCATGCTTTATCTTCCTTAGTTTTCATTATGATTGAGTATAGTTATATTTGTAAGATACCATATTGTTCCTCTATTTGGAGTTAAGATAATTCACATGTACCATATATATTATTAAGATGTTAGTAAGTTAGACTTGACCCAGACAGCGTTCTACCGTCGATGCTGCGACGTAGGTTGGGCGTATCCATGTACTCGTGCCCGAATATTCGGGTGCGGATTATGACATAAACGATGGCAAGGTACACTTGCCTCTCTCCTGATGCTACTCAGTCGTCTATCTGGTGCCCACGTCTGCAGGTGCTACGGATCCCAAGTGCCATAAATAAAATACTTAAATTAAAAAATAACTAAATTACCTAGAATATATTATGTTAGATAGGAGTTCGTTGTTCGAACATCGACAAGTTATTCGGTATTGCTACCTACGATCCTATGCCTGTATTGCATTGCATCGCAACTTGAATTATTGTACGTCCCATGCCACATTCTAACATACCATTATAGTCATCGGTCATAAATTATATTTATAAACATACTTTTATGCACACCTACATGCATATATTAAGCTTATGTATATATATATATATATATATGCATGTGTATATGAACTACAACGTCAAAAGTTCCATTGGGACTTCCCCAAAGCATAAACAATGATTACATCTCATATTTATGCATTAAGTCATCATTATATTCCAATATTTATAAATTAAATTCTGGAATTTAATTATATATGTAATAAATATCAAAATAAAAGTTCGACTTGATATTATTAATCCCTATGGTGTGACTAGGGTTTCAACCTATTAAAATATATAGTTTGGATCAATGATTATAAGTGCTATAAGGCATGTAGATGGGTTTGTAAATTTTTAACAAATCTTATATATATACCACATAATTTTGGGCACAAAAAATAGATCAAAACTCGCGGAGATAGAACACGTATCAACGCGATTATGATAGCGACCTTGTTTAAAATTTTGGGCTTTTGGAGTACTAAACGATCTCCATACTCCTTGGAACTTGTTGGGATTCTAGGAGGCTTCTAGAGGGAGGGTATTCTCAGTTTTGGAGGGATGTGCACAGGTCTGAACCCCCTTCGATAGTAGCAACAATAGCCAAGGTTCTTGTTTGATTTATGGGGGCCGGACCTAGTGGTAGTCGGTCTAGCCGACTATTTTGGCTGAAGGAGGTGGAGAGGAAGGGAAGGGAAGGGAAGGTGGAAGGAGAGAAAGAAGAGGAAGAAGAGGAGGAGGTTGGGGGGCTGTGGTCGGCTATAGAAGAGATGGGGGAGGGTATAATAAGGTTAGGGTTAAGGAGATGTGGGTATATATATATATATATATTATATATATATATATATAAGTATTGAGTTGGGTGGTGGAGATTAAAAGATGTTTTAATCCAATAGAGGAGGGGATTTGAGAGCCTAATATTGGAGCTGATTTAAATGCGGTGCAAAAAGGGAGCTGATTTAATATACATATATTTGGTTTTAAATGCGGTGCAAAAAGGGTAGGTGCAAAATATTGGGTTTCTAAAAATGGAAATTTGAATTTAAAAGCAAAGTTTGAATTATGCAGAATTTATAAAGCATGTGGGAACTCAAATAAATGGGACACCATTCTCATGGTTGTAGTAGGTCCAGTTAGAACTTTGAATATAAAATTTGTCAAAATAATTGAGGTGGTGTTGCATATTAAAAGCGTACGAAATAGCAAAAAGGTGGATTTAAGGGTTATTTTATCGTAATAACGTCGCGTAAGTTGTGCGACCAAAATATATCATGGGAATGTGAATTTATGAGTAACAGTCACGACATGGGCCTAAGTTGGCTTGTCAAAGTTTAGTATGCAAAGTTGGTTGGGAGAAAATGACTAGTGTTGTACTCAAGATTTTAAAACTGTTGTGATAGTTATCAAGGGTTCAAGAAATATCTAATAAGTATTTTAATTACTGAGTCATTCTATTTAATATAAAAATTAAAAATTCTACTTGTTTTGAATTACCAAGAATTATTCTATCTAAAAATTGGACGGTTTACATATAGCATCACTCTGAAGACCAAGAGCGTGGG
The DNA here is from genome assembly GCA_036927795.1 of Iris macrosiphon. Lineage (NCBI taxonomy): Eukaryota > Viridiplantae > Streptophyta > Magnoliopsida > Asparagales > Iridaceae > Iris > Iris macrosiphon. Next base: position 81,629,939 of record JAYESA010000012.1, on the reverse strand, counting down.
TACAACAACTCCTAAAAATGTTATCCAGTCAGGATGGAATGAGTAAAAACACTAAAAGTAGTTCCAATACATGGTAGAGACTATAAAACAATAAATAGTAATAAAATACATGATAAGAAAAGTTAACTAATATCATGGTATAGCAAGTAATGATAACAAGTAAGCAAGAACATTATGGCATATGTCAGCAAGCAAGGAGTAAAACATGGAAGAACTGTAACTAACTACGTGTTAATACAAGTTTCGATATGTGATTGTCCAGGAAAAAGTATATGATCAAATAATATCTGGTTCAATCATACACGAGGTTTATGATTGGATATTAATCACGGTCTACACTACCACACGGTCTAATAGGGTATGATTACATATCTAACTAGTACTTTTTTGCCCCCGACTAGTACCATGGATCCAAATTATGACATATTATGACACATAAATCATAAAACATGGTCTAAAATATGAGTACAGTGATCACAGTCTAAATATTATCACAATGAGCATGGACTAAATATAAAAAGCAACATCACTATAAACATGTATCATATAAGTTATTACGAAAAGCAAACTATCAGATAATGTACTCGCTTGTGGTCCTGAGTTAAAAACACAAGTCAGTATCCTTATCGGAGACCAAATGACCTATATTATGAATTTTCAATGCCAATAGGTGATTTGGAATAAAGAACGATCTTAACTATCATATTTTAGATTTCTAGGTCAATTCTAAGTCAATAGGTTTAAATTAGGTAATTATCTATTTTTGGGTTCTCCAGTACGGATATGGTTTTCCTATCTAGCTATCTAAGTTATCACCAAGTTATTTCTAGGTATAGGTATCTATGTATAATATTTATTTATTTATATATATATATATAAACTTTTTACCTAGTATCTTAACTCAATACCTCGACCATCACCCAATACCCAAGTATTTCACACCAATACCTTAACACTTCTAGACAATTATCCAATACCTTACTCGATATCCTAGTATCTTGACATATAAAACCAACTTACCTCTCTCTCTCTCTCTCTCTCTCTCTCTCTCTGTATATATATATATATATATATATATATATATATATATATATATATATATATATATATCATAATAATATATTAACTTTTTACCTAGTATCTTAACTCAATACCTCGACCATCACCCAATACCCAAGTATCTCACACCAATACCTTAACACTTGTAGACAATTATCCAATACCTTACCCAGTATCCTAGTATCTTGACATATGTAACCAACTTACCTATTGGTGTGTCCTATATGATACCTTGATACTACCCTTACCTTGCCTTACCCATTGGTGTACCCAATACCCAAGATACTAACCAATATCTTGATACTACCAAATTACTATTTCTAGTACATTGATACCAATTAGGACACTAGCACCTATCAAAACTTACCTCTAGTTACTCTCTTGTATCTCACTTAAACTTCCACACTTACACTCACACACTTACCCACACATGGATAAACACACAAATTCACTCTTGCAGATCATTGCACCTACACAGACCTCATACTCCCCTAACCTTGCTGCCTTGCTTGTTGTCACTACAAGTGGCCATAATACAGCATGTACTATTTTTGGACTGCTGCATCTACCACAACAATATGCTTTTGGCGCTATTGCTGTGTTGTTTTGTGCAGTAAATGCAGCAAGCAATCAATCAAAGCAGTTATTGCTGCTATAGCTTTTCCAGACTGTTATTCTTGCTTCCAGGATGTAGCAAGTGTTGCTATTACCTTGTTCCTAATGTTATGCAACATTTTTACTGGACAACAAGCTCTCGTGCTTGCTAGTGCACGTCAGCAGCTAGTACTGTTGTCAAGCTATCTCCAAACCCTCACACACACCCACATCTATACACTAATACACACTCTAATGCACACTTGCAATCATAGTTATCCCCTTCTTTACACTTACATGAACACAAACACTCACATAAATATATACTAACACACTCTAATATATCACATGATACACAAGTATCATAACTTAAATCCATGATACCCCTATGATACTCATCGATACACCAAATACACCATGATACCATACACCATCCTTTCTCATGAAACACCAATACATGATACTAAAATAACAACCACCATACCAATTGAAACACAAATATATATATATATATATATATATATATATAATGACATAAAATCTATATAATAAATAGATCAACTATAATATATAGGGAATTGAAACAAGGAGACACCAAAACACACAAATGACCAAATCTAGCCATACGTATCATGATATAACCACTAAGTATCTAATTGTGGACATTAGGACACAAGACAACCTGAATTGGACACAAAATTCTCTTTGGGAACAATACACAAATACTTGGTAGACACATATTCGTAATTCTACCAAATTGACTATAAAAATACATTGATCTACTAGAAAAAGGTTCTCTACCATCTAATTCATCACATATAAGGTTGGATCTAACTATTGGTGGGTTCCTATGGATTCAGTTTAGATTTCTAACATAAAAATTGGATAAAAAATGATTTTATCTATTGGGAGTTATGTCCCAATGAAGATCTATGAATTTATACACGAAGAGAATAAATTGGACATGATCCTCCTAGCTTAGGCTTCTCTCTAAGCTCCTCCTTGTGCTCCAAAGCTCTAGGCCTCCATTGGAAAGGGTTAATTGAGTTGAAATTAAGTGGTTGGAAGTTGGAATTAGTTGAACTGGGAGTGGCTTGGAAGAGAAGAAGCTTGGGGAAGAAGAAGAACGATTTGGTAGGAAAATAATATAAAAAATAATGGGAGGAAGGGGCCTACCACTCCTAGTGTTTGTTGGAGTGTTGGGATTTACAAGTTTGCCCCTCCTTCTTCCAAATTTGAATTCTAGATCTAATGTGAATATAATCTTTTGGTTTAGAAGAAAATCTAATTAGTTATGGATGGTATCTAACTAACTAAAGAAAATATTCTATCCATGACAATTGAATACTAATTAATTCTAAACTAACCACTAATTAAATATAACTATATGATTAGCAACCAAAAGTGAAATAACAAAATACCCCTAGTCCTAACTTTAGGTGGTTACACATCTCAAGGGCGATCACCTCCAAAACTTGAGAAAGGTGTTCTAACTGATGTGTGTACACCAACTCAAAATAAATAAAACTAAGTTTATTCTGGGAGTCGATAACGACAAATTTCTCGGATTTATTATAACTTCAAGGGATATTCATTTAGACCCTGAAAAGACAAAAGCTATCATTGACATTCGTCCACCGAAGAATCTTAAAGAGCTTCGTGGACTTCAAAGCAGACGGGCATACATTAGGAGATTCATATCTTTTCTCTCGGGACGATTAAGAAAGGAGTCTCTTTCACCTGGACTGAAGAATGCCAGCGTGCATTCGATGACTTCAAGAAGTATCTCACAAATCTTCCATTGTTGGTAGCTCTAGTTGTGGGAAAACCTTTCTTGCTTTACGTTTGTGTGGTGAATCATTCCCTCGACGCACTGTTAACTCAAAAGAATGACATAGAACATGAATATGACATCTACTATCTTAGTCGAATGATAGTCGGCTCCGAACACAGGTATAATCCTATAGAGAAAGAGTGTATGGCTCTTCATGTAAGGTACCTTTGTAAACTATTGTTTCTTTAAGAGAAATAGAAAGTTGTAGTGGCAAATGCTGCAAAGCACAATGGTTCTCCAAGCCTTGGTAACTCAGTCGAAATGGTGAATACTGAAAATAAGTTGTTTTAACTTTTAGTGCAGAAACGAGTAGTGATCCCTATCTCAATAATTAAAACTGATGGCCTTGAATTGCTTCATTACTAATGGAAACTGTGAGTTTCACTAGTCCACATGCTAGGGAATACATAGAGGATATTTGTTTAGGTTTCTGTATGAAGTTATCCGAAATAAAACATATCATTGTTAGGGGTTCCCAATGAGTGTAGTGTTCAACCAAGGTACGATTACATGTCGACCTACTCATTCATGATTATTTCATATAAACAGATAATCATTACGTGGTCTAGAATGAAAGTAACAAGTTCCAGTAGCAATAAGAATTCACAGATCAATAAGGATCTTTTGTGAGTGTACCAAACCGTAGTAGACAATTTGATCAGAAGAAGATGAACTAAAATGGAGAATGTAAATGAATTATTGATTAGCACATTCCAACCAGGAAAGAGAACCAAGTATTGAAATCTCCAGCTAGGTTCGATTTTGTTCCTTTAGTTCTGATCATAAGGCTTACTTCTTTTCTTTAGAAAAGCCTCAAGGCATGGAACAAATCAATGAGCCCTCCCATATATGCTCAACATCGTTCATCATGATCTTGTGTAAGAAAAAAGTACTTGAAAATGTATGTGTTGATTTTAATCATATGGTTCAGAAATTTCTGACCCATGGAATGTTTGGAAATGGTAAAGATGTATTTAATGCATAAGTTAGAAATTTCAAACGGATGGTTCTAATATACACATCTCATAACGAATGATATGGAGCCCATGGCGATGCCCAGCAAGTGAGTATAAGCAAAAGACCATTTGAAGTAAAAAAAGAGAACTCGAAAGAACTGAAATAATTGTGCCTACCCACTTGAACGTGCAGTGTGCGCCGGTAAAGAGCTTTCTATGTCTTCAATTTCCTGCTTTTGAACTATTCCAGCTAAAGCAATAAATCAAATTTGAATCTACATAGAAAAAGGGATTCGATACCTCGAGGGTCAAGAGTGACGCCGATGGTGTCAGCGAGCTTGTCGGCGCTGGCCGGGAGGGCTGACCTGGACTTCTTGTCGATAGCCACGTCCTTAGTTGCCGCCCTCACCGCCATCATCCTGTAGCTGAAAGTGGCACTTGGCTATTTCGTCCTCCTCCTCCACATACAAAAATAAAATAGACAGTCTACGATGAAGGATACATCAACATGTTTACGTGTATATAGTCCACGACTTCGATAGTTTCCAGTAGTGTCAAGTTTTCAACTCGCCTAAAACTATTCTTTTCGATCTTGTCGGAGTCTTCCTTGATAATTAGTGATTTGGGAAGTTTGTAAGGTTCTCTAAATTTCAGTTTGAAATTTAGTTGAAGGATACTATTTGGTTAGAAAATGTTGGGTTTGCACTAATTCTTTTAGTAATCAGTAATAAATTTTGGCTGTTGATAAGGGCACTACACAATTTATTTAGGGCTAGTCCAGGATTGGAGCTAGTCCATTAATGAATGAAGTTTACTCATACTAGCCCAAACTCTTCTCCTCCCTCCTCCTGCTCCCCCGTCCTCCACCGCCGCCCCACCGCGTGAGCGTTCTGCCTCCGCCTCCTCCTCTTACTCTTCCTTCCAATTGTTCTCAAGAGGGGGAGGAGGTCGAGGAAGAACTCTGACAACTCTGCAGGGGAGTCTCAGAATGCAGGCCGTGCCAACGGATCACATGGGAGACAGAAACTGGGTTTGTAACTAGAAACACAGAGAGAGACGATTTGGCTTTGTTGCTGGAACATTCTCTATTGTTTTATAGTGATTTTTACTCCTAGCTAGGTATTCACGTCTATGGCTGCTATTTAGATATCCTTATTCCTGTATTTTTTTTCTTTATTGAGAGTTTTTCTTTACATGGTGTTTGCTTGCTCCTGATTGATCTTTGTGGAGTACTTCTCCATTTAGTCTTGCTACTACTACGTACCATTGGATTTATAATTTGCAACACGTACACGACACGCGATGACATTCTGAGACTCTCCTCCGACTATTCAAAAATTCTAGGACTGTCGACAGTCCTACCAATTGGAAAAACTGTCAAATTTTGATAGTCCTAAAAAATCAACATATATTTTTAGGACTGTCAAACTTTTGACAGTCCTACCAATTGGAAGGAATGTCAAAATTTTGACAGTCCAAAAAAATTAATATATATTTTTAGGACTGTCAAAATTTTGACAGTCCTATCAATTGGAAGGACTGTAAAAAATTTGACAGTTCTAAAAATTGGTAGGACTGTCAAAATTTTGACTGTCCTGATTATAAAAAAATCAAAAGTGGACAGCCCCAAGTAAATTTTAGGAGTGGCAAACTTGTAATTATCAATAGTAAACATTTGGGCAGCCCCGAGTAATATTAGTAGTGCCCTTATCAACAGCCTAAATTTTTACTGGATAGTGAGTTTAGGGCATTTTTTTATGTAACGAGGACTAATTCGAACACGTGTCAGCCATGTCGTCCTCCAACATTGCTAACGCCAGAAGCAGTTCAGCACGGGGGGCAGCATTGGTAGTCAGACCGTTAGAACATCGTCCATTGTCGACGCAGGTTCAGATGTTCTAGCAGAGACAACAACAGCATGGTCAACAGAGGCCGTCGTAGCGTAACCAAGAGAGATAGCAGCAGGGCCAGGGGAAGCTTTCACCCTGTCTTTGGAGGATGCGTTAGTGTCGGGCGACGTGGTGGCAGTCTAAAGGCGAGCGTTAGGGAGGAGAATAAAGTAAGGCGACCGTGCGATATTGAACCAATCGAACGCACTTCTAAGATTTGTTAACATTTTCGTCGTATCCTTTCCTGTTGTAGCATTATTTGATTCAGGAGCTTCTCATTCATTTGTATCTGCACGATTTGCGACACCCATAGGATTGGAGTTCGAGGCATTGCCAGAGAGGCTAAATATACTCACTGGTAATGGACTCGTGGGAGTTTGTAGAGTAAGTTTAGCATGTCCGGTCGTAGTGTGCGTGCATTAATTACCCGCCAAGTTGATCGAGTTTCCTATGGGTAACTTTGATGTTATCTTAGGCAAGGACTGGCTGAGGGACAGTCATGCGACTATTGATTGTCGTAGGGGTAGAGTGTTGTTTAGTATTCCAGGACAAGAGGATTATATCTTCACTAGATCGGCGGAGGGCCAATGTACGGAAGGTACTGTAGTAATAGCAGTAGTAGAGGAGCAGATCCCTAGGATGTTGGAGGAATTTCTTGATGTTTTCCCAGAGGAGCTACTAGAGTTACCACCAGTAAGGAATGTGGAGTTTTTTTATTGAATTAATGCCAGGGACATAACCAATTTCCAGTAAGGTTTATCAAATATCACCATCAAAGCACGATAAGCTATATCAGCATGTTGAGGAACTAAAGGCAAAGAATTTATTAGAACTAGTGGATCACCATAGGGAGCACCAATAGTGTTAATAAAGAAGAAAGATGGGTCGACACGATTATGTATCGATTATAGACATCTAAATGCGGGGACAGTGAAAAAAATTATCCATTGCTTAGAATTGATGACTTGTTTGATCAGCTAAGCTGAGCAAGTCTTTTCCAAGATCGATCTTCGGTCGGGGTACTATCAGGTATGAGTTCGGGAGCAGGACATACATAAGACAATATTTAGGTCACGATAAGAATATTATGAATTTTTATTGATGTTGTTTGGGCTAACCAATGCACCAACAGTATTTATGGATCTGATAAACAGAATCTTTATGCCATACCTAGATCATTTTGTAGTGGTATTCATAGACGACATCCTTGTCTATTCCTATAAGAAGAAGAGCATGCACGAAGAGCATCTCTGAAAGGTCTTGCAAATTCTAACGGAACGTCAGTTATATGCGAAGCGTAGTAAGTGTGAGTTTGGTTGGATCATGTCACTACCATATTTTTTAGGAAAGGATATTTTAGTAATTTTATATTTAATTAAATATTGTGCATGTTAAATAATTATTTGTTGTATTATTTAATTATTGTTAGATGTTAGATATTTGTTTTGGACTTGTGTTAGTGGACCTAACTAGTTTAGTTTAGACTCATGGACCAATATGTATTAATTGTTAGATTTGAGCCCAACTAGAAAGTCCATTGATTAGGCGGATGATTAATTTAACTAAACAATTAGACTAGAACCTTCCATCTTTAATTATTTTTTCATAAGAGGCCCCAAGGGGTATAATGGACATTACATAGTGACTTGAGAAAGGGGTAAGGGGTGCGGCCTATATGAGAAGGGGGAAAAGTTTCTCTCCCCTCTTTTTATTTGAAATCTAGATCTATAATTTCTCTCAACTAAATTTCTCCATTCCCACATCATTTTCAACCAAATTTTATCCTAATTCCTTTCCAAATCACCATTGGAGACTAGTGGAGCAAGGATCTAGAAAGAGGAAGTAAGGATCTACAAAGAGGAGCAAGGATCTACAAGTTGGAGGCCAATGTTATCACATTTGGAGGTTGCATTGAGAATCCATCTCCCAATAGGTTATAATTCAGTTTTTCTCCTTAACTTATGTTCTAAAATCTGGAATTTAACAATGAGAAATTAACCCATATGCATAGGCTACCCATATGATTTGGATTTGAGTTCATAGGAGGCCTATTGAGAAAGTTATGGTGCTTTTTGTGTCAATTTTGAGAGAATTTTGAGATTGACACTTGTTGTATGTGTCAATTGGTCCTATAGATCAATTTGGCATGTGCTTGTGTGTTTGGGACTAGTGTTATTTCAATAATTGGGTACGTGTAGGTTGTATCCCAATAATTTGGTAATACGTATTAATTTGGAGATTTTTTTACGCATGTCACATTTTGACACGGATACGTAAATTTGTGTTTGACTCTTCGTATTGTTCATAAATAATATATTAGACTTGCTCGTGTCCTTCGGGGTACGTTTGAATGTGTGGTGGACTCGTGTCGCAAGCGTATCCTAGATCTAGTGGGATACGGGTGTGATGCACTCCATGTGTTATGCATTTTATTTCTTAATCTATTTTTTCCATTTGCTCTTAGTTATTGTGATATATATATATATATATATATATATATATATATATATATATATATATATATATATATATATATATTGTTATATATATATATATATATATATTTATGTGTTAGTTTATCATATATCTATATATCAATGTGTTATGTATATATGTAGCTATACTTCTACATATGAAATAGCTTTTAAATATAGTAGTGTATATATGGATATGTTATGTGTATATATATATGTTATCTATATATATTTGTATGTTATATATATATATATATATTTGTATGTTATATATATATATATATATATATATATATATATATATATATATATATATATATATATATATATATATATATACGTGTACGTATATATGATATTATGAATATAAATATATATGGTACTATAATATGTGTATGTTATACTATATGTATTATTGTAGAGATGTATATACATATATATAGGAGAGCACATATATATATATATATAAATATATGTAGTTAGTATATATATTAATATATATATTTGTGTGTGTTATTAAGAGTGAGAGAGGGAGTAGCAGCAGATTTAGTGACAGCAACAGCAGCCGTATTAGCAACAACAGTAGCGGTTTCTGCGACAGCAGCAACATATACCGCAACAGAAACAGCAGTGACTTCAGCAACAGCAGCTTCAGCGACGGCAACAGTGGTTTTAGTGACAGTTATGCGGGTTTAGATACAATTATGTATTATTTATGAATAATACATATATATATGGTATTAGTATGTATATATATATATATATTCTTATTGGTAATTATGCTTTAATATACTATATTGTGGTAGTTAGTTGTTAGCATATAGTTATTAATGGATAGTTAGTATATATATGAAGTTTTGGCAATTACCTTGAGTTACCAAGGTAAGTATCAAGGTATTTGGGGATACCCAAGGTATTGGGTTTGGGTATCAAGATAGAGATTTAGTAGTGCGATACCGGGTTGGTTCGAAACCAAGGTATCCACATAGCTTTTGGTAATTAGGATTTATATATTTAATATTGTTTGATATGTACATATGTGATACTTCATATCTCCTATTTGCGTATCATGAGATACGGTATCCTAGTATCCTAGATTTAGCTTGTATGACCTAGATTCATCGTATATAAAACCAACATCATTGAGATAGACTCATGCAACCTAAAAATAGGTAGTTTGACCAAATTTGACTTAGAGTTGACCAAGTTTGAGTATTTTGACTTAGAAAGGGCTCTTTGTCATAGATGTTGACTAGTTTAACTTATTTTCTTTCAGAAACCTTGTATTTATGTAGTATTCCCTATCTAGGTCTTCGAGGCACTGTATTAGACATCTATGAGACTATTCACCGGAATTTAGGCGAGTACATTCTCTGATAGTTTTTTATTTATGATATCCTTTATGTTCATTGTATCTAGTGTAGATATTCATATTTCTTGACATGATGGTTACACGGATTGGTATATCCGGATCTTGTCATAAGATGTTATCCCTTTATATATGGTGTATCTTATGCAAGCCTTATTTTATTGATTATTTTGTATATGTACAGACACTGATTCTCGGGGAGACTTGCTACCTTCCTAGAGAATTCTGTGCCATAGCATACCATGGTTGGATCCACTATATCAGTCGGGGGTGGAAAGTATTTTAATATAGATATGTGATCATACCCTTCTTGTGCATGTTTTGTTTTCCTGTGAGTGTTGGTCATACACCGCACGTATGACTAACCAGGCCATTATTCCTGTGCAAGTTCCCAAGCCGATCACATGTTAAAGCTTGTACTCACACACTTAGCATTAATATTCTTGTTTATTGTTATATTGTTCATATTATATTTATTTCAGTATTTCTTATTGTATATCTCTTGTATCTATTGTGCAAATTGTATATTCATATCTATTTACTGTTACATAGTTTTTATCATTAATTATAACTGTTATTAGAGATGTACTCTGCTCCTTTCCTGACTGTATATATTTTTTCTAGATGATATTGAGGAGTGGTACCCTACACATTATGGACCTCAAGATGTTGTGGGCTTAGAGTCAGAGACTCTGGCTCAGGAGGGACTTATACCAACTGAGATAGATGATCCAGGACTTGTAGCTTCTTAGTATTTTTTTACTGGATTTGTCTCCAGCATATTGTTTCTATTCTTTCTGACTCATTGATGTTATTATCTTAGCCTCATTAGTTGTATGTAACTATTCTATTCTTTATTATATTCGTGCACATTTCCGTCATAGATCTGTGATTGAGTATATTGATATTGTTGGTGGTTCATTATATTGTTAGTTAGATTACCAAAACAGTATTATACTGTCGATTCTGTGGGGTAGGTTGGGCGTTGTTCCCGACTTGCATCCCTACATCGGGGCGGGTTATGACACATTTTTAGTGGTGGCCCATACAGGTCTTCGAGGTTGCAATTAGTGCGATTCGTAGTGGTGCTATGAATTGAGTGCTATTACGAGCCTGTTTCAGGATATAGGATATAGGATATAGACTGTAGGCTAAGAATACTCAATCATATCTAACAAAATTCTTTTGATTCATTCACTATTCTTCCTTGATATTGATACTTGATCTTTTAAACTGTCATTTCCTTGATTGTCTTACATCATGTGCCATATTGATTTTATTCCAGCTTTAGCTTTATTTGATAGTGGTGCTTTCCATAGTTTTGTATCTATTTTTGTGGCTCTGAAGAATGGTTTGGTAGCCGAGTTTTTGCTTAGGACTTGCAAGATCATGACCGGAGGAGGCATTATCCTGGTTAATGATATTTGCAAGGATCGAAGAGTTACTCTGGGAGGCCAGGAGTTAAGTGTGTGTCTACTTGTAATACCACTTTCGAGCTACGACATTGTACTCGGGATGGATTAGTTGAGTAGGCACCGTGCTAGTATAGATTGTAGAGGAGGTAGAGTTTTGTTTGGTCCGTAGGGAGAGCTAGAGTTCGAGTTTGCTAGAGAAGTTGCAGAGCAGGGAGAAGGCATTATTTGTGGAGCTATGGTGGAAGACAAGGAGTTTTCGCATCCGTTGATTGCAAAGTTCTTGGATGAGTTTCTTGAGGAATTTCCAGGATTGCCGTCAGATCGAGATATTGAATTCTCTATAGACTTGGTGCCAGGTGCAGAACCAATTTTGCAACATGTCTATAGAGTAAACAACAGCGAGTTGGTCGAGCTAAAGAAGCAGGTGGACAAATTGCAGGATAAAATATTTATCAGATCGAGTTCTTCACCGTGGGGAGCCCCACTATTGTTTGTACCGAAGAAGGATGGATCGGTGTGCATGTGTATGATTACAGGGCATTGAATAATCTCACTATCAAGAATAAGTATCCTTTGCCATGGATTTATGATCTGTTCGATCAGTTGAGTGGTGCCAAGGTGTTTTCTAAGATAGATTTGAGATTAGGTTACCACTAGGTGAAAGTGAAGCCAGAGGATATACCAAAGACTGCATTTAGAACTCGGTATGGTCAGTACGAGTTTATGGTAATATCGTTTGGTTTGACTAATGCACCAACGGTATTGATGAACTTGATGAACAAGGTATTCCTTTAGTACCTTGACAAGTTTGTGGTGGTGTTCATCGACGACATACTCATTTACTCGAAGACACCGAAGGAGCATGAAGAGCATTTGCGGATTGTGTTGGATGTGCTAAGAAAGAAGAAGCTATATGGGAAGCTGTCAAAGTGTGAGTTCTTCTTGGACAAGGTAGACTTCTTGGGGCATGTTGTGACTGGTGATGGTATTTCAGTGGATCCGAAAAAGATCGCAGCAGTGGAATCTTGGAAGCCCTGAGTTAGGTAGCAGAGATCAGGAGTTTCTTGGGATTTACAGGCTACAATAGGAAGTTTGTGCAAGATTTTTTGAGGATTGCAGAGCCGATGACCAGACTCACCAGGAAGGATGTAGAGTTTGTTTGGACGGAGGATTGCCAGGTTGCTTTTGAGGAATTGAAGAAGATGTTGACGTCTGCTCCTATTTTGACGTTGCCATCAGGGTCTAGAGGTTTTACTATTTATAGTGATGCATTGGAGAAAGGTTTGGGTTGTGTTCTCCAGCAGAATGGAAAAGTAATTGCCTTTGTATCCAGGCAATTGCGTCCTCATAAGAAAAACTATCCTACCCATGATTTGGAGTTGGCAGCAGTCATCTTCGCCCTGAAGTTATGGAAACACTATTTATACGGAGAGCGTGTGGAGATCTTCACAGACCACAAAAGCTTGAAGTATATTTTCACGCAGAAGGAGTTGAATATGAGGCAGCATCAGTGGTTGAAACTGATGAAGGATTTTGATATATCTTTGCAGTATCATCCTGGGAAAGCTAATGTAGTTGTCGATGCTTTGAACAGGTATCCGGTAGCTATGTTCTTGACGCATGATCGATATTTATTGGAGGACTTGGAGAGCTTGGGCATTGAGGTGATAGTTCCTAGTTTGGCTATATAGATGTGTGGTTTGCAGATACATTCAGAATTGATGGACATGATCAAGGCAGCCTAGTATGAGAATGTATCTCTGAGAAGCATCAGAGCTCAGGTGAGAGCAGGATTGGAGGATGATTTCACCATTGTCGAGGATAAATTTTTGTGGCATGGAGTTAGATTGTGTGTGCCTAGTGGGGAGCTGCATTATGAGATATTACAGGAAGTGCATCACTCTCAGTATTCTATACATCCAGGTGCCAAGAAGATGTATCGAAATATATAAGAGAGTGTGTGGTGGTATGGCATGAAGAAGGAAGTGGCATAGTTTGTATCCAGATACTTAGTGTGCCAGCAGGTGAAAGCCGAGAGGTAGAGGCCAGGAGGTTTACTTCAGCTATTACCCATTTCAGAGTGGAAGTGGAAGCACATTACTATAGATTTTGTGTCCGGACTTCCACGATCTCCAGGAAGGAAAGACGCAAATTAGGTCATCGTTGATAGATTGACCAAGTCGGCCCACTTTTTGCCTTTCAAGGTGGGTTTATCTACAGAGAAGCTGGCAGAGATGTATATGAGACAGCTTGCCAGGATACATGGAGTTTCCGTCAGCATAGTCTCGGATTAAGATAGTCGTTTCACTTCTCATTTCTGGAGGAGTTTACAGGCGAGTTTGAGCACTCAGCTCAAGTTCAGTACTGTATATCATACCCAGATAGATGGACAGTCAGAGAGGACTATTCAGACTCTCGTGGATATATTGCACACTTGTGTACTAGATTTTGGAGTTCTTGGGAGGACCATCTCTATTTGGTAGAGTTTTCTTACAACAACAGCTACCAAACTAGTATAGAGATGTCACCTTTTGAAGCTCTGTACGGTCGGAGATGTCATACTCCCTTGTCATGGGACGATATTGGAGAGAGAGTTTTGCTTCGGCCAAAGATAGTTGTGGATGCAGCGGAAAAGGTTCAGTTGATCAGAGACAGACTTCGAGTGGTACAGGACAGACAACGGCATTGGGCCGATAGCCACCAGAGACCTTTGGAGTTTGAGATATAGTTTATATTTTTGTTTTGTTTTTGTTATTGGTTGTTTGTTATAGGTTAATTTCTTAAGGTGGTATTTTGTTCTAGGTGGGTGGTTTGGTGTTTCTGAGGATTTCTCCGACACAAGGCACGATTAGCTTGGGTGGAGGTGGGAAGCTTAGTCCGCGATTCATCGGACCTTTTACTATTCTAGATAGGGTCGGTGCAGTTGCTTATAGACTAGACTTGCCACCTGTACTAGAGAGAGTGCACAACGTATTTTACGTATCACAGTTGATACAGTACGTGGCAGATCCTAGTCACATGTTGGATCACTCAAAGATATAGGTGGGCCCTACTCTTAGCTATCTAGAGCAGCCAGTTGAGATTCTGCACCAGAGAGAGAAGGTGCTGAGGAACCAAACTATTCCTTTGGTACGCGTCGCATGGAGGCATCACTCTCCGGGGGAGTCTGCCTGGGAGAGAGAGGATAAAATGCGAGAGCGTTATCCATATTTGTTTGTGCCTTGAGGTATGTTATTTCCTAGTTATGTTATGTTATGTTATGTTCTTTTGTTATGTTCTGTTATTTTTTGGGGGTAGTTTTCGTCTTTGAATATTGATGACAAAATTATTTTTAGGAGGGTAGACTTGTCACTACCACATTTTCTATAAAAGGATATTTTAGTAATTTTATATTTAATTAAATATTGTGGATGTTAAATAATTATTTGTTGTATTATTTAATTGTTGTTAGAAGTGAGTTATTTATTTTGGACTTGTGTTAGTGCACCTAACTAGTTTAGTTTAGACTCATGGACCAATATATATTAATTGTAGATTTGAGCCCAACTAGAAAGTCCATTGATTAGGAGGATGATTAATTTAACTAAACCATTAGACTAGAACCTTCTCTCCTTAATTATTTCTTCATGAGAGGCCCCAAGGGGTATAATAGACATTACATAGTGACTTGAGGAAGGGGTAAGGAGGGCCGACCTATATGAGAAGAGGGAAAAGTTTCTCTCTCCTCTTTTCAGTTGAAATCTAGATCTAGAATTTTTCTCAACTAAATTTCTCTATTTCCACATTATTTTCCTATAAAATATCATCTTAATTCCATCCTAAATCACCATTGGAGACTAGTGGAGCAAGGATCTACAAAGAGGAGCAAGGATCTACAAGTTGGAGGTCAATTTTATCATATTTGGAGGTTGCATTAAAAATCTATCTCCCAATAGGTTGTAATTCAGTTTTTCCCTTTAATTTTGGTTCTAAATATGAGATTTAACCATGAGAAATCAACCCATATGCATAGGCTACCCATAGGATTTGGATTTGAGTTCATAGGAGGCCTATTGAGAAAGTAATGGTACT
Organism: Iris macrosiphon; assembly: GCA_036927795.1. Lineage (NCBI taxonomy): Eukaryota > Viridiplantae > Streptophyta > Magnoliopsida > Asparagales > Iridaceae > Iris > Iris macrosiphon. The sequence continues at coordinate 81,614,278 of JAYESA010000012.1, read as the reverse complement.
TTTTGTGTCAATTTTGGGGGAATTTCGAGATTGACACTTGTTGTGTGTGTCAATTAGTCCTATAGATCAATTTCGCATATGCTTGTGTGTTTGGGGCTAGTGTCGTATCCATAGTTGGGTACGTGTAGGTTATATCCCAATAATTTGGTGATACGTGTTGATTTGGTGATTTTTCCATCGACACGGGACTTTGTGCATGTCATATTTTGACACGGACACGTATATTTGTGTTTGTCTCTTCATTTATTTCTAGATCTATTTTTCCTATTTGTTCTTTGTTATTGTGATATATAATTATATGCATGTATATATATATATATATGTATGTAAATATATATATATATATATATGTGTGTGTGTGTATGTTAGTGTATCATATATCTATGTATTTATATGTTATGTATATATGTAGCTATACTTCTACATATGAAATAGCTATTAAATATAGTAGTGTATATATGGATATGTTATGTGTATATATATATGTTATCTATATATATTTGTATGTTATGTATATATATATATATATATATATATATATATATATATATATATACGTGTACGTATATGTGATATTATGAATATAAATATATATGTTACTATAATATATGTATGTTATACTATATGTATTATTGTGGAGATGTATATACATATATATAGGAGAGCATGTATATATATATATATATATATATATATATATATATATATATATATATATATATATATAAATATATATAGTTAGTATATATATATTAATATATACATTTGTGTATGTTATTAAGAGTGAGAGAGGGAGCAGCAGCAGATTTAGTGACAGCAACAACAGCCACATTAGCAACAACAACAGCGGTTTCAGCGACAGCAACAACAGATACCACAATAGAAATAGCAGCGGCTTCAGCAACAACAGTTTTAGCGACGGCAGCAGCGGTTTTGGTGACAGTTTTGCGGGTTTATATACAATTATGTCTTATCTATAAATAATAGATAAATATATGGTATTGGTATGTATATATATATTTCTATTGGTAATTATGCTTTGGTATACTATATTGTGGTAGTTAGTTGTTAGCATATAGTTATTAATGGGTAGTTAGTATATATATAAAGTTTTGGCAATTACCTTGAGTTACCAAGGTAAGTATCAAGGTATTTGGGGATACCCAAGGTATTGGATTTGGGTATCAAGATAAATGTTTAGTACTGCGATACCGAGTTGGATCGAAACCAAGGTATCCACATAGCTTTCGGTAATTATGATTTATATATTTAATATTGTTTGATATGTACATATGTGATATTTCATATCTCCTATTTGCGTATCCTAAGATACGGTATCCTAGTATCCTAAGATTTAGCTTGTATGACCTAGATTCATAGTGTATGAACCCAACATCATTGAGATAGACTAATACAACCTAGAAATAGGTAGTTTGACCAAGTTTGACTGGTTTGACTTAGAGTTGACCTAGTTTGACTATTTTGACTTTGAAATGACTCTTTGACCTAGACGTTGACTAGTTTAACTTATTTCCTTTCTAAAACCTTGTATTGATGTTGTATTCCCTATCTAGGTCTTCGAAGCACCGTATCAGACATCTATGAGACTTTTTATCGGACTTCAGGTGAGTATATTCTCTGATAGTTTCTCATTTATGATATCCTCTATGTTCATTGTATCTAGTGTAGATATCCATGTTTTTTGACACGATGGTTACACAGATTGGTATATCCGGATCTTATTATGAGATATTATTCCTTGATATATGGTGTATCTTGTGCAAGCCATATTTTATTGATTATCTTGTACATGTATAGACACTGATTCTCGGAGAGACTTGCTACCTTCCTAGAGAATCCCGTGCCATAGCATACCATGGTTGGATCCACTATACCAGTCGGGGGTGGAGAGTATTTTAGTGTAGATATGTGATCATACCCTTTTTATGCATGTCTTATTTTTCTGTGAGTGTTGGTCAAACACCGCACGTATGACTAACCAGGTCATTATTCCTGTGCAAGTTTTCTTGTACAAGTTTCCAAGCCGATCACATGTTAAAGCTAGTACTCACACACTTAGCATTAATATTCTTGTTCATTGTCATATTGTTCATATTATATTTATTCCATTATTCCTTATTGTATATCTCTTGTATCTATTGTGTATCTTGTATATTCATATCTATTTACTGTTATAATAGTTTTTATCATTGATTAGAACTAATGTTAGAGATTTACTCTATTCCTTTCCTGACTGGATATATTTTTTTCTAGATGACACTGAGGAGGCGGTACCCTACACATTATGGACCTCAGGATATTGTGGGCTTAGAGTCAGAGAGCCAGGCTCGGGAGGGACTTATCCCGACTATGACAGATAACCCGGGACTTGTAGCTTCTTAGTATTTTTGTACTGAATTTGTCTCCAGCTTATTGTTAGTATTCTTTCTGGTTCATTGATATTATTATTTTAGACTCATGAGTTGTATGTGACTATTCTATTCTTTATCATATTCGTGCTTATTTCTGTCTTAGATCTGTGATTGAGTATATTGATATTATTGGTGGTTTATTATATTATTATTTAGATTACCCAAACAATGTTATACCGCCGATTCTGCGGCGTAGGCTGGGCATTATTTCTGACTTGCATCCCAACATCGGGTGCGGGCAGATCATGTATCATTCTTGGGACACATTGTCTCAAGAGCGGGAGTGTCGGTGGGTCCTAAGAAGGTTGAGGCAGTGGAGAATTTGCCAATATCAAAGACAGTTGCAAATGTACGAAGTTTTATGGAATTGGCCGGGTATTATCGAAGGTTTATGGCAGACTTTTCTTGGATTTCAGTACCGATATCTTGTCGGACAAGCAAGAAGGTCATGTTTAATTGGTCAACAAAATGTTAGCCAGCATTTGAAGAACTGAAGAAGAGGTTGATTACTGCATCAATCTTTATTCTTTCTGTTGGATTCGAAGGATTTAAAGTATACTGTGACGCATCTCGGAAAGGACGGGTGTGTTTTAATGCAACACGGAAGGGTGATAGCCTATGCGTCTCGGCAGCTTCGGGACTACGAGAAGAATTACCCAACTCACGATTTAGAGTTGACAGCGGTAGTTGAAGCATCCACTATCCGAATTACCGTACACAAATAATAATTAGAGTACGCTAGTAAAATTTTGTAAGATTTTGCTTTTAGAAATTGTGTATAGTTCTATAACTATAACAGTGTAACACTAAGGTTTATATAACTCATGGATACTCATATAAAGGCTTAGAATCATATTAAGGCTATTTTAGATTTTCTAGGATTTTTCTAGAATTTTTGGTTAATTAAAAACTAAAAAAAAATTTTTTTATGACTTCTAGAAATTACTGTAGGATACATATATACATAATATAACCCCAACTATTTTTCTAGTATTCGTGAACTCATTTTATATTTTTTGGAATTTTTCCATTTTTTTATATTTTACTATTTATGATGAATTTATTAAACAAAAATTTATTTATAAATATTTTATGTAAATTATAAACATAAAACTAATTTAGATTAACTCAGTCAGCCGACATTGGGACCTACCTGACATCCACTTGCTCTGTTGGACGGGTGCCAGCTGTAAGCTAGTGGGCTCTACGTGGTTGGACTAGATTGGGTCTCCAAGCCGTAGACCCAGTCCGAGTTCGACTCGAATCGGCTTAGCCGAAGCCGGATGCATTGATAGCCACAAGATATGGGCGGGATCATCCCTGATGATGACACCGATCCCCATCTAAGTCGCGGCTCCTCTCCTCTGTCTCTATATATATAAGTTACTTTACGGTTTATATTATTTTCCTTGCCGATTTCTTAGAGAGGAGAGAGAGAAGAGAGATACTTCTAGGGTTTCCGACTTCCCGAAGCCATTACTCCTAGCTCCGGACTCCAAACACTTTTCTGCTTCTTGCGTTGGAACCGTCTCGAGGTATAGTTTCTGAATACCTAATATATTTTCATAAATTCTGAACCTAATTTTCTGGAAAATTCATGGAGTGACGATTGTCCAAAATTTGACATATTTCGGTATTTTTGAGATTTTGGGAGATCCCGAACTCTAGATCATGAGCCGTTTAAAGTTTCAGAAAGCTGACATGATGAACCACAATATAAATTTTTCTAGAATTAAATATTTTAGTTTACTATTCTCTAAAATTCGTACAACATAGATGAAATTAGGGAACCAACGAAACTGTTATATCCGTGCCATATTGGCGATAATTTCTAACCTTTTCAAGATTCGTTGAAACCGTTAATTCTAGCAATCATGTAGCGCTAAAATTTATATAGTTTCATACGAAAATCAAGGACTTGAGTCGGTTAAGTTTTTGGTCAACGTAATATCTCGATTTGCGTGCTACGAATTCTAAAATTGTAAAGTTGATGTTCTGTGGTCTAAATTTTAGGGTTAGCCTTAAAATCAGGATATAAAGGTATTAAATTAGTATTTTAGGTTATTTATTTTAGAATAAAAATAGATTAAAATAGATAAAATATTCAACTATTTTTGTAGCCTAACTTGTTTTATTTATGTGACAGGGTAGATCAGACGACGTCTTAAGTTGAGACTTCATCCTTTTTCGGAATATGCAAGTATTATTATAACCTAGATTGCCTTTATTCTATGCTATATGTGTTCTATTCCTTGACATTTTTTACTTTTCCTTTTCTGTTTCTAGTACATAAGAGTTATACTTAATATGCCATATGTCACGCCCTAGTACCAAAATATGAAGACGGACATGGCCATCTACCCATACAAGCTATATAACATCATACGGTGGTCGCGGCTGTGACTAGACATGGGAGTACATTTTACAAGCAAGTTATTTAGGATCACATAGAACATCTAATATCTCAATCAGTCAAACGAGAATAGTAAACATAAAATATATATGACAAGGAAGTAAGGCATCTCAAACACCCTGCCAAAATATTCTAGAAACCAGCTGTACAAAATAAGAAGTTGACAGAGTAACAAAAGTACATGATCCGTTTCAGTCTGATTAATTACATTCATGTAAGAAAACTAAATGTTCAGATTTACAGCTAACAAGTATTGGTGGCTAAATGCCCAAAAGGCAAAAATATACAATAACGAGCAGTTATTAATAAGCCCACTCGTGTCCCTCAACAACCATTCGTCTGGTGCGCACGATTATTCAGGAGGAAGTAAGCTGGATCCCGGGTGTAGCTCTAAACCTATCCATATAAAACTAGTAGGGTTAGGCCCCAAATAGCTAGTATCACAAAAGAAGCATGAATGAAGGAACAAAACCAGTGAGAAATAAACTTATATATAGTTATGTCTCATAGTTTCGGTCTATAGCCTACCGTGATACAACAATCTAACCCTACAACCAACAAGAACAAGGGTTAGATTATCGCACCATGATAGTCCATGTTCCTAAACTATTTAACAGAAGGTACAATACACAATCAAGCTCAGTTACATAATCAGCCAATCACTTATACGGCTTGCTAGGTGGAGTCTGGGTTATCCCACAGATTTATACGTATAATAGGGATCCTCAGATTGAGCTATGTGCTACCAGGGCTAGCCGAGCTATGAATTGTCGTATAGCACGTAGTATTTATGCACCGGTCCATCGTAAGGCCATCATGCTAAGATTGCATAAAAAATATAGTACAATATAATAGTCGGATATTACCATCCACTAATGAAGATTTAAACAATATTCATGGGGGATGGGGGCAGCCTACACAACGCAGATAATTGTTTGGGGGTGGCTAATGTCACTACCATATTTTTAGATGGAGGCATTCTTATCATTTAGCATATTTATTATTTAGTAATTAAATATTTATATTATGTGCTACTAATTAATTTTATCGAGTTTAATTATTTGTTAGTGGGCTAGCCTATGTTTATTTGGACTTGTCATTAGTAGACCCATTAGAATGTCATGACAATTGAGCCTAACATTAGACTAGGCCTATTAGACCCATTTTCTTAATTAATTAAGGAGATTGTATTAGTTTCATAAAGAATTAGAAGCTTTCTAATATAGACCTTCCTAATTAAACCTCATGATTAGCTAGTAGGGGCATCTTGGATATTGCACATTGCTCGGGAATCAGCCACTATAAAGGGTCTTCACTCTCTCTCCTCTTATTAGTTCATTCCATTAGAGATCCCCAATTATGTTCTTCCCTAAATTGACCCATTCCTCCACCAAATTGAACCCAATTCATACACATTCCCTCTCAATTTTATCATCTAAGAAATATTGGAGCTTGGATTGCAAGGAGAACTTAAAGGAAGAGAAATTGACAAGGAGATTGTGTCCTGATTGTGTCCATTGAGCATTTTATTCAAAATTCATCTCTCAATAGGTAAATTCTGAATCCACACCTTAATTTAAACTATAATTCATATATTTAACCATTAGAAATCATCCCTTGGCTTAGAGCTACCCATAGGATCAAGAAATAGGTTCATATGACTTGTATTATGAATTTTACATGATAATTTATATCCAATTTGGAGGTATTCCGAGATTAACACATCAAGTGTATGTCATGAGACCAATTAGATCAAATTAGACTTAGATCAGGGTTGTGGGACTAGGTACGTGTCCATAATTGGACACAGTAGAGCGCATCATAGTATTTTTGTGATACGGTGTGATACGGGATTTGTTTTGGATGATTTGTGTTAATTTCTTTCAAATTTCTTTCTAACTAGTTGTATTTGTTGTTTATAAGTTTAACTAATATGTATTATAGGTATTTGTAATATATTATGGGTTTTGGCACTTGGGTTGTGTACGTATCATGATTATCCTAACTTTTCACTCTAAGTGTTTGTGAAAATGCCTAATTGTATATATATAAGTGTAAGTATTTATATATATATGTCTATATATATATATATATAGATGCATTATTAGTGGTTATATGTATATCTATTAATTGAGGTATGTATATGAGTTACTTGTGTTTGTGGTGGTGGTGAGTGTTGTATATAAGGTAAGGAGGAGAATATGAAAGTATGTTGGCTAGGGTATTTCATCTAAGTGCACAGTTAAAGACAACAACTTGGCATGGATCGGTACATCAACTGTAGGGTACTGAACAGGGAGTGTATGGAGGCAAGTGCATTGTGTATGAGTGCACTGCAAGAGCTAGTAGCCGTGTTGAATGAGGGAAGTTCTCAGATACTGAGCATTTGTTGTTGTTAGTGTTGTTGTGTTATTAATTGGTGATAGTGTGATAGAGGTTTAGGACCGAGGTATTCAGACAGAGAAAAGGGATGCTCAATAGATATAGCCATAGGAGCAGCAGTAGTAGCGGGTATCCAGCAACAAGAAGACTGTAATTACAAGCAGCGTGCATCAGTGCACTTGGTGAGAGGTGTGCTGTTGTGAGCAGCAGAGGTTTCTTCTAATGAGGGCTCGGGTAGGACAGTGTATCAGTCCACTGTTGTGTACTGATATTAGATAGTAGTGACTGGATACATGGGGTATCCACAGCAACTATGTAGAGGAGTTGCTGTCAAGCAAGGTATCAGTAACAACAATAGGTAAGTGTACGTTTAGTGTTTAGTACCAGATATGGGGTCCAAACTTGGGGTTGTTGGGTTGTCAGTCAAGAGTGAGGTTGCAAGCGGCGGGAGGAGGTGTAGTATTGGTGCTAAGCCATCTCTAGCGATGAATCAACAATTCAAAATTTCTTTATGAAGGAAAATCAGGCACAGCTCATGCACGACAAAAGAGGCAAGAAGTGGTTTTTCGTGTGGGGGTTAGTAAGTGGTGTAGCACCCTAGTACCTAGTGTCAAGGAGTAAGTTGGAAAGGAAGGTAATATAGTTAGGTATTGGCAAGGTATTTAGATACTAAGTTAGTTAAGGGATATAGATATTAGATATCAATTATATAACTATGATATCGAGATGGAGTTAAGCTTAGAGATACCAAAGTATCACCTAGTAATAGAGGCAACTAGTTAACACTCTTAAGTTAAATATAGTACTTGGTATATTTAACTAGTATTGGTCTAGAATATGGGTAATGACCTAGTATATCTAATATAAGCTAGTGTTAGCTAGAGAGACCTAGAAATGACTTAGAAAATCATATTTAGTGCATTTAGCTCATTTCTCCTTCATTATACCAAGTAACATGATATTCCTATTTAGGTGTGTGTGACACCAGCTCGGATACCGAGATATATTATTTGCTCAGGATCACTTGCGAGTACATTCTCTGATAGTTTTTTTATTTAATAGCCTCTATATTTTATGTATTTAATATTGAATATTTGATTTCTGACAAGATGGTTTTACGAATTGGTATACATGGATCTTGGTCATGAGATATTATTATCGTGATGACTCAGTGATCACTATATCATGCTTCATGATTACTTAGTGATTACCGTAATATCTTAGAGATTATATAGACCGTGATCATAGTGCATGATATTAGAGACCGTGCAGTATGATATATGTATTATAACGTGTCATGATTTTGATTCGTATACTAGTCAGGGGTTGGGAAAGTATTAGTGGATATACGATCATACCTTATAGATCGTGATTTAGTGTGGCCAGTGATAGTTAGCAGATTATGCAACTCACGTGTGATCACACTAGCTCACCTTTTTATATAGCCCATGTTAGGCCCAAGCCGATCAAATTATCTTTCAAATATTTTAAGGCACATTTATTATATTATTCTCTTTATTCTAGTTTATTACATTATTGTTCCTCACCATATTGTTCTTAGTTCTTGTCATTATTTACGAAGATACTTTTTCTCGTGATATTTATTAGTTCAGTTATTTTTATCATTTAATTTTTTTGTTATTGCTATTTCATAGTTTCTGTCAATTATTGAAACTGCTATTGGATTGTACTTTGCTCCAATCCTGACTGGATATATTTTTCAAATAATTCATTAGAGGACTGGTGTCTTACGCACTACGGGCCACATGATGACGAGCTAGTCGAGATAGCACCCGTAGAGCCTATTGAGATAGTACTAGCAATCCATGAGATGTAGCTAGTTCATTTATGATATTGTATATATCAGTTAGATACTTTTGGCATTGTATTATATTTGAGACCTTGTGTTAAGATTAGACTTGCACTTGTGATGTATTTGACTCTTTATTTCTTTCCTTCTAGTCCATATCATGCCATATCTTCCTCTAGTTTATTATTGTGATTGAGTATTGTTTACCATTATCATATTATTATATTGTCCTTCATTTGGGAGTTGAGATATCTTGATAGATATATTATATATATATATATATTATGTGAGATGTTTAGATAGTATTGTCGACCTAGGCAGTATTCTACTGCCGATGCTGCGGTGTAGGCTGGACGTACCCACGTACTTGTACCCCTATACCAGGTGTGGGTCATGACACATTTTTTTGGTGGCCCATATAGGCCTTCTCAGTAGTAGTACTCAGACATAGAGTATTACTACAAGCCTGCAATAGGATATAGGATTATGGATCGAGGATGAGAGGATACTCAATCACAATTAGGAACATTACCAATCTATTGAATTTATTACCTTTATCATTCAGAATAATTACTCTCTTTGAAATATTACTGTCCTTTATTTTTTATATTGTATCTTGCTCAATATTTATTCCTTTGTTTGAATCTATCTTTACGATAACGCCGAAGACCCGATCGTAGTGCTCTGGAGCAGTCTCGACGAGGTCTATTACTTCGTCACCTCAAAGAGAGACAACAGCTACTGTTCCTCTTCCTTCTGCTCATAGGGTCACCTCACAGTCCAGGTAGGGATTTTAGCAGCAGCTTTTGCGATTGTTCCACTACCAGTTCCGAGTACTATTCAATCAGTCACGGAGGATCTTCTACCCCTACTACCTATCCCAGCAGACGGGACGCAGATGTTTGCTATGTTCCAGGAGATAATGCTAGCACAACAGAGGAAGGCGGATCTTCTATGATAGGGCTTCGAGAGTGCTCACCAGTTAGTACTAGCAACTATGGAGAAGGTTGTGCTTGTTGCGCATAAACCGTACCGATTTATCCCGCACTGTACCAGCCGAGACCAGGTACCATCATTGACTTCAAGAGGATGGGGCCCAAGGACTTCTAGGGCCTCGAGGGGATATTGTATGCCAATAATTAGATCGAGGACATAGAAAGGGCCCTGAGGCTAGCACAGATTTTGGAGGGCCTATAGGTGGAAGCAGCGGATAGCCAGATGTTCGATATTGCTCTGACATGGTTCCGCACAGACCTGAGAATCGCGACACTAGGATTGACTTGGGAAGCTTTCAAAGGGCTTTTCAAGGAGAAGTTTTACAGACTAGGTAGATTTATAAAGGGACAAAATTCTCTAGGGAAGGCCCAAAAGTTTCGGAAGTGTTTGATCAGAAAGATCAAATCTCTCACTAGAGGACACCGTACAGCGACCTTCGAGGATATCCTGATGGATGCACAGAGGGCAGAGGATGACTTGGAGCTAAAATCTAAGAGGATGCAAGACACGTCAGGAGGAGCAAACAGTAGTGCCGGTCCAGCCAAACGACCGCATTTCCAACAATAAAGGACATTCCAGCAGCAGAGACAACAGTTTTATGCACCATTCTGAGCACCAACCTAGCCAGCATACCAGGCCCCGAGACCGACACAGCAGGCCCCACAGTGTACACACTGTGAAAAGATTGGACATACGTGAAAGGTTTATAGGATGAGGCTTCGAGTGTGCCTTTACTGTAGAGAGCCAGGACATCAGCTGAGGAATTGTCTAGTGAGTCCAGTTCTAGTAGGCCATGAAGCAATACCGGCAAAGAGAGCATCAGCGAGGCCACCTATAGGATAGTAGAGGGAACCTCCTTTACAGACACAACAACAGCATTTTGTCCAGTACCTACAGTAGCAGAGAGGTGCACCGTTAGGGCGAGCTTTTGCCATAAAAATTAAGGAGGAGGATCCAGTCGGAGATGTGATATCAGGTTCAGTTCTTCTTGATTCTATTCCAGCTTATGCTTTATTTAATTCTGGTGCTTTCCATTCTTTTGTATCTGTATCTTTTGCTATTAAGCATTGATTAGAGTCTGAACCTTTGGTTTGGACTTGCAAGATTATGATTGGAGGCGATATTATCCTAGTCAGTGATGTTTAAAAAGATCGGAGAGTTATATTGGGATGCCGGGAGTTGAGCGTGTGCTTACTCATAATATCACTTTCGAGCTATGACATTATACTTGGGATGGGTTGGTTGAGTAGGTACCTTGCTAACATAGATTATCGTAGAGGAAGAGTTTTGTTTCGACCGCCAGGAGAGTCAGAGTTTAAGATTGCTAGAGGAGTAGTGGAGCAGAGCGAGGATGACATATGTGGATCTATGGTGGAAGAGAAGGAGTTATCACATTCGTTGATAGCAGAGTTCATGAATGTTTTTTTGGAGGAATTATCGGGTTTGCTGCCAGACCGAGACATTGAGTTCTCTGTAAAATTGGTGCCATACGCAAAGCCAACATCTCAGCACGTCTATAGAATCAACAAAAACGAACTAGTAGAGTTAAAGAAGAAGGTGGATGAGTTGCAATATAAAGGCTTTATTCGATCTAGTTCATCACCATGGGGTGCTCCGGTATTGTTTGTACCGAAGAAATATGGGTTGATACGTATGTGTATCGACTACAGGGCTCTTAATAACCTCACTATAAAGAACAAATACCCGCTGTCGAGGATTGATGATCTCTTTGATCAGTTGAGTGGAGCGAAGATATTTTCGAAGATAGACTTGAGGTCAGGTTACTAGCAGAGAAAGTGAGAAATGAGGACATTCTGAAGATAGTTTTTCAGACTCAGTATGGCCAGTTTGAATTCATGATAATGCCATTTGGGTTGACCAATGTCCCACGATATTCATGAATATAATGAACAAGGTGTTCGACTAGTATCTTGATAAGTTTTTGGTGTATTCGAAGACCCCAGAGGAGCATGAGTAGCATCTGAGGATAGTTCTAGAGATTTTCAGGTAGGAGAAGCTTTATGGCAAACTTTCGAGGTATGAGTTCTTTCTTGACAAGGTTGAATTCCTTAAATATGTGATTACAGGTAGTAGGATTTCAGTGGACCCGAAGAAGATTTCAATAATAGAGTCGTGGGCTATTCAGAGTTCAGTGGCAGAGATTAGAGGTTTTTTGGGACTAGCAGGTTATTACCAGAGGTTTGTACATGACTTCTCCAGGATTGCATAGCCGATGACTAGGCTGACCGGAAATAATGTCGAGTTTGTCTGGACAGAGTATAGTCAGGCCGCTTTTGAGGAGTTGAAGAAGAGCTTGATGACAGCTCCAATGTTGACATTGCCATCAGGATTAGGTGGATTCACTATTTATAGTAATGCTTCAGGGAAGGGTTTGGGTTGTGTCTTGCAGTAGAATGGGAAGGTGATTGCCTACGATTCCAGAAAATTACGTCCTCATGAGAAGACTTATACTATCTACGATTTGGAGTTGGTATCGATCATCTTTGCTCTAAAGTATTGAAAATACTATTTGTACGGAGAGTCTGTGGAGATCTTCACAAACCACAAGATCTTAAAGTATGTATTTACACAGAAAGAGCTAAACATGAGACATTTACGGTAGTTGAAGTTGATGAAGGACTTTGATATATCATTGAAGTACCATCCACGGAAGGCCAATATAGTCGCTGATGCATTCAATAGGTATTCAGAGGCTATGTGCTTGACTACGGACATATATTTATTGGCCGATCTTGAGAGCTTGGGTATTGAGATGCTGGTACCAGGTGTCGAGGTATAAATGTGGGGATTGCAGATATAGTCTTAGCTGATGGAGATAATCTGAGCTACGTAGTATGACGATAAGTCTCTAAGGAGCATCATAGCACAGGTTCAGATGGGATTATCCGAGGATTTAATATTGTTGAGGATGGATTACTACTACACAGTATCAGGTTGTGTGTGCAAGTAGGACATTGTACGAGAAGGTTCTTAAGGAGGCACATATATCGCAGTACTCTTTACATCCAAGTGCCAACAAGATGTATAGAGATTTGAGGGAGCATGTATGGTGGTATGGTATGAAGCAGGAGGTAGCATATTTCGTATCCAGATATTTAGTGTGCCAGCAGGTAAAGGCAGAGAGTCAGAGGCTAGGTGGTTTACTTCAGCGTTTACCCATTTTAGAGTAGAAATTAGAGCATGTTACTATAGATTTTATTTTGGGGCTTCCGCGTTCTCCAGGCGGTAAAGACACAATTTGGGTCATCAAAGACAGGTTGACCAAATTAGCTCACTTTTTGACATTCAAAGTGGGTAAGTCTACGGAGAAGCTAGCGGAGATATAAGTGCGACATGTTGTCAGATTGAACAAAGTTCCTATAAGCATCATCTAGGATCGGGATAGGTTTTTCATATCCCACTTTTATAGGAGTTTGCAAGCTAACTTGGTCACCAAGCTCAAATGCAGTACTGCATATCACCCCAGACAGACGGACAGTCGAAAAGGACTATTCAGACATTCGAGGATATGTTTCGCACTTGTATTTTACAATTTAGAGTCTCTTTGGAGGATCATCTTCACCGGATAGAGTTTGCTTACAATAATAACTACCAAGCTAGTGTTTATGGTATTAAACGAAAGAACGAAATATATATAATACGAGGTTTGCACGAAACCCGCCTTCTTTGGTTTACAAACAAACTTGTACAATTTGATCCTATACGAGGATGTAGGAGTACAATTTATTTAATCTGGGTAGATAATTGCTATAGGTGTCTGATCTGTAGTCGATCACTTTAGCCCTTGGACTACACGATGGTGAAGAAGTGCCGTGGAAGACGGAAAATAGCTTCGTAGGTGGCGAAAGAGGATGGATGCACGATGCCAATGTCATCGATCGCTACTCTTTGCCTGAGCTCTAGATGCTTCTCACTCTCTCTCTCAAAGACTCTTCGATCTCTCCTCAATCTCCAATGTTTCGACCCGTGGTTCGATCTTCTTTCAAAGTTTTGACCTTGTTCGATTTTTTAAGTCTCAACCTGTTTCTCTGTTGAAAGAGGTCTCTATTTATAGAGTTTTGGTGACAGTGACCACTTAATCGATGTGGAAACCAAGTAGTGGAAAGTACAACACCCTTTTACACAATGGTTAAAATAACCAAAGCCTGTGTATAGATGATCTTTTGAATGAGCGTGTGACGCGGGTCCAAATAAGGGACAAAATGCGTATAATTGCTACGAAGATCACGGCGTAGAAGCCATGTAGGTAGGTATCCCTCGTGTAGAAGAGGTTGGCGTAGAAGCCAATGTCTGTCACCATGGCATAGAAGCCAAGTAGGTGTCACTACCACGTTCCGAAAACAGGAATATTTTTGACTTTTTATAATAATTAATATTATTATAGTTACAATTAAGTAATTGTATGATAGTATATTTAATTTATTTAATTATGTGATGTGTAATTAAATATAGTATTATATGCAGTGTTTATTTGTTTTGGAGCTAGTAGACTTGACCTAGGAGCCCAGTAGATTACCACCTATCCAAATTGTGGAATTCTATATTTATTTATTTTATCTAGAATTTATTTATTGGAGATTGTAATTAATTATCGTATTTTAATTAATTATTGCGCGTTGCCTTTGCTTCGATATTTGGAGCGCTACCCTGACTTTTGTCTTCCAACAAATCTCACCATCTTGCCCTAGACATGCCCGCCTTCCATTCTGCTATTTTTGCAACTCATAATTATGCTCTCTGTGCATTATTTCTAGCCGCACAAAAGTCGTCGCGGACGTTATTTAATAAATCCCTATTTTTGTATCGTTGTGCGTTCCAATTAAAATGGGAGGCAATCTTGACCTATTTTTCGTGCAGCCCAAATTAGGGTAATATTCTGTTCTGAGTCTACTTCATTATTGGTATTGATGACCTGACCTGATTTTGGCTCCATGTACTCCTAATTAATTTTAGAACACAACTTACATTTATTTCTAATTAAATTGAGGATACTATTTTAACCAATTCTGAAATCCCAATTTAATTCCAGTGCCCTGCTAATTGAGCCCATACCGATCATACAGCGCCCCTGACCCTACAAAACACCAGACGCCGAATCGCCCGCCAAATTTTTGTCATTTTATGTGTTTGTGCAATTTCCCGAATTTAAGGAGCCAAGTTACAATTATTCAATTGTAGGTGTCATCACCCCATTGGCCAAGACCAAATGGAAAGGTTATTTATTTGTGGACCAAATTATATTTTCCCCACTCTACTTTACATGAAAACAATTTTCCTTCATGAACAATCTGGACCACCCATTTAATTGGGTCCATCCTCACCATTAGATTCAACACCCTCTTACTATTGAAAAGCCCATCAACACATTTCCCTAGAAAACCCTAATCCCCAAGCAAGCCCCCACATTCTCACAAGCCTCCAACGTAGCCTCCTTCCTTTCTTCTTTTCTTTTTTTCTTCTTCTTCTTCCTTCCTTCTTTTTCTTTATTGTTTTTTTTCTTTCTTCTTCATTCATTTGAATTTAAAACTCAGAGGGGGGGGGGGGGGGGGAACACTGTTCCCAGGCCGAGTTCCCCCGCAGCCCTTCAACCACTGTACCCCGCACGTACTGTGCACCGGCGACCGCTGCTCAACCCGAGCTCCCTCTCCGGCGACTGAGCCGACCCGGCCGGCGCTGCTTCGACGCGCCCGGCTGTGCTCCCTCCAGCCCGGCGGCCAACCCCCTTCACTCCCTGTGAACTCCGGCCGGCCGAGTCCCCCTGCACCCGGCCAAGTCCATCTCCGGCGGCCATCCCCATCTATCACCACCACCATCTTCACTTACACCACCAGCCACCTCCCTGCACTCCGCCAACCATCCCGACCCCGCTCCGGCTGAACCTCGGCGACCCCCAACTCACTAACTCCCCTCACCTCTGCACTCCGGCGTTGGCACCCACTGTTCCCGCAGCCGGCCCCCTGCTGCTCGAGAGCTCCCGACTTCCTGTTCAGTTCCTGGCGGCCAACCCCCTTGCTCCCTCCGGCCAGCAAGCCCGGTGGCCGACCCAACACACAGTAAGCTCCTTTCCCTCTCCCTCTTCCTTTCTCAATATATATATGTATATATATATATACATACGTATATACGTATGAGTATATATTAATATATATATATATGTATAGCATTTAGTTAATTAATGTTTAATACAGGTATATGTATTGTATGTATTCAATTAATGTGAAGATATATATATATATATGTATATAAATGCGTATACGTATATTTTGTATGAATTTATGTGTATGTGTATGTTTAATTTTAATTGGTATATATATAACAGTATTTGGTATAAATATATATATGTAGATTTATATTTTCGTATTGGTTTATATATAAATGTAAATTGGTAATGTATAATTTAATATATGTACATGTATATTGTTATTTTTAATAAAATATTAAACATGTGTAAGCATAGTATATATATATATATTAGTATACATATATATATAAACGTATTTTGGTGTATATGTATATGTATATACATTTAATATGATTTATATATATATACATATTTAAAAGAATATGTATATGTGTATTTCCCTTAATTTATATATGTATGTATTTTGGTATAAAATATATAATGTTTGGTATATGTATATATATATTTTGTATATACATGTACTTAATATATATTTTCAAATATGTATAATTAGTATAAATGTATATATATGTATCTTATACATACAATTAATGTATTGTATATGTATTTAATGTGATGTACTAGTATTAGTATATATTTTAATAATAACTTTGACAATATATATATATATTTTTAAAATGTATTTTTAGCATATGTATGAGTATACATATATAATGTTCAACTAGTATAAATCAAATATGTAAATTAAAGGATATATATATATATATATATATATGGTAGGTATTAATGTTGGTTAAAATATGTAATGTGTTTTAGATGTCTGTCTGCTAGATGACCCTAGTTGACCAGTAGCATACCTGGCATAGCCCTGAGTTAGTATTGTTGTGTGTTAGTATAGCTTCTGATTGCAATTATTGTATTGTTATTATATGTTTTTAGGACTGTTGCTTCACCTAGGGGATACTCTGGAACAGGACACCAATAATTACCAGCTAAGGACCCGAGGCAAGTACATTCTCTGATAATTTCCAATTTCTTGATAATTTCTATAAATTCAATAATCTTGAAATATTACAACTGAATCCTTGACACTGTGCTACACGGACTAGTATAGCTTGGATCTGCAGTCATGAGATATTACAATGATTATCGTATTGACATTGTACACGACATGTATATTAGATATCGTACATGATAGATTGGACTTGCTCGTGTATCGTGACGTGTCATGGTTGGATCCACAGTACTAGTTGGGGGCGGGGAAGTAGTTAGTAAGAAATATGATCATAACCTCTTATTGTAGTGTAAAAAAATATAAGTGTTAATCATGCTCTTCACCCATGATTAGCTAGGCCATGTAGCTATCGTACATGTTCCCAAGCCGATCATATTTTGAAACTACTATTTCAAACACTTAGAATAGATTACAGTTCCCTATTTAAATCATATACTACATTACCCGTATATGATACTGTTCCTTGTTCTTTCCATTTTCATACATGCACTGACTGTACCATGTTGCCTATTGCTCGTCTCTTTACATTGCCTGTCTTTCTTTACTTGCCATTGCATTTATTTCACTGTCTTCTCAGTAGCTAGCATTACATGTTTATTGCCTTATAGTCCTTATCAATTAAATGGAACTGTTATTTGAGATTTGTACTTTGCTCCTTCCTGACTGGAAACATTTTTCCAGACTATGCCTTAGAGGACCGCTGTCCGACACTTTATGGACCATATGGTGAGTAGCTGCAGACTTGGTAGATTAGTTGTGATTCCGGGAGGTCTAGCCGAAAATTACTATTTTTGTTAGTTCTTTTAGCAGACTATTGGTACCGGATTTGTCTCCGGCATTTTATTGAGACTTGGATATTTGTTGAGTTAGATTATTACTTCAGACTTGTGTTGTATTTAATTTTTGTTTAATATCTTATCGTGCTGTAATCCTGTGATTGAGTATGTGTACATTTTATTCGTGTCATCCGTGCCTCCTTATGGAGATTGGATGCTTGTGTGAGATTGGCTAGATAGTATCATGACCTTGACAGCGTTCTACCGCCGATGCTGCGACGTAGGCTGGACGTACATACGTACTCGTGCCCCTATACCGGGTGCAGGTCGTGACAGTAGGCATAGAAGCTGAGTAGGCGTAGAAGCCTGATGGCAAAGAAGCCGAATAAGCACAGAAGGCCGAATGAGCATAGAAGCCGAACGAGCATAGAAGTTGACAAGGCGTAGAAGCCGAGCGGACACAGAAGATGAATAGGCGTAGAAGCCGCTGCGTAACGTGCCAGAGTGGTCGTAGAGGCCGAGCAGTCACAAAAGCTGAATGGGCGTAGAAGCCGAGGTGATGTAGACGTCTTTAGCCGAAATCACGGCTCTTGGAGATATAATCAAATCTCTCGCATTAAATGCCGATATCCACCATCATCATTAATTGCAGAGACGTGTTCTGAAGGCCTGCCACCGTTCTGAGCATTTAGGTGCAGAGGCGTGCCTCGAGCCCTGTTCAAAGAGCAGCCTTTGATATGGCAGTCTGTTTGTCTTCTGTGGAGCGTAAACAGTTCTCGTCTGCCTGTGTAAAATAAGGCAGCGTATCCCCTTGTACGCGTAAAAGCAGCCTCCACTGAGGGGATGTCAGTAAACGACGGTTTGGTGATATTTAATCAAATCCTCTGCATTAAATGCAGATATCCGCCATCATACTGTGGGGCGCGTCCCGAGTAGTCTGGCATCTTTCCAGCCGTCGTCTGGGTAGCCGTGCAGCACTTTTTGTCAGGAGTCAGATGTCAGGTTCACTGCATGACTTGACAGGTTCATTTCGGGGAAGACGAAGCATTCCTCTTACGCTTTAACGCTGCTTTGAAAGCGGATTAGTTTTACGCCATGGAGGCGATGAAGCACCCAGTCTACGCTGAAGCGGCCTGGACATACAGCATTTACGCGTATGGTCCCATCATATTTTACGCCGTGCTCAGCGAAAAAGCTCCGTTGCACTCTTGATGGCCTTGAGGTCCCCTGCTTATGCTGCCCTGCATCACCATGTTGCGTAGAACTATCCAGCGTATTTTTCATGCTTCTACAAGACCCCCTTCAAAGCTTTCAAATTTCTTCAGAATTTGGAACGCTTTGAATGAAGCATGAACCGCTCCTCGTAACTCAAAATATTTCTGAATGGAGCGTTTGAAACGATCGATCCTGATTTTATGGCAGATTTATTGGGGACCGGAGTGACCTCTCTCGCCTATAAAAGGCTGAGGAGTTTAACATGTTCTTCCCGAATTCCTTTTGCCACACAAGGATGATCGCCGGAGTCCGTCGGGTCGATCTGAGGAAGAAGAAGACCATGTTCTTCTAGCATGTAAGGAGCCGAAAAAGACGGCATCTTCGAGCAAGTCTCATCTACAACGATGGATCATGGAAGGATATCATAGCCTCCTTTGCTCGGGATAATCAACAACTTTGTATGGTGGTTCTTCGGGAGAGACGAAGGGTCGTATTAGACCACAGCGCTTACAAGTGGCGCCTTCTCCCGTTACCTCCGGTGACGAGAGTCATACAGACTAGCTCTGTCCCGGCTTGAGTGGCGGTGGTCTGTAGGACAGCAAGTTTACCCTGCTTTCCTTTTGTTGGAGGATGGATCTATGCCCAGTTTTGTATCCTCCCGCCATTGATCATCTTCTTGGAAGAAGAGGAAGACCATAACCAACGTGAGAACCTGTCAGAACAGCTTCTCGGTGCGATCTTCGGATGATGATGAGGAAGCCCTTTGTAGACAGGGTTTCCCTCAGATATAATCATGAAAATGAAGAAAAACCCTTGTAGATTGGATTTCCCTCATATGTAATCATTACTTTAATCTTTAATAAAATCGTCTTTCTTCTTCATATGATCATCTTGCCATACTTTGCTGTGAAGTCTGAATGTGTGCAGCTTCGACACGTCTGATTCTTTACGCCGACTCTGTTTAGAAAGAGTGCTAGGTCCTGTCCTGTCTTTTACGCATAACTAGAGATGCGTAGAAAACCGCTTTAGCACTCTGTTTAGAAAGAGTGCTAGGTCCTGTCCTGTTTAGAATTCTGAACTGCTGCTTCTGATGAACAAAAATTCTTTGTTCAGACATCATCTTCAAGAATGATTTCTCAAAAATCCCTTCGAACATGGTCGAGAAATGGCTGTCAAACTGAGTTGCCATCTTGATAGATGAAATATTCAGACTGGAGTCTGGATGAACTTCGAATCGACCCATGAAGAAGAGTAGTTTTTTAATGTTGAACTCTGCATGCTTCGTATACTTGGGATATCTTGAGGTCAAGAACGAGTATCCTCTGTGTGAACTCTTTGCAATTGACCGCTTTTGAGGACCGTTCAGATGTACGCGTAATCTGGCCGGCGTATCCTTCAGATGTGCGGGAAGTCGTGAAGCGTGAAATCATTAGTCTGCAGCTTCTGAGCATAAACTAAACACCATCGAGCGTGAAATCATAGACTTGTAGTTCCTGAGCGTAAGGTCGTAGGTTTGTAGCCTCTCGAGCATAAAAGCTACTGAGCACAAAGGCATCTGGGCGTAAAACTCGACTTGTAGCCGTCGAACGTAAAGCCGTAGATTTGTAGCTGTCGAGCGTAGAAAGCTCCTTAGCGTAGAACTGTAGATTTGTAGCTTCTGAAAAGAAAAATTTTCCGAGCGTGAAGTCTCGGATCTGTTGCTTCTGAGCGTAAACTAAGCGCCACCGAGCGTGAAATCATCGATTTGTTATCTGCTGGCATGAAGTCGTAGGATTGTGGCCTCTCGAGCATAAAAGCTACAGAGCACAAAGGCATCCGGGCGTAAAACCATAGACTTATAGCTTGCGAGCGTGAAACCGTAGATCTGTTGTTGTCGAGCGTGGAAAGCTCCTTAGCGTAAGAATTGCTGACCTGCTTTGCGCGAAAAAACTTTTCGAATTTGCTGACTGTCCGTCTTCTCTGAATAATAGGCTGACATAGGACCCAATCATAACTGAATATTAATTAGGAGATTTGGTTCGGGGTTCGAGGAGTCCATCCGAACTCTATATATATCCTAAATTTTCTGAGAGAAAAACTTTTCATCCGTCTTCTGCGAAAGAAATCCTCCGACTGTTCGAGCTCTTCTCCGAGTCTTCTCTGAGTCTTCAAAGTTTTCAGTAATGGCCTCTAAGCAATCCTCCTCCTCTAAGGGAAAGAAGATTGATTCCTCTTCTCGTTCTTCTGCCCAAGCAGGAGTGCCTCCGGTTGGACAGGGCGAACCCCATTCTGAGCTGAGCATCCCACCGATGAGCAGTGTACCCGGCCTGATAGGTAGAGCTTTTGGGACGAATGAGAACGACTGAAAATTCCTTCGCATACGTTGAACGTGACCGCGCTAGGTCGTCTTATGTGCTTATGGCTTGAGGAAGATGATGCACGGAGACGTTTTATCTTTTACGCCCACATTTCTAATATGTCAGCGTAAAAACTCTAGATTTTCGCAGTTGAGCGTAAAAAGCTTTGACTGTCGAAAACTTGGTGTATATTGTATAATTTTGAACTTTTACGCTTGTGGATGAAAATTCTGGCGTAATAGCTCGAACCTTGGTAGTCTGGCGTAAAGCACAGACAGTATACTGCCGACTTGAATTTTACGCTTCTGGAGGACAATTCCGGCGTAAACGATCAAGTTTGTACAGTCTTGGCGTAGAGCTCAGACCGTTGCCTCTTGGCATGTGCTGCGATATTTGTAACGTCTAGTATAAAACTGACATATTTTTCTCGTACCCTTGCAGTTAACTTGGGCGAGTCTCCGCTAGCCGAGGTGATGGATTCTGCCGCCGGGCTGCTGCACTCCAACTATCTGGAGGATCTGTCCCATGTGATATTTCCTATCTCCGAACCCCAATACCCCAAAGGAAGGGAAATCTTGATATCGGCTCAAGGTGAGCGAACGCTACTGAACATGATTAATGGAGAGCCTTTGACGTATGTAGACGGGGACCAGTATATAAAGCCGGCCTTTCTTTTCGGGGACATGATTGATAAGCAGTCCCAGACGAAGCCAAAGAAAGAACTTTGGGTTTTCCCTGCCGGGAAGTTGGTCTTGAGTCTGCCCAAGATGCCAAGAGATTATCCCATCTCGACATTCTTCCATGCTACACATCCCAGGAAGATGGTATAGACGCTGACTCCCGATCTTCACGGTAGGCCGGGGAAGATCTTCTATTAGAAAGGATCTGGCCTATTTGTCTGCCGCCCTTCCGATCCTGTAACGTTGTTCAGGGGGTTGTACCCGGGCAGTGTCCCGAGTGAAGACAGCTTGGTGCTCCAGCCGGTACAATTGCCGACCTTTTGCAATAATTTTATGGGGCGCGGAGGAGTATACCACAAGGCGAATCCTCGATGCAATGGTTGGATAACCCTAATAAATCTTCGATGGGCTCGCTTAGTTGATTGGGCCCTGGAGCATTTTCGGATTGAATTGGAGAACATCGGTCTGTTGGCAGCTGTGAGTGCCACCAGCGTTGGGTTACCTCCTAACCCTAACCTGTTTTTGGCACTGATGGAGCGATACATTTCGCTCACCGGGACTTTCGCCACTCCGCTGGGGGAGTTGGGATTGGCCCTTCATGAGATGGCAGAGATCTCGAGACTGCCGATGGGGGATACTCCGTATGAAGAGTATGTTCCCACGAACCGGGAATTGGGGAATTCAGACCCTCGGGTAGTGGAAGTGTATCAGAAGCTGATGTGCCACTACCTTTCTTGCACCGCCTTCTATGCTGAGCCTTCAGATTTGGCTCACACCAGTAAATGGACGTCTTACCTCTTTTTTCACCGGGCTAGGGCTGCTCAGCCGGAGAAAGTCTTAGAGGTCAAGGATGAGCCTGTGGATCCTCTGAGCGTACTGACTGCTCAGGAAGTCGACGATCTCCTGGAGGATGCTAGGGCTCCAGATCAGATCCTCGTCGAAGGGATAGGAAAATATCCTGCAGGTACTAAGGCCTACAACTATCTGATGCATTGCCGCAGGGCTCTATCCAAGGAAGCTAAACTGGCTGGCTTCCTCTTTATATGGCTGCGCCAACTGGTGGTACCCGGTATTGCATCTGCAGATCGTATTCACTGCAACACCTTGTGGCCTGCAGTGTGTCTAGTGTTTGGGGCGAGACTGGGCTTGCTCCCTGCTATGGTGTGCCGCATACAAGCTGGCCTGAGGGCGATGACTGAGGCGCTGCTCGCTGATGAAGCTCGACGTGAAAGCTTTCCCCTGGTGGAATTACCATACCTATATTTGATGGGATGGTTAATTCTCCATAACCCCTGGGTGATGTCTCCCGGTTCCGGCAGTAGCTTGGGGGGGAGTTTCTTTCTGAATTACAAGAAATCTTTTTGGAATGGGCTCACAGTTTTAGACTGTCGGCGGGTGCTGCATTGCGGTCATAGCTGGAAGCTCCTTTGCAGTGTCCCCTCTGTTCATCGCAACCAATCGGGGATTAGGCTTGAGGACTCAGGTAGAGATAAGACCACTCTTTCTCTTTAAGCCTTCAATTGTTTGGTCTGCATTAGACCTTCCCACATGCTGTATAGAAGTGAAGATCACTGCTTCTTCGAACCCTACCTGCCTAGTCGGTTTGCCAAGCAGTTTGGGTATGATCAGTTGCATGTGGGCAATGCCGTCACCAGCTTCAGGTCCAGAGGTGGACTCATCGATGGAGCGAGGGGATGGCGATATTTTATCATGGGCTGCACCGGGGCAATTTTTATTATGCCCTTCGTCATACCCTCCACGGAGCTGCGTATCCTACATTCGTATGCCCAGTTCTATGTGGCAATGAACACCTCCCATCGCAATTTTGATATGGGTGGAAGTTTTAGGGTGCCCTCTTCCAAACCTGGGGGAAGGGTTGAAGTCCCCTCAATTTTTTTTGACGAGGGTGACGAGTTCGCTACTCTGGATGAGCCTCTCGTATCGGTACCGAGGGGTGAAATACCTTCGCCTGCAGGGGCGTTGGTAGTCTCCGGGAAATGAAGGGCTCTCGCTCTGAAGGAGGCTTTCCCTCGTAAGAGGACGAAGAGGATGGTTACTCGTCCTCTCCAGATTCCTGGCATTGAGGCTCCTGGAAGTGAGCCTGCTTCTCCCTATGTCGGGGATGATTCTTTGATTGGGGGTTCCTCGCCTTTTAGAGAGGAACCTTCTACAGTTTCGGCCGGTGGCATCGGAGAATCTCAGTTGGAGGCTGCTACCGCTGCTACTGCTTCAGGTAGTGGAACGAAGTCGCCTTCGAGGCTGGTTATAAGATTCCATATACCTTTATCCGGATCAGCATTTGGAGAGGCCCCTGCCGTGCCCGTCAGTGCTTTTAGCGAGATTCCAGTTGATGAGCCTCAAGTGGATCTCGACGAAGGCCTGGAAGAGTATTTGCCAGTGTCAGTTAGCAGGCCCTTGTCTCCAGGTATGACAGCTTGCCTAGCATTGCTGTTGTCTTTTTGTGCCTCTTTTTTTAAGAAAATTAACATCATGTTTGACATTAACTTCCTCTTGTCTTCTTCTCAGGGGACGACCTCTTCGGGGAGGGCAATGCATATGCGCCCTTGGTCTCCTTGTCAGGTTCTAGCATTGATACGGAGGTGCCTGGTTTTGAATGGGAAGCATCTTCGGGTGCCGGCTCGCCTGCCGACGAGGCTTCGATACCTCAAGAGGACGACCCTGTCGTTGCGACAACGCCTCCTTCGAGTATGCTGGTTACTTCGTCTGGTGTTGCGGCTTCCTCTTTTGTCGCACCCCCTGTCGTGACGAGGAATGTGGCCACGTCGATCGCGGCTGCCTCTGGAGCGAGGTTCGACAACATTGCAGCCACTCCCAGCGTACATTCGGGCCTAGCTGAGCTGACCGAGCAATATGCCGGTATCTTCTACAACACTTTGACAACGCTGATATCAATGGTGTTGGAGAAGAATCTGAATTTTGAGCGTCAGAAGAGGTCCTCTCAATTTTTGATAGAGGCAATCAGGGACCTTGGCAATACTGGTTTAGCTGACGCCCTGGCGGAGGTAGTTAATGGTTTGGAGCAACCCATTAATGAATACTCGCAGCTATCCCAAGATAGTGTTGACAATTTGGTCCGGCATGAATACGACTCGCTGACTGCAAGGCTGGAAGAGTTGGAAGCTCTGAGCAGGTCCCTCGAGATGCGGCAGCAGGAGATGAGCGACGAGCACACCCTCTTAAAGTGTGTTGTTCCCCAGTTGGCCAAGAGTAAAGCTGAACATGAGAAAAATAAAGCGAGGGTCCGTAAGTTGGAGGCTGAGCTTGCTTTAGCGAAGGAGTGGTCTCGTGCTTTAGCCGCCGGTGTGCATGTATTACAAAGCCAGATGGAAGAAGCTCAACAGAACTTGGCATATGCGAATGCCATGCACGCCGCTCTTACACATTCTCTGTCTGATTTATCCGGCTTGAATGGTGAGGAGACGAGATGGGAGTGAGCTGGAGCTGCCATTTTGGACTCCTGGAATGAGAAGATGGCCAGACTGGCCCAGCAGATTCGCGATTTGGCCGCTCCCCCTTCATGATGTACTTTTGCTTTTGCTTTTCAATGTACTTTCGCTCTTTTTTGGGGAATAATAAAGAGGCTTTTCATCTGACTTTGTGGACCCGTCATTTCGGAATGTAAATGACGGGTTTGGGTGAGAGTAATATCAGAGGTAGTATGGACGTGATAGTCTCTCCGTAAACTTTTAGCAGGGCGCATCTATTCAGGGGTCATATGGACATGATAGAGTATGACCCAACTAGTTTCGTTTTGGAAGTAGTTTTGTCAGAATGAGATTTTTGCCTTTATTCCACTTGAGCAGAGGAGGTTAAGCATAGTACCTTTCAGGAATTTGCCATTGATAGGAGCCATTAGTAGGTCTCCATTAGGATGTGCTAACCTGAAAGCGCCGTTTGAGAACGTTGTCTCGATCACGTAAGGGCCTTCCCATTTGGGCTGAAATTTGCCCTTGCTCCTGTGAGTGAGAATCATTGGCCTTCTTACAGCTAAGACTAGCTCGTCAACTTTGAACACTCTTTCCTTTACTTTTTGATAAAAAGCTCTAGAAATGCGCGCTTGATAGAACGCGATGCTCTATTGAGCTTGAAGGCGTTTCTCGTCTAATCCTTCTAGCTCTTGAAGCCTTAAAAGATTATTCTTTTCCCGAGTTAACTCATTGGCGACTACTATCCTGAGTGACAGGATTTGGATTTCGATGGGAAGAACTGCTTCACTCCCGTAGACCAGTGAGAACGGGGTGCAACCTGTCGGCGCTCGGACCGTTGTGCGGTATGCCCAGAGACATTCTCCCAGCTTCTCGTTCCAATCTTTTTTGTTCGAAGAGACGAACTTCTTCAAGAGTTTGATAATGGTTTTGTTGAAGGCTTTCGCCAAACCATTAGCAGCTGGATAATACGCCGTAGAGGCGACATTTTGTATCCGATTTTTATCGCAAAATCGATGAAACGCTTGGCTGATGAACTGAGGCTCATTGTCATGGATTATCCTTCGGGGAATCCCAAAGTGATAAATAACGTAATGCTTGATTAAGCTAATCACATTGGATGTTTTTATCTCAGCGAGAGGGATCGCCTCTGCCCATTTGGAGAAGTAACCCGTGATGGCCAGTATGAACCGGTGACCTCTGGAAGAAGACGGGTGAATAGGACCAATGATGTCCATACCCCATGCTTCAAAAGGCCAGGATGCAACCGTAGGATGTAGATGTTCAGACGGCTGGTGTATAAAGTCTGCATGGACCTGACAGGCCTTGCATCGTTTGGCTTACTTGATTGCGTCTGCGATCATAGTGGGCCAGTAATAGCCCATTCTCCTGATACGATCTTGTAGTTTAGGACCGGGTTGATGCGCCCCGCATATGCCGTCGAGAGCTTCGTGGACGATCTGTTGTGCTTCGTCATTAGAGAGACATCTCAATAGCAGTCCGTCGTAGGTCCGACGATATAGGCATTGTGAAGATGCATCGAAGTAGAAGCGTAATGATCGTCTTTTGACGGATGCTGCTTCTTTAGGGTCCTCCAACAAGATTTTGTATGCCATAAAATCTATAAAGTGACTTCTCCAATCTCTCGTAGGAGGATCGGTGTTCACAGCGTAACTGCGTTAGATGTGAGCGTTGTTCTTCACGCAAAATAGATCTCTGTTAAGAAGGATTACCGAATTCTGCCTTCTTATAGGAGTAGCTAAATCTGCAGCTAGACTGGCTAGGGCATCAGCTTCTAGATTCTGAGATCGAGGTACATGCTCTAGGAAGAATCTCTTGAATGTCACGGCTATCTCGACCGTTGCTTAGTGATAGGGGATGAGGTCTGGATTCCGGACTTCATATATTCTCCTGACTTGATTGACGATAAGCAGAGAATCACCAAAAGCTTCCAGAGATTTGACCCCCAGCTCTTTAGCGACTTGGAGCCCGATTAGTAGAGCGTTGTACTCTGCCACATTGTTGGAATAAGGCTCGTTAAGAGAGTATGCTCGATAGATGACGAGTTTATCGGGAGTAACCAGGATAATTCCTACCCCTGAAACCATATTTCCTTTGGGACCAGTCCTGGAGGCGCCGTCAAAGAACAGTTGCCATGGGTCACTTTCTATTGCGGAACTACATTCTGCAACTTCGTCGGGAATGTTCTCGTATAATTTGGAGGCCTCCGGGATCGGATGAGCAGCTAGGAAGTCAGCCAATGCTTGGCCTTTGATGGACTTCTGAGGGACGTACACCATGTCATATGGTGTCAATAACATCACCCAAGTTGCGAGTCGGGAGTTAAGAACACTTGGCTTGTTCATCAGTACCCGAAGAGGATTGATCTTGGAGATGATGTGAATAGTCTGGCCGGTGACTTAGTGCTGCATCTTCTGGATAGCGAACATCAGAGCCAAACATTCTTTTTCCACCGGATTGTACCGATGCTCAGCTCCGATCATTATTCTACTTAGATAGTAGATAGCCTGTTCATGTCCCGTATCATTTTTTTATGCAAGAAGAGCTCCCAGGGAATGGTCCATCGCTCGAATGTACAGGAAGAATGGTCTTCCTACGACGGAAGGCACCAGAACTGGCGGACTAGTGAGGTAGCGCTTGATATCCCCGAACGCCTGCTGACAGGCTTCGTCCCATATGAAGGATACACCTTTCTTCATGAGGCGAGAAAAAGGCTGGCATCTTCCAGAGTGGTTGGATATGAATCTCCGGATATAGGCTAGACGAACTTGAAATCCCCTGAGTTCCCTCAGATTACGGGATGATCGCATTTCCATGATGGCCTTGACTTTATCAGGGTCCACTTGAATGCCTTTGGCGGTAATGACAAATCCCAAAAATATGCCACTAGATACACCCAGAAAGGACTTTGTAGGATTTATTTTGAGTTGATGTTGGCGCATCAGCTCAAATACCGTCTTTAAGTCTTGGATGTGATTGACCCTGAGGCAACTTTTGACAGCTATATCGTCTACGTAATATTCTACTATTTTGCGTAAATGCTTGTGGAATATGTTACTCATAGCCCGTTGGTAAGTAGCTCCGGCGTTCTTCAACCCGAAGGGCATGACCATATAGCAATATACCCCCAGTGGTGTCCAGAAGGCAGTATGCTTCTCGTCTTCAGGATGCATCTTGATTTGATTGTATCCTGAGAATTCGTCCATGAAAGACATACGTTCGAATCCGCAGGTATTGTCGATCATGACGTCTGTGATGGGAAGAGAAAACTCGTCCTTGGGGTAGGCTGCGTTCAGATCTCGGTAATCGATACAGACTCGCACTTTCTCATTCTTCTTCATGACCGGGACAACATTGGCGACCCAGTCGGGATATTGTTCCTCCCGGATGAAACCGCAGGCTATCAACATCTTGACTTCAGCTTCAATGTCGTCCATCATATCCGGGCAGAACCGGCGTTGGTGCTGCTTCACAGGCTTTGAATCGGGCAATATGTTGAGTTTATGAGTAGCCACCTTCGGATCAAGTCCTGGCATATCCTCATAATTCTATGCAAAGACGTCGATGTATTCTTTTATCAGTTGAATGACTTCTCCCCTTTCGGCTGGGAACGATTGTTACTGATAAATATCGACTTTGGTGATAGTTTATCCCCAACATTAATCTGGATAACTTCATCTTTGGTGGGAGGTTCTCTCTGCTCGAAGCGGAATTCCCACAGTGTATCCATTTGCTGAGCCCAAGTGTCATTCTCGAATAGTTCAGATTCTTGTTCGTCTGATTCGAAGGGATCCGTCACTACCAAATTTACTGGTAATGTTTGTTCGAGAGCACGAGATGAGTTGAAGGGTGACGAGCCATCTTAAAAAGGGAAAAGGATATCCTCATCTGACTTGGAAGTCGTAAGGGAGGTGGTATACCCTAACCCGAAACGAGTTTGTTGATAGTGGGGATTGCCGTGCGGCGGTATTCGTCTGCCTTTCCCATAGTTGAGACCTGGCTTCAGTTTTAAGTCATAACCCATATTTTGCATGATCTTTAAGGCTTGCGGGCTATACCTGTGAACTTGTATTTCACCAGCATCGTCATCGAAGGAATCTTCTTGTATAGTCGATTCGTTGCACGTTCGGCCGAAGACTATTGAATGCTGACGGCTGCGGGCAGGCAGAACAATGACGATAGAGTCCTCATGGGGTCCAAATGTCGCGACGACATTGGATGATGACGCTACTTCCCATATGTACGGATGATAGGAATCTATAGCTTCCAAGAATTTTTGCGCTATAGGTTCTATATCGTCATGGGGAGAGAATTCCTGATTTAGAATCCGAGCGTTGATATACTGGAAAAGAGGATGTTTATTATCATCTGGAACTCCGTTCTTGGCTGCATTTATATCAGCCGGCTGCTTGTTGCGTCGAAGGATGATGACCAAGGGTGGAGGCTCATGTCTGCTGAGAGGTAATATGGACATGGCAGTTTTTTGTGGACTTAACACTACTAGCGTACTTATGACTAAGTACGGGGGTTAAGTGTAGATGGCAACCTACATCAGAAGATAGTGGATAGCCGAAAGTTTATTCAGAGGTAATATGAACATGACAAACTTTTGATCGTGACTCCTTTGGAGATGGAGGTACATGTCTGCTCAGAGGTGATATGGATATGGCAGTTTTTTGTGGACTTAACACTGCTGGCGTACTTATAACTAAGTACGGGTGTTAAGTGTAGATGGCAACCTATATCAGAAGATAGTGGATAGCCGAAAGTTTATTCAGATGTAATATGAACATGACAAACTTTTGATCGTGACTCCCTTGGAGATGGAGGTACACGTCTGCTCAGAGGTGATATGGACATGGCAGTTTTTTGTGGACTTAACACTATTGGCGTACTTATGACTAAGTACGGGTGTTAAGTGTAGATGGCAACCTACATCAGAAGATAGTGGATAGCCGAAAGTTTATTCAGAGATAATATGAACATGACAAACTTTTGATCGTGACTCCTTTGGAGATGGAGGTACACGTCTGCTCAGAGGTGATATGGACATGACAGTTTTTTGTGGACTTAACACTGCTGGCGTACTTATGACTAAGTACGGGTGTTAAGTGTAGATGGAACCTATATCAGAAGATAGTGGATAGCCGAAAGTTTATTCAGAGGTAATATGAACATGACAAACTTTTGATCGTGACTCCTTTGGAGATGGAGGTACACGTCTGCTCAGAGGTGATATAGACATGGCAGTTTTTTGTGGACTTAACACTGCTGGCGTACTTATGACTAAGTATGGGTGTTAAGTGTAGATGGCAACCTACATAAGAAGATAGTGGATAGCCAAAAGTTAATTCAGAGGTAATATGAACATGACAAACTTTTGATCGGGAAAATTTTCTATAGAGTGATTTTTTTTTTCTTTGAAGGATCCACTGGGAAAACCTTTTAGGGACTCATCGTCTGGTATTTTTCTGTATTGATCGTTCCCTTATTTATAAATGCAAAGTGATGACCTTGGCGTCGATCAATTCCTGAATTCTCCCTTTTAGTACATAGCAGGCCCTTGTAGGGTGATGGGTGTACCGATGGAAGAGGCAAAAATCAGGGTCATCGACTCCGCCGGCACTCTCAGGGTATCTACTGTCGGGTAGCTGAAGTTACGTTCCTCCCTCAATATATTGAAGATTTCAATTATGTCATCTTCTTTGAAGGAGAAAGTCCCTTTTGGTCGTAGGGCTCATGATGCCCTAGTTTCACGGTCTTCCGGGAAGATTGCCGTTGTTGCATCATCTTCGAATCTTGAGGACATTTTGCCCCTAGCCTTGGATGCTGCCTTGTTTTGTCGAGGTGAGTTACCCCCAGACATGCCGCGGCCTCCAGCCATAGAAACTGATTCGGCAGGAGCCGCCTCTGGTTGTACAGGATTAGATTTTGGAGTTTTGGATTTTGTAAGAGATGCAGTATATCCCAACCCGAAACGAGATTGTTGATGGTGAGAATTACCCCGCAACGGTGTTCGTCTACCTATTCCATTGTTGAGGCCTTGTTCAGCTTCAAATCATAACCCATGCTTCGCATAATATTTAATGCTTGCGGGCTATATCGGTGGGTTTGTATCCTGCCAGTTTCAGACTCGCGAGATTCTTTCTGTATGATCAGGGTATCCCGTCTGCGACCGAAGATTATTAGATGCTGATCGTCGCGAGTTAGTGGAATAACAAAGATGGAATCTTCATGTGGTCTACCTGTTATGACGACTTTAGACGTTGACGTATCTTCCCATAAGATCTCTCCGCGTTTGACCGTTAGGGGAACTGATGTCCGTTTATGACTTTTGCTTTTGTGTTTCTGGATTAGATAATCCCGTAGGTCGGGAGAATTTACAGAAAAAGACGAAGAAGACTGCTCGTTCCTTCGGTTCGCCGTGGTAGGTATGCGGACGATGGGGACCATAGTCTTCCTTGTGCCACCCGTATACAAAAGATCGGCCATTTGGGTGGCGGATAATCTCCAAGGGGTGTGTCTTTCCGTCAATCGAGCCTTCTGTACGCTTAGGGACTTCGCCTGGCGTAATTTCGAGCTTCGCTCTGGTTGGCGTAAGGCTGAGGATTTCCTCAGGCGGCCATCAGCTTCTCACATAATTTGGAGGGCGGGTAGATTGTTCCCTTGCTGGCGTACATGCCGAGAAGTTAAGTAGCTTGCCGCTTGCTTTCCCTTGCGGAGATCACAGGGGTCATCTGGTTCCCCGTAAAGGTCAGATGTTGTCTTACGCGCGGAGCGTACTTTGTACTTCCGATTTGGCGCTGAGGCATCATCAGAAGTTTTGTCTATTCTGCCACGGAAGGGAGACTGGTTTCTACGTGTAGAGCGTATTGGGTACCTCTGGGTTAGCACTGAGGCTTTGCCCGAAGTTTTATCTGTACCGCGCGTAGCGGGAGACTAGTTTCTACGCGCAGAGCACAGTGGATACTTCTGGGTTAGCGCTGAGGCTTTGCTCGAAGTTTTGTCTGTACTGCGCGTAGCGGGAAACTGGTTTCTACGCGTGGAGCACAGTGGATACCTCTGGGTTAGCGCTGAGGCTTTGTCCGAAGTTTCGTCTGTACCGCGCATAGCGGGAGACTGAATTTTACGTGCAGGGTACGGAGGGAGCAATGCTGCAACCTCATTGGTCGGAGAGATCGGAGAGGTTGGAGAGATCGGAGAGTTTATAGGAATGATAGTGGATGTATTGGGCATCCAGACCTTGTGCAGCTTCCTGTTGTTTTATACAGAGAGAGAGTGAGAGCTACCCCCCGTCCGAAGCATGTCTTCGTAGGCAGACTGGTCGAACTGGACGACCAGTATCTTCTTCACGGATCCCATGGATACCGCATCGTGTTGAGCAATCGCTTCCTCATCAGAAGAGAAAGATGTCCCCAGCAGAGTCGCCATCTTATTTGTGGTATTAAACGAAAGAACGAAATGTATATAATACGAGGTTTGAACGAAACTCGCCTTCTTTGGTTTACAAACAAACTTGTACAATTTGATCCTATACGAGGATGTAGGAGTATAATTTATTTAATATGGGTAGATGATTGCTATAGGTGTCTGATCTGCAGTCGATCACTTTAGCCCTTGGACTACACGATGGTGAAGAAGTGGCGTGGAAGACGGAAAGCAGCTTCGTAGGTGGCGAAAGAGGATGGATGCACGATGCCAATGTCGTCGATCGCTACTCTTTGCCTGAGCTCTGGATGCTTCTCTCTCTCTCTCAAAGACTCTTCGATCTCTCCTCAATCTCTAATGTTTCGACCCGTGGTTCGATCTTCTTTCAAAGTTTCGACCTTGTTCGATTTTTAAAGTCTCGACCTGTTCCTCTGTTGATAGAGATCTCTATTTATAGAGTTTTGGTGACAGTGACCACTCAATCGGTGTGGAAACAGAGTAGTGGAAATTACAACACCCTTTTACACAACGGTTAAAATAACTAAAGCCTGCGTATAGATGACCTTTTGAATGAGCGTGTGATGCGGGTCTAACTAAGGGACAAAATGCGTATAATTGCTACGAAGATCATGGCGTAGAAGCCACGTAGGTAGGTATCCTTCGTGTAGAAGAGGTTGGCATAGAAACCAATGTCTGTCACCATGGCGTAGAAGCCAAGTAGGCATAAAAGCCGAGTAGGCGTAGAAGCCTGATGGCATAGAAGCCGAATAAGCACAGAAGGCCGAATGATCATAGAAGCCGAACGAGCATAGAAGCTGACGAGGCATAGAAGCCGAGCGGACACAGAAGCTGAAAGAGCATAGAAGCCGCTGCGTAACATGCCAGAGTGGTCGTAGAGGCCGAGCAGTCACAAAAGTTGAATAGGCGTAGAAGCCGAGGTGATATGGACGTCTTTAGCCGAAATCACGGCTCTTGGAGATATAATCAAATCTCTCGCATTAAATGCCGAGATCCGCCATCATCATTAATTGCAGAGACGTGTTCTAAAGGCATGCCACCGTTCTGAGAATTTAGGTGCAGAAGCGTGCCTCGAGCCCTGTTCAAAGAGTAGCTTTTGACGTGGCAGTCTGTTTGTCTTCCGCGGAGCGTAAACAGTTCATGTCTGCCTGTGTAAGACAAGGCAGCATATCCTCTTGTACGCGTAAAAGCAGCCTCCGCTGAGGGGATGTCAGTAAACGACGGTTCGAGGATATTTAATCAAATCCTCTGTATTAAATGCAGAGATCCGCCATCATACTGCGGGGCGCGTCCCGAGTGGCCTGCCATCTTTCCAGCCGTCGTCTGGGTAGCCGTGCAGCACTTTTTGTCAGGAGTCAGATGTTAGGTTCACTACGTGACTTGACAGGTTCATTTCGGGGAAGATGAAGCATTCCTCGTACGCTTTAACGCTGCTTTGAAAGAGGATGAGTTTTACGCCATGGAGGCGATAAAGCACCCCGTCTACGCTGAAGCGGCCTGGACATACTGCATTTACGCGGATGGTCCCATAATATTTTACGCCGTGCTCTGCGGAAAATCTCTGTTGCACTCTTGATGGTCTTGAGGTCCCCTGCCTACGCTGCCCTGCATCACCATGTTACGTAGAGCTATCCAGCGTATTTTTCATGCTTCTACAGCTAGTATCGAGATGTTACCATTCAAGGCTTTATATAGACGGAGATATCGCACTCCTCTATCTTGGGATGATATTGGTATGAGAGTATTATTAGGACCAGAGATGATTGTGGATGCAGCCGTGAAGCTGAAGCTCATTAGAGATAGACTTCGGGTGGCGTAGGATAGACAGCAGTTTTGGATCGATAGCCACCGGAGACTTTTGGAGTATGAGATATAGATTTTGTTTATATTGCTTGTGATTATATTGATTTAGGTTTAGTGTTAAGGCTGTATTTTTTTCTAGGTTGGCGATCTGGTGTTCTTGCGGATTTCTTAGACACGGGGCACGATTTACTTTGGTGGAGGCGGAAAGCTTAGTCCACGGTACCTCGGACTCTTGATATTCTTCCGAGGGTCGGTGCAGTAGCCTACTTATTATACTTATGGCCTGCACTAGAGGGGGTGCATGATGAGTTCCATATGTCGCAGCTTAGACGGTATGTGGCAGATCCGAGTCACGTATTGGATTACTTAGAGATTGAGGTAGGTCCGACTCTCAGCTACCTAGAGTAGCTAGTGGAGATTCTGGATCACAGGAAGAAGGAGTTGTAGAACCAGACGATCCCCTTAGTACGCGTCGCGTGGGGGCATCACTCTCCGAGAGAGTCTACCTGGGAGAGGAAAGCTGAGATGTGCTAACAATACCGTTATATTTTAGAATCGTGAGGTATCATTCTTTTTTGCTTATTGTAGTATTAGTTCTTCCTCAAATTTTGAGGACAAAATTTTTCTAAGGAGGGTAGACTTGTCACTACCACATTTATAGATGAAGACATTCTTGTTATTTAGCATATTTATTATTTAGTAAATAAATATTTATATTATGTGCTATTTATTAATTATATTTAGTTGTGCTATTTACTTATTTGTTAGTGGGCTAGCCTATATTTATTTGGACTTGTCATTAGTGGACCCATTAGAATGTTATGACAATTTAGCCTAATATTAGACTAGGCCCATTAGACCCATTACCTTAATTAATTAGGGAGATTAGATTAGTTTAATAAAGAATTATAAGCTTCCTAATATAGCCCTTCCTAATTAAACCACATGACTAGCTTGTAGGGGCATCTTGGATATTGCACATTGCTTGGAAAGGGAGAAAGAGGGGGACGACCACTATAGAGGGTCTTCACTCTCTCTCCTCTCATTAGTTTATTTCATTAGAGATCTCTATTTGTGTTCTTCCCCAAATTGACTCATCCCTCCATCAAATTAAACCCAATTCACACATATTTGCTCTCAATTTTATCATGTAAGAAGCATTGGATCTTGGATTATAAGGAGCACTTGAAGGAAGAAAAATTGACAAGAAAATTGTGTCTTAATTGTGTCCATTAAGCATTTTATTAGGAATCTATCTCCTAATAGGTAAATTCTGAATCCACCCCTCAATTTAGACTCTAATTCTAGCATTTAACTATTAGGAATCATTCCTTGGCTTAGGGCTACCATAGGATCAAGAACTAGGTTCATATGACTTGTATGGTAAATTCTACATGGTTATTTCTGTCCAATTAGGGGGAATTCTGAGATTGACACATCAACTATGTGTCATGAGACCAATTAGATCAAATTAGATTTAGATTGGGATTATGAGACTAGGTACATGTCCACAATTAGATACGAGTAGAGCTTATCATAGTCTTTTGTGATACAGAGTAATACATAGTTTATTTTGGGTGATTTGTGTTAATTCCCTTCAAATTCTTTTCTAACTAGTTGTATTAGTTGTTTATAAGTGTAATTAATATGTATTATTGGTATTTGTAATGTATTGTGGGTTTTTATACTTGGGTTGGGTACGTATCATGAGTATCCTAACTTTCCACTCTAAGTGTTAATAAAAATACCTAATTATTTATATAAAAGTGTAAGTATTTATATATATATATATAAATATATATATATATATATATATATATATATATATTCATTATTAGTGGTTATATGCATATATATTAATTTAGGTATGTATATGAGTTACTTCTGTGTGTGGTGGTAGTGAGTGTTGTATGTGAGGTAGGGGGAAGACTGTGCAGGTATGTTGACTTGGGTATTTGATCTAAGTGAAAAGTTGAACACAACAACAAGGCATGAAGAAGTACATCAACTGTGGTGTACTGAACTGGGAGTGTGTCGAGGCAAGTGCATTATGCTTGAGGGCACTGCAAGAGCTAGTAGCAGTGTTGAATGAGGAAAGTGCTCAGATACTGGGCAGTTATTGCTGTTAGTGTTATTGTGTTGTTGATTGGTGACTGTGTGATGGAGGTTTAGGACTAAGGTATTCAGACAGAGGAAGAGGACGCTCAATAGATATAGCCATAGCAGCAACAATAGTAGCTCGGGTATCCAACAGCAAGAAGACTGCAATTGCAAGCAATGTGCATCAGTGCAGTTGATGAGCTATTGTGAGCAGCAGAGGTTACTGCTAATGAGGGCTCGCCTAGGATAGTGTATCAGTGCACTTGTCATGCCCCAGTCCCAAAATACGTGGGACCAGACACGTGGCAATGGCCAGTTGTACAACTCCGTAGGGCTTTCCAATTTAATGGACTCGACGAAGTGCACTTACGCTGTCCAAGGTTAAGTGATCAAGCTAAATATATATTTCTAATATCCAACTGCTAAACTAAATCTTAATCCATGGTAAATAAATCTCAAGAAGGAACGATACGAATAATTAGTCTACAGTCCAATAATACAACCGTTCGAATAGGCCAAAGGAATAATATAGGCCTATAAATACTAGTCTATAAAAGCAAAATAAAAAATAAAAAGTTGTACATGACTGTAATAGCTTAAAGATGTAAAGGTACCTAAAATGATGTCCAACACTCTACTAGATCAAGCATCATGTAACATACTTAAATAACCTGAAAGTGAACCAGGTCCTTAGAGGGACGTAACAAGATACAAAAAGTATATGCCATAATATAAATACTGAGTAAAATAAATCAGGGTGAACTATACTCCTAAGTGAATATAATTTAAGGACAACTTAGTGCGTATGGGAAGTGTAGGCTAGATATATGCTGACCTAATTCATCAATCGTCATGACTGGCTAGTATATGCCACATATGCCCCCCATCATAGGGGCAATCTACATATATAATAACGTCCAACGCTCCAAAGAGTGTAGAATCTGCATAAATAATAACGTCCAACGCTCTAAAGAGCGTAGAATATGTATAAATAATAACGTCTGTATCGCTCCGAAGAACGCAAAATATGTATAAATAATAACGTTCATATCGCTCCAAAGAATGCATAATCTGCATAAATAATAAGAGGAGGTATCCCATATGCCTACTAGTTGTCCTCCCCACCCAATGCCAATGTACAAGTCTCAAGTATGACAAGGACATCTCGTAACTATAATACAAGTTGCCTAGAGCAATACAACTATGCTAAGTACCATCATGGGAGCTACTTGCACCGATGGCCAGTTGAGTGCGTAAACCCTTATCCAATCATGAACTGACTCCGTGACGTAAAATAATATGTGACAAGGCTATAGAGTGATAATGATAACTCCATAACTTTAGGTGAGTCCACTAGACACTAGGTCAAACACAAGTCCTAACATCAACATCTTCATCCACTGCACCCGAGGCATACTCAGAAGCACATAGTTATAAAATATCTAGAGCATAAAGTATATGAATAATATTAACTAAATTTAAACAGTACAACAAGGCAAGGTATACTTTCCTGGAAGCCAGGCGAAGATTCGAATACGAACTCGCCAAGGAAGTAGCAGCGCAAGATGGAAACGGAAGCATAAATCTTCGGATGTTGTCACAAATATCACCAACAGTCCTAGAATGAGTGAGATACTCAAAAAAGCATATATATACGTCCAATTTGGACACAGGGACAAAAATACAGATTCTGGTCAATACATGATCCACTAGTATCCGCAGATATCTGCTTCCGCCATGCACCAAAAAATATGTTAGGAGCAAAGGCCCTAAAAATAGCATAATATAGGTCAAACAAATTCTAAACGATGATACGAACTCAACTGTATGTTCAGATTTGGATTTCGGTGAGCCGAGCACAAAAACTTCCGTTGGAAAGAATAATGCACAGGTTGGCGGCAACGAAGCCTCCGGGATGGATGTAGATTTACACACAGGGAGCTCCGGCGATGCGATCACTGTCTCAGAATCAGGCAAAACTTGGGTCGCAGGACAAGTCGAACGCCGCGAGTCCAATGGTGCCAGTTTTATCATGATATGACAAGCGTGCACA
The DNA here is from genome assembly GCA_036927795.1 of Iris macrosiphon. Lineage (NCBI taxonomy): Eukaryota > Viridiplantae > Streptophyta > Magnoliopsida > Asparagales > Iridaceae > Iris > Iris macrosiphon. The sequence goes on along the minus strand of JAYESA010000012.1, from coordinate 81,575,191 downwards.
AAGTAATTAGGACCTTTACAAAAGTGCCGATACGGAGACTTTCGACGGATACGGGTTAAATTTGTCGTACATAAGCGACTAATTCAAATTATGTCAAAGACCACAGGTTATAAAATATTGTATGTGCCTTTTGATGCAATTGGTACGCGGCGAGGTTGTCCTGTTTGACGGGACTAACTTTGTATGGAAGATTTCCAAGTTTTATAAAACTATTTTTTCTCATGAATTGGAACTCTAATTACTAATAATAGAATGCAAGCTAAATTATTCTAATTGAACATATTAAAAAAGGGTTAAGTAGGATTCATACCCGAAGAATCGGTTCAAGGATCGGATGAGCGAGGAGGTAGATATCAATTCGCGAATATGGGAGGATAAACTCGAATTTCTGAACTCGAGTTCGATTTACGGTTCCTCGCGGCCGTGGGAGAGTAGAAGTTCAGCCACTGCGAGGCTCAAAAAAACTAGAGGGAGGTCGGCCAGCAGGGGGTGCTCGTCGGTGGTCGGGGCTCTCCGAGGGTCGCCAGCGGTGCTACAACTACGGCCATAATAGCAACATCAGCTGCGACAATAGCAGGAGCAGCAACAACAACAACTATTGTGGTAGCAGCTCGGTCGTGGGGCCCGGACGGTGAAACCCAACAGCTGCGGGGGGAGAGGGCATGGTGGTAGGGTGGCCGGTGGAGAAAAAGAGGGAAAGGGAAAGCCATGGAGGTTGTGGAGGCGGTGGTGTTGGTGTTATTGGTGGTGATGGTGATATAGGTGGTGGCGGTGGTGAGCTGTGGTGGTGGTGTTACTATATTGTCGGCCATGGTGGTGTAGATGGTGGTGCTGAGAGAGATGGTCCTTGTGGTAACGGATGGAGGAGTGGTCGACCATGGAGGAGGAGAAATAAAGTGGGGGTGAAGAAGAGGATGAAGAATGAGAGGGTGGAGATTATGGTGTTCGGTTTTGAGAAGGGAGGTGGTGTGGAGATTAAAATTAATGTATGAGGGAGAGAGAGAGAGTGTATTAAATAAATGAGAGAGAGATGGTGCTTTGGGATTAGGGCCATAAGAAATCGTCAAAATGTGTTGAAGATTCATGTTCAAGTTGAAATAAGACCGAAGGGCTAACACAGCCTCTAGGTTTCCAAGGAGAGTATAGTTTGTTATGAAAAAAATGGTTGGTGGAGATGTATGGGAGTTTGAATGGATAGTTGGGATTTATAATAGGTTGAATAGTTTCTTGCTAAGAGGAGGGAGAGAACATATGACCGATCAAGCATGACAAAGTGGATTTTCTTTATTTGCTCCAACCAATAAGAGGTGGACACATGACTAATTATTTGCACAAAAGTTTCCAATAGTTTAGGACTTGCACGAAAAGAAAAAGTGGATTGGATGTGAAAAAATATCATGTTTGGTGTGTTTTAGTAAGAGAAATTGGTGTGTGGTATTTTATATGAACCATGAGGGTGTGAGTATGGGCTTGGGTTGGTGTTTGGTCTAGTTTTGGGCTAGGTTGAGTCGTTGCCCCCAAATTAATTAAAAATGGTATCATTGGTAATTTTAAATAAATTGGAAGTATATGGGATCTTAATTAAGATTGACACAAATATCATGGTCATAGTAGACTCGGAATAGATTATTGTCATATATTGGGTTGTAAGAAACGGGTCGATATTTTATGTCCAATTTCGATTGGAACGGACCTAGTGCAAAGTTTGGGTTTAGAATTAGATAATTGTGATGAATGTTATGCGATTAAGATAAAGCATAAGAGCTTGTAATTATGAGTGACCCAAAGGTCAGGATTGAAGAAGGGCTTGTCTAGGTCAAGGGTACAAAGTATTTTGGAAGGCAAAAGCTAGTGTAGTGCCTTAGATATTTAAACAACGGTAAGGTACAACAATTAAATAAAAAAATCAAAGAGGTGAATTATAACTCCAATAATTATTCCAGAATAATTCTAAATTAATCTCTAATCCTAGATTTTGGTTCAGAGGGTTTACAATCTATCCACCTTAGAAAATTTTGTCCTCGAAATTCAAAATTTATCTCCCCAACAACGGACTCAACGTATCTCTCTATATATATATATTAACATAACTTGGTACTTAATCCTACTCCACTCTCTTGACCTTAAACTGCCGTATACGTACAGTCTAATCGTCTAAGACATTTGGTCCTCTAAATATTTTTCTCACCCACATATATTATCTCATTAATGTTACCATGCTATTCATCATGTACAAAATCACCACCTATACGCCTTGGTTACTCAAGGGTGCCACAATAAAATCTCAGTTTGATTCTTCCACTCTCTATAAAGAAAATAATGTCATACATTCACTCCCAAAGGGTGCATGGGTTAGACACTAAAATTCAACAAGCACAAATTCTCAAGGCCACCTACATAGTTGCTAAATCCCTTGTTCTATATCTAAGATAGTCACTACCTCATGATTATTTCTTAGGTACAATATCATCAACCTATAGTATCCACAATAAAATTTTGCAACCTAACTTCTTATAGTTGCTCTTAGCAGCAACACGTCTAATCTAACAAGTCATTCGTAACTATCCTAGAAGCTTATCTCAATTCAATTCCTAGAAGAACTATATGTAATGAAGTACAACTTAAGCCTCTATTTAAATACATAGCAATAAATATGTAATAATTATCATTCAATCATTCTAAATACCTTAGAAAAAATATAACCAATAATAAGAATACTATTCCTAAAATCTGAAAATTCTTTCGGCTAGGGTAATTTGAAAATAGGTTCTCATATAATCACCTACTACTAAGGATTTGGTCCGACAAGCTCATACCCTATTTAGTCAAAATCTAAATTCCAGGCTCCAAGCTGTTTATGTGTAATCTTCAATAATCAGCTATCATTCCTATGAGGCTTCCATCTTTTTTTTATACTCTCCTACATATATATTAATCTATAATATAAGGATCTTGTGGTAATCCTCTACAGGATGACCAATGAGTTAGTATGTGATCTAAACTTGTATTTAGTTCCTCAAAATTTATGTTACCTAATACTGATCAACACTTTCCACTCGTACTAAATCCTTAAAATTTTCAAAATTACTATAATTGATAAATACTAATATTATTATCCCTCAAGTCCATATCAAAATTTCTCCTCCTTGGGTTACGTGACCCTAATATCTTTCCCTTATCATTTGTTTTCTACACAACTTTATATTCTTCCAGTATGTTAATCTTGTTTTCAACTATAACTATTTTAATCATGGTCCAGTACCTTCAGCTTCAAGGTATAGATTTTTTAGACAACTACCAAGTGATACAAATTTTAGTCCTTCCCTAGATCCTTCTCTTAATTAAAAAATGCTCAAGGTTAGGTACTCATCATGAATCTCTTCTTATTGTCATTCTACCTTCTTCACCTCGTATTTGAGGTTCCTTCTAGTTTTGTTTATCCCATGAACACTCCTTGTCAAAGACTCAGTTACACCATGATAAATTTTATCGTCCATTAGATACAATTCACTATATCTAACTCAAGTCTATTACATCTATCAGTACCTTCGTCCTTCAATCCTACTGCTCTATCTTATATACTAGTCTAACTACCCAAGTTATCAATGGTGAAAACCCTGAGTCAAATTAACATTGGCAACCCCATAAACAAGTGCATCTAATCTGATTCCAAAAACTACACCCTTAATACCCAAGTTACCAGATTATTCAAACTACAGATCTAGCATTCTATCTACCTTAACCCAGTCATAGAATCTTCATCTAGGTTTGATACTAAAAGTCATAAGGCAACTATAGGTCCAACTTCTAGGGCCTACTACATAAAGTTCTATTTTCCTAAGTCAAAATTTCTTTCACATATCCCTTATGCTTTACCTATAATTCAACCTCGACAAATTTACAGAACTTCAAGATTTTATAACAACTTAATCATCTCATTGATTCGCCGAGAGTTTCTTCAATCATAGTCTAGACTTAACCTCATAATAAATTCTTTCGTTCTATTTACAAACACTAATCCTCCTTAAAAATTTCTTTTTGTGTTTTATCTACCTTAATGTATAAATACTCTTCTCCTCATAATTTCTTCTGGAATTTTGTTCTTATTCATGTTCCATTTTATACCTCAGTTTCAATGGTATCATTTCTTTAATCAAGTTTTTGTTTAGTTCTCTAATTTGATATTCCCAAATTATTCTTTCGATATATTTATTTTTCCTCTGGCCTAAACATAACTAGGTCATGTATTCATCCCTTCATATCCTCCCGGTGTAATCTTCTAATTAAACTTTCACAACCAGTAATATCCTTGTAATAGTTCATACCTACTATTGGGCTAAAATTTTCCAAGGTATATAATGTAATCCACTATTTTATTTAAGTGAATCCTATGCATACCGTATCAAATCATAGCTTATTCTACCTAAAATTGTATTCCTCAATTTTCTTCTTTCTGCTATTTATTACTCCTAGTCACCATGGTGTAATTATAATAATAGATATCACCCAAGCACATGCTAGAATTACTGGTATCAGATAGTCATCTTTCAGGTAAGAGCCTAAAATTCTATCTTCTCAAGTTCATAATATAGTTCCTAGTATCACTACCATGGGCTACAACTAATTTCTAGCATCTAGCTAAGCGTTTCCATAAATTATTCAAGAGGGTTAGGATCAACATCTTTCTAGCTTTCAATACTTCCCAAATCACTGTTATCTTAAGTAAGGGTAGGGTTTTATCAGTTCTAGGAACATACTACTATGTCCAATTCTCTTGCTAATAATCTATACTAGTTCTAGAATCTAAAAAGAATATATCAACCTACCCTACTAAGGGTAACCATCTTCTCATAAAATATTACATTAATTATGCCTTCTTCCGTCTAGACTATGATATACTTCTGGAGGGAACCACCATGCACAAGCATCCATCTCCAAAATAAAGGAAGATGAGAATAAATAATAATGATATTGATGGAAAAGGAATGAATATAATTTTGATGTCCAAGGGCGATAATCAAGTACATGGGAGTTTTAAAATCGGTTATAGATTGAGATCTTATTCAACAATAATCCTAAATTACAGGCTTGTTTGGTACAATAATATAACTTTAATGATACGCTCTGACCTGCATGGGCCACCACTAAAACCATGTCACGCCCCAGGTCCAAAACACATGGGACCAGACACGTGGCAATAGCCATTTGGTACGACTCCGTAGGGCTTTCCAATTTAATAGACCCGATGAAGTGCACTTATGTTGTCCAAGGTTAAGTGATCAAGCTAAATATCTATTTCTAATATCCAACTGATAAACTAAATATCAATCCATGATAAATGAATCTCAAGAAGGAATGATATGCATCATTAGTCTACAGCCCAATAATACAACCATTCGAATAGGCCAAAGGAATAATATAGGCCTATAAACACTAGGCTATAAAAGCAGAATCAAAAATAAAAAGTAGTATATGACTGTAACGCTGAAAGATATAAAGATACCTACAACAATATCCAACACTCCACTAGATCAAGCATCATACAACATTCTTAAATAACCTGGAGGTGAACCAGGTCCTCAAAGGGACGTAACAAGATACAAAAAGTATATACCATAATATAAATATTGAGTAAAGTAAATCAGGGTGAACTATCCTCCTAAATGAATGCAATTTGAGGACAACTTAGTGCGTAGAAACTGTAGGCTAGACAAATGCTAACGTAATTCATCAATCGTAGTGACTGGCTAGTATATGCCACATATGTCCCCTATCTTGGGGCAATCTGCATATATAATACCGTCCAACACTCCGAGGAGTATAAAATTTGCATAAATAATAACGTCCGTATTGCTCCTAAGAACGTATAATTTGCATAAATAATAACATCATTTTGCTCCAAAGAACGCAAAATCTGCATAAATAATAAGAGATGGTGTCCCATATGCCTACTAGTTTTCCTCCTAACCCAATGCTAATATACAAGTCTCAAGTACGACATGGACATCTAGTAACTATAATGCAAGTCACCTAGAGCAATACAACTATGCTAAGTACCATCACGTGAGCTACTCGCACCGATGGCCAGTTGAGTGTGTAAACCCGTGTCCTATCATGAACTTACTCTATGATATAAAATGATACATGACAAGGCCTCAGAGTTATAATAATAACTCTGCAACTTTAGGTATGTCCACTAGACATTAGGTCAAACACAAGTCCTAACATCAATGTCTTCGTCGACTGCACCTGAGGCATACTTAGAAGTGCATAGTTATAAAATATTCATAGCACAAAGTTTATGAATAATAATAACTGAATTTAAATAGTACAACAAGGCAAGGTATACTTGCGTGAAAGCTAGGCGAAGATTCGAACATGAACTCACTAAGGAAGTAGCAACACAAGATAGAAACTAGAGCAGATGTCTCCGGATGCTGTCACAAATATCATCAATAGTCCCAGAATTAGTGAGACACTCAAAAAAACTTATACATACGTCCAATTTGGACACAGGGGCAAAATTATATTTTCTGGTCAATACAGGGTCCATAACGCCTTGTACCAAAAAATGTGCCTGGAGCTAAGGTCCCTAAAAATAGCATATTATAGGTCAAACAAATTCTAAACAATGATACAAACTCAACTTTATGTCCAAATTTGGATTTCGGTTAGCCGATAAAAAAATGCCAGTTGGAACGGATCATGGGGCCCACAAAACGATGATGCAGTCACTATCTCAAAATCAGAAGAAACTTGGGTCACAGGATAAGTCGAACGCCGTGAGTCCAATGGCGCCAGTTTTGTCACGATACGACAAGCATGCACAAAGTAATTGGAACATTTGCAAAATTGCCAATATAGAGACTTTCGACGAATACGGGTCAAATATGTCGCGCACAAGTGACTAATTCAAATTACGTCAAAGACCACACGTCGTAAAATACCGTTTGTACCTTTTGGTGTAATTGGTACGTGACGAGGTTGTCCGGTTTGACTCGACCAACTCTGTATCGAAGATTTCCAAGTTTTATAAAACTATTTTTTCTCATGAATTGGAACTCTAATTACTTACAATAGAATGCAAGATTAATTATTCTAATTAAACACATTGTAAAAGGGTTAAGTAGGGTTCATACCCGAAGAATCGGTTTAAGGATCGGATGAGTGGGTAGGGAAATATCACTTCGCGAATATGAGAGGTTGACTCAAATTTCTGAACTCGGATTCGAGTCGCGGTTCCTCGTGGCCGTGGGGAGGAGAAGTTCAGCCACGACGAGGCTCGGGGAAACTAGAGGGAGGTCGGACAACATGGAGGTGCTCGCCGACAGTCGAGGCTCTCCGGGGGTCACCGACGGCTCTACAGCACCGGCCACAACAGCAACAACAGCTGCGATAGCAGCAGCAGGCGTAATAATAGTGGCAACAACTTGGTCACGAGGCTAGGACGACGGCATCCAGTGGCTGGATGAGGCGAGGGCACAGGGGTAGGGTGGCCAGCGGAGGAGGAGAAGGAAAGGGAAGGCCATGGAGGTTGTGGAGGCGGTGGTGTTAGTGTTATTGTTGGTGAGGGTAATTTAGGTGGTGGCGGTGGTGAGCTGTGCTGGTGGTGTTACTGTATTATCGGCCATGGTGGTATAGATGGTCAGGCTGAGAGAGGTGGTCCTCGTGGTAACGAATGGAGGAGTGGTCGGCCATGGAGGAGAAGGAGAAATGAAGTGGGGGTGAAGAAGAGGATAAAGAATGAGAGGGTGGAGATGATGGTGTTCGATTTTGAGAAGTTTGGTAGTGTGGAGAATGAAATTAATGAAAGAGAGAGAGATAGAGAGTATTAGATAAATGAGAGAGAGAGGGTGCTTTGGGATTAGGGCCGGCTAGGTTTCCAAGGAGAGTATAGTTTGTCATGAAGAAAATGGACGGTGGAGATGTGCGGGAGTTTGAATAGATAGTTAGAATTTGTAGTAGGTTGAATAGTTTTATACAAAGAGAAGGGAGAGCACATGTGACCGGTCAAGCATGACAAAGTGGGTTTTCATTATTTGCTCCAACTAATAAGAGGTGGACACATGACTAGTTATTTGCACAAAAGGTTCCAATAGTTTAGGACTTGCACGAAAAGAAAAAGTGGATTGGATGTGGAAAAATATCATGTTTGGTGTATTGTAGTAGGAGAAATTGGTGTGTGGTATTTTGTGTGAACCATGAGGGTGTGAGTGTGGGTTTGGGTTAGGGTTTGGTCTAGTTTTGGGCTAGGTTGAGTCGTTGCCCCCAAATTAATTAAAAATGGTATCATTGGTAATTTTAAATAAATTGGAAGTAGATGGGATCTTAATTGAGAGTGACACAAGTGTCATGGTCGTAGTAGACTCACAATTTTGATTGGAACAGACCTAGTGCAAAGTTTGGGTTTAGAATTAGATAATTGTGATGAATGTTATGCGATTAAAATAAAGCATAAGAGGGTGTAATTATGAGTGACCCAAAGGTCAAGATTGGAGAAGGGCCTGTCTAGGTCAAGGGTGCAAAGTATTTTGGAAGGCAAAAGCTAGTGTAGTCCTTTAGAAATTTAAACAACGGTAAGGTGCAACAATTAAATAAAAAAATCAAAGAGGTGAATTATAACTCCAATAATTATTCCAAAAAATTTCTTAATTAATCTATAATCCTAGATTTTGGGTCAGATGGTTTACAGCACTGTTGTGCACTAATATTAGATAACAGTGAACGGATACATGGGGTATCCACAACAAGTGTGTAGAGGAGTAGCTGTCAAGTAAGGTATCAGTAACAACCATAAGTAAGTGTATGTTCAGTGTTTAGTACCAGATCTGGGGTCCAAACTTGGGGTGTTGGGTTATTAGTCAAGATTGAGGTTAAGTGTGGGGGTTAGTAAGTGGTGCAGCACCATAGTACCTAGTGTCAAGGAGTAAGTTAGCAAGTAAGGTAATATAGTTAGGTATTTGCAAGGTAATGAGATTCCTAGCTAAGTTATTTAAATACCAAGTTAGTTAAGGTATATAGATATTAGATATCAAGTATATAACTAAGGCATCGAGATAGAGTTAAGTTTAGAGATACTAAAGTATTACCTAGTAATAGAGGCAATTAGTTGATACTCATAAGTTATATATTGTCACGACCCGCACCCGGGGTAAGGGTACTAGTCGGAAACAACGCCCAGCCTACGCCGCAGAATCGGCGGTAGAACGCTGTCTAGAAAGTCTATCTAATATAATGAACCACCAAAAGATAGTGTACTCAATCACAGAACAAAGATAGAATGAACACGAATCAGATAAGAATAGAATAGTCACAATATAACTCATGAGTCTAAAATAATACATCAATGAGTCTGAAGAAAAATACAAAAATATGCTGGAGACAAATCCAGTACAAAAGAATACTACAAAACTATAAAGCTACAACTCCAGGGTCAACTGTCTCAGTTAGGATAAGTCCCTCTTGAGCCAGGGTCTCAGAATCTAAACCCACAATATCCTGGGGTCCATAATAGGTAGGGTACTCCTCAGTGTCATCTGGAAAAATATATCCAGTCAGGAAAGGAGCAGAGTACAACCCTAACAACAGTTCTCAAATAATGATAAAAACTATGTAACAGTAAGTAGCTGTGGATAAACAAGATGCATAAATAGATACAAGAAATGTATAGACAATAAGGAAGTACTGAAAAGAAATACAATAATGAACAATATGCTGATAGAACAAGAATACTAATGACTAAGTGTGTGAGTACTAGCTTTAACATGTGATCGGCTTAGGAACTTGCACAAGAGTATAATGGCCTGGCTGATTATACGTGCGGTGTATGATCAACACTCACAAGGAACAAGACATGCACAAGGAGGGTATGATCACATATCTACACTAAAATACTCCCCACCCCGACTGGTATAATAGATCCAACCACGGTACGTTATGGCACTAGATTTCCCAAGAAGATAGCTAGTCTCCCCAAGAATCGGTGTCTGTACATGTACAAGATAACCAATGAAATAATACTTGTACCATATACACCATATACCAAGGAATAACATCTCATGACGAGATCCGGATATACCAATCCGTGTAACCATAGTGTCAAGAGAACATGTATATCTACACTAGATACAACGAACATAGAGGATATCATAAATGAGAAACTATCAGAGAATGTACTCGCCTGAAGTCCAATGAACAGTCTCACAAATGTCTGACTCGGTGACTCGAAGACCTAGACATGGAATACCACATTAATACAAGGTCCCGGAAAGAGAACAAGTCAAACTAGGCAACTTCTAGGTCAATAAGTCAATTCTAAGGTAAAAAGTCAACTATGGTCAACTCTAAAGTCCACTAAAGTCAAACATGGTCAAACCCAAAGTCAACCTCACAAGACATCTATAAAATAATATAGAGATAAACTACTATAATTTAGGAATCAAATTAGATTCAAAAAAAACTCACACAAAGTATACTAATAATACAATTAATATATACCCTAAAATAATATATATACAACCCAACATTTATATAAATAACATAATATATTATTACAATTATTATTCCTCACAAAACACATATATATATACATATATATATATACAATTATAATATATAATATATACATTAAATCTGTCAAAGCGTCATTGAAAAACAGTGAATAAAATAGGATTAAATCAAAACAGTTTAAATAGTGACAGTCGGGACTGTCACCAAAGGACTGTCACCGAAACCCAAATAATAAACTGCCACTGCTTTGGTTTTCGCTGACAGTTAAACTGTCGCGGAAAAGCGTCGCAGAAAAGCTGTTGTTTCCCGCTGCTGCAATTAATGACAGGTTTGTCATTAATTGCCCGAAGGCTACAGCGGCTGCTATTAGTCGGCTAATTAATGACAGTTTTTACTGTCATTAATTCACTGTCACTAAAACAAGTTATATATATATAATTATATATATAAAAATAGAATATATAAAACAATATATATATATATATAAACAGAATATATAAAACAGTATATATATATATATATATATAAACCATTAATACAAAAATGTACATATATATATTAATATACACATAAACTTATACCTTCAAATATTTAACAAAGAACATATAATTTACATGGCTAGAAGCACACCTAAAATATTTACATTAATATCCAAATAATTACATAATAATTATAAATAATATAATTAAACAATTAAACATATAAATATATTTTATAAAATATTTTATGTATAAATTATATTATTTAACAAGTAGTAACATATATATTTGCATGCAAGAAAGCTACATATTATATTATACATTATATTAGCACACCCAAAATATAGATCTATGCTACAATAATTACTATAATAAATACACAAAATAAATATTTAATATCCATATATATATACTAATTATAAATGAAGAATTGAACCACAATTAATTAGATCTATACAAAAATACACACAATTGGAGAGTATCTCACCGTATCCCACTAGATCTATGATACGCATGCGACACGAGTCCAACACACAACCAAATGCACCCCGAAGGACACAAACAAATCACAAATAATATTTATGAACAAATCAAAGCATCAAAAGTAGATCTATGTGTCCGTGTCAAAATACGACATGTTCAAAGCCCCGTGTCGGAGGAAAACCCCCAAATGACACGTATCACCAAATAGTTGGGATACGAACCACAAGTATCCCAATATGGACACGACACTAGCCTCAAACACAAATCTCATGTTCAATTGATCTATAGGATCAATTGACACACACAACAAAATATAAATTCGGAATTCCAACAAAATTGACACAAAAAGCACCATAACTTTCTCCATGGGTCTCCTATGAACACAAAACAAAGTCCTATGGGTACTACATACATATAGGTTAATTTTACATAATTAAATCTCAGATTTAGAAGCTATTTAAATGGGAAAATCTGAATTATACCTATTGGGAGATGGATTCCCAATGAAACCTCCAATTGAGATGAACTTGCTTCCAAATTGTAGATCCTTGCTCCTCTTTGTAGATCCTTGCTTCCTTCTTCTAGATCCTTGCTTCCTCCTTCTCTAATGGTGAATTGGGAAGAATTTGGAATGAATTTGGTAGGGAATTGGATTGGGAATGGAGGGAATTTGGTAGTGGGAGAATTCTAGATCTAGATTTGGAATGAGATGAGAGGAGAGAGAAAGTCCCCCCCCCTCTTTAATAGGTCGGCCATAGCCCCTCCCCCAAGCAATTGTAAAATGTCCAATGTACCCCTTGGGGCCTCTCATGAAGAAATAATTAAGGAAGGAAGCTTCTAGTCTAATCATTTAATTAATTTAATCCATCTCCTTAACTATGGGCTTTCTAAATGGGCCAAGTCTAACTAATTAATTCATGTTGGTCCATGGGTCCAAACTAAACTAGTTGGGTCCACTAAAATAAGTCTAAAATAATTAAATAATAACTAACAACAATTAAATAATACAACAAATAATTATTTACCATGCACAATATTTATTTAAATAGGAAATTACCAAAATACCCTTTCCTAGAAAATGTGGTAGTGACAAGTCTACCCTCCTTAAAATAATTTCGTCCTCGAAATTCAAAGACGAAAACAACCCCCAGAAAATCACAGAACAGAACTAAAGAATCACAACTAACTAATGAACAGAACATAACAATGAACAGAACATAACTAGAAATAACATACCTCAAGGTACAAACAAATATGGATAACGCTCTCGCATGTCATCCTCTCTCTCCCAGGTAGACTCCCCCGGAGAGTGATGCCTCCATGCGACGTGCACCAAAGGAATAGTCTGGTTCCTCAGCACCTTCTCTCTCCGATCCAGAATCTCAACTGGCTGCTCTGGATAGCTAAGAGTAGGGCCTACCTCTATCTCTGAGTGATCCAATACATGACTAGGATCTGCCACGTATCGTCTCAACTGTGACACATGAAACACGTTGTGCACTCCCTCCAATGCAGGTGGCAAGTCTAGTCTATAAGCAACTGCACCGACCCTCTCTAGAATAGTGAAAGGTCCAATGAATCGCGGACTAAGCTTTCCGCCTCCACCGAAGCGAATCGTGCCTCGTATCGGAGAAATCCTCAGAAACACCAAACCACCCACCTAGAACAAAATACCACCTTAAGAACTTATCTATAACAAATAACCAAGAACAAGCACACAAAATAAAATCTAAACTATACCTCAAACTCCAAGGGTCTCCGATGGCTATCGGCCCAATGCCGTTATCTGTCCTGTGCCACTCGAAGTCTGTCTCTGATCAACTGAACCTTCTCTGCTGCATCCACAACCATCTCTGGCCCAAGCAAAACTCGCTCTCCAACATCGTCCCAAGACAAAGGAGTATGACACCTCCGACCATATAGAGCTTCAAAAGGTGACATCTCTATACTGGCCTGGTAACTGTTGTTGTAAGCAAACTCTACCAAATGGAGATGGTCCTCCCAAGAACCCCCGAAATCTAGTACACAAGTGCGCAACATATCCTCGAGAGTCTGAATAGTCCTCTCTGACTGCCCATCTGTCTGGGGATGATATGCAGTACTGAACTTGAGCTGAGTGCCCAAACTCTCCTGCAAACTCCTCCAGAAATGAGAAGTGAAACGACTATCCCGATCTGAGACTATGCTGATGGAAACTCCATGTATCCTAACGATCTGCCTCACATACATCTCTGCCAGCTTCTCCGTAGACAAACCCACCTTGAAAGGCAAAAAGTGGGCCGACTTGGTCAATCTATCAACAATGACCCAAATCGCGTCTTTCCCTCCTGGAGATCGTGGTAGTCCGAACACAAAATCCATAGTAATGTGTTCCCACTTCCACTCTAGAATGGGTAATGGCTGAAGTAAACCTCCTGGCCTCTGCCTCTCGGCTTTCACCTGCTGGCACACTAAGCATCTGGATACAAACTGTGCCACTTCCCTCTTCATGCCATACCACCACACACTCTCTCGCATATCCCGATACATCTTGTTAGCACCTGGATGTATGGAATACTGAGAGCGATGCGCTTCCTGCAACACCTCCTCGCGCAACTCCCCACTAGGCACACACAATCTAACTCCATGCCTCAAGGATCCATCCTCTGCAATAGTGAAATCATCCTCCAATCCTGCTCTCACCTGAGCTCTGATACTCCTCAAAGATACATCATCATACTGTGCTGCCTTGATCCTGTCCATCAAATCTGAGTGTATCTGCAATCCCCACATCTGCATAGCACACCCAGGAACAATCACCTCAATGCCCAAGCTCTCTAAGTCCTCCAACAGATATCGATCCTGCGTCAAGAACATAGCTACCGGATACCTGCTCAAAGCATCGGCAACTACATTGGCTTTCCCAGGATGATATTGTAAAGAGATATCAAAATCCTTCATCAATTCCAACCACCGACGCTGCCTCATGTTCAACTCCTTCTGCGTGAAAACGTACTTCAAGCTTTTGTGGTCTGTGAAGATCTCCACACGCTCTCCGTACAAATAATATTTCCACAACTTCAGGGCGAATATGACAGCTGCCAACTCCAAATCATGGGTAGGATAGTTCTTTTCATGAGGACGCAATTACCTGGATGCATAGGCAATCACTTTCCCATGCTGCTGAAGAACACAACCTAAACCCTTTCCCGTTGTATCACTATAAATAGTGAAACCTCCGGACCCTGATGGCAATGTCAAAATAGGAGCAGACGTCAACCTCTTCTTCAACTCCTCAAAAGCGGCCTGGCAATCTTCCGTCCAAACAAACTCCACATCCTTCCTTGTGAGTCTGGTCATCGGCTCGGCAATCCTCGAAAAATCTTGCACAAACTTTCTGTAGTAGCTTGCCAATCCCAAGAAACTCCTGATCTCTGCTACTGAACTCGGAGTCTTCCAAGATTCCACTGCTGAAATCTTCTTCGGATCCACTGAAATACCATCACCAGTCACAACATGCCCCAAGAATTCTACTTTGTCCAAGAAAAACTCACATTTGGACAACTTCCCATACAGCTTCTCCTTCCTCAGCACATCCAACACAATCTTCAAATGCTCCTCATGCTCCTCCGGTGTCCTCGAGTATATGAGTATGTCGTCGATGAACACCACCACGAACTTGTCAAGGTACTGGTGGAACACCTTGTTCATCAAGTTCATAAATACCGCCGGTGCATTAGTCAAACCAAACGGCATCACCATAAACTCGTACTGACCATACCGAGTTCTAAAAGCAGTCTTCGGTATGTCCCCCGGCTTCACCTTCACCTGATGGTAGCCTGATCTCAAATCTATCTTAGAAAATACCTTGGCACCACTCAACTGATCAAACAGATCATCAATCCGTGGCAAAGGATACTTATTCTTGATAGTGAGATTATTCAAAGCCCTGTAATCAATGCACATACGCACCGATCCATCCTTCTTCGGTACAAACAATACCGGGGCTCCCCATGGTGAATAACTCGATCTGATAAACCCCTTATCCTGCAATTCGTCCACCAGCTTCTTCAACTCGACCAGCTCGCTGTTGTTTACTCTATAGACATGCTACGAAATCGGTTCTGCACCTCGCACCAAGTCTATAGAAAATTCAACATCTCGATCTGGCGGCAATCCTGGCAATTCTTCAGGAAACACATCCAAAAATTCTGCTATCAACGGATGTGGCAACTCCTTGTCTTCCACCATAGCTCCACAAATAATGCCTTCTTCCTGCTCCGCAGCTCCTCTAGCAAACTCGAACTCTGGCTCTCCTGGCGGACCAAACAAAACTCTACCTCCTCTACAATCTATGCTAGCACGGTGCCTACTCAATCAATCCATCCCGAGTACAATGTCGTAGCTCGGAAGTGGCATTACAAGTAGACACGCACTCAACTCCCGGCCTCCCAGAGTAACTCTCCGATCTTTGCAAATATCATTAACCAGGATAATGCCTCCCTCGGTCATGATCTTGCAAGTCCTAAGCAAAGACTCAGCTACCAAACCATGCTTTAGAGCAAAAAAAACAGATACAAAACTATGGGAAGCACCACTATCAAACAAAGCTAAAGCTGGAATAGAATCAAGAAGAATAGAACCTGCGATGACATCTCCGGTGGGTTCCTCCTCTTCGACTGTCATAGCAAACGCTCGTCCCTGCCGAGCACCTCCCTGCTGCTGATGCTGGACAAAACGCTGCTGCTATGTCGGAAGCGGTCCCCTCGGTTGTGCTGCAGGTGGTCTCATCTGTGCCCTCGGAGCTGGAGCTGCTCCCTGAACTGTACGACGAGGACACTCCCTCAATTGATGCCCTTCAGTACCACAATACAAACAAACTCCTAGCCTCTTTCTGCAAACTTCCCAGATGTGGCCGGGCTTCTTGCAGAAGTTGCATAGAGCTTGCTGTAACTGCCTCTGCTGCTGAGGTGCCTGGTGAAAAGGCGCTCTAGCTGGAGTCTGGTTCTGCTGTGGCTGCTGGAAAGGTCTGGACTGGAAATGAGGACGTTTGGCAGATACTGCACTGCCGTTGCCCCCCAGAAAAGAAACACGGTCTCTCTTGGTCTTCAAACCCAGATCCCGCTCAACCTTGCGTGCCTCCGCAAGTATCTCCGAGTATGTCTTATAAAAAGACAGAATGAGAATCTTCACCTCCCAGTTTAGACCCTCTCGGAAACGAATAGCTCGAACCTCCGGCTCCCTCACCAGATACTCTGCAAATCGGCTCAGCCTACCGAACTCTGCAGCGTATTCCTCCACAGACATGCTTCCCTGAATGAGACTCTCAAATTGTCTCCCCAAGTCAAGCCTGTCTATCCGGGCGAAAAACTTCTTCTTGAAAAGGTCCCTGAATACCTCCCAAGATTGTCCTGCGTCAACTAGAACTGGCTCATTCCTGAACCAAGTACGAGCGACGTCGAACAGTTGAAGTCCTACCGCCTCAACCTTCAGATCTTCAGAAAGACGGAATACCCTCATAAGACGCTCAATGTCTTCGAGCCAATCATCAGCATAGACGATGCCCTCCGTCCCTTTGAAAACCCTAGGCTCCAGTTTTTTGAAGTCCTGAATGTTGCCTGGCCGAAGCTGAGCAACCTGAGGAACAACCTGCTGCTGGACCGGAACTCCTCTCTCAACTACAGCACGAGCAAGCTTATGAGCACTCTCGATGCCCTGCCGTAGAACGTCGGTCTGCCTCTGATGTGCCTCCGACTGAGCCCTCTGTGCCTCGAGCATCTCACGAAACAGAGTAAACATCTGTGACGCCTCTGCTGGCACAGGAGGTGGAGGTGGAAGCCCCTCAGATACAGTTGGCACAGTCCTCTGAGTGGGTGGTGGACCTCCGAAAGCAGCTGACACTCCAATCACCGGAGAAGTGACTGGTGCAGGCCCTCGGGATATCGTAGACCTCTCAAAAACTGCTCTCCCTTGTTGTGATCTAGTCTTAGGCGGCATCCTGAGACAAAGCAAAAGAAAGAATCAATATGGCACAAGATGTAAGATATTCAAGGAAAGGACAGTTTAAGAGATCAAGTACCAACGTCAAAGGAGAATAGTTGAATCAAAAGAATTTTCCTAGATATGATTGAGTATCTCAGCCTATATCCTATATCCTATCGCAGGCTCGTAGTAGTACAACTAAGTTGTCGCACTACTACGACATCACATACTTGTGAAGCTAGACCTGCATGGGCCACCACCAAAAATATGTCACGACCCGCACTCGGGGTAAGGGTACTAGTCGGAAACAACGCCCAGCCTACGCCGCAGAATCGGCGGTAGAACGCTGTCTAGAAAGTCTATCTAATATAATGAACCACCAAAAGATAGTGTACTCAATCACAGAACTAAGATAGAATGAACACGAATCAGATAAGAATAGAATAGTCACAATACAACTCATGAGTCTAAAATAATACATCAATGAGTCTGAAGAAAAATACAGAAATATGCTGGAGACAAATCCAGTACAAAAGAATACTACAAAACTATAAAGCTACAACTCCAGGGTCAACTGTCTCAGTTGGGATAAGTCCCTCTTGAGCCAGGGTCTCAGAATCTAAACCCACAACATCCTGGGGTCCATAATAGGTAGGGTACTCCTCAGTGTCATCTGGAAAAATATATCCAGCCAGGAAAGGAGCAGAGTACAACCCTAACAGCAGTTCTCAAATAATGATAAAAACTATGTAACAGTAAGTAGCTGTGGATAAACAAGATGCATAAATAGATACAAGAAATATATAGACAATAAGGAAGTACTGGAAAGAAATACAATAATGAACAATATGCTGATAGAACAAGAATACTAATGACTAAGTGTGTGAGTACTAGCTTTAACATGTGATCGGCTTAGGAACTTGCACAAGAGTATAATGGCCTGGCTGATTATACGTGCGGTGTATGATCAACACTCACAAGGAACAAGACATGCACAAGGAGGGTATGATCACATATCTACACTAAAATACTCCCCACCCCGACTGGTATAATAGATCTAACCACGGTACGTTATGGCACTAGATTCCCCAAGAAGATAGCTAGTCTCCCCAAGAATCGGTGTCTGTACATGTACAAGATAACCAATGAAATAATACTTGCACCATATACACCATATACCAAGGAATAACATCTCATGACGAGATCCGGATATACCAATCCGTGTAACCATAGTGTCAAGAGAACATGTATATCTACACTAGATAAAACGAACATAGAGGATATCATAAATGAGAAACTATCAGAGAATGTACTCGCCTGAAGTCCAATGAACAGTCTCACAAATGTCTGACTCGGTGCCTCGAAGACCTAGACATGGAATACCACATTAATACAAGGTCCCGGAAAGAGAACAAGTCAAACTAGGCAACTTCTAGGTCAATAAGTCAATTCTAAGGTAAAAAGTCAACTATGGTCAACTCTAAAGTCCACTAAAGTCAAACATGGTCAAACTCAAAGTCAACCTCACAAGACATCTATAAAATAATATAGAGATAAATTACAATAATTTAGGAATCAAATTAGATTCAAAAAGAACTCACACAAAGTATACTAATAATACAATTAATATATACCCTAAAATAATATATATACAACCCAACATTTATATAAATAACATAATATATTATTACAATTATTATTCCTCACAAAACACATATATATATACATATATATATATACAATTATAATATATAATATATACATTAAATCTGTCAAAGCGTCATTGAAAAACAGTGAATAAAATAGGATTAAATCAAAACAGTTTAAATAGTGACAGTCGGGACTGTCACCGAAGGACTGTCACCGAAACCCAAATAATAAACTGCCACTGCTTTGGTTTTCGCTGACAGTTAAACTGTCGCGGAAAAGCGTCGCAGAAAAGCTGCTGTTTCCCGCTGCTGCAATTAATGACAGGTTTGTCATTAATTGCCCGAAGGCTACAGCGGCTGCTATTAGTAGGCAAATTAATGACAGTTTTTACTGTCATTAATTCACTGTCACTAAAACAAGTTATATATATATAATTATATATATAAAAACAGAATATATAAAACAATATATATATATATATAAACAGAATATATAAAACATTATATATATATATATATATAAACCATTAATACAAAAATGTACATATATATATTAATATACACATAAACTTATACCTTCAAATATTTAACAAAGAACATATAATTTACATGGCTAGAAGCACACCTAAAATATTTACATTAATATCCAAATAATTACATAATAATTATAAATAATATAATTACACAATTAAACATACAAATATATTTTATAAAACATTTTATGTATAAATTATATTATTTAACAAGTAGTAACATATATATTTGCATGCAAGAAAGCTACATATTATATTGTACATTATATTAGCACACCCAAAATATAGATCTATGCTACAATAATTACTATAATAAATACACAAAATAAATATTTAATATCCATATATATATACTAATTATAAATGAAGAATTGAACCACAATTAATTAGATCTATACAAAAATACACACAATTGGAGAGTATCTCACCGTATCCCACTAGATCTAGGATACGCATGCGACACGAGTCCAACACACAACCAAATGCACCCCGAAGGACACAAACAAATCACAAATAATATTTATGAATAAATCAAAGCGTCAAAAGTAGATCTATGTGTCCGTGTTAAAATACGACATGTTCAAAGCCCCGTGTCGGAGGAAAATCCCCAAATGACACGTATCACCAAATAGTTGGGATACGAACCACAAGTATCCCAATATGGACACGACACTAGCCTCAAACACAAATCTCATGTTCAATTGATCTATAGGATCAATTGACACACACAACAAAATATAAATTCGGAATTCCAACAAAATTGACACAAAAAGCACCATAACTTTCTCCATGGGTCTCCTATGAACACAAAACAAAGTCCTATGGGTACTACATACATATAGGTTGATTTTACATGATTAAATCTCAGATTTAGAAGCTATTTAAATGGGAAAATCTGAATTATATCTATTGGGAGATGGATTCCCAATGAAACCTCCAATTGAGATGAACTTGCTTCCAAATTGTAGATCCTTGCTCCTCTTTGTAGATCCTTGCTTCCTTCTTCTAGATCCTTGCTTCCTCCTTCTCTAATGGTGAATTAGGAATAATTTGGAATGAATTTGGTAGGGAATTGGATTGGGAATGGAGGGAATTTGGTAGTGGGAGAATTCTAGATCTAGATTTGGAATGAGATGAGAGGAGAGAGAAATTTCCCCCCCTCTTTAATAGGCCGGCCATAGCCCCTCCCCCAAGCAATTGTAAAATGTCCAATGTACCCCTTGGGGCCTCTCATGAAGAAATAATTAAGGAAGGAAGCTTCTAGTCTAATCATTTAATTAATTTAATCCATCTCCTTAACTATGGGCTTTCTAAATGGGCCAAGTCTAACTAATTAATTCATGTTGGTCCATGGGTCCAAACTAAACTAGTTGGGTCCACTAAAATAAGTCTAAAATAATTAAATAATAACTAACAACAATTAAATAATACAACAAATAATTATTTACCATGCACAATATTTATTTAAATAGGAAATTACCAAAATACCCTTTCCTAGAAAATATGGTAGTGACATATATAGTACTTGGTACATTTAACAAGTATTGGTCTAGAACATGGGTAATAATCTAGTATAGCTATTATAAGCTAGTGTTAGCTAGAGTGAACTAGAAATGACTTAGAAAAGCATATTTCGTGCATTTAGCTCAGTTCTTCTTCATTACGCAAAATAACATTATATTCATATTTAGGTTTGTATGACACCAGCTCGAATATCGAGATATACTATTTGCTCATGACCACAGGCGAGTACATTCTCTGATAGTTTCCTTATTTGATAGCCTCTATGTTTCATGTATTTAGTATTGAGATATTTGATTTCTGACACAATGGTTTCACAGATTAGTACACGTGGATCTTGTTCATGAGATATTATTCTCGTGATGACTCAGTGATCACTGTATTGTGCTTCGTGATTACTCAGTGATTACCGTAATATCTTAGTGATTATATAGACCGTGATCATAGTGTATGATATTATAGACCGTACAGTATGATATATGTGTTATAACATATCGTGATTTGGATCCGTGTACTAGGCGCGGGTTGGGGAAATATTAGTAGATATGTGATCATACCTTATAGCCAGTGATTTAGTGTAGCCCGTGTAGTTATAATATCATACAACTCACGTGTGATCACACTAGCTCACCTTTTTATATAGCCTGTGTTAGGCCCAAGCCGATCACATTATTTTACTAATATTTTAAAGCATATTTTTTATATTGTTTTCTTTATTCTAGTTTATTACATTATTGTTCCTCACCATATGGTTCTCAGTTTGCCATTATTTCCTATGATGCTCTTTCTCGTGATATTTACTAGTTAATTATTTTTATTATTTATTTTTATTGTTATTGTTGTTTTATAGTTTGTTAATTATTATAACTTGTATTGGGTTGTACTTCACTCTAATTCTGGCTGGATATATTTTTTAGATAATTCATTAGGGGACTGGTGTCCTAAGCCCAATGGGCTACAAGATGGTGAGCCAATCGAGATAGCACCCATAGAGCCTATTTAGATCGTACCAACAGTCGATGAGACTTAGTTAATTTATTTATGATATTGTACATGTCAGTTAGATACTTTTGGCGTTGTATTATATTTGAGACCTTTTGTTGAGATTAGACTTGGACTTGTGACGTATTTAACTCTTTTTTTCTTTTCTTCTATTCCATATCATGTCATATCTTCCTCTAGTTTATTATTGTGATTGAGTATTATTTACCATTATTATATTATTATATTGTCCTCCATTTGGTAGTTGAGATATCTTGACAGGTACATTATATATATATATATATATATATATATTGTGTGAGATATTTAGATAGTATTATTGTCACTACCATGTTCCAAAAATAGGGGTCTTTTTGACTTTTTATATATATTTAATATTGCGTGTATTTAATTAAAATAAATTGTATGAGATATTTATTTATAATATTATGTACAGTGTTCTTAATGTTTGAGCTAGTAGACTTGACCTAGAAGCCCACTAGGTGAACACCTGACCGAATTATAGGGTTGTGAATTTATTTGTATTATTTTAGAACTTAATTATTTGAGGTTGTAATAAATTACCGTAATTTTATTTAATTGTTGCGCTTTGCCGTTGCTTCGATATTTGGAGCGCTACCCTAGCTTTTGCCTTCCAACAAATTTCCCAACCTTGCCCAAGACGTGCCCGCCTTCCATTCTGACCATTTTGTAACTCATAATTATGCTCTCTTTTGCTTTATTTTAGCCGCATAATATTCGTCGTGGACGTTTATTTAATTTCTAAATAAAATCCGACTTTGTATCGTTGTGCGTTCCAATCAAAATTGGAGACAACCTCGACCTATTTTTCGTGTAACCCAAATTAGGGTAATATTCTATTCTGAGTCTTCTTCACTAATGATATTTGTGTCCCAACCTAATTTTGGCCCCATATACTCCTAATTAATTTTAGAACACCGCTTGCATTTATTTCCAATTAAATTAGGGTTACCTTTTTGACTAATCCTGTTTAATCCCAATTTAATCCAAAAACTCCATTCGTTAAGCCCATACAAAACACAGAACACCCCCTCACCCTACAAAATACCAAATATCAAATCGCCCACCAATTTTTTATTATTTTATGTGTCTGTTCAAATACCGAAATTTAAGGGGGCTAATATGCAAATATTGTATTAGGTGTCAACACCCCATTGGTTCAAACCAATGGAGAAGACCTAATATTGACTAGTCAACCCAACCCTCACCCTTGCATGAGTAATTCCTCATGTCGAATCCTGACCCCCCATTCAAAATGGGAGCATCATCACCACTCATTCCCACACACCCCTTCCTATTTAATGTCTCATCAAGGCACTCTTCCCAACCATGCCCTAATCCTCAAACCTAGAAAAGCCCCCACCCCTCTCTCACCTCACTCCTCTCCCAAAACCAACGTAGCTTCCCTCTTTCTTTTCAATTTCTCCTTCTTTTCTTCTTCTTCTTCTTCTTCTTATTATTATTATTTCCTTTCTTTTTTTCAAAACCAAAAACCAAACTCCCCTTCACCTTCTTCTCCTCACCCGAGCCACCCGGCCGGCCCCGACCCCGGCCAGTGCTCCAGTCACCGTGCCACCACTGCAACTTCCTTCCCTGTTCTCCTCCCCTCTTCCCGAACTTGCCACCCCAGCCGCCTGTCGACCCGGCGGCCATCTCCATCGGGAATTCACCAGCTAGTACCCGCTATCACCCTCCTCCATTGCACAGTCGAACCTGTTTTTGCTGTGATAACCCGACCATCTCGTCCTCCGTCAGAAGCCGACAGGAGACACTCACCAGAGACGCCTCGCGTCGATCCCGATCCTATCGATAGTAACCACTCCTCACCAACGTCCTCCTCCGACCTCCGAGCTCCCTCCTTCTTCAATCTCCAACCCGAGCCCACCGGTGCCACCCTTCTCCACCACCCATCACCACCGTACAGCACCACCACCCCGTGCAACCACCCTCTACCGATCCCCTCCAACCTCAGCTTTATCACCATCACCATCAATGTAGCTCCCCCTCCGGAGCCGAGCTGCTCCGCCACGAGCCGCCTAACCGAGCTTGAGCACCCCGACCTTCCTTCATAGCTACCACCCGCCGACTGAACACCTGTCGACCCCATAGCCATCACCACCACCAACCTCATTCCCCATCGAGCAGCGACTTCCCGACGACAGCCCAGCCTCGCCATGATCTTCACCTTCATCCTCATCCCATCGTCGTTATCTCCACCATCGCGAACACCTTCACCACCATCGTCGTGTTTATCACCAGCCACCTCGTCGTCCTCGTCATCGTCATCATCGTCGATATCTTCGTCGTCGTCATAAAGGCGCTCAGGTTTGATCCTCTCCTCGCGTACACGTATGCGTATACGTATGTATGAGTGTACGTATATATTTCTCTATTAGTATATTTATGTATTCAAATATATATATATATATATATATATATATATAAATATATATATATATATATATATATATATATATATATGTATGTATTAGAATATAGTGTATTCCATATTAGTATATATGTATTCAACGTATATATTAGTATATTCGTATTCATAATATATGTTAGTATATATTTTGGTATTTATTTATACATATATATATGTAGCATAATATACGTTAATACGTATGTGTTGATGTATATATATATACATATATATACAAGTATATAGTATATGTATTTTTATTGGTATATATATATATATATATATATATATATATATATATATATATATGATGTATTTCGCCAACTGGTATATATATACATATGTATACGTATTGTACATGCATCCCTAGTACCCTTTTTAATATATGTATATATGTACATAGTATAATTTGATTAGTATGTATATGTGTACATATATATAATAGTGTTAATTTATTAAGTATATATATATATATTATGTATGCAATTAATTAGTGATATATTATGAGTGTACTATGTATATTTAAATATATACCTCTACTAGGTAACCCGAGTGTAAATATGGATACCCCGTAACTACACATGACCTTGTGACCCTGTGAACTGTTAGCAGACTGCCATATGTACATCCACGTACTGGCAAGACCCGTATCACCGACTGTCTGATTGCACAATAATTACAGACGCGACGGCCATGCAACTTGACGCACACTGACCCTAGTTGACCAGTATCATACCTAGCATAGCCCTGAGTCCAGTGTATTTATAAAGGTGTGTTAGAGTAATGTCTGATGCAATATTGTATTATTTTATGATATATCTATAGGACTGTTAGATCATCCAAACGATACTCTGGAACAGGACATTGGTATTACCAGCTAAGGACCCAAGGCGAGGATATTCTCTGATAATTTCCAATTATTTGATAATATCTATAATTCCAGTATCTAGAAATGTTACATCTGATTCTTGACACTGTGCTACACGGACTAGTATATAGATTAGATCTGCAGTCATGAGATGTTACATTGATTATCGTATTGACATTGTATACGAAATTGATATTTAGACCTTGTACATGATATATCGGATATTGCTCGTGTATCGTGTCGTGATTGGATCCATCGTACTATTTGGGGACGGGGGAAATATTAGTAGATTATGTGATCATACCCAACTCTACATGCATCATAGCTCACCCCATATCTCACGTCGGGTGCGTCCTGACCATTACATGCCTCATAGTTGTTATATATGATTAGCCTGACCACTACTTGCATCATAGCTAACCAAATTGTTAGCGTGATCTTACATGAATCATAGCTAATCATATGTAACCAGCCTGATCTTGTCCCAAGCCGATCACATGATATACTGATATTTCAAACACTTAGAATAGCCACAGTTCTCTATTTTAGATCATATACCATATCACCCGTATATGATATTGTACCTCGTTCTCTTTATTTCATATATGCACTGACTGTATCATATTACCTATATTGCCTGTCTCTTTATATTGCCTGTCTCATTATGAATTAGATTATTTCTATTTAGACTTGTATTGCATCTTACATTTTCTTGGAGATCTTATCGTGCTGTAGTTATGTGATTGAGTATGTTGTTCATATTATATTATGGTATATGTGTCTTCTTATGGAGTTGGATGTTCGTGTGAGATTGTTTAGATAGCATCATGACCTAGACAGCTTTCTACCGCCGATGCTGCGGCGTAGGCTGGATGTACCCACGTACTCGTACCCTAATTCTGGGTGTGGGTCGTGACACATTTTTAGTGGTGGCCCATGAAGGTCAGACTTCACAAGTTGTGTGATATCGTGGTAATACGACGTATTAGTTATACTACTGCGTGCCTGCTATAGAATATAGGATATAGGATACTAGTATGAGAGACGATACTCAATCACAAATTATTTAAGAGATTCCTGGGATGACCCCTGAGAATCTCATTATGAATTCCAATTTAATTCCTTTCCCCTTGTTTTCGTCTGTTCTCGCTTGTTGATATTGAGTTTGATTCTTGTTGACCAGTTGTTAAATTTAATTCTTGGTATCGTTGTTGAGTTGATTTCTTATCAAGATAAATTTTACGGACTAAACTTTACGGTATCATCTAATGACATATATTGATGAGAACAGTGAGAAAGGTAAAACGTCTACTTTGGTTATGGAACCTTGAGTTTATCGTAGCCATACTAGCTGTCGTGACGAGAACGTAGGAACCTAACTTGGATGTACATACTGTAGTTATCAAACTTAGAGTCTCTCATAGCCATACTGGTTGGCGTAGCGAGGATTCTAGATGATTCTAGATGACATGATTATAGGGTTGCATACCTTAGTTACGGAACCTGTCATTTATCGCACCTATGCTTACTAGCGTGGTGAGGATTCTGAGTGTCATAATTTCTGACAGACGTATATGATTATCATATTGTATCTTAAATTGGTTCTTAAAGTATCATCTCAACACTTATCTATTTCTGTTATTACAGGACTTTATTCCATCGCTTCTTTTGTTTGCTAGCAGTAGAAATACCTTCAGTCCTCAATCCAGTTCTTTTTTGAGCTTCTATTGTTTGAGGATTCCTTGTTAAATATGATAATTAGTGACTTATAATTATGTCTGTGTCTTATATTGGTGTTGACTGAGTGTGACTTGTGAGCTTGTAAGTATTTCTTGGTTGGACATGTGAGCAGTAGGCATCAATCTAGAGTTAACCCATAGCGTAGTGCTTTGTAGCAATAGTTCTATGATAGGTGTGTTATAGTTAGTATTGGCACTATGGATAGAAGGAGAAAAGAGTATCAGTGATGGTTCTAAGAGTTAGTATCAGATCCAGCATACATGTCCTGGATAATCATGATTATGTAATTAGATGATCTATGTAAACAATTAAGTATCAAGGAATTGTGTTAAGGATTAATGGAGCATGATGTTCAATTTGATGATTGATACTTGGGTGTGTTAAGAGTAAAGAAATATATATGCATAAAGGGTTTTTATGAGATGTCATGAGTAGAGAAATATCAGCATTGGTATTGAAAGTTGTAAAGCGTATCACAGATTAGTTTAGCAGGCTGTAAAAGATTAAAGGTAAATACATATACATCAATCGAGATGAGGAACTATATACTTGCCCATGAGAGTAAAGTGAAACCTGGGTGTTACAAAAGGTACAAGTAATCGTGAGTTCTAATAAATTTGATGAGATGATCTAGTAATGAAGCTAGTGTTATCATACCAAGGGTACTAATGATTCTATATCGAGGATTAGTTGAACAAGGTGCTAATAGTAAGTGCCTTGTATGATAATGTTAAATTAGTATATCAGTTAATATTGATAGAAACTCATTGAAGAAAATACGTATGATGATAACTTTGATCATCTGGAAGTAATAGCGCAAGTAATTCGGGCAGTACAAATTTCAGTACACAGTTAAGAGTTGTAGACAATGGGTGTATTGGGGTGCACCTTGAGTATTAGAGACTGTGAGTATTTATATGTATACTTGTGGATTTAAAATTGAAGAGTGGAAATAAAATTCAATTTTTATGAATTTTGAGGAGTTGAAATCCTATGTTATTAAATTTTTTGAGGATTCAAATTTGATTCAATAAACATAGTCAAAGCTGTAAAAGATTTTAAAAGTGATTAAAATTTTATTACGATATTGAGTATTTGACTTTTGAGGAAGAATATGCATTTTATTCTAAATTGTCCGAGAAGTAAAATTTTGATGATTTTATTTGGAGGATTAAATTTTATAGTGGGTAAGAAATATATCAGTATATGAGTGGATGAAGTGTATACGTAAGGATTTGTTGACTTGGGCATGATTGAGATGGCACTCAAACAGACTTGGGTGTCCATCTAGAGTTGTATTAGATAAAAAAATACTTAGTATGTTGTGTTGAACTTGGTGTGCACTTGAGTGATAAGAATAACTAGTATGAACAAATATAGTAGGAAAGAAAACTAGCAGTGGTTGTACTTGTAGTAGAACTGTGGTACCTAAAGAGATAGAGGTATCAAACTTTACATGCATCATTTGACCAATGATAATGTTGAGAGGTCCTTAGTATCAGATTTTGGTATCAATAGACAGATATATGTAATATGGATGTATTCATGGATATTGTGGACTAATGATTAGTTGATATAGGTACCAGTGTACAAGGATAGGAATTAGTTAGTGAATGTGCCAGAGTTAAGTGTATATTAGAGGATGAAGATATCAAAGTAATGGGTTAGAAGACTATGTTCTGTTCTTTCCTTCTGTTTCTTTTTTCGTCTGTTGATTGATTGATTTATTCCTTAGTACCGTAGTTTGTATTCATGATTTTCTTATTAGAATGTAGTTAGTAGCACACCCTGACAGAGACTGCAATACCACGGCAAAAGAGACTATGATAATGCGTGTTTCATCTAGATTCTTTATCTAGATTGCGTATTGTATTGCGTGTTGTATGACTATAGGTAGGATAAATCTTAGACTTTGGTTGTTGAGGATTGACTGTAGTAAAGAATCAATGAAGAGGTTATGAATTGACAGAAAGAGACAATGTGCCTTAAAATTCGAGGATAAATATTAATTTAAATAAAGAGTTGAGAACTTGATATGGCAGAATTGACGACTTGGTTAAATCATTGATTTTATAAAGAGTATGAAATGATTGAATTTATCATTAAATTTTGAGAAATTTAAGAAGATTATCATTGCATTTATTTGACTGCAAGATATAGATTTATTTTTAATATTACAATTGAAGATTTTGCGAGAATTATATTATTTGAGTATTGTGTGGAAAAAAGAGTTGAGGAATAAGATCACTAATGGAATAGTATTTTCGGATGAGATTTCCTAAATTTTATAAATATGCGTTGACTGGATTTCAATTAAAGGATTTGATAGTAAATTTTATATTTAGTGATTTACTCAAAATTTGAGGAGTAAGATAATTAATGGATTAGTGTTTAAATTCAAACTTTTCAGAAGACATTTCAAATTTTACAAATATACGTTGATTAGAGTTAAATTGAAGTATTGGATTTATGGATTAGTGTTTTTAGATGGGATTTCTTAATGTGCATTGAGCGAATTTAATTAGAAGATTGGATGTTAAATTTTGAGTATTTAATTATTAACTTAAAAGTTTGGAGGAAATTATGATAAAAATGAAATTTGATTTTATTTCGAGGATTTTCAGGAATACAATAATTTCAGAATTTTAAAATTTAGGAAATGACAAGGTGGATTATTTCATGATTATGTGGGTTGATGAATTTAACTTTTGATGGAAAATAATATAACGAGTAAATACTACTATGAGGATTTTAAATTTCGAGGACGAAATTCTTTTAAGGAGGGTAGACTTGTCACTACCACGTTCCAAAAACAGGGGTATTTTTGACTTTATATATATATTTAATATTGCATGTATTTAATTTAAATAAATTATATGAGATGTGTATTTATAATATTATGTACAATATTATTAATGTTTCAGCTAGCAGACTTGACCTAGAAGCCTACTAGGTGAACACCTGACCGAATTATAGGGTTGTGAATTTATTTGTATTATTTTAGAATTTAATTATTTGAGGTTGTAATAAATTACCGTAATTTTATTTAATTATTGCGCTTTGCCGTTGCTTCGATATTTGGAGCGCTACCCTAGCTTTTGCCTTCCAACAAATTTCCCAACCTTGTCCTAGAAGTGCCCGCCTTCCATTCTGACTCTTTTGTAACTCATAATTATGCTCTCTTGTGCTTCATCTTAGCCGCACAATATTCATCGCGAACGTTTATTTAATTTCTAAATAAAATATGACTTTGTATCGTTCTGCGTTCCAATCAAAATTGGAGACAACCTCGAACAATTTTTTTGTGCAACCCAAATTAGGGTAATATTTTGTTCTGTGTCTTCTTCACTAATGATATTTGTGTCCCAACCTAATTTTGGCCCCATGTACTCCTAATTAATTTAGAACACCGCTTGCATTTATTTCTAATTAAATTGGGGAAACCATTTTGACTAATCCCGTTTAATCCCAATTTAATCCAAAAATTCCATTCGTTAAGCCCATACGAAACACACAATACCCCCTCACCCTACAATACACCAAACACCAAATCGCCTAACAATTTTTTATCATTTCATGTGTCTGTGCAAATACCCAAATTTAAGGGGGCTAATTTGCAAATATTGCGTTAGGTGTCAACACCCCATTGGTTCAAACCAATGGAGAAGCCCTAATATTGACTAGTCAACCCAACCCTCAGCCTTGCAAGAGTAATTCCTCATGTCAAATCCTGACCACCCATTCAAAATGGGAGCATCATCACCACTCATTTCCACACACCCCTTCCTATTTAATGTCTCCTCAAGGCACTCTTCCCAACCATGTCCTAATCCCCAAACCTAGGAATGCCCTCACCCCTCTTTCACCTCACTCCTCCCCCAAACCCAACGTAGCTTCCCTCTTACTTTTTATTTTTCCTTCTTCTTCTTCTCTTCTTCTTCTTCTTCTTCTTCTTCTTCTTCTTATTATTATTATTATTATTATTATTATTTCCTTTCTTTTTTTAAAACCAAAAACCAAACTCCCCTTCACCTTCTTTTCCTTACCCGAGCCACCCGGACGGCCCCGACCCCGGGCACTGCTCCAGTCACCATGCCACCACAGCAACTTCCTTCTCTGCTCTCCACCCCTCTTCCCGAACTCGCCACACCAGCCGCTTGTCGACCCGATGGCCATCTCCACCGGGAACTCACCAGCAAGTACCCGCTGTTACCCTCCTCTATTGCACAGTCGACCCTGTTTCCGCTGTGATGACCCGACCATCTCGTCCTCCGCCGGAAGCTTACAGGAGACACTCACCAGAGATGCCTCATCTCAATCACGAGCCCCTCGACAGCAACCACTCCTCACCGACGTCCTCCTCCAGACCTCCGAGCTCCCTCCTCCTTCAACCTCTAACTTGAGCCTACCGGTGTCACCCTTCTCCACCACCCATCACCACCGTACAGCACCACCACCCCCTGCAACCACCCTCTGCCGATCCCCTCACCTCAGCTTCATTACCATCACCATTAACGTAGCTCCACCTCCGGAGTCGAGTTGCTCCGCCATGAGCCGCCCAACCAAGCCTGAGCACCCCGACCTTCCTTTCGAACAACCCCCATCGATTGAACACCTGTCGACCCCATAGCCATCACAACGACCAGCCTCATTCCCCATCGAGCAGCGACTTCCCGACGACAGCCCAGCCTCGCCATGATCTTTACTTTCATCCTCATCCCATCGTCGTCATCTCCACCATCGCAAACACCTTCACCACCATCGTCGTGTTCATCACCAGCCATCTTGTCGTCCTCATCATCGTCATCATCGTCGACGTCTTCGCCGTCGTTATAGACGCGCTCAGGTTCGATCCTCTCCTCGCGTACACATACGAATGTACATATGTATGATTGTACGTATATATTTCTCTATTAGTATATTTATGTATTCAAATATATATATATATATATATATATGTATGTATTAGCATATAGTGTATTCCCTATTAGTATATATATATTCAACGTATATATTAGTATATACGTATTCATAATATATGTTAGTATGTATTTTGGTATATATTTATACATATATATATGTAGCATAATATACGTTAATATGTATGTATTGATATATATATATATATACATATATATACAAGTATATAGTATATGTATTTTTATTGGTATATATATATATATACATAATGTATTTCTCGAACTGGTATATATATATATATATATATATATATATATATATACCCCTTTTAATATATGTATATATGTACATAGTATAATTTGATTAGTATGTATATGTGTACATATATATAATAGTATAAATTCATTAAGTGTATATATATATATTAGTTATGTAATTAATTGGTGATATATTATGAGTGTACTATGTATATTTAAATATATACCTCTACTAGGTAACCCGAGTGTAAATACCGATACCCCGTAACTACATATGACCTTATGACCCTGTGAACTGTTAGCAGACTGCCATATGTACATCGACGTACTGGCACAGGACATTGGTATTACTATCTAAGGACTGTTGGATCATTCAGACCTTGTATTATTTTATGATATGTATATAGGACTGTTGGATCATTTAGACGATACTCTCGAACAAGACATTGGTATTACTAACTAAGGACCCAAGGCGAGTACATTATTTGATAATTTTGAATTATTTGATAATATCTATAATTCCAGTATCTACAAATGTTACATCTGATTCTTGACACTGTGCTACATGGACTAGTATATAGATTGGATCTGCAGTCATGAGATGTTACATTGATTATCGTATTGACATTGTATACGATATTGATATTTAGACCTTGTACGTAATATATTGGATATTGCTCGTGTATCATGACGTGTCATGATTGGATCCACTGTACTAGTTGGGGGCAGGGGAAATATTAGTAGATTATGTGATCATACCGAACTCTACATGCATCATAGCTCACCCCACATCTCACGTCGGGTGCGGCCTGACCATTACATGCCTCATAGCTGTTATATATGATTAGCCTGACCACTACTTGCATCATAGCTAACAAATTGGTTAGCTTGAGCTTACATGAATCATAGCTAATCATATGTAACCAGCCGGATCTTGTCCCAAGCCGATCACATGATAGACTAATATTTCAAACACTTAGAATAGCTATAGTTCTCTATTTTAGATCATATATTATATCACCCGTATATGATATTGTACCTCGTTATCTTTATTTCATATATACACTGACTGTATCATATTGCCTATATTGCCTATCTCTTTATATTGCCTGTCTCTTTATTATGCCATTGTATTTATTCATTATCTTCTCTCAGTATATATCATTATCTGTTTATTATTTTTATAGCCCCGATCAATTAAATGGAACTGTTATTTGAGATGTACTTTGCTCTTTCCTGACTGGAAATATTTTTCCAGACTATGTTTTAGAGGACTGGTGTCTGACATCTTATGGACCACAGGTTGAGTAGCGGCAGACTTGGACTTGGTAGTTCAGTTATGATTACGGAAGGTTTAGCCGGGATCAGTAGTTATCTAGTTAGTTTCTCTAGCTGTCTATTTGGTACCGGATTTGTCTCCGACATTCTTTGTTCAGACTTGAATTTATTGTTGAGTTAGATTATTTCTATTTAGACTTGTGTTGCATCTTACTTTTTCTTCGAGACCTTATCGTGCTGTAGTTATGTGATTGAGTATGTTATTTATATTATATTGTGGTATCTGTGTCTCCTTATAGAGTTGGATGCTCATGTGAGATTGTTTAGATTGCATCATGACCTAGACAGCGTTCTACCACCGATGCTACGGCGTAGGCTGGACGTACCCACGTACTCGTGCCCCAATTCCTGGTGCGGGTCGTGATAATTGTCGACCTAGAGAGTGTTCTACCACCGATGCTACGGCGTAGGGTGGATGTACCTACGTTCTCGTGCCCCTATACCGGGTATGGGTTATGACAGTTAGTTAAGAACGATCTCGAGATTTTGTCCCTCCCATTGTTCTACCTGTTTTAGTGGCTTAGTTAACCCTACTGTTACTGAAATCTTATGGCATGGTCACATGATATTTCTCTTATATGTCACACCATAGTACGAATACGCTAGATACGAATCCACTTTATCACTAAGCAGTTGTAACCTCCGATTTCTAATTTCCGAAATAATTAGATTTTTAATTTATTTTAAATATCAAGTTCAGTAAAATATTTTCTCCTTAAAATTTTTTTGATTTTGAACAATGTTTGATTTTAGAAGGTAATTTATAATCTTGTATAAAAATCTTTTTTCTAAATATCGCTTTCTTATAAAATAAGTAAATAAATAATAATATATATATTTCTAGTTTCAAATATTTATTGGCTTGAATCATAAAAATTATTGTTTTAACTAAATATTTATTTAAAAGACTAGTTGATAAAATAAAATAAATTTTTATTTCTTGGGATAGTAAATAAATAAATGTCATACTTTCTAAGATTTTGCAAAATGTATTAATTAGTAGCTAATTGGAAATTAGCTAGCTTTCCTAAAAACATTTTTCTGAAATTATAATCTTTATTTTTATTTTTACAAGTTGCCATTTCCCATTAACTAGCCTTCACACCCTCATTTTCCCCACATGAAAAACCCGTTTAATTATGATCTGGGCCTTTCATTATTGGGCCAACCCGCACCCTTCATCCCACACCCTCTTTTCCTATTTAAAGTCTCATTCACACCATTCTCAAGAAACCCTAGCTAGCTCTCTCAAATCCCCACAAGCCAAGCCATCACCATTTTTGTGTGCTCGTGTCCGTGTGTCCATCATTGCCGTGTCAGCCGTGTTGGCCTCGGGTCCGACCCCGGGTGTCCCACCGTATCCATTCATTTTCTGTGTCCGGTTACAACTTTACAATCAGATTTTTGTGTCCGACACACCCGGACACATCCACCTCCACCACAGTACATCATTTATGTGTCCGACACACCCGGACACAACCCCAATACCAGTACACCCAACCGCCGTGTCCAGCCCCGGACACGACCCCGACACACCCAGACCTAACCCTAACCTAGATCTGTCGAATTCCCACCGCCGGCGGCCGAGATCTCCTTCCGCCTGGAACCGAGCACCCCTCGTCGAGCCGTCGAAGACCCGCCGCCGTCGCTTCAGACCTGCCGCCGCAGCCAGATTCATCGAGCCGTGGCCGCCTCACCCTTGCCGAGTCGACCGCCGCCTCGGATCCGCCTTGAGCCGAACGATCCCGCCGTCGCGTCGACCTTGCGTCGCCCATCCGCCACCGTCCTGTGCTGCTCTGGCTTGGATCCACCGCCGCCGAGGAGAACGACGACCACCGCCGCTGGAACCGAGCACCGCCGTCGCCTCGAAGCCGCCGCCTCCTCGAACAGAGCGCCGCCTCGAGCCGAGCGACGCCACCACCTCGAGTCGAGCACCGCCGAACACCCGCGCCGACCCCGGCGGACTTCCCCGCGCCGGCGACGGAAACCCTCCCCAAATC
Source organism: Iris macrosiphon (assembly GCA_036927795.1). Classification (NCBI taxonomy): domain Eukaryota; kingdom Viridiplantae; phylum Streptophyta; class Magnoliopsida; order Asparagales; family Iridaceae; genus Iris; species Iris macrosiphon. Next base: position 81,539,485 of record JAYESA010000012.1, on the reverse strand, counting down.
GTGAGTTCCCCTTTCCCCTTCAACCCTGTAGTTTAGTAAATTATAAATTAGTTATAAATATAATTAGTTTATATTATATAGTTAGTTTATTTTATATAATTAGTGATATATTAATTAGTTTAATTAATTTATAATTAGTTTAATTAATTTATAAAATTAGTTTAGTTAATTTGTAATTAATGTAGTAAATAATTTGTAATTAATTTAGTAAATAAATATAATTAGTTTAGTAATTAATGTAATTAGTCTAGTAAAATAATGTAATTAGTTAGTAATTTCATGTGTTAGTTTAGTTTAGTAGTAATCAGTATTTAACTTATTTAGTTATAATTAATCAGTTAACTAGTTTTAAATCAGTAATTAGTTAAGTTAATGTAATTAGTTTAGTTTAATAATAAATAGTTTAATGTATATGTAATAGTTAATTAATTTATAAATAGTTAATTAATATATAATTAGCTTAGTAAATTCATGTAATTAGTTTAGTAAATACAACATAATTAGTTTTATTGTTTTAATGTATGAAATTAGTTATTTATTATGTGTAAATTTAGTTATGTATTATGTATAAGGATTTTTGATTGATATATATATACAAATATGTATTTTGGTATAAAAAGTATATATGTATATACATCTATTAGTGAATATACACAAATACGTATTTTGTACAAATTACTAATAGACACTTATATATATATTATATACGTTTTATTGGTATAATAAGTATTAATGTATGTTTCAGTATTTAAATATAAATAAATGTATATTGGTATATATGTATATATAACCGTATTTTGGTATAAATATGTGTACCTATATATATAAACATGTATAAACATATTTTTGGTATATGTATATATGGTATATATATATATAAAAACTGTATTGATATATATGTACTTGTAAAACCTATTTTGGTATATTACCTGTATATAGTATTGTATTATTTTATGTATGCATATATATATATATAATATAAGTTAATATGTATTTTGGTACATGTATACTAGTTTATCTGTATGAGTGATGTATAATTTTTTCACATAAATAAAATATATTTCCACTTATGTACATACAGTTATGCCTATTTTGTACACTTTGGAATAACTATATATATATATATGTATTAAATTATTTATTAATTGGTGAATATACTAGATGACCCTAGTTGACTAGTGCCCTGCCTGACATGGCCCTGAGACCAGTATTTTTGACTGTGTTAGTGTAGCATCTGATGCAAATGTGGTTTTGCTTGTGTTATGTTTATAGGACTGTTGGGTTACCCAGGGGATACTCTGGAATAGGACATCAATAATTACCAGCTAAGGACCCAAGGCGAGTACATTCTCTGATTAGTTTCTAATTTATGATATCTCCTATGTTCACTGTATCTAGTGTAAATATCCATGTTCTTGACACGTTGGTTACACGGATTGGTATACACGGATCTCGTCATGAGATGTTATTCCTTATTCATGGTGTAGCTTGTACAAGACCTGTTTTCCTTGTTATCTTGTGCATGTACAGACACTGATTCCCGGGGAGATTTGCTACCTTCCTAGGGAATCCCGTGCCATAGCGTACCATGATTGGATCTACTATACCAGTCGGGGGTGGGGAGTATTTTAGTATAGATATGTGATCATACCCAACTTTTCATGCATCATAGCTCACCCCGCATCTCACGTCGGGTGCGGCCTGACCCTCTCCGTGCCTCATAGCTGTTACGTGTGATTAGCCTGACCTCTACATGCATCATAGCTAACCAACGGTTAGCCTGACCTTCGTGAATCATAGCTAATCACATGTAACCAGCCTGATCAAGATCCCAAGCCGATCACATGTTAAAGCTAGTACTCACACACTTAGTCATAGGATTCTTGCTCAGTGACATATTGTTCTTTTCCAGCATTTACTTATAGTATTTCCAGTATTTCTCTCATTGTACATTCTCGTACCTATACATGCATCTGGTATGTTTCCATCTAGAACTGCTACATAGTTTATGTCATTTATATAGAACTGCTATTTAGAGATGTACTTTGCTCCTTCCTGACTGGAAATTATTTTTCCAGACTGTGACCTTAGTAGACTGGTTCTGACACACATGGGGATTGGATTTTACTGATTGCAGGTATGAGTATTCTGTCGTTAGACTTGTCTTGTATTTCTTTGTTGCCTTGATATCTCATTGTGCTCTAGTTTAGGTGATTGAGTATTTCTAACATTATTTTATGATATCCACGTCTCCTTATGGAGTTGGGTATTCGCATGAGTTTGATTAGATAGTTACATGACCTAGACAGCGTTCTACCGCCGATGCTGCGGCGTAGGCTGGACGTATCCACGCACTCGTGCCCCTAAACCGGGTGCGGGTCGTGACACGTTTTTAGTGGTGGCCCATGCAGGTCAGACTTCGCAAGTTGTGCGATGTCGTGGTAGTGCGACGTCATAGTTGTACTACTACGTGCCTGCTATAGAATATAGGACATAGGATACTAGGATGAGAGAGGATACTCAATCACAAATTCTTGAGAGATTCCTGGGACGACCCCTTGAGAATCTTATTATAACTTCTAATTTTGAATCCTTCGTTTTGTTTCCGTCCGTCCTTACTCATTGATATTGAATTTGATTATTGTTGATCAATTATTAAAATTTGAATCTTGGTATCGTTGTTGAGTTGATTCTTGTTGACCAGTTGTTAAATTTAATTCTTGGTATCGTTGTTGAGTTGATTTCAAATTGAGATGAATTTTACGGACTAGAATTTATGGTATCATTTGATGACATATATTGATGAGGACAGTGAGAAAGGTAAAACGTCTACCTTGGTTATGGAACCTAGAGTTTATTGCAGCCATATTAGCTGTCGTGACGTGAACGTAGGAACCTAACTTGGATGTACATACTTTAGTTATGAGATTTAGAGTTTCTCGCAGCCATACCGGTTGGCGTGGCGAGGATTCTAGATGACATAATTATAGGGTTGCATACCTTAGTTACGGAACCTGTTGTTTATCACATCTATGCTTACTGGCGTGGCGAGGATTCTGAGTGTCATGATTTTGGATAGACGTGTATGATTATCAGGTTGTATCTTAAATTGGTTCTTAAAATGTCATCTCAAGACTTATCTATTTCTGGTATTCCAGGACTTTGTTCCATCGCTTCTTTCTTTACTAGCAGTAAAGATACCTTCTGTCCTCAATTCAGTCTTTGAGCTCCTATTTTTTTGAGGATTTCTTGTTAGTATGATAATTAGTGACTTGTAATTTTGTTTGTATCTTGTATTAGTATTGACTGTGTTGCTAGTGAGTTGTAAGTGTTTCTTAGTTGGACATGTGAGCAGTAGGCTTTAATCTGGAGTTAGCCCTTAGCATAGTACCTTGTACCAATGATTCTAGGAGTAGTGTCATTAGAGACTGAGAGTTAAGGAGAGTATAGAGTATCAGTGATAGTTCTCAGAGTTAGCATCAGAGCCAATTACCCTTCCTGGAAAATCATGGTTATGTAATTGAATGATCTATGTAAACAATTAGGTATCAAGGAATTGTGTTAAGGATTTATGGAGCATGACGTTCAATTTGATGATTTAGATCGGGTGTGTTAAAGGTAAAGAAATATATATGCATGAGGAGTAATAATGAGATGTCATGAGAAGAGAAATATCGGAATTGGTAATGAAGATGGTGAAGCGTATCACAGATTAGTGTAACAGGCTATGAAAGGTTAAAAGGAAATACCTATACAACCATCGAGGTGAGGAACCCTATACATGACCATGAGAGTAAAGAAATAGGAGTGTTATAGTAGATACATGTAACCATGAGTTATAATGAGCTTGATGAGATGATCCATTAATGAAACTAGTGGTATAATACCAAGAGTGCTAATGGTTCTATTTCGAGGGTTAGTTGAGAATGACACTCAAAACAATAAGTACTTCAAGTGATGATAATTGGATTGGTGTATTAGTGTGCACCTTGAGTATTAGAGACCATGAACATTTATAAATGTGTACTTGTGGATTTAATTTTATCGTTTCAAGAATGGAAATGAAATGAGATTTTAAGAATTTTAAGGAGTTGAGATTTTATGTTGTTAAAATATTGAGGATTTAAAATTGATTCAATAAACATAGTCAAGCTACAAAGATTTTAGAAGTGATTAAAATTTTTATTTCGATGATGAGTATCTGACTTCGAGGAAGTATATGCAATCTAGTTTTAAGTTGATCGAGAAGTTAAACCTCGATGATTATTTTTGAGGATTAATTCTATGGTAGATGAGAAATATGAATATTAACATATGAGTAGATGATATATACGTGTAAGGATCTGATGACTTGAGCATGATTGAGATGGCACCGCAGACTAACTAGGGTGTCCATCTAAAGTTGTATTGGAAAAAGCAGTACTTCGTATGGTGTTATACTTGGGTGCACTTGAGTGGTAAGAACGACTAGTATGAACAATTGTAGTAGGAACGGGAACTGACAGAGGGTATGGTACTAAAGAGATAGAGGTATCAACGTTGGATGCCTTATTGAATCATGGTTATATTAGAGATTCTTGGCATCAGATTTTGGCATTAATAGACAGGTGTGTGCAATACAGATATATTCATGGATTTTGTGGATAAATGATTAGTTGATATGGGTACCAATGTACATGAATAGGAATTTGTTAGTGAATGTGCTAAGTTAAGTGGTTGTTAGAAATAGGAGATACCGCAAGTAATATGTTAGCAGGTTCTTTCTTTTCTTTCCTAATGTTCTTTTTCGTCTTTTGATTGATTGATTCCCTAGTAACGTGGTTTATATTCGTGATTTCTTGTTAGAACATAGCTAGTAGTACACCTTAACAGAGACTAAAATACCATGACAAGATACATGACTTATATATTTTCTTAAATTGCATGACTGTAGGTGAAATTTTCTTAAACCATGATCATTAGGGTTTTGACCATAGCAAAGATCTGTGACGAGGTTATGACTGACAAAAAGAGACAAGAGGATTAAATTTGTGGATGAGCATTAAATTAAATGAAGAATTTAGGGGTTGTTATAACGGAGTTGATGGATCATTGATTTTATGAAAATCGAGGCATGATTGAAATTCGAGGACAAACATTAACTTAAAGGGAGAATTAAGAAATTCACAGAGCCAAGAATTTGAGGATTTATTAATTTTAAGGAGGTCTTGATATGATTGAATTGATTATTAAAAATTTGAGAAATTTGAGAGATTATCATTTTATTTAGTTGATTGCAAGATAGAAATTTTATATATTATGAATGTTGCATTGAAGATTCTGGAAGCATCGCATCGTTGAGTATTTGAGGAAAAAGAAAATCAGGAAATAAAATCGTAAATGGAATAGTGTCGAATTCAATTCTTGGGATGAGGAGTTAGATTGGAATAAGCATCAATTGAATTTGAGTTAGAGGAGTAAGATTATTGATGAGTGTTTAAAATTTAAATTTTGGGATACAGATTTTTTTAATGATTATAAATATGCATGGATTGGATTTCAATTGGAGGTTTGGATATTAAATCCTTGGGTATTTAAATGCGAACTTAAAATTTTTGAAGGAGATTATGACAAAGGGGATTTGATTTTTAAATTTGAAAATTTTTTAGGAATATGATGTTGTATAATTTTTGAAAGGTTGTGAAATAACATTATGGAATTACTTCATGATTATTGGTTTAAGATTTAAATTTTGATAGAAATAATATGGTGAATAAAGGCAATTATTGAGAATCCTAAATTTCGAGGACGAAATTTTCTAAGGTGGGTAGACTTGTAACCTCCGATTTCCAATTTCCGAAATAATTAGATTTTTAATTTATTTTAAATATCAAGTTCAGTAAAATATTTTCTCCTTAAATTTTTTTTGATTTTGAACAATGTTTGATTTTAGAAGGTAATTTATAATCTTGTATAAAAATCATTTTTCTAAATATCGCTTTCTTATAAAACAAGTAAATAAATAATAATATATATATATTTCTAGTTTCAAATATTTATTGGCTTGAATCATAAAAATTATTGTTTTAACTAAATATTTATTTAAAAGACTAGTTGATAAAATAAAATAAATTTTTATTTCTTGGGATAGTAAATAAATAAATGTCATACTTTCTAAGATTTTGCAAAATGTATTAATTAGTAGCTAATTGGAAATTAGCTAGCTTTCCTAAAAACATTTTTCTGAAATTATAATCTTTATTTTTATTTTTACAAGTTGCCATTTCCCATTAACTAGCCTTCACACCCTCATTTTCCCCACATGAAAAACCCGTTTAATTATGATCTGGGCCTTTCATTATTGGGCCAACCCGCACCCTTCATCCCACACCCTCTTTTCCTATTTAAAGTCTCATTCACACCATTCCCAAGAAACCCTAGCTAGCTCTCTCAAATCCCCACAAGCCAAGCCATCACCATTTTTGTGTGCTCGTATCCGTGTGTCTATCATTGCCGTGTCAGCCGTGTTGGCCTCGGGTCCGATCCCGGGTGTCCCACCGTATCCATTCATTTCCTGTGTCCGGTTACAACTTTACAATCTGATTTTCGTGTCCGACACACCCGGACACATCCACCTCCACCACAGTACATCATTTCAGTGTCCGACACACCCGGACACAACCCCAATACCAGTACACCCAACCGCCGTGTCCAGCCCCGGACACGACCCCGACACACCCAGACCTAACCCTAACCTAGATCTGTCGAATTCCCATCGCCGGCGGCCGAGATCTCCTTCCGCCTGGAACCGAGCACCCCTCGTCGAGCCGTCGAAGACCCGCCGCCGTCGCTTCAGACCCGCCGCCGCAGCCAGATTCATCGAGCCGTGGCCGCCTCACCCTCCCCGAGTCGACTGTCGCCTCGGATCCGCCTCGAGTCGAGCCCGCCGCCTCGAGCCGAGCGATCCCGCCGCCGCGTCGACCTTGCGTCGCCCATCCGCCACCGTCCTGTGCTGCTCTGGCTTGGATCCACCGCCGCCGAGGAGAACGACGACCACCGCCGCTGGAACCGAGCACCGCCGTCGCCTCGAAGCCGCCGCCTCCTCGAACAGAGCGCCGCCTCGAGCCGAGCGACGCCACCACCTCGAGTCGAGCACCGCCGAACACCCGCGCCGACCCCGACGGACTTCCCCGCGCCGGCGACGGAAACCCTCCCCAAATCGTGAGTTCCCCTTTCCCCTTCAACCCTGTAGTTTAGTAAATTATAAATTAGTTATAAATATAATTAGTTTATATTATATAGTTAGTTTATTTTATATAATTAGTGATATATTAATTAGTTTAATTAATTTATAATTAGTTTAATTAATTTATAAAATTAGTTTAGTTAATTTGTAATTAATGTAGTAAATAATTTGTAATTAATTTAGTAAATAAATATAATTAGTTTAGTAATTAATGTAATTAGTCTAGTAAAATAATGTAATTAGTTAGTAATTTCATGTGTTAGTTTAGTTTAGTAGTAATCAGTATTTAACTTATTTAGTTATAATTAATCAGTTAACTAGTTTTAAATCAGTAATTAGTTAAGTTAATGTAATTAGTTTAGTTTAATAATAAATAGTTTAATGTATATGTAATAGTTAATTAATTTATAAATAGTTAATTAATATATAATTAACTTAGTAAATTCATGTAATTAGTTTAGTAAATACAACATAATTAGTTTTATTGTTTTAATGTATGAAATTAGTTATTTATTATGTGTAAATTTAGTTATGTATTATGTATAAGGATTTTTGATTGATATATATATACAAATATGTATTTTGGTATAAAAAGTATATATGTATATACATCTATTAGTGAATATACACAAATACGTATTTTGTACAAATTACTAATAGACACTTATATATATTATATACGTTTTATTGGTATAATAAGTATTAATGTATGTTTCAGTATTTAAATATAAATAAATGTATATTGGTATATATGTATATATAACCGTATTTTGGTATAAATATGTGTACCTATATATATAAACATGTATAAACATATTTTTGGTATATGTATATATGGTATATATATATATAAAAACTGTACTGATATATATGTACTTGTAAAACCTATTTTGGTATATTACCTGTATATAGTATTGTATTATTTTATGTATGCATATATATATATATAATATAAGTTAATATGTATTTTGGTACATGTATACTAGTTTATCTGTATGAGTGATGTATAATTTTTTCACATAAATAAAATATATTTCCACTTATGTACATACAGTTATGCCTATTTTGTACACTTTGGAATAACTATATATATATATATGTATTAAATTATTTATTAATTGGTGAATATACTAGATGACCCTAGTTGACTAGTGCCCTGCCTGACATGGCCCTGAGACCAGTATTTTTGACTGTGTTAGTGTAGCATCTGATGCAAATGTGGTTTTGCTTGTGTTATGTTTATAGGACTGTTGGGTTACCCAGGGGATACTCTGGAATAGGACATCAATAATTACCAGCTAAGGACCCAAGGCGAGTACATTCTCTGATTAGTTTCTAATTTATGATATCTCCTATGTTCACTGTATCTAGTGTAAATATCCATGTTCTTGACACGTTGGTTACACGGATTGGTATACATGGATCTCGTCATGAGATGTTATTCCTTATTCATGGTGTAGCTTGTACAAGACCTGTTTTCCTTGTTATCTTGTGCATGTACAGACACTGATTCCCGGGGAGATTTGCTACCTTCCTAGGGAATCCCGTGCCATAGCGTACCATGATTGGATCTACTATACCAGTCGGGGGTGGGGAGTATTTTAGTATAGATATGTGATCATACCCAACTTTTCATGCATCATAGCTCACCCCGCATCTCACGTCGGGTGCGGCCTGACCCTCTCCGTGCCTCATAGCTGTTACGTGTGATTAGCCTGACCTCTACATGCATCATAGCTAACCAACGGTTAGACTGACCTTCGTGAATCATAGCTAATCACATGTAACCAGCCTGATCAAGATCCCAAGCCGATCACATGTTAAAGCTAGTACTCACACACTTAGTCATAGGATTCTTGCTCAGTGACATATTGTTCTTTTCCAGCATTTACTTACAGTATTTCCAGTATTTCTCTCATTGTACATTCTCGTACCTATACATGCATCTGGTATGTTTCCATCTAGAACTGCTACATAGTTTATGTCATTTATATAGAACTGCTATTTAGAGATGTACTTTGCTCCTTCCTGACTGGAAATTATTTTTCCAGACTGTGACCTTAGTAGACTGGTTCTGACACACATGGGGATTGGATTTTACTGATTGCAGGTATGAGTATTCTGTCGTTAGACTTGTCTTGTATTTCTTTGTTGCCTTGATATCTCATTGTGCTCTAGTTTAGGTGATTGAGTATTTCTAACATTATTTTATGATATCCACGTCTCCTTATGGAGTTGGGTATTCGCATGAGTTTGATTAGATAGTTACATGACCTAGACAGCGTTCTACCGCCGATGCTGCGGCGTAGGCTGGACGTATCCACGCACTCGTGCCCCTAAACCGGGTGCGGGTCGTGACACGTTTTTAGTGGTGGCCCATGCAGGTCAGACTTCGCAAGTTGTGCGATGTCGTGGTAGTGCGACGTCATAGTTGTACTACTACGTGCCTGCTATAGAATATAGGACATAGGATACTAGGATGAGAGAGGATACTCAATCACAAATTCTTGAGAGATTCCTGGGACGACCCCTTGAGAATCTTATTATAACTTCTAATTTTGAATCCTTCGCTTTGTTTCCGTCCGTCCTTACTCATTGATATTGAATTTGATTATTGTTGATCAATTATTAAAATTTGAATCTTGGTATCGTTGTTGAGTTGATTCTTGTTGACCAGTTGTTAAATTTAATTCTTGGTATCGTTGTTGAGTTGATTTCAAATTGAGATGAATTTTACGGACTAGAATTTATGGTATCATTTGATGACATATATTGATGAGGACAGTGAGAAAGGTAAAACGTCTACCTTGGTTATGGAACCTAGAGTTTATTGCAGCCATATTAGCTGTCGTGACGTGAACGTAGGAACCTAACTTGGATGTACATACTTTAGTTATGAGATTTAGAGTTTCTCGCAGCCATACCGGTTGGCGTGGCGAGGATTCTAGATGACATAATTATAGGGTTGCATACCTTAGTTACGGAACCTGTCGTTTATCACATCTATGCTTACTGGCGTGGCGAGGATTCTGAGTGTCATGATTTTGGATAGACGTGTATGATTATCAGGTTGTATCTTAAATTGGTTCTTAAAATGTCATCTCAAGACTTATCTATTTCTGGTATTCCAGGACTTTGTTCCATCGCTTCTTTCTTTACTAGCAGTAAAGATACCTTCTGTCCTCAATTCAGTCTTTGAGCTCCTATTTTTTTGAGGATTTCTTGTTAGTATGATAATTAGTGACTTGTAATTTTGTTTGTGTCTTGTATTAGTATTGACTGTGTTGCTAGTGAGTTGTAAGTGTTTCTTAGTTGGACATGTGAGCAGTAGGCTTTAATCTGGAGTTAGCCCTTAGCATAGTACCTTGTACCAATGATTCTAGGAGTAGTGTCATTAGAGACTGAGAGTTAAGAAGAGTATAGAGTATCAGTGATAGTTCTCAGAGTTAGCATCAGAGCCAATTACCCTTCCTGGAAAATCATGGTTATGTAATTGAATGATCTATGTAAACAATTAGGTATCAAGGAATTGTGTTAAGGATTTATGGAGCATGACGTTCAATTTGATGATTTAGATCGGGTGTGTTAAAGGTAAAGAAATATATATGCATGAGGAGTAATAATGAGATGTCATGAGAAGAGAAATATCAGAATTGGTAATGAAGATGGTGAAGCGTATCACAGATTAGTGTAACAGGCTATGAAAGGTTAAAAGGAAATACCTATACAACCATCGAGGTGAGGAACCCTATACATGACCATGAGAGTAAAGAAATAGGAGTGTTATAGTAGATACATGTAACCATGAGTTATAATGAGCTTGATGAGATGATCCATTAATGAAACTAGTGGTATAATACCAAGAGTGCTAATGGTTCTATTTCGAGGGTTAGTTGAGAATGACACTCAAAACAATAAGTACTTCAAGTGATGATAATTGGATTGGTGTATTAGTGTGCACCTTGAGTATTAGAGACCATGAACATTTATAAATGTGTACTTGTGGATTTAATTTTATCGTTTCAAGAATGGAAATGAAATGAGATTTTAAGAATTTTAAGGAGTTGAGATTTTATGTTGTTAAAATATTGAGGATTTAAAATTGATTCAATAAACATAGTCAAGCTACAAAGATTTTAGAAGTGATTAAAATTTTTATTTCGATGATGAGTATCTGACTTCGAGGAAGTATATGCAATCTAGTTTTAAGTTGATCGAGAAGTTAAACCTCGATGATTATTTTTGAGGATTAATTCTATGGTAGATGAGAAATATGAATATTAACATATGAGTAGATGATATATACGTGTAAGGATCTGATGACTTGAGCATGATTGAGATGGCACCGCAGACTAACTAGGGTGTCCATCTAAAGTTGTATTGGAAAAAGCAGTACTTCGTATGGTGTTATACTTGGGTGCACTTGAGTGGTAAGAACGACTAGTATGAACAATTGTAGTAGGAACGGGAACTGACAGAGGGTATGGTACTAAAGAGATAGAGGTATCAACGTTGGATGCCTTATTGAATCATGGTTATATTAGAGATTCTTGGCATCAGATTTTGGCATTAATAGACAGGTGTGTGCAATACAGATATATTCATGGATTTTGTGGATAAATGATTAGTTGATATGGGTACCAATGTACATGAATAGGAATTTGTTAGTGAATGTGCTAAGTTAAGTGGTTGTTAGAAATAGGAGATACCGCAAGTAATATGTTAGCAGGTTCTTTCTTTTCTTTCCTAATGTTCTTTTTCGTCTTTTGATTGATTGATTCCCTAGTAACGTGGTTTATATTCGTGATTTCTTGTTAGAACATAGCTAGTAGTACACCTTAACAGAGACTAAAATACCATGACAAGATACATGACTTATATATTTTCTTAAATTGCATGACTGTAGGTGAAATTTTCTTAAACCATGATCATTAGGGTTTTGACCATAGCAAAGATCTGTGACGAGGTTATGACTGACAAAAAGAGACAAGAGGATTAAATTTGTGGATGAGCATTAAATTAAATGAAGAATTTAGGGGTTGTTATAACGGAGTTGATGGATCCTTGATTTTATGAAAATCGAGGCATGATTGAAATTCGAGGACAAACATTAACTTAAAGGGAGAATTAAGAAATTCACAGAGCCAAGAATTTGAGGATTTATTAATTTTAAGGAGGTCTTGATATGATTGAATTGATTATTAAAAATTTGAGAAATTTGAGAGATTATCATTTTATTTAGTTGATTGCAAGATAGAAATTTTATATATTATGAATGTTGCATTGAAGATTCTGGAAGCATCGCATCGTTGAGTATTTGAGGAAAAAGAAAATCAGGAAATAAAATCGTAAATAGAATAGTGTCGAATTCAATTCTTGGGATGAGGAGTTAGATTGGAATAAGCATCAATTGAATTTGAGTTAGAGGAGTAAGATTATTGATGAGTGTTTAAAATTTAAATTTTGGGATACAGATTTTTTTAATGATTATAAATATGCATGGATTGGATTTCAATTGGAGGTTTGGATATTAAATCCTTGGGTATTTAAATGCGAACTTAAAATTTTTGAAGGAGATTATGACAAAGGGGATTTGATTTTTAAATTTGAAAATTTTTTAGGAATATGATGTTGTATAATTTTTGAAAGGTTGTGAAATAACATTATGGAATTACTTCATGATTATTGGTTTAAGATTTAAATTTTGATAGAAATAATATGGTGAATAAAGGCAATTATTGAGAATCCTAAATTTCGAGGACGAAATTTTCTAAGGTGGGTAGACTTGTAACCTCCGATTTCCAATTTCCGAAATAATTAGATTTTTAATTTATTTTAAATATCAAGTTCAGTAAAATATTTTCTCCTTAAAATTTTTTTGATTTTGAACAATGTTTGATTTTAGAAGGTAATTTATAATCTTGTATAAAAATCATTTTTCTAAATATCGCTTTCTTATAAAATAAGTAAATAAATAATAATATATATATTTCTAGTTTCAAATATTTATTGGCTTGAATCATAAAAATTATTGTTTTAACTAAATATTTATTTAAAAGACTAGTTGATAAAATAAAATAAATTTTTATTTCTTGGGATAGTAAATAAATAAATGTCATACTTTCTAAGATTTTGCAAAATGTATTAATTAGTAGCTAATTGGAAATTAGCTAGCTTTCCTAAAAACATTTTTCTGAAATTATAATCTTTATTTTTATTTTTACAAGTTGCCATTTCCCATTAACTAGCCTTCACACCCTCATTTTCCCCACATGAAAAACCCGTTTAATTATGATCTGGGCCTTTCATTATTGGGCCAACCCGCACCCTTCATCCCACACCCTCTTTTCCTATTTAAAGTCTCATTCACACCATTCCCAAGAAACCCTAGCTAGCTCTCTCAAATCCCCACAAGCCAAGCCATCACCATTTTTGTGTGCTCGTGTCCGTGTGTCTATCATTGCCGTGTCAGCCGTGTTGGCCTCGGGTCCGATCCCGGGTGTCCCACCGTATCCATTCATTTCCTGTGTCCGGTTACAACTTTACAATCTGATTTTCGTGTCCGACACACCCGGACACATCCACCTCCACCACAGTACATCATTTCCGTGTCCGACACACCCGGACACAACCCCAATACCAGTACACCCAACCGCCGTGTCCAGCCCCGGACACGACCCCGACACACCCAGACCTAACCCTAACCTAGATCTGTCGAATTCCCACCGCCGGCGGCCGAGATCTCCTTCCGCCTGGAACCGAGCACCCCTCGTCGAGCCGTCGAAGACCCGCCGCCGTCGCTTCAGACCCGCCGCCGCAGCCAGATTCATCGAGCCGTGGCCGCCTCACCCTCCCCGAGTCGACTGTCGCCTCGGATCCGCCTCGAGTCGAGCCCGCCGCCTCGAGCCGAGCGATCCCGCCGCCGCGTCGACCTTGCGTCGCCCATCCGCCACCGTCCTGTGCTGCTCTGGCTTGGATCCACCGCCGCCGAGGAGAACGACGACCACCGCCGCTGGAACCGAGCACCGCCGTCGCCTCGAAGCCGCCGCCTCCTCGAACAGAGCGCCGCCTCGAGCCGAGCGATGCCACCACCTCGAGTCGAGCACCGCCGAACACCCGCGCCGACCCCGACGGACTTCCCCGTGCCGGCGACGGAAACCCTCCCCAAATCATGAGTTCCCCTTTCCCCTTCAACCCTGTAGTTTAGTAAATTATAAATTAGTTATAAATATAATTAGTTTATATTATATAGTTAGTTTATTTTATATAATTAGTGATATATTAATTAGTTTAATTAATTTATAATTAGTTTAATTAATTTATAAAATTAGTTTAGTTAATTTGTAATTAATGTAGTAAATAATTTGTAATTAATTTAGTAAATAAATATAATTAGTTTAGTAATTAATGTAATTAGTCTAGTAAAATAATGTAATTAGTTAGTAATTTCATGTGTTAGTTTAGTTTAGTAGTAATCAGTATTTAACTTATTTAGTTATAATTAATCAGTTAACTAGTTTTAAATCAGTAATTAGTTAAGTTAATGTAATTAGTTTAGTTTAATAATAAATAGTTTAATGTATATGTAATAGTTAATTAATTTATAAATAGTTAATTAATATATAATTAGCTTAGTAAATTCATGTAATTAGTTTAGTAAATACAACATAATTAGTTTTATTGTTTTAATGTATGAAATTAGTTATTTATTATGTGTAAATTTAGTTATGTATTATGTATAAGGATTTTTGATTGATATATATATACAAATATGTATTTTGGTATAAAAAGTATATATGTATATACATCTATTAGTGAATATACACAAATACGTATTTTGTACAAATTACTAATAGACACTTATATATATATTATATACGTTTTATTGGTATAATAAGTATTAATGTATGTTTCAGTATTTAAATATAAATAAATGTATATTGGTATATATGTATATATAACCGTATTTTGGTATAAATATGTGTACTTATATATATAAACATGTATAAACATATTTTTGGTATATGTATATATGGTATATATATATATATAAAAACTGTATTGATATATATGTACTTGTAAAACCTATTTTGGTATATTACCTGTATATAGTATTGTATTATTTTATGTATGCATATATATATATATAATATAAGTTAATATGTATTTTGGTACATGTATACTAGTTTATCTGTATGAGTGATGTATAATTTTTTCACATAAATAAAATATATTTCCACTTATGTACATACAGTTATGCCTATTTTGTACACTTTGGAATAACTATATATATATATATGTATTAAATTATTTATTAATTGGTGAATATACTAGATGACCCTAGTTGACTAGTGCCCTGCCTGACATGGCCCTGAGACCAGTATTTTTGACTGTGTTAGTGTAGCATCTGATGCAAATATGGTTTTGCTTGTGTTATGTTTATAGGACTGTTGGGTTACCCAGGGGATACTCTGGAACAGGACATCAATAATTACCAGCTAAGGACCCAAGGCGAGTACATTCTCTGATTAGTTTCTAATTTATGATATCTCCTATGTTCACTGTATCTAGTGTAAATATCCATGTTCTTGACACGTTGGTTACACGGATTGGTATACACGGATCTTGTCATGAGATGTTATTCCTTATTCATGGTGTAGCTTGTACAAGACCTGTTTTCCTTGTTATCTTGTGCATGTACAGACACTGATTCCCGGGGAGATTTGCTACCTTCCTAGGGAATCCCGTGCCATAGTGTACCCTGATTGGATCTACTATACCAGTCGGGGGTGGGGAGTATTTTAGTATAGATATGTGATCATTCCCAACTTTTCATGCATCATAGCTCACCCCGCATCTCACGTCGGGTGCGGCCTGACCCTCTCCGTGCCTCATAGCTGTTACGTATGATTAGCCTGACCTCTACATGCATCATAGCTAACCAACGGTTAGCCTGACCTTCGTGAATCATAGCTAATCACATGTAACCAGCCTGATCAAGATCCCAAGTCGATCACATGTTAAAGCTAGTACTCACACACTTAGTCATAGGATTCTAGCTCAGTGACATATTGTTCTTTTCCAGCATTTACTTACAGTATTTCCAGTATTTCTCTCATTGTACATTCTCGTACCTATACATGCATCTGGTATGTTTCCATCTAGAACTGCTACATAGTTTATGTCATTTATATAGAACTGCTATTTAGAGATGTACTTTGCTCCTTCCTGACTGGAAATTATTTTTCCAGACTGTGACCTTAGTAGACTGGTTCCGACACACATGGGGATTGGATGTTACTGATTGCAGGTATGAGTATTCTGTCGTTAGACTTGTCTTGTATTTCTTTGTTGCCTTGATATCTTATCGTGCTCTAGTTTAGGTGATTGAGTATTTCTAACATTATTTTATGATATCCACGTCTCCTTATGGAGTTGGGTATTCGCGTGAGTTTGATTAGATAGTTACATGACCTAGACAGCGTTCTATCGCCGATGCTGCGGCGTAGGCTGGACGTACCCACGCACTCGTGCCCCTAAACCGGGTGCGGGTCGTGACAGCAGTCTAATTTAGATTCACCCCAGCATGATGAAACAATCAAACAAGTCCTAGCCATGCTTGGAAATTGACTAAACCATTTTTTCTATGCTTGGAGGAATTGTATTATATTACATATCGCGTAGCACATGGGTACCCCTCAGTTTAAACATATAATATAATCACGTAGGAACACTTAGCACGTAGGAATATATAGCACATAGTAAGTGTATTAGCACAGATATAAGTGGTCGAGTAAAGTCACCAATCACAGTAAATCACATGAGTTCTATCGTATTGTAACACATAAGTCAAGCCATGCACATAGGTAGTGTAGTCACTTGACGCATGGTCGAACTATATACATGGTCGGGTTGAGCACATAGACGGGTCAGGTGCAAAGGTGGGTCTAATACTCTCACAGTCATGAAGATTACACATATGTGATCATACCCAACTCTACATGCATCATAGCTCATCCCACACTTTATGTCGGGTGCGGCCTGACCATTACATGCCTCATAGCTGTTATATATGATTAGCCTGACCACTACTTGCATCATAGCTAACCAAATGGTTAGCCTGACCTTACATGAATTATAGCTAATCATATGTAACCAGTCTGATCTTGTCCCAAGCCGATCACATGATAGACTGATATTTCAAACACTTAGAATAGTTACAATTCTCTATTTTAGATTATATACCACATCACCCGTATATGATATTGTACCTTGTTCTCTTTATTTTATTTATGCACTGACTGTATCATATTGGCTATATTTCCTATCTCTTTATATTGCCTGTCTTTTTATTATGCTATTGCATTTATTCATTGTCCTCTCTCAGTATATATAGCATCATCTGTTTTTTGTTTTATAGCCCTTATCAATTAAATGGAACTGTTATTTGAGATATACTTTGCTCCTTCCTGACTGGAAAATATTTTCCAGACTATGCCTTAGAGGACTGGTGTTCGACGTTTTACGGACCCCAGTGTGAGTAGCTGCAAACTTGGACTTGGTAGTTTAGTTGTGATTCCGGAAGGTCTAGCCAGAATCACTAGTTATCTAGTTAGTTCTTTTAGTACATTATTTTGGTACCGAATTTGTCTCCAGTATACTCTTTGAGACTTGGATTATATTGGTGAGTTAGACTATTTCTATTTTAGACTTGTGTTGCATATTACTTGTTTCTTCGAGATGTTATTATGATGTAGTTGTGATTGAGTATATTGTTCATATTATATTATGGTATCCGTGTCTCCTCATGGAGTCGGATGCTCGTGTGAGATTGTTTAGATAGCATCAAGACCTAGACAGTATTCTACCGCCGATGCTGTGGCGTAGGCTGGACGTACCCACATACTCGTACCCTAATTCTGGATGTGGGTTATGACACATTTTTAGTGGTGGCCCATACAGGTCAGACTTTGTAAGTTGTGCGATGTTGTGGTAGTGCGACGTATTGGTTGTACTACTGTGTCCCTGCTATAGAATATAGGATATAGGATACTAGGATGAGAGTAGATACTCAATCACAAAATTCTTAAGAGATTCCTTTGACGACCCCTTGAGAATGTTATTACAATTTTCAATTTAAATCCTTCGCCCTTATTTTCGTCCGTCCTCATTCGTTGATATTGAGTTTGATTCTTGTTGACCAATTATTAAATTTAAATTCTTGGTATCATTGTTGAGTTGATTTCTTATCGAGATAAATTTTACGGACTAAACTTTATGGTATCATCTGATGACATATATTGTTGAGGACAGTAAGAAAGGTAAAATGTCTACTTTGGTTATGGAACTTAGAGTTTATCGCAGCCATACTAGCTGTCGCGACGAGAACGTAGGAACTTGACTTGGATGTATATATTTTAGTTATGAAACTTAGAGACTCTCGCAGCCATACCGGTTGACGTGGCGAAGATTCTAGATGACATGATTATAGAGTTGCATACCTTAGTTACGAAACTTGTCGTTTATCGCATCTATGCTTATTGGTGTGGCGAGGATTCTGAGTGTCATGATTTCGGACAGACGTGTATGATTATCAGGTTGTATCTTAAATTGGTTCTTAAAGTCTCGTCTCAATACTTATCTATTTCTGTTATTATAGGACTTTATTCCATCGCTTCTTTTATTTGCTAGCAGTAGAAATACCTTCAGTCCTCAATCTAGTTCCTTTTTGAGCTTCTATTCTTTGAGGATTCCTTGTTAAGTATGATGATTAGTGACTTGTAATTTTGTCTGTGTCTTGAGTATTAGTATTGACTGAGTGTGACTTTTGAGCTTGTAAGTGTTTCTTGGTTGGACATGTGAGCAGTAGGCATCAATCTAGAGTTAACCCATAGCGTAGTGCCTTATAGCAATAGTTCTATGATAGGTGTATTATAGTTAGTATTGCCACTATAGATAGAAGGAGAAAAGAGTATCAATGATGGTTCCAAGGGTTAGTATCAGAGCCAGCATACCGGTCCTGGCTAGTCATGAATTTATGTAATTGGATGATCTATGTAAACAATTAAGTATCATGGAATTGTGTTAAGGATTAATGGAGCATGATGTTCAATTTGATGATTGATACCGGGTGTGTAAAAAATAAAGAAATGTATATGCATAAAGAATTTTAATGAGATGTCATGAGTAGATAAATATCAGGATTGGTAATAAAAGTTGTGAAGCGTATCACAAATTAGTTTAATAGGCTGTAAAAGATTAAAGAGAAATACATATACATCAATTGAGATGAGGAAACATATACTTGCCCATGAGAGTAAAATAAAACATGGGTGTTATAGAAGGTGCAAGTAATCATGAGTTCTAATAAGTTTGTTGAGATGATCCAATAATGAAGCTAGTGTTATCATACCAAGGGTACTAATAATTCTATATCGAGGATTAGTTGAGCAAGGTGCTAATAGTAAGTGCCTTGTATGATAATATTAAATTAGTATATCAGTTAATATAGATAGAAGCTCATTTGAGAAAATACGTGTGATGATAACTTTGATCATTTGGAAGTAATAGTGCAAGTAATTCGGGCAGTACAAATTTTAGTACACAGTTGAGAGTTGTAGACAATGGGTGTATTTGAGTGCACCTTGAGTATTAGAGACCGTGAACATTTATATGTAAATTTGTGGATTTAAAATTGAAGAGTGGAAATAAATTTCAATTTTTAAGAATTTTGAGGAGTTGAGATTCTATGTTATTAAATTTTGAGGATTCAAATTTGATTCAATAAACATAGTCAAAGCTATAAAGATTTTAGAAGTAATTAAAATTTTATTTCGATATTAAGTATTTAACTTTTGATGAAGTATATGCCTCTTACTTTAAATCGTTCGAGAAGTAAAATTTGATGATTTTATTTGGAGGATTAAATTTTTATGGTGGGTAAGAAATATATATTAGTATATGAGTGGATGAAGTGCATACGTAAGGATCTGTTGACTTGGGCATGATTGAGATGGCACTGCAAACAGACTTGGGTGTCCATCTAGAGTTGTATTAGGGAGAACAATACTTAGTATGGTGTGTTCACTTGGTGTGCACTTGAGTGATAAGAACAACTAGTATGAACAATTATAGTAGGAAAGATAAGAACAACTAGCAGTAGGTGTACTTGTAGTAGAACAGAGGTACCTAAAGGGAAAGGAGTATCAAACTTTGAATGCATCATTGACCTATGATTGTGTTAGAGGTCCTTGCTATCAGATTTTGGTATTAATAAATAGGTGTGTGCAAAGAGGATGTAATCATGGATGTTATGGACTAATGATTAGTTGATATGGGTATCAGTGTACAAGAATAGGAATTAGTTAGGAATGTGCTAGAGTTAAGTGTATATTAGAGGATGAAGATATCCAAGTAATGGGTAAGAAGACTGTATTTTGTTCTTCCTTCTGCTCCTTTTTCTGTCTGTTTGATTGATTGCTTGATTCCTTAGCACCATAGCATGTATCAATGATTCTTTTGCTAGAATATAGCTAGTAGTACACCCCGATAGAGACCATAATACCATGACAAAAGAGACTATGACCATGCATGTTTCATCTAGATTGCATATTTATCTAGAATACGTGTTGTATTACGTGTTGTATGACTGTAGGTAGGATTCTCTTAGACTTTGATTTTTGGGGGTTTTGACTGTAGTAAAGGATTAATGAAAATGTAATGATTTGACAAAGAGAGACAATGTGCCTTCAAATTCGAGGATAAATATTAATTTAAATAAAGAGTTGAGAACTTGATATGGCAGAATTGACGACTTGGTTAAATAATTGATTTTATAAAGATTATGAAATGATTGAATTTATCATTAAATTTTGAGAAATTTAAGAAGATTATCATTATATTTATTTGACTGCAAGATATAGATTTATTTTGAATATTACAATTGAAGATTTTGCGAGAATTATATTATTTGAGTATTGTGTGGAAAAAAAAAGAGTCGAGGAATAAGATCATTAATGGAATAGTATTTTCGGATGAGATTTCCTAAATTTTATAAATATGCGTTGACTGGATTTCAATTAAAGGATTGGATAGTAAATTTTGTATTTAGTGATTTACTCAAAATTTGAGGAGTAAGATGATTAATGGATTAGTGTTAAAATTTAAACTTTTCGGATGACATTTTAAATTTTATAAATATATGTTGATTGAAAATTTTGGAGGAAATTGTGATAAAAATGGAATTTGATTTTATTTCGAGAATTTTTAGGAATATATTAATTTTATAATTTTGAAAATTCTGAAATGACAAGGTGGATTATTTCATGATTATGTGGGTTGATGAATTTAAATTTTGATAGAAAATAATATAACGAGTAAATACTACTATGAGGATTTTAAATTTCGAGGACAAAATTCTTTTAAGGAGGGTAGACTTGTCACTACCATGTTCCAAAAACAGGAGTATTTTTGACTTTTTATAATTATTTTATATTGCGTGTATTTAATTTAAATAATTGTATGGGATGTGTATATATATTATGTACAGTGTTCATTAATGTTTGAGCTGGTAGACTTGACCTAGAAGCCCACTAGATGAACACCTGACCGAATTGTAGGATTATGTATTAGTTTGTATTAATTAGAATTTAATTGTTGAGGTTATAATTAATTAACGTAATTTTATTTAATTGTTGCGCCTTGCTGTTGCCTCGATATTTGGAGCACTACCCTATCTTTTGTCTTCCAACAAATTTCTTAACCTTGCCCTAGATGTGCCCGCCTTCCATTCTGACCTTTTTGTAACTCGTAATTATGCTCTCTTGTGCTTCATTTTAGCCGCACAATATTCGTCGTGGACGTTTATTTAATTTCTAAATAAATTCCAACTTTGTATCGTTGTGCGTTCCAATCGAAATTGGAGATAATCTCGACCCATTTTTCGTGTAACCCAAATTACGGTAATATTCTGTTCTGAGTCTTCTTCACTAATAATATTTGTGTCCCAACCTAATTTTGGCCCCATGTACTCCTAATTAATTTTAGAACATCGCTTGTATTTGTTTCTAATTAAATTGGGGATACCAACTTTGACTAATCTTATTTTGACCCAATTTAAACCAAATACCCCATTCATTAAGTCCATACAAAATACATAACACCCCCTCATCCTATAAAACACCAAACACCCAAATCGCCCACTAATTTTTCATTATTTCATGTGTCTGTGCAAATAGCCAAATTTAAGGGGGCTCATTTGCAAATATTGTATTAGGTGTCAATACCCCATTGGTTCAAACCAAATGGAGAGCCCTAATATTTGACTAGTCAACCAACCCCCCTCCTTACATGAATGATTTTCTCCTTGACGAATCCTTGCCACCCATTCAAAATGGGGCTCATCATTACCACACACCTCTCATCACCTCTCCTATAAAGTGTCTCTTTCTCCCCTCTTCCCAATGCAGGCCCTAATTTCAAGGAGCCTTGAATACCACACCCTCTCTCTCCTCCTCCCTCCCTACACTCACAGCCAACCAAAATTTTCTCCTCCCTTTCTCTTCTTCTTCTTCTTCCTCTCTACTTCTTCTTCTCTTCCTTCTTTTAAAAAGAAAGGAAATAAACCATCCCCACCCCTATCACCTAGCCCGGCGTTCACCCGGCCTCCCTCCAGCTCCCTCTCCGGCCATCGAGCAGTTCTTCCCGACCCCGCCATAGCCTGAAGCTTTCCCCCTCAGTCTCGAGCTCCCCTCGCCTGAGACTCACCGCCGGCCTTCCTCCTCTTCTCCTCCGACTATACAGCCATTAGAACCACCGCTACACAGCACCATACTCACCCGCCCACCGCCAATGCAATGACCCGAGCTCCACCGTCCCTCTGCAGTCCCACCGGAGCAGCTCGATCCAGTCTTGCCGACGACGAGATCCCCCGCACCACCACAATGAGCTATCACCACCACCACCACCAACTATCACCACCACCACCATGAGTTATCTCCACCATGAACACCATTAGCTCCGGCCAACCTCCCCTTCTCCACCACCCATCACCATCGTACAGCACCACCACCCCCTGTAACCTCCCTCGGCCTATTCCCTTCGCCCTACTTGCTTGAGTTCCCTGCACCACCCTCATCAGCTCCACTCCGGCCAAACCTCCATCGAGACCCAATCCTCCCTGCATTTCCAGTCCGGCCATCTCCTCCCTGCTCTCCTCCCAACTTCCCTCGAGCGACCACCCGTCGAGCCAGCACCACCACCCCCTGCCTAGCTCACACAGCCACACCTCGTCGTCGTCGTCTTCGTCGTCCTCGTTATCGTCATCATCGTCGACGTCTTCGCCGTCGTCATGCACGCGCACAGGTACAGTTTTCTCCCCCTCGAGTACATGTATGTGTGTATGTGTGTATGTATGTTTGTATGTATGCATGTATGTATGTAGTATATGTGGGATTCGCATATGTATACATATACATATATATAACATATTTCTCTATTAGTATATTTATGTATTCATATATATATATATATATATATATATATATATATATATATATATATATATATATGTATGTATTAGTATGTACATAATAGTATATATGTATTCATGTATATACATATGTATATGTATGTATATTGGTTTATTTTCATATAGTATATATTTAAAAAAATGTATACTGGTATAAATTTAATTAATGTATTAGTATTTGTATATGTTAATATTAATGATGGTATATATATATATATATATATATATATATATATATATATATATATATATATATATATATGTATATATATATGATATATTTCTCAAAATTTGTATATATATATACTTATGTGTATGTTTTGTAGACGTATGCCCTAGTATACGTTTAAAACGAATACAATTGATTGGTATGTTTAATATATATACATAGTGTAAATTCATTAGGGTATATACATATATTAATATATGTAATTAATTGGTATACGTATATATTGTATATGTATTTAATTCGGTATATATATATATATTGTAAGTATTAATGCTAGTTATTAATAATATGTATATTGTATATGTACTAGGTGACCCGTGGTTATATTGACCTGTGCCCATATAGCATGGTAGCAGACTGCCATATGTACATCGACGTACTGGCAAGACCCGTATCATCGACTGTCTAATTGCATAGCAATTACAGACGTGACGCCCGTGCAACTTGACGCACACTGACCCTAGTTGACCAGAGTCATGCTTAGCGTAGTCCCGAGTTCAGTGTATTTTTGATTATGTGATTAGTGTAATGTCTGATGCAATGTTTTATTATTTTATGATATGTCTATAGGACTGTTGGATCATCCAGACGATACTCTGGAACAGGATATTGGTGTTACCAACTAAGGACCCAAGGCGAGTACATTCTCTGATAATTTCCAATTATTTGATAATATCTATAATTCCAGTATCTAGAAATATTATATCTGATTCTTGACACTGTGCTACACGGACTAGTATATAGATTGGATCTACAGTCATGAGATGTTACATTGATTAACGTATTGACATTGTACACGACATTGATATTTAGACCTGGTACATGATATATTGGATATTGCTCGTGTATCGTGACATGTCGTGATTGGATCCACTGTACTAGTTGGGGGGGGGAAGAAAATTTTAGTAGATTATGTGATCATACCCAACTCTACATGCATCATAGCTCACCCCACACTTCACGTCGGGTGCGGCCTGACCATTACATGCCTCATAGCTGTTATATATGATTAGCCTGACCACTACTTGCATCATAGCTAACCAAATGGTTAGCCTGACCTTACATGAATCATAACTAATCATATGTAACTAGCCTGATCTTGTCCCAAGCCGATCACATGATATACTGATATTTTAAACACTTAGAATAGTTATAGTTCTCTATTTTAGATCATATACCACATCACCCATATATGATATTGTACCTCATTCTCTTCATTTTATTTATGCACTAAATGTATTATATTGCCTATATTACCTGTCTCTTGATTATGCCATTGGATTTATTCATTGTATTCTCTCAGTATATATCATCATCTATTTATTATTTTATAGCCCTTATTAATTAAATGGAACTGTTATTTGAGATGTACTTTGCTCCTTCCTAACTGGAAAATATTTTCCAGACTATGCCTTAGAGGACTGGTGTCCGACGTTTTATGGACCACAGGGTGAGTAGCTGCAGACTTGGACTTGGTAGTTCAGTTGTGATTCTGGAAGGTCTAGACGGAATCACTAGTTACTTAATTAGTTCTTTTAGTAGATTATTTTGGTACCGGATTTATCTCCGGCATACTCTTTGAGACTTGGATTATATTGTTGAGTTAGACTATTTCTATTTTAGACTTGTGTTGCATCTTACTTGTTTCTTCGAGATCTTATCGTGCTGTAGTTGTGATTGAGTATGTTGTTCATATTATATTGTGGTATCCGTGTCCCCTCATGGAGTCGGATGCTCGTGTGAGATTGTTTAGATAGTATCAAGACCTAGACAGCGTTCTACCGCCGATGTTGCGGCGTAGGCTGGACGTACCCACGTACTCGTGCCCCAATTCCGGGTGCGGGTCGTGACATCATATTACTTGTGAGAGAGTCGGGCGAGAGAATACAGGTAGTAGATATATGGTACCCCATAGATAGTTAGCCCAGAGTTTATTCGGTCAGGGGACCGTTTGATAGAGTTTATTCAATCAATGTACCTCACGTATTTGACTGACTGATTCTTAATCCAACCACATGTTGAATAATTGTATTCTAAAACACACAGTAAACATGATTTGAGTTGTGTTATTATATTGTCTAGTGCTTCATCTTATCCTAGTTGTACTCTTATATTGTTTTTCTGCCATAGTTGTGCTTCAAAACTGTTCTCATGTCAAAGTGATACCATTCTTGTCATATAGTATCTTGTTACAGCTCATCTTTTCTTTATTGTTATTCTTCCATGCTTGTATATTATATTATTTAGTGTAGTATTATTTTTGCTTGCTCCAATCATGACTAGATAACTGTTTTTCAGCTTTAGCCGACAAGGTTGGCCCCGAGGATTATGGTGCGAATTTTTTTGACACTAATGTTACCGAGTTGCCAATTGCTTCTACAGATGCGGAGTATCATATTTCTTCCTTATGCTATTTCGTGTTATTCGTATCTAGTAGGCTTAGTGGACTCTATATTCTATTTACTTTTATTTTATTTCAACCGGGTTTGTTCCCGAGTACATCTTGAGTTGTAGTAGATATTTCTTTAAATAAATTATTAAGACTATTAAGTTTATTTTTAGGTTATATCTTAATTTTGGATGATATATGTGAACTGTGTACTTGTTGTGGAATATTATTTATCATAGACAGCGTACTACTATCGATGTTGCGGCGTAGGTTGGGCTTGGCCACGTAATCGTATCTAAAAAGCGGGTACGGGTCATGACAAATTTTTATGGTGGCCCATGCAGGACGAATTTCGCATAAGGCTGTGAACTCATGGTTAGTACTTTAACTTAGTAGTACTTGTTGACCCTCGTTGCAGCAGGTTCCCCGAGCCAAGGCGATGCGGCGATGACCTGAAGATTTTCTACCCCAATCTTTCACTGGTCTGACGCATTCGTGTTTGTGACTTTTGGAGTACAAGTGCATATTTTCAAGGATCTCGCAATTACCCTTTGAAGCTCCAAGCCGATTGTGCAAACACGCACCCAAGGTGGTCTGTCCTTTGAATTTTATAACGAATGTAATGTATGGATCGACTATCTCATTTTACGTCCATCTTGTATACCCGCACGACACCCCGTAACTTTTGATTCAAGAATTTATAACAAATATGTTCATTATCAATAAAGAGAACGTTTCTTCATTCCAATGTGGGATATTCCAATTGCGTACTATATTGCATATATTTCTAAAAAGTATATCAGTATGCGTAGGCCTTTTACCGGCACACCTTATGCCCGTACGGCATCACGTCCGGGGGACGATTAATAATCTAGCAGAAATTGAGGCATGACACAGGGGATACATGCGTACATGAAGATCAAGGACGAATGGTCGATTAGGGCATATAAGGATCGGGGGCACATGGAATAAGGGGGGCATAGACAGGCAAGGTCCACTCATCGGGGCAAGTGCTAAGTGACGTCAATAAATACAAGTTAGAGAAGTGACTGATGTGACTTGATAAGATAAACAAAAAATATCAAGGAGATAAGAAAAAAAAAACCTATGCAAAGTCATAAAAGTAGTGCAGAGGCATGCGCCTAAAAAGAATAAACACATGGATCATGGTCGCATGAAGTCTGGCCTTAGTGAGTTCTAATATTTTCAATTTACTTTACATCCGACTTTAGAATGCATGCACAGAGCAGTCATGCGTCCAATAAGATGGGCGCATGCTAGAGGGGCACATGTTGCTGGGCCGCATGGTACTCTATCGTCCCAGAAAAGCAAGTTTGGCCATAGAAAAGCTCCAAGAACCCAAAATTTGTTCCATTCAAATTTTTTTTATTACAACTCCAAATCAAGTGAAACAAAAGCCGAAACGCCTAAAATGGAATGCTCTATTACTTAGGAAAACTTATGGAACTCATAAAAACTCTAAACTAAAAAACCAGATCTACTCACATCCACCCATAAAAACCAAAAACTCTAAACATTAAAAGTGTTTAGAATAATAATGTACATATATTAAACTAATAAAATGCAAGAAAAGAGCAAGGATTAAATCCTAAGGGTTTCTCCATATCATGCAAGGTGTACTTGCCTTAAATGAAAGGAGAATAAATGAGAGAATAAGGAAAGATAGGAAAATAAGTTGGGTTAAATAGCTAGAGTTTAAGATTTAGACTATGGGTTCTCTCATAAATTAAATAACCCATAAAATAAACCATGAACCACACTACACCCAAGAATTGGTCTAGTCTCCATGCAACCTAAAAAACATACAAGAAAGAAATAATATGTCCCAAATACGTATATCGGGAATAGAGAGTGACACCATACATGTTCACTTATTATTCCATCCGATATTCATTGTTCAATGCTTAGTGTTCAAGTTAAAGCTAATGTTAAATTGATCATATTACTTGTGAGAGAGTCGGGCGAGAGAATACAGGTAGTAGATATGTTGTACACCATAGATAGTTATCCCAGAGTTTATTCGGTCAGGGGACCGTCTGATAGAGTTTATTCAGTCAATGAACCTCACGTATTTGACTGACAGATTCTTAATCCAACTACATGTTGAATAATTATATTCTAAACCACACAGTAAGCATGACTTGATTTGTGTTATTATATTGTCTAGTGGTTTATCTTATCCTAGTTGTACTCTTATATTATTTTTCTGCCATAGTTGTGCTTCAAAACTGTTCTCATGTCAAAGTTATACCATTCTTGTCATATAGTATCTAGTTACAATTCATCTTTCCTTTATTGTTATTCTTCCATGCTTGTATATTATATTATTTAGTTTAGTATTATGGTGAATTGCTCCAATCATGACTAGATAACTGTTTTTCAGCTTTAGCGACATGGTTGGCCCCAAGGATTATGGTGCATATTTTGGTGACTCTGACGTTACCGAGGTGCCAATTGCTTCTACAGATGCGGAGTATCATATTTCTTCCTTATGCTCTTTCGTGTTATTCTTATCTAGTAGGCTTAGTGGACTATATATTCTATTTACTTTTATTTTATTTCAACTGGGATTATTCCCGAGTACATCTTGAGTTGTAGTGGATATTTCTTTAAATAAATTATTAAGACTATTAAGTTTATTTTTAGGTTATGTCTTAATTTTGGATGATATATGTGAACTGTGTACTTGTTCTGGACCATTATTTATCATAGACAGTGTACTACCGTCGATGTTGCAGCGTAGGTTAGGCTTGGCCACGTAATCGTATCTGAAAAGCGGGTGCGGGTGGTGACAAATTTTTATGGTGGCCCATGTAGGTCGGATTTTGCATAAGGTTGCGAATTCATGGTTATTACTTCAACTTAGTAGTACTAGTCGACCCTCGTTGCAGCAGGTTTCCCGAGCCAAGGCGATGAGGCGAGGAGATAAAGCTTTTCTCCCCTAACCTTTCACTGGTCTGACGCGTTCGTGTTTGTGACTTTTGGTGTGCAAGTGCATATTCTCATGGAGCTCGCAATAACCCTTTGAAGCTCCTAGGCGATGGTGCAAACACGCACCCAAGGTGGTCTGTCCTTTGAAT
This sequence comes from Iris macrosiphon, assembly GCA_036927795.1. Classification (NCBI taxonomy): domain Eukaryota; kingdom Viridiplantae; phylum Streptophyta; class Magnoliopsida; order Asparagales; family Iridaceae; genus Iris; species Iris macrosiphon. Next base: position 81,510,013 of record JAYESA010000012.1, on the reverse strand, counting down.
TTTTGTAACGAATGTAATGTATAGATCGACTATCTCATTTTACGTCCATCTTGTATACCCGTGCGACACCCCTTAACTTTTGATTCAAGAATTTATAACAAAGATGTTCATTATCAATAAAGAGAACGTTTCTTCATTCCAATGTGTGATATTCCAGTTACGTACTATGTTGCATATATTTCTAAAAAGTATATCATTATGCGTAGGCCTTTTACCGGCATACCGTCCGCACGACATCATATCCGGGGGACGATTAATGATCTAGCAGAAATTGAGGCATGACACAGGGGATATATGCGTACATGAAGATCAAGGCCGTATGGTCGATTAGGGCGTATAAGAATCGGGGGCGCATAGAATATGGGGGCATAGATAGGCAAGGTCCACTCATCGCGGCAAGTGCTAAGTGACGTCAATAAATACAAGTTAGAGAAGTAACTGATGTGACTTGATGAGATAAACAATAAATATCTGGGAGATAAGAAAAAAATGAAAACATGTGCAAAGTTATAAAAGTATTGTAGAGGCATGCGCCTAAAAATAATAGACACATGGATTGTGGCCGCTTAGTCTCCTGGCCGCATGAAGTCTAGCCTTAGTAAATTCTAATGTTTTCAAGGTACTATGCTTCTAACTTTAGAACGCATGCACAGATCAGTCATGCGTCCAAAAAGATGGGCGCATGCTGGAGGGGCACATGTTGCTGGGCCACATGGTACTCTATCGTCCCAGAAAAGCAAGTTTGGCCATAGAATACAGGTAGTAAATATGTGGTACCCCATAGATAGTTTGCCCAGAGTTTATTCGATCAGGGGACCGTTTGATAGAGTTCATTCAGTCAATGCACCTGACATATTTTACTGACTGATTCTTAATCCATCCACATGTTGAATAATTGTATTCTAAAACACACATTAAACATGACTTGATTTGTGTTATTATATTGTCTAGTGGTTCATCTTATCCTAGTTGTACTCTTATATTATTTTTTTGCCATAGTTGTGCTTCAAAACTGTTCTTATGTCAAAGTGATACTGTTCTTATCATATAGTATCCTGTTACAGTTCATCTTTTCTTTATTATGATTCTTCCATGCTTGTATTACAATCAGAAAAAGTTAAATTAGCGATGATAAAAAACGTCGCTAAATAACCAAAAAATATCGCTAATCACTTTTAGCAACGTAATTAGCGATATTTTAAAGAAGTCAGAACAAAGCACATCGCTGAAAGAAAAAACGTCGCTAAACGTCGCTATGCCGACATTTTTAGCGACTTAAATGTGTTGCTAAATTAGCGACATTTAGCGACGCAGCGTCACTAATTAGCGACATTGATTAACGTTGCTAAACGTCGCTAATTAGTGACTTATACAGCGACATTACAACGACGTCTTTAATGACCTGGAAATACTGCCATGTCAGCAATTTGTGACGTACAACGACATTTTTAGCGACGTCATTAGCGACGTATATTAACGTTGCTAATTAGCAACGTATTTAGCGATATGTATATACGTCGCTAAACGTTAATAAAAATATCGCTAATTTTACAGAAAAAATAAAAAAAGAATACTGAATTGTTTCCAAACTATTATTCCTGCAGTTTATTAAATCATAATCTGTACAAATAGACCCGAAGTAACCCTCCATTGAATTTCTGGGTTTGCCAACCCCCTTGGGTTGAACAATCAATACCGATAAAATAACATATTTAATATGAATAATATAATAAAATTTAAAGAAATGAAGGCATCCAGCAAATCTTATCGTAAAGGCAAATATATATCCATACAATCTCATCCTAAATAATAAAAAAAATATAAATATCCAGCAACTAGCTATACTACTGCGGATTTGTAGGAGGCTGACCACCGGCGCGCATGAAGGATAAGAACAGCTCATACTGCTCCCGTGGAATCGATACTATTGTCGATGGAGAAGGCAGTGACGTCGGTAGAGTCTGTGTCGATGTAGGCGCACCAGGAGGCCGTACCCACTCCAAGTCTGCAAGTCACTGGTTGTAAGAATCCATTTGTACATAACAGCCTCGTACTGCTATGAACCATTGTATCCTGCATCATCGTCAGCCTCTCGCCTATTGATAGCTGTAATGCTTGCAGCTCCATGATGTTGCGGTCTGTCGAGGATCTAAGATCATTTGTCAAATCCCGGAGCTCCGTGGTGCTGCGGTCGAGCATATCAAATCGTGCGATGAGCTTTGGATCATCCGCCTATGGCTGGGATCGGGACTGCTCCTCCATCCTTTACATTAACTTGTTACGGAGAGACAAAATCTGACGGTCAACGGCCTCCTGGACTGTGGCCAACGACTGCGAGGGCTGTGTGGAATACACAATTGTCGGGGAGGCCCTAGAATACTGTATCGCAACCAGGGCGCCATAGGATCCTATACCGTAGTACGTACCCCTCTGGACACCACCAGTTGAGGTCACCGACAGGTCGTCCGTCGAAGGAGCTTGAGCGGGCTGCGAGAAAGTACCAGCCTCTCCAGGTGTAGGTGCATTAGCAGTCGTCCGCTCACGAACCTAAGATACTCGGCCTATAAAGGTTTGGAAACTCGATAATTGCCTAAGTTATATTAAAATTAACACAAAGTAAAGTAATACTTACATAGGTCTGTGAGACCCTCTCATCAATAAGATTTTCGTCCTTGCGATGGATGGCCAAAAAGACGGTCACCATGTTTGCATCCTCACCCCTCTGTACCTGTTAAAAATATATTATTTAGTACTAAACTTAAATATTTTTTCCTACTATGATTTTATGGTACTTATATTAAAATAATATATTTTAAAAGAAAAAATATACCAAACGACGGAAATGTTTCGTCATCGGAATTGAGCCACCATACCACTTGGCAGCATTCTGCCTAGCCGCCTTGGCCTTCTCAGACCTTTCCTTGTAGCTCGGATCGTCGAATCTAGCCCTCATCGTAGTCCACTGCTCAGGTGTGATTCAACCTTGGATCGGTTTTCTAGCACGATCATGAACCTTCTGGTCATCCAGAGCATCTCGGATAAGCTTGGCGGCAAAGGTAGAAAGAGCCGCTCGATCAACTCGGCCTAATACGGAGGATTGAAATACGTTTGCTATAATAAATAATTTAGTAAGTGAGCATCACAGATAAGTTATATAATATGCATAAATTGGAGGATTTATTTAGTATACTTTAACCTCGAAGTTCTCAAACCAGAATACCTTCCTCTCCTCCGGAGCCTGAAAGTAGTTGATCCAAGGGCCACCGTAGTTGTTCCTTAGAAATTGGCTCAGGCGTCTCTGAACCGACGATGGACGATATCTATACAGAGATAATTATTATGATAAAAAAAGTTAATATACGATGAATAAAGAAATACACGATATATATTATGCTAAACCATCTAATTGACTTACTTTGTACCGTCGGCCCAAATCTCTGTCCTCGTCTCCTCCGGAGGTGCACATGGAGGATCTTGCGGATGCTGGGACAACGTGGGTACAACCTCCTCGACATGCTCATCTGCTCCCATGGTTCCGTCAGCAGGAGGAACGCTGGACTAGGGAGTACTATCACGCCTGGAACTACTCGTCCTAACAGTCGGAGATGTGAGTGATAGATATACTGGAGTACTGGGCGACGACGATCCGGAACCAACAGTAGGCAGTACCGGAGGAGCACTCTGTCTACCTCAGGACCTGCTGAATCCTCCGCGTAGTCCTGTCATACCTGATAACAACATATGATGAATATAGAAATAACACAAATATATGTTACATTCTACAGTCAAAATGTGATGCATATCTCAAAGCATTCTACATTCAAAATATAATACATATATTAGTTAAAATAGTATATTCTACTGTCAAAATATAGTTATATTCTACAGGCAAAATATTTTATTTTCAATCATCTACAGAAAATTTATCTTGTTCGCCTTCCTCGTCCTTCTCTCCCTCTTCCTCCTCCTCGTCTTCACTTTCATCTACTTCGTCTTCGTCTTCGTCTTCGTCTTTATCTTCGGATATTTTTACATCTTCTACATTATTACTCGTGTAATAAGTAACTTCCGTTGAGTCCACATCTATAATATTTGTTACAAGAGGTTGATCGTCCTCCTAATAAGCTATTTCCTCAATGTCAAAGGTATTTCTAGCTTTAGTCTTGCATACTGCCCACCAATCCGACCTCGCTGTCCCCCGTCTAGGGTAAGTTGTGAAGTACACGAGTTGAGCCTGACTTGATAGGATAAATGGTTCGTAGCCTTGATATCTACACTTGTAGTTTATCTCCACAAGGCCATGCTTGTCAATTTTCCAACCTTGATCTTGAATCAGATCGAACCATTCATACTTGAATATCACAATATTAGCAGGTTCTATGCCATAATTATATGTCAACTCTACAATCTCTCGTAAGATGCCAAAGAAATTATTGCCTGTATCGACATCTTTGTAGTTCGAAGATTTGATACACAAACAACTATTTTTCGTGGAATCAAGATCCAGAAAGCTGTCTCTGATAGGAGCATTTGTTGACTTGAACCTGAACCCATTCACATAGAAACTTGGCCATATTTTAACGGCAGTAATTGGTCCCTTGGCTAGAGTTCTAATAGATTCAGTCTCGGGTGTTATTAGACGATTGACCTAAATACCAAAGTAGCGATAGTAAGTAATTTATTTTACAAGTGCAGAATTAAAAAATAATTACCAAGCATCTTATATATGCACTCAACCAAGAAGAAAAATGGCATCTCATTTCTTGTTCTACTTCTTTGTCTGTTATGTAGGATCTAACCGACCTCAACTCATCATTATATGTGCTGAAAAACAATGAAGCAACTGCTGATTAGTAGCATAATAGTATCTTATACTATTATATTGAGATGATGTAAATGTGGACGTATTAATTACTTACCCCTCTAGCTTCTCCACTTCATCCTCGTCACAATTGAATAATATATACAACTGAGCAGCCCTTAGCTCGTCGTCACTCAAATATCTCTTCTTTATTTTTCCCGAAGGCTTTCCGGACGCATTGAATACTTTGAGTATTGCATCAATAGATTCCTGATATACGTGATCGTTTCTCGGAGCTTTCGTTCTATTAGTAGCAACATACGGTTTGAAATACGTCAAGCAAAAGTTTGTAATCTCCTCGCGAACATAAGCTTCACAAATAGAGCCCTCAACCCGTGCCTTATTTTTTATCTTTCTCTTTAGGTGATTCAAATGCCGCTCGAATGGGTACATCTACCGATAACTTACAGGACCACCAACACGTGCCTTATAGGAAAGATGAATTGGCAAATGCTCCGTAGAGTCAAAGAATCCAGGAGGAAATACCTTCTCGAGCTTACATAGTATTATCGCAATATCCTTCTCTTGCTTTTCTAGATGATCGACGAGCAACTTAGTACAACAAGGATCTCTGAAGAATATGATAAGCTATGTCAATGGATCCCAAATGACCTGCGGTAAGAATTCCCGAAATATAATCAAAATTAACCTCTCTATGAATATATGACAATCGTGGCTCTTCATACCCGCCAGTTTGTTCTTCTGGAGGTCGACGCATCTTCTCAAGTTCGACACGTACCCGTCTGGAAACTTTAGACCCTGAATCCACCTACAAAGTCTCCCTTTATCCTCTTTCTCTAGTGAGAAAACTGACATAGGTTGCTTTAACTTTACAATCCCCTCCTCTATCAAATACAATACAGGACGTCTATATATTTCTTCTAAGTCCAACCTGGTCTTCGAATTATCTTTCGTCTTTCCTTTATCTCCATTACAGTATTCATTATGTTATCAAACACATTTTTCATGATATGCATGACATCAAGGTTATGTCTGATCAGATTGGTGCTCCAATATGGCAGATCCCAGAATATACTCCTCTTCGTCCAGTTATGGGTGCGACCAAATCGGTCATAATTGTACCCCTTAGCAGGCTCTTCAATAGCACTTGGTAAATCTTTTACCTCTTCTCATATTGTGTATCCGAGCCACCTTGCCGGTGGATTGGCCTTCTCCACAACTCCTGTAGGAAAAGCATTTTGGTTCCTCCGGTACGGATGATCCTTTGGCAGAAATTATCGATGACAATTGAAGAAGCACAGTTTGCCTCCGTATTTCAAACAGAAAGCCATAGTACTGTCCATGCAATACATACATGAGAGACGACCATGGGTGCTCCATCCCGATAATATTCTATAGGCCGAAAAGTCATTGATGGTCCATATAAGTGCTGCCCTCATCTGAAAATTCTGCTTTCTAGAAACATCGTATGTGTTGGCACCTACTTCCCACAGCTGATTCAACTCATCTATCAAAGGCTGTAAATACACATCGATGTTCCTCTAAGGATTGTTCGGACCAGGATAATAACGGTTAGGAACATATACGGAGTCTTCATGCACATCCAAGACGGTAGATTGTACGGAGTGACGATCACAGGCCAATACGAATACTGGGAGCCCGAAAGTCCAAATGGGGTAAAACCATCAGAGGAGAGCCCCAATCTGACATTATGCGGATCCAAAGCAAAATCTGGATACTCTCGATCAAAGTGCTTCCATGCTTCTCCATCGGATGGATGATCCAATACTTCTTCGATCTGTTTTCGCCTGTGCCAACTCATATTTTCTGCAGTCTTCTAAACCATAAACAACCGCTGCGACCGCGGCATCAAAGGCAAGAAGTGCATTGAATCGGTAGGCTTCCTTGTACCGACAGACTTTTCTCTAACAGTGGCCTTGTAGCGATCAGCACCATAAAATCTGCACGCATCTTTATCCTTGTCGTCTTTATAGTACAATATGCACCCGTTGCGACATGCATCAATTTTCTCGTATTCCATCCAGAGCGATCTCATCATTCTCTTAGATCGATAGAAGTCTTTAAGCAACTTTGCACCGTCGGGCAAGATCTCTATAATCAAATCGATCAGTCGATTATAGCATTCTTGCGACATGTTAAAATTGGACTTGATGCACAATAATCTTGTAACCACCTCCAACGGTGAATGATTATCACAACCAGGATATAGTGGAGTCCTTGCATTCTCCAGAAACTCCATAAACTTTGTAGCATCGGCATTCGGTGCCTCCTCAGCTGCATCATAATTATCCGGATTGCAACTAGGTCCCGTTGTATCATAATTATTCGAATTGAAACTAGGCCCCGCCGCATCATAAACCATGTTCACCCACCCGTCATAGTAAGCATCATGGTCATGGACATCCATATACGGCTCCACATAAGGCTCTGACTTCGATGCTAGAGACACAAGTTCTTCGTGCATGGTCTACTGATAATAATTCGGCGTGAAGCCCTTCGAGTACAAATGATATGTGACTTCCACTTCTGGATGATATTTCTTGTTGCGATATCTCACACATGGACACTTAATTTTGGTACCGTCCATGTACTGAGAGAACGCCTTGGCAAAGTGCAGAAACTACTGTACACCCTCAATGAATTTATCCCGCACACCGTACATGTTATCAGGATGACGGTTGTACATCCACGAACGATGATGCAGATAGTACTTCATATCCATTTCTAGATACTTCTGCAAAAATGATATTATGTATCATATAAATTATTACATACAGTGGTTTATCACCTAACTTCATAACTTAACCGTACTATAAAAATCATAACTGATATAATACATACTTTCATTTATCAAAGTCTAAAATAAGCAATATTCAAAACAACTAACCATTTAAACTAACACATTGTCACTACCACTTTTCCATATAAGGGTATTTCTGTAACTTAACTATTTTTAAATAATTATGAATTTAATTATTTTGCTGAGTTTTATAAACTAATTATATTTATTAGTGATTTTGGTTTAAGGTAGAAACCCTAGAACTCATTAGGACAGACCCTAGTGATTCAACCCAAATTTGTAAACCCTGTTCTAGTGAAACCCTAGAATACAAAATTAGGGTGAACCCTCAAAACCCTAGACTGACTTAACCATAGCTAATTAGGTTCTACATGACCTAACCTAGGGGTTAAACCTAGGCCATACACTAGAAACCCTAACTGGGCCTATATATATAAAAGGAACCCTCTTGTTCTTCATATAGAGAGAGAAACCCTAGCCTCCATCTAGAGAAACATCTCCCCATTCCAAAAATTCGAAACCCTAACCCTAGGTTCCATTTTCTCCTCCTCCAAAGCAAGAAAAGCAAAGAACGTGGGTCAGGGAGCCTTGGAGAAGAAGAGCTTCGTTGAAGAAACCTTCCCTGCAGGTAAAACCCTAGTTTCTATTCCTTTAATTCCTGTTTTTAGGTGAAAATGGCCATTAGGAAACACCCTTGGCTGTGTAATTCGAATTTAGGATTTTGGATTAAGTTTTGGTGGCCCACATGGGGTTTTCCCCAATTATTAAGAACCCTAACCCTAGATTTTGGTTTGTAGACTGTTTGCATCTCATCTGTGTATGTTGAACCCGAGTTTTAGGGTTTTTGGTTAGAGGGATTCATAGGTTTTAAGTGATTTCGTTTCTGAACTGCATCTGTTCGATGAAATGCCCAAAAAGGGTTGAACATCTATTTTCCTATTCTAATAAAGTCTAAATTGATGATTGATGAATGATGTATGATGTCTATATATATATATATACATGTGTAGATAGATTTGAGGTGTGTTGTATATATATATATATATCTAGGTGTAGATGTGTGTGTGGTTGAAGAAGGGAAACTGGGTGCAGTCGGGTATGTACTGGCTGTGGTTGGGTTTCATTGTGTATCGGGTTGAGAGATTCTGTGCACAGGGGTTTGATTTCCTTGCTGTGCATTTGTGTGTAAGATAATGTGGTGTAGAGTGTATTTAGAATTGTGTACTGTGTGCCAGTTTCAGGAATTGTTTGCTGTGCTGTGGCTGTGCATAAATACTGTGTATAGGTGTGAGGGAGAGTTAGTTCCCAGGTTTGATGAGGATTTTGATTTTGTGTGTCTGTGCATATGTCTATGGGTGTTCAGTGTAGTGATTTGGATTCAGATTTCTATGTGTATCAGTTTGGGGAGTTATGTGTATACTGTCAGTGTGTGGCTGTGTTCACAGGGTGTGAGGGTGTTTTAGTGTATGTTGTGTGCAGGAAATATATCTGTGTATGTGTGTGAACTGCATCTATGAACCTATATGTGTGAATACCTGAGTGAATTCCCAGTGTCAAAGTGTATCAGATATGGGGAGAAGACCTGTGTGTTTGGCTGTGTGAACTCTGAGAGAGGGGAGGAAATATGTAGTATGTGTGTATGAGTTTGGTCAATGTAGGTAAGTGTCTGTGTACACATGTGTGTGTGTGTACTGTGTCAGTCCAGGGACTTAGGTAAGACCTGTGTCTTAGTGTATCAGTGAGAACTCAGTGAAGGAGTTTAGAGTTTCAGTATCCTATGTGTTAAATATGAGGTTATGTATCAGTGTGTTGATTTGGGGAATTTCAGATTTCAGTGGGTATCAGTATGTATGGGTACATGTGTTGTGAGGGATTTTTCCTTGTGTATGGACAGTGGATAGATGTGTGGCTGTGAGTGTCCAGTGTAGGTGTACCTGTATTGTGCACTGTGTGAAAGGTTGGCTGTGTATGCTGTGTGTTAGTAGAGGATTGGGAGCAGTGAGGGGTTTAAGTGTGTAGACTCATGGGTATCAGTTAGTTATTGGAGTATCATTGTATTGGTGGATTAGTTAGTAGAGTGCCTGATTTAGTGTATCAGTTATTATCAGTTGGAAGTTAGTTTAGTTAGATAATTAGATACTTTAGTGTATCAGTTAGCATAGGGCCCAGTTAGCAAGTTAGTGTATAGTTAATTAGTTAGTTTAGTTAGTAACATTAGTTAATATATATTGTTATCAGTTAGTATAATATATAAAGGTATTAGTTAGTTATACTAAGTGGTAGTGATAGTTAGTTAAGGTAAGTTCTATATGATTGTAGATAAGTATAAGTACTAGCTATAACTGGATAGAGTAGGTATTAGTAAGGTTTTACTTAGAAACCTAGGTACTGGCCTAATATAGCTAAGATAAGCTAGTATTGGATAGTTAGTAACCTTTATAGACTAAATAACTTAGTATGGATCTAGTATGACTTAGTTAAGCTAGAATGACTTAGAAATTGACCTAGAATAGCTAGTTAGTAGCAAACTAGACCAATTGACTCAGTTGAACCTAGTATTGACCAGTAAACCTTAGACATGACCTAGAAACCTTGTTTTTAAATTATTAAGCATGTTATTCTTTTAATTCATTAATTAACATTAAATTTCCATAAATAGGTCACTGTGATTCCATTTTGGACCTCGATCCTCACATTTTGCTCAGGACCACAGGCGAGTACATTCTCTGACAGTTTTCATTGTTGATTACTTCTATAAATTGTAGTGTATTACATACTTGATTCCGACATTGTGGATACACGAGTTAGCACCCTAGATCCCCATCATGAGGAGTCGTGATTGGGATCCACCGTGCTAGCTGGGGATGGGGAACTATTAGTAGATTATGTGATCATATCCAAATCCTTACCATGCATCATAGCTCACCCCACTTCTCACGTCGGGTGCGGCCTGACCATCATCATGCTTCATAGCTGTTATATATGATTAGCCTGACCATTATCATGCATCATAGCTAACCATATGGTTAGCCTGACCTTCAAGAATCATAGCTAATCATATATAACCAGCCTGATCTAGTCCCAAGCCGATCACATAATAAACTGATATTTCAATCACTTAGCTAGATGTTTTATCTTTATTCAGATTTACTTGTTCTAGCATTACTACTTATTGCTCATTGCTAGATGCTTTATTGTCTATTTCATTTCTCCAGTACTTCACATGTTCAGCTTTTATTTCCATCTTGTATCTCTTACACTGTTTATAGATTTTGTCAATTTAATGAAACTGCTGTTAGTGCTTGTGCTTCGCTCCAATCCTGACTGGATAACAACATTTTCAGAGAACCTGGAGGACTTTTGCCCTACTCATTACGGTCCGGGAATAGAGGAGGATTTCACTCCAGAAATCCCAAAGGAGGTGCCTATCCTAGAGGAGAACTTGCCTGCCCATGCTTAGATTATTTTTCTGCATTTATTGCTTTAGACTGAGACTGAGACTGAGATGTATTTATTTTTATTGTGACTTTGTGAGGTCATTTAGACCCAGGTTTTGAGTTGGACTTATTGTGGATGGTTTTATTAGAACTCTTTTCAATTCTCATCGTGCCATTATTCTTATAGCTGTGATTGAGTATATTATAGAACTGTGATTATTTATCTTTGTCCTCCGTACGGAGTTGAGACTATTGACAGGATATACTATAATTGTGACCTAGACAGCGTTCTACCGCCGATGCTGCGGCGTAGGCTGGACGTACCCACGACTCATGCCCAATTTCCGGGTGCGGGTCGTGACACATTTTAGTGGTGGCCCATGCAGGTCTAGTCTGTAGTCAGTAGTCTTAGATTCACATTAGAGCGATATTGTAGTGATAGGAATTAGGCCAAGGATATGCTCAATCACAATTAGGGAATTCTGATTCTTATGATACTATTCTTAATGATTTATTCCTTTAGAAAATTTTTCTGTCCTTCCTTGATATCATATCTATTGCCTTAATTGAATCTTTCGATCTGTCTCCAGGATGCCGCCAAGAAGGTCCCAGAGACTCGGAGCAGCAGATTCAGAGAGGTCTGCCACCTCTCGCGCTGTCGGACAGACATCAGCAGCACCTCCTACATCTCCAGGACAGGTGGGAGTGTCTGCAGCATTCGGGGGTCCTCCACCACCAGTTTAGAGGGTCCCCACAGCTACGACGGCACAACCACCACCAGCTCAGCATCCAGGAGGTGTGCCCGTCGATGGGGCACAGATGTTCGCCTTGATTCAGGGCATGGTCGATGCCCAGAGGACGTCGGCAGAGGCCCAGAGAGTGCAGGCTGAGGCACATCAGGCCCAGACAGAGATGATGAGGGTGAACATGGAAAATGCTCACCAAGTGGCTCTCCAAGCTGTGGAGAGAGTCACTCAGCAGCAGCAACAACCTGGTCAGCAACAACAGAGGCCGGGCACCATTGTGGACTTCAAGAGGATGATGCCTCGGGAGTTCAAGGGGACAGAAGGGATACTCTACGCCGATGATTGGCAAGAGGACATCGAGAGGAACTTGCGTTTGGCGCAGATTCCAGAGGCGCTCCAGATCGAGGCCGCTGGCAGCCAGATGTTCGACATTGCCTTGACATGGTTTCGCACGGAGCCGAGACTCTTGCGCGGGGGACTCACTTGGGAAGCTTTCAAGGAGCTCTTCAAAGAAAAGTTCTTTCCTGATGTCGCCCTGGGAGCTTTGGAGAGTCAGTTCCATGACTTAGCCCAGGGGAGCTCGACCGTCGACGAGTATGCCGCGGAGTTTTCCCGCCTGAGCCGCTTCACGCCATCGATGATTAGAGATCCGGGGGACAGGGCCCGGAAATTCAGAAAGGGGTTGACAAGAGAGATCAAGTCTCGCACGTCGGGACGTCGCACAGCTACCTATGAGGGCATATTGATGGATGCCCAAGTAGCCGAGGATGACTTGGACCTCAGACCCAAGAGGGGACGCGATGTTTCCGGGGGAGCAAACAGTAGTGCGGGACCAGGCAAGCGTCCACACTTTCAGCAGCAGCAGAGGCCCTTTCAGCAGCAGCATCAGGCACCAGCCCGAGGGCAGGTCCAGCAGCAACAGAGACAGAACCAGCCCGCCATCCAGTGTGCGTACTGCGGGAAGACAGGACATACCAGAGAGAACTGCAGGAAGAGGTTAGGCTCATGTTTGTACTGCGGATCGACGACACACCAGCTGAAGGATTGCCCTACCATTCGGACTCGTCCAGGTCAGGGTGGAGCAGCCGCCCAGAGAGGACCAGGCAGGGTACCTACCGTACCAGGAGGCCAACAACAGAGGGGACCACTTCCACCGCAAAATCAGAAGTTCGCCCAGCATCAGCAGCAGAGTGGTGCCCCCATGCAGAGAGGTGCACCCCAGGGGCGAGCATACGCCATGGCAGTTGAGGAGATCGAGCCAGCAGGAGACTTGATCACAGGTTCGGTTCTTCTCGATTGTATTCCTGCATTTACCTTATTCGACTCTGGCGCTTCCCATAGTTTTGTGTCTGTATCATATGCACTTCGACATCATTTAGACACAGAACCATTAGCTAGGACTTGCAAGATCATGACTGGTGGAGGTATTATCCTAGTCCGTGATCACTGCAAGGACAGGAGAGTATCAGTAGGAGGCCGAGACTTGAGCGTGAGCTTACTTGTCATGCCACTTCCGGGGTACGATATTATACTCGGAATGGACTGGTTGAGTAGGCATCATGCTACTATAGATTGTTATAGAGGCAGAGTATTGTTTAGACCACCAGGAGAGCCGGAATTTGAGGTCGTCAGGGAAGCAGCGGAACAGAGGAGGAGCACATTTTGCTGAGCCAGGACGGAAGAAGAGGAGTTACCACATCCTCTGATAGCGGAGTTCCTGAATGTATTTCCAGAAGAGTTGCCAGGCTTGCCGCCAGACAGAGATGTTGAATTCTCTATAGACTTGATTCCAGGAGCGGAGCCCATTTCACAACATGTCTATAGAGTTAACAACAGCGAGCTGGCAGAACTGAAGAAGCAAGTCGAGGAGCTGCAGGGCAAAGGCTTCATCAAATCCAGTTCATCACCATGGGGAGCTCCGGTATTGTTCGTACCGAAGAAGGACGGCACGGTGCACATGTGCATTGATTATAGAGCTTTGAATAATATCACTATCAAGAACAAGTACCCGCTGCCGAGGATAGATGATCTTTTCGACCAGTTGAGCGGGGCGAGGGTGTTTTCAAAGATTGATTTGAGGTCAGGCTATCACCAGGTGAAGGTGAAAAAGGAAGACACACCGAAGACAGCTTTTCGGACCAGATACGGCCAGTTCGAGTTCATGGTGATGCCATTTGGTTTAACCAATGCACCGGCAGTATTCATGAACTTGATGAACAAGGTGTTCCACCAGTACCTTGACAAGTTCGTGGTGGTGTTTATCGACGATATTCTTGTGTATTCCAAGACACCGGAGGAGCACGAAGAGCACCTGAGATTGGTCTTAGAGACTCTCAGGAGGGAGAAGCTGTACGGGAAACTCTCTAAGTGTGAATTCTTCCTTGACAAGGTCGAATTTCTTGGGCATGTGGTATCGGGTGACGGAATCTCGGTTAACCCACAGAAGATCGAGGCAGTGGAGTCATGGGCTACCCCCAGTTCGGTAGCTGAGATCAGGAGTTTCCTCGGGCTTGCAGGATACTACAGGAGGTTTGTACAAGACTTCTCCAAGATTGCAGCGCCGATGACCAGACTGACTAGGAAGGACGTGGATTTTGTTTGGACAGAGGAGTGCCAGGCTGCATTTGATGAGCTGAAGAAGAGGTTGACGACAGCTCCAATTTTGACGTTGCCATCAGGGACAGGTGGTTTCACCATCTACAGTGACGCTTCAGGGAAGGGTCTGGGCTGTGTTCTTCAGCAGCACGGGAAAGTAATTGCCTATGCTTCCAGGCAGTTGCGCCCTCATGAAAAGAACTACCCCACCCACGATTTAGAGTTGGCAGCAGTTATCTTCGCTCTGAAGCTGTGGAAACATTACCTGTACGGAGAGCGTGTGGAAATCTTCACAGACCACAAGAGCTTGAAGTACGTATTCACACAGAAGGAGCTGAACATGAGGCAGAGGAGATGGTTGGAGTTGATGAAGGACTTCGACATCTCATTGCAGTACCATCCAGGGAAGGCTAACGTAGTCGCCGATGCCTTGAGCAGGTATCCGATGGCTATGTACTTGACGACTGATAGACATTTGTTGGCGGATTTAGAGAGCTTGGAGATTGAGGTGTTAGTTCCCGGTACTGAAATTCAGATGTGGGGATTACAGATACAGTCCGAACTGATGGACAGGATCAGAGCTGCGCAGTACGATGATGAGACTCTGAGGAGTATCAGAGCACAGGTTCAGATGGGATTGTCGGACGACTTCACTATCGCAGATGATGGTTCTCTACGGCACGGCACAAGGATATGTGTGCCTAGCGGGGAGCTGCGCGAGGAGGTTTTGCAGGAGGCACACCGCTCTCAGTACTCGAGGCATCCCGGTGCCAACAAGATGTATCGAGACTTGAGGGAGCACGTATGGTGGTATGGAATGAAGCGCGAGGTAGCACGCTTCGTATCTCGGTGTCTAGTGTGCCAGCAGGTAAAGGCAGACCGGCAGAGGCCAGGTGGTTTGCTTCAACCTTTACCGATTCCAGAATGGAAATGGGAGCACGTGACCATGGATTTCGTTTCAGGGCTTCCACGTTCTCCAGGAGGGAAGGACGCGATTTGGGTCATCGTGGACAGGTTGACCAAATCAGCTCATTTCTTACCTTTCAAGGTGGGCACGTCGACAGAGAGGCTCGCAGAGATGTACGTGCGTCAGATTGTTAGGCTTCATGGAGTTCCTGTGAGCATCGTCTCAGATCGGGATAGTCGTTTCACTTCCCACTTCTGGAGGAGTCTGCAGGCTAGCTTGGGCACCCAGCTCAAGTTCAGTACCGCATATCACCCCCAAACAGACGGGCAGTCTGAGAGGACTATTCAGACTCTCGAGGATATGCTACGCACTTGTGTGTTAGATCTCGGAGGTTCTTGGGAGGATCATCTGCACCTGGTAGAGTTTGCTTACAACAACAGCTACCAGGCCAGCATCGAGATGTCACCATTTGAGGCTCTTTATGGACGGAGGTGTCGTACACCGCTATCGTGGGACGACGTTGGAGAGAGAGCCTTGCTAGGACCAGAAATGGTCGTGGATGCAGCAGAAAAGGTGAAACTCATCAGAGACAGACTGCGAGTGGCGCAGGACAGACAGCGGCATTGGGCCGACAGCCACCGTAGACCCCTTGAGTTTCAGGTATAGATTGTTGTTTTCTGGTTGTGTTTGTTGTTTGTTTAGATTGCGTGCTGAGACTGTTTTTGTGTTAGGTTGGCGATCTAGTATTCCTACGGATTTCTCCGACGCGTGGAACGATTCGTTTTGGTAGAGGCGGAAAGCTTAGCCCACGCTACATCGGACCCTTCGGTATTCTGGCGAGGGTAGGTGCAGTGGCATATAGACTGGACTTGCCGCCTGCATTGGAGGGAGTGCATAATGTGTTTTACGTGTCGCAGCTGAGATGGTACGTGGCAGACCCTAGTCACGTACTTGATCACTCGGAGATTGAGGTTGGTCCAACGCTCAGCTACCCTGAGCAGCCCGTAGAGATCTTGGACCGCAGAGAGAAGGTGTTGCGGAACCAAACTATCCCCTTGGTTCGTGTTGCATGGAGACATCACTCTCCAGGGGAGTCAACCTGGGAGAGAGAGGACGAAATGCGCGAGCTATACCCGTATCTCTTCTAGACTTGAGGTATTTCTTTTCTGAGTTATTCTTGTTGCAGTTCAGTCCAATTTCGAGGACGAAATTTCTTTTAGGAGGGTAGACTTGTCACTACCACTTTTCCATATAAGGGTATTTCTGTAACTTAACTATTTTTAAATAATTATGAATTTAATTATTTTGCTGAGTTTTATAAACTAATTATATTTATTAGTGATTTTGGTTTAAGGTAGAAACCCTAGAACTCATTAGGACAGACCCTAGTGATTCAACCCAAATTTGTAAACCCTGTTCTAGTGAAACCCTAGAATACAAAATTAGGGTGAACCCTCAAAACCCTAGACTGACTTAACCATAGCTAATTAGGTTCTACATGACCTAACCTAGGGGTTAAACCTAGGCCATACACTAGAAACCCTAACTGGGCCTATATATATAAAAGGAACCCTCTTGTTCTTCATATAGAGAGAGAAACCCTAGCCTCCATCTAGAGAAACATCTCCCCATTCCAAAAATTCGAAACCCTAACCCTAGGTTCCATTTTCTCCTCCTCCAAAGCAAGAAAAGCAAAGAACGTGGGTCAGGGAGCCTTGGAGAAGAAGAGCTTCGTTGAAGAAACCTTCCCTGCAGGTAA
This sequence comes from Iris macrosiphon, assembly GCA_036927795.1. Lineage (NCBI taxonomy): Eukaryota > Viridiplantae > Streptophyta > Magnoliopsida > Asparagales > Iridaceae > Iris > Iris macrosiphon. Next base: position 81,492,926 of record JAYESA010000012.1, on the reverse strand, counting down.
AACCCTAGTTTCTATTCCTTTAATTCCTGTTTTTAGGTGAAAATGGCCATTAGGAAACACCCTTGGCTGTGTAATTCGAATTTAGGATTTTGGATTAAGTTTTGGTGGCCCACATGGGGTTTTCCCCAATTATTAAGAACCCTAACCCTAGATTTTGGTTTGTAGACTGTTTGCATCTCATCTGTGTATGTTGAACCCGAGTTTTAGGGTTTTTGGTTAGAGGGATTCATAGGTTTTAAGTGATTTCGTTTCTGAACTGCATCTGTTCGATGAAATGCCCAAAAAGGGTTGAACATCTATTTTCCTATTCTAATAAAGTCTAAATTGATGATTGATGAATGATGTATGATGTCTATATATATATATATACATGTGTAGATAGATTTGAGGTGTGTTGTATATATATATATATATCTAGGTGTAGATGTGTGTGTGGTTGAAGAAGGAAAACTGGGTGCAGTCGGGTATGTACTGGCTGTGGTTGGGTTTTATTGTGTATCGGGTTGAGAGATTCTGTGCACAGGGGTTTGATTTCCTTGCTGTGCATTTGTGTGTAAGATAATGTGGTGTAGAGTGTGTTTAGAATTGTGTACTGTGTGCCAGTTTCAGGAATTGTTTGCTGTGCTGTGGCTGTGCATAAATACTGTGTATAGGTGTGAGGGAGAGTTAGTTCCCAGGTTTGATGAGGATTTTGATTTTCTGTGTCTGTGCATATGTCTATGGGTGTTCAGTGTAGTGATTTGGATTCAGATTTCTATGTGTATCAGTTTGGGGAGTTATGTGTATACTGTCAGTGTGTGGCTGTGTTCACAGGGTGTGAGGGTGTTTTAGTGTATGTTGTGTGCAGGAAATATATCTGTGTATGTGTGTGAACTGCATCTATGAACCTATATGTGTGAATACCTGAGTGAATTCCCAGTGTCAAAGTGTATCAGATATGGGGAGAAGACCTGTGTGTTTGGCTGTGTGAACTCTGAGAGAGGGGAGGAAATATGTAGTATGTGTGTATGAGTTTGGTCAATGTAGGTGAGTGTCTGTGTACACATGTGTGTGTGTGTACTGTGTCAGTCCAGGGACTTGGGTAAGACCTGTGTCTTAGTGTATCAGTGAGAACTCAGTGAAGGAGTTTAGAGTTTCAGTATCCTATGTGTTAAATATGAGGTTATGTATCAGTGTGTTGATTTGGGGAATTTCAGATTTCAGTGGGTATCAGTATGTATGGGTACATGTGTTATGAGGGATTTTTCCTTGTGTATGGACAGTGGATAGATGTGTGGCTGTGAGTGTCCAGTGTAGGTGTACCTGTATTGTGCACTGTGTGAAAGGTTGGCTGTGTATGCTGTGTGTTAGTGGAGGATTGGGAGCAGTGAGGGGTTTAAGTGTGTAGACTCATGGGTATCAGTTAGTTATTGGAGTATCATTGTATTGGAGGATTAGTTAGTAGAGTGCCTGATTTAGTGTATCAGTTATTATCAGTTGGAAGTTAGTTTAGTTAGATAATTAGATACTTTAGTGTATCAGTTAGCATAGGGCCCAGTTAGCAAGTTAGTGTATAGTTAATTAGTTAGTTTAGTTAGTAACATTAGTTAATATATATTGTTATCAGTTAGTATAATATATAAAGGTATTAGTTAGTTATACTAAGTGGTAGTGATAGTTAGTTAAGGTAAGTTCTATATGATTGTAGATAAGTATAAGTACTAGCTATAACTGGATAGAGAAGGTATTAGTAAGGTTTTACTTAGAAACCTAGGTACTGGCCTAATATAGCTAAGATAAGCTAGTATTGGATAGTTAGTAACCTTTATAGACTAAATAACTTAGTATGGATCTAGTATGACTTAGTTAAGCTAGAATGACTTAGAAATTGACCTAGAATAGCTAGTTAGTAGCAAACTAGACCAATTGACTCAGTTGAACCTAGTATTGACCAGTAAACCTTAGACATGACCTAGAAACCTTGTTTTTAAATTGTTAAGCATGTTATTCTTTTAATTCATTAATTAACATTAAATTTCCATAAATAGGTCACTGTGATTCCATTTTGGACCTCGATCCTCATATTTTGCTCAGGACCACAGGCGAGTACATTCTCTGACAGTTTTCATTGTTGATTACTTCTATAAATTGTAGTATATTACATACTTGATTCCGACATTGTGGATACACGAGTTAGCACCCTAGATCCCCATCATGAGGAGTCGTGATTGGGATCCACCGTGCTAGCTGGGGATGGGGAACTATTAGTAGATTATGTGATCATATCCAAATCCTTACCATGCATCATAGCTCACCCCACTTCTCACGTCGGGTGCGGCCTGACCATCATCATGCTTCATAGCTGTTATATATTATTAGCCTGACCATTATCATGCATCATAGCTAACCATATGGTTAGCCTGACCTTCAAGAATCATAGCTAATCATATATAACCAGCCTGATCTAGTCCCAAGCCGATCACATAATAAACTGATATTTCAATCACTTAGCTAGATGTTTTATCTTTATTCAGATTTACTTGTTCTAGCATTACTACTTATTGCTCATTGCTAGATGCTTTATTGTCTATTTCATTTCTCCAGTACTTCACATGTTCAGCTTTTATTTCCATCTTGTATCTCTTACACTGTTTATAGATTTTGTCAATTTAATGAAACTGCTGTTAGTGCTTGTGCTTCGCTCCAATCCTGACTGGATAACAACATTTTCAGAGAACCTGGAGGACTTTTGCCCTACTCATTACGGTCCGGGAATAGAGGAGGATTTCACTCCAGAAATCCCAGAGGAGGTGCCTATCCTAGAGGAGAACTTGCCTGCCCATGCTTAGATTATTTTTCTGCATTTATTGCTTTAGACTGAGACTGAGACTGAGATGTATTTATTTTTATTGTGACTTTGTGAGGTCATTTAGACCCAGGTTTTGAGTTGGACTTATTGTGGATGGTTTTATTAGAACTCTTTTCAATTCTCATCGTGCCATTATTCTTATAGCTGTGATTGAGTATATTATAGAACTGTGATTATTTATCTTTGTCCTCCGTACGGAGTTGAGACTATTGACAGGATATACTATAATTGTGACCTAGACAGCGTTCTACCGCCGATGCTGCGGCGTAGGCTGGACGTACCCACGACTCATGCCCAATTTCCGGGTGCGGGTCGTGACACATTTTAGTGGTGGCCCATGCAGGTCTAGTCTGTAGTCAGTAGTCTTAGATTCACATTAGAGCGATATTGTAGTGATAGGAATTAGGCCAAGGATATGCTCAATCACAATTAGGGAATTCTGATTCTTATGATACTATTCTTAATGATTTATTCCTTTAGAAAATTTTTCTGTCCTTCCTTGATATCATATCTATTGCCTTAATTGAATCTTTCGATCTGTCTCCAGGATGCCGCCAAGAAGGTCCCAGAGACTCGGAGCAGCAGATTCAGAGAGGTCTGCCACCTCTCGCGCTGCCGGACAGACATCAGCAGCACCTCCTACATCTCCAGGACAGGTGGGAGTGTCTGCAGCATTCGGGGGTCCTCCACCACCAGTTTAGAGGGTCCCCACAGCTACGACGGCACAACCACCACCAGCTCAGCATCCAGGAGGTGTGCCCGTCGATGGGGCACAGATGTTCGCCTTGATTCAGGGCATGGTCGATGCCCAGAGGACGTCGGCAGAGGCCCAGAGAGTGCAGGCTGAGGCACATCAGGCCCAGACAGAGATGATGAGGGTGAACATGGAAAATGCTCACCAAGTGGCTCTCCAAGCTGTGGAGAGAGTCACTCAGCAGCAGCAACAACCTGGTCAGCAACAACAGAGGCCGGGCACCATTGTGGACTTCAAGAGGATGATGCCTCGGGAGTTCAAGGGGACAGAAGGGATACTCTACGCCGATGATTGGCAAGAGGACATCGAGAGGAACTTGCGTTTGGCGCAGATTCCAGAGGCGCTCCAGATCGAGGCCGCTGGCAGCCAGATGTTCGACATTGCCTTGACATGGTTTCGCACGGAGCCGAGACTCTTGCGCGGGGGACTCACTTGGGAAGCTTTCAAGGAGCTCTTCAAAGAAAAGTTCTTTCCTGATGTCGCCCTGGGAGCTTTGGAGAGTCAGTTCCATGACTTAGCCCAGGGGAGCTCGACCGTCGACGAGTATGCCGCGGAGTTTTTCCGCCTGAGCCGCTTCGCGCCATCGATGATTAGAGATCCGGGGGACAGGGCCCGGAAATTCAGAAAGGGGTTGACAAGAGAGATCAAGTCTCGCACGTCGGAACGTCGCACAGCTACCTATGAGGGCATATTGATGGATGCCCAAGTAGCCGAGGATGACTTGGACCTCAGACCCAAGAGGGGACGCGATGTTTCCGGGGGAGCAAACAGTAGTGCGGGACCAGGCAAGCGTCCACACTTTCAGCAGCAGCAGAGGCCCTTTCAGCAGCAGCATCAGGCACCAGCCCGAGGGCAGGTCCAGCAGCAACAGAGACAGAACCAGCCCGCCATCCAGTGTGCGTACTGCGGGAAGACAGGACATACCAGAGAGAACTGCAGGAAGAGGTTAGGCTCATGTTTGTACTGCGGATCGACGACACACCAGCTGAAGGATTGCCCTACCATTCGGACTCGTCCAGGTCAGGGTGGAGCAGCCGCCCAGAGAGGACCAGGCAGGGTACCTACCGTACCAGGAGGCCAACAACAGAGGGGACCACTTCCACCGCAAAATCAGAAGTTCGCCCAGCATCAGCAGCAGAGTGGTGCCCCCATGCAGAGAGGTGCACCCCAGGGGCGAGCATACGCCATGGCAGTTGAGGAGATCGAGCCAGCAGGAGACTTGATCACAGGTTCGGTTCTTCTCGATTGTATTCCTGCATTTACCTTATTCGACTCTGGCGCTTCCCATAGTTTTGTGTCTGTATCATATGCACTTCGACATCATTTAGACACAGAACCATTAGCTAGGACTTGCAAGATCATGACTGGTGGAGGTATTATCCTAGTCCGTGATCACTGCAAGGACAGGAGAGTATCAGTAGGAGGCCGAGACTTGAGCGTGAGCTTACTTGTCATGCCACTTCCGGGGTACGATATTGTACTCGAAATGGACTGGTTGAGTAGGCATCATGCTACTATAGATTGTTATAGAGGTAGAGTATTGTTTAGACCACCAGGAGAGCCGGAATTTGAGGTCGTCAGGGAAGCAGCGGAACAGAGGAGGAGCACATTTTGCGGAGCCAGGACGGAAGAAGAGGAGTTGCCACATCCTCTGATAGCGGAGTTCCTGGATGTATTTCCAGAAGAGTTGCCAGGCTTGCCGCCAGACAGAGATGTTGAATTCTCTATAGACTTGATTCCAGGAGCGGAGCCCATTTCACAACATGTCTATAGAGTTAACAACAGCGAGCTGGCAGAACTGAAGAAGCAAGTCGAGGAGCTGCAGGGCAAAGGCTTCATCAAATCCAGTTCATCACCATGGGGAGCTCCGGTATTGTTCGTACCGAAGAAGGACGGCACGGTGCGCATGTGCATTGATTATAGAGCTTTGAATAATATCACTATCAAGAACAAGTACCCGCTGCCGAGGATAGATGATCTTTTCGACCAGTTGAGCGGGGCGAGGGTGTTTTCAAAGATTGATTTGAGGTCAGGCTATCACCAGGTGAAGGTGAAAAAGGAAGACACACCGAAGACAGCTTTTCGGACCAGATACGGCCAGTTCGAGTTCATGGTGATGCCATTTGGTTTAACCAATGCACCGGCAGTATTCATGAACTTGATGAACAAGGTGTTCCACCAGTACCTTGACAAGTTCGTGGTGGTGTTTATCGACGATATTCTTGTGTATTCCAAGACACCGGAGGAGCACGAAGAGCACCTGAGATTGGTCTTAGAGACTCTCAGGAGGGAGAAGCTGTACGGGAAACTCTCTAAGTGTGAATTCTTCCTTGACAAGGTCGAATTTCTTGGGCATGTGGTATCGGGTGACGGAATCTCGGTTAACCCACAGAAGATCGAGGCAGTGGAGTCATGGGCTACCCCCAGTTCGGTAGCTGAGATCAGGAGTTTCCTCGGGCTTGCAGGATACTACAGGAGGTTTGTACAAGACTTCTCCAAGATTGCAGCGCCGATGACCAGACTGACTAGGAAGGACGTGGATTTTGTTTGGACAGAGGAGTGCCAGGCTGCATTTGATGAGCTGAAGAAGAGGTTGACGACAGCTCCAATTTTGACGTTGCCATCAGGGACAGGTGGTTTCACCATCTACAGTGACGCTTCAGGGAAGGGTCTGGGCTGTGTTCTTCAGCAGCACGGGAAAGTAATTGCCTATGCTTCCAGGCAGTTGCGCCCTCATGAAAAGAACTACCCCACCCACGATTTAGAGTTGGCAGCAGTTATCTTCGCTCTAAAGCTGTGGAAACATTACCTGTACGGAGAGCGTGTGGAAATCTTCACAGACCACAAGAGCTTGAAGTACGTATTCACACAGAAGGAGCTGAACATGAGGCAGAGGAGATGGTTGGAGTTGATGAAGGACTTCGACATCTCATTGCAGTACCATCCAGGGAAGGCTAACGTAGTCGCCGATGCCTTAAGCAGGTATCCGATGGCTATGTACTTGACGACTGATAGACATTTGTTGGCGGATTTAGAGAGCTTGGAGATTGAGGTGTTAGTTCCCGGTACTGAAATTCAGATGTGGGGATTACAGATACAGTCCGAACTGATGGACAGGATCAGAGCTGCGCAGTACGATGATGAGACTCTGAGGAGTATCAGAGCACAGGTTCAGATGGGATTGTCGGACGACTTCACTATCGCAGATGATGGTTCTCTACGGCACGGCACAAGGATATGTGTGCCTAGCGGGGAGCTGCGCGAGGAGGTTTTGCAGGAGGCACACCGCTCTCAGTACTCGAGGCATCCCGGTGCCAACAAGATGTATCGAGACTTGAGGGAGCACGTATGGTGGTATGGAATGAAGCGCGAGGTAGCACGCTTCGTATCTCGGTGTCTAGTGTGCCAGCAGGTAAAGGCAGACCGGCAGAGGCCAGGTGGTTTGCTTCAACCTTTACCAATTCCAGAATGGAAATGGGAGCACGTGACCATGGATTTCGTTTCAGGGCTTCCACGTTCTCCAGGAGGGAAGGACGCGATTTGGGTCATCGTGGACAGGTTGACCAAATCAGCTCATTTCTTACCTTTCAAGGTGGGCACGTCGACAGAGAGGCTCGCAGAGATGTACGTGCGTCAGATTGTTAGGCTTCATGGAGTTCCTGTGAGCATCGTCTCAGATCGGGATAGTCGTTTCACTTCCCACTTCTGGAGGAGTCTGCAGGCTAGCTTGGGCACCCAGCTCAAGTTCAGTACCGCATATCACCCCCAAACAGACGGGCAGTCTGAGAGGACAATTCAGACTCTCGAGGATATGCTACGCACTTGTGTGTTAGATCTCGGAGGTTCTTGGGAGGATCATCTGCACCTGGTAGAGTTTGCTTACAACAACAGCTACCAGGCCAGCATCGAGATGTCACCATTTGAGGCTCTTTATGGACGGAGGTGTCGTACACCGCTATCGTGGGACGACGTTGGAGAGAGAGCCTTGCTAGGACCAGAAATGGTCGTGGATGCAGCAGAAAAGGTGAAACTCATCAGAGACAGACTGCGAGTGGCGCAGGACAGACAGCGGCATTGGGCCGACAGCCACCGTAGACCCCTTGAGTTTCAGGTATAGATTGTTGTTTTCTGGTTGTGTTTGTTGTTTGTTTAGATTGCGTGCTGAGACTGTTTTTGTGTTAGGTTGGCGATCTAGTATTCCTACGGATTTCTCCGACGCGTGGAACGATTCGTTTTGGTAGAGGCGGAAAGCTTAGCCCACGCTACATCGGACCCTTCGGTATTCTGGCGAGGGTAGGTGCAGTGGCATATAGACTGGACTTGCCGCCTGCATTGGAGGGAGTGCATAATGTGTTTCACGTGTCGCAGCTGAGACGGTACGTGGCAGACCCTAGTCACGTACTTGATCACTCGGAGATTGAGGTTGGTCCAACGCTCAGCTACCCTGAGCAGCCCGTAGAGATCTTGGACCGCAGAGAGAAGGTGTTGCGGAACCAAACTATCCCCTTGGTTCGTGTTGCATGGAGACATCACTCTCCAGGGGAGTCAACCTGGGAGAGAGAGGACGAAATGCGCGAGCTATACCCGTATCTCTTCTAGACTTGAGGTATTTCTTTTCTGAGTTATTCTTGTTGCAGTTCAGTCCAATTTCGAGGACGAAATTTCTTTAAGGAGGGTAGACTTGTCACTACCACTTTTCCATATAAGGGTATTTCTGTAACTTAACTATTTTTAAATAATTATGAATTTAATTATTTTGCTGAGTTTTATAAACTAATTATATTTATTAGTGATTTTGGTTTAAGGTAGAAACCCTAGAACTCATTAGGACAGACCCTAGTGATTCAACCCAAATTTGTAAACCCTGTTCTAGTGAAACCCTAGAATACAAAATTAGGGTGAACCCTCAAAACCCTAGACTGACTTAACCATAGCTAATTAGGTTCTACATGACCTAACCTAGGGGTTAAACCTAGGCCATACACTAGAAACCCTAACTGGGCCTATATATATAAAAGGAACCCTCTTGTTCTTCATATAGAGAGAGAAACCCTAGCCTCCATCTAGAGAAACATCTCCCCATTCCAAAAATTCGAAACCCTAACCCTAGGTTCCATTTTCTCCTCCTCCAAAGCAAGAAAAGCAAAGAACGTGGGTCAGGGAGCCTTGGAGAAGAAGAGCTTCGTTGAAGAAACCTTCCCTGCAGGTAAAACCCTAGTTTCTATTCCTTTAATTACTGTTTTTAGGTGAAAATGGCCATTAGGAAACACCCTTGGCTGTGTAATTCGAATTTAGGATTTTGGATTAAGTTTTGGTGGCCCACATGGGGTTTTCCCCAATTATTAAGAACCCTAACCCTAGATTTTGGTTTGTAGACTGTTTGCATCTCATCTGTGTATGTTGAACCCGAGTTTTAGGGTTTTTGGTTAGAGGGATTCATAGGTTTTAAGTGATTTCGTTTCTGAACTGCATCTGTTCGATGAAATGCCCAAAAAGGGTTGAACATCTATTTTCCTATTCTAATAAAGTCTAAATTGATGATTGATGAATGATGTATGATGTCTATATATATATATATACATGTGTAGATAGATTTGAGGTGTGTTGTATATATATATATATATCTAGGTGTAGATGTGTGTGTGGTTGAAGAAGGAAAACTGGGTGCAGTCGGGTATGTACTGGCTGTGGTTGGGTTTCATTGTGTATCGGGTTGAGAGATTCTGTGCACAGGGGTTTGATTTCCTTGCTGTGCATTTGTGTGTAAGATAATGTGGTGTAGAGTGTGTTTAGAATTGTGTACTGTGTGCCAGTTTCAGGAATTGTTTGCTGTGCTGTGGCTGTGCATAAATACTGTGTATAGGTGTGAGGGAGAGTTAGTTCCCAGGTTTGATGAGGATTTTGATTTTGTGTGTCTGTGCATATGTCTATGGGTGTTCAGTGTAGTGATTTGGATTCAGATTTCTATGTGTATCAGTTTGGGGAGTTATGTGTATACTGTCAGTGTGTGGCTGTGTTCACAGGGTGTGAGGGTGTTTTAGTGTATGTTGTGTGCAGGAAATATATCTGTGTATGTGTGTGAACTGCATCTATGAACCTATATGTGTGAATACCTGAGTGAATTCCCAGTGTCAAAGTGTATCAGATATGGGGAGAAGACCTGTGTGTTTGGCTGTGTGAACTCTGAGAGAGGGGAGGAAATATGTAGTATGTGTGTATGAGTTTGGTCAATGTAGGTGAGTGTCTGTGTACACATGTGTGTGTGTGTACTGTGTCAGTCCAGGGACTTGGGTAAGACCTGTGTCTTAGTGTATCAGTGAGAACTCAGTGAAGGAGTTTAGAGTTTCAGTATCCTATGTGTTAAATATGAGGTTATGTATCAGTGTGTTGATTTGGGGAATTTCAGATTTCAGTGGGTATCAGTATGTATGGGTACATGTGTTGTGAGGGATTTTTCCTTGTGTATGGACAGTGGATAGATGTGTGGCTGTGAGTGTCCAGTGTAGGTGTACCTGTATTGTGCACTGTGTGAAAGGTTGGCTGTATATGCTGTGTGTTAGTGGAGGATTGGGAGCAGTGAGGGGTTTAAGTGTGTAGACTCATGGGTATCAGTTAGTTATTGGAGTATCATTGTATTGGAGGATTAGTTAGTAGAGTGCCTGATTTAGTGTATCAGTTATTATCAGTTGGAAGTTAGTTTAGTTAGATAATTAGATACTTTAGTGTATCAGTTAGCATAGGGCCCAGTTAGCAAGTTAGTGTATAGTTAATTAGTTAGTTTAGTTAGTAACATTAGTTAATATATATTGTTATCAGTTAGTATAATATATAAAGGTATTAGTTAGTTATACTAAGTGGTAGTGATAGTTAGTTAAGGTAAGTTCTATATGATTGTAGATAAGTATAAGTACTAGCTATAACTGGATAGAGTAGGTATTAGTAAGGTTTTACTTAGAAACCTAGGTACTGGCCTAATATAGCTAAGATAAGCTAGTATTGGATAGTTAGTAACCTTTATAGACTAAATAACTTAGTATGGATCTAGTATGACTTAGTTAAGCTAGAATGACTTAGAAATTGACCTAGAATAGCTAGTTAGTAGCAAACTAGACCAATTGACTCAGTTGAACCTAGTATTGACCAGTAAACCTTAGACATGACCTAGAAACCTTGTTTTTAAATTGTTAAGCATGTTATTCTTTTAATTCATTAATTAACATTAAATTTCCATAAATAGGTCACTGTGATTCCATTTTGGACCTCGATCCTCACATTTTGCTCAGGACCACAGGCGAGTACATTCTCTGACAGTTTTCATTGTTGATTACTTCTATAAATTGTAGTGTATTACATACTTGATTCCGACATTGTGGATACACGAGTTAGCACCCTAGATCCCCATCATGAGGAGTCGTGATTGGGATCCACCGTGCTAGCTGGGGATGGGGAACTATTAGTAGATTATGTGATCATATCCAAATCCTTACCATGCATCATAGCTCACCCCACTTCTCACGTCGGGTGCGGCCTGACCATCATCATGCTTCATAGCTGTTATATATTATTAGCCTGACCATTATCATGCATCATAGCTAACCATATGGTTAGCCTGACCTTCAAGAATCATAGCTAATCATATATAACCAGCCTGATCTAGTCCCAAGCCGATCACATAATAAACTGATATTTCAATCACTTAGCTAGATGTTTTATCTTTATTCAGATTTACTTGTTCTAGCATTACTACTTATTGCTCATTGCTAGATGCTTTATTGTCTATTTCATTTCTCCAGTACTTCACATGTTCAGCTTTTATTTCCATCTTGTATCTCTTACACTGTTTATAGATTTTGTCAATTTAATGAAACTGCTGTTAGTGCTTGTGCTTCGCTCCAATCCTGACTGGATAACAACATTTTCAGAGAACCTGGAGGACTTTTGCCCTACTCATTACGGTCCGGGAATAGAGGAGGATTTCACTCCAGAAATCCCAGAGGAGGTGCCTATCCTAGAGGAGAACTTGCCTGCCCATGCTTAGATTATTTTTCTGCATTTATTGCTTTAGACTGAGACTGAGACTGAGATGTATTTATTTTTATTGTGACTTTGTGAGGTCATTTAGACCCAGGTTTTGAGTTGGACTTATTGTGGATGGTTTTATTAGAACTCTTTTCAATTCTCATCGTGCCATTATTCTTATAGCTGTGATTGAGTATATTATAGAACTGTGATTATTTATCTTTGTCCTCCGTACGGAGTTGAGACTATTGACAGGATATACTATAATTGTGACCTAGACAGCGTTCTACCGCCGATGCTGCGGCGTAGGCTGGACGTACCCACGACTCATGCCCAATTTCCGGGTGCGGGTCGTGACACACATACACCTATCAACTAACAGTCATCAAGTATTAACTTACCAACAAACTGAGAACAATACCCAACTAACATGTAACACTAACCACCCTTTAAAATATAACTCAACATTTACTAACAATTGACACTATATCATGGCCTCTAATTCGAATACCAAACTAAAAGTCATATCTAATTATCATACTCCTACAACAACCTAACACTAAACTTCACTATATACTAACCATCATCCATCATCTAACTACAGACAGTGTGCCACTGAACTAATAGTCATCAACTTCAAGTTCCATAATCAACTTCCTGTTCTGGACTTAACTGTATTCAAATCTGAACACAACACCCACTGAACTACACCTAAACAACAACCTGATTCTCCTATATTGATGCTTACTGCAGTTCTTCCTACAGTGGACTATCTGACTATATGACTATATGTCCCCCAGAGTACTATGAACTGCACTATATGTGTGCAGTCAACACACTACAGATATTATTCCATACTATAGAACTACAGCTGCCCCCAACCACACTCCTAGCTTACTGACTTACCTCAGCATGCTCCAATGCACATTGGGCTGATGTGCCTCAAGTCTCCCCTGCTCACTGCTAGTAAGCAGTGCTCACTTCTACTGTTATCTCTACTTGCCATGCTTACATATGTACCTCAATCTATATGCTTGTGGGCACTCAAACCCAAGCCCCTCACATATTCACCATTGCACATCTAAAACCCAACTTGAGTCACGCTCACTGATAAACTTGTATCAGTATACACCATCTCCTCTCTCATTTGCTGCTAACATAGGACACCACTATAATACCCTCAACTTTGATATACCCTCCCTGCATACTTAAATAACACTCTCACACACACTCTAACTAATATAAAATTATCAATACCAACCACACAAATAATACTAACAATACAGACACTATATACACTAGCATTTGGTGCCAATAGTTACTGCTCCTGTTGCTTTCTCGACGTTTAGTGGACATACATTTTAGTGTGCATGTGTGTGTCGAGTGTAGTGTCAGGGTGTGATCGTGGGGGATAGATAGGTGTTAGGAATCAATCTTGATCAAAAAACCAAATCCTAACCCTAACCCTAACCCTAACCCTAACCCTAGGTCAAAAAACCTAACCCTAACCCTAACCCTAACCTTAGGTCCTAATTAGTGTCTGTATCAGTGTGTGTGTGTGTGTATCGTGTCTGTGTCAGTGTTAGTGTCTGTGTGTGTGTGTGTGTCGTGTCAGTGTCAGTATCATATGTGGGTCCTGTGAGAGAGAGAGAGTTAGGGTTTACATAGGGCTCGAGGAGGAGAAGGGGGATGCTGGAGTAGCCGCTGTGGAGAGCTAGTCGCCGGAGCGGGGGGGGGGAGGAATTTTTTGGTTTTTGAAATCGAAATAATTTTGACAAATGGAGGAAAACAAAATCGAGCCCTAATTAACCAAATTTTTGCGACATCAAATAAAAATGTCGCTAAATTAAATTTTAGCGACGTCATAGACGTCGCTAAACACATTGCTAAATATTTTTAATATAAACGTCGCTATATACGTCGTGACGTCGCTAAACACATTGCTAAATATTTTTAATATAAACGTCGCTATATACGTCACTAAACGTCGCTAAATTATACATATTAGCGACGTTTAGCGACCTTAATTGAACTTATAGCGACTAATCTTTTAAAATCTTAATAAAATTTGCTAAACGTTGCTAAATGTCGCCATTTAGCGACGTCTAGCGACGTTTTTACATGGAGTCGCTAATTTATATATTATTAGCGATGTTTCCATTGACGTCGCTAAAATACGTCGCTAATCCCGCTTTTTCTAGTAGTGTATATTATATTGTGTAGTGTAGTATTATGGTGACTTGCTCCAATCATTACTAGATAACTATTTTTCTGCTTTAGCAGACATGGTTGGCCCCGAGGATTATGGTGCATATTTTAGTGACAGTGACGTTACCAAGGTGCCAATTGATTCTTCAAATATGGAGTATCATATTTCTTCCTTTTGCTCTTTCGTGTTATTCTTATCTAGTAGGCTTAGTGGACTCTATATTCTATTTACTTTTATTTTATTTCAACCGGGTTTGTTCTCGAGTACATCTTGAGTTGTAGTGGATATTTCTTTAAATAAATTATTAAGACTATTAAGTTTATTTTTAGGTTATGTCTTAATTTTGGATGATATATGTGAACTGTGTACTTGTTGTGGACCATTATTTATCATAGACAACATACTACCATCGATGTTGCGGCGTAGGTTGGGCTTGGCCACGTAATCGTATCTGAAAAGCGGGTGCGGGTTGTGACAAATTTTTATGGGGGCCCATACAGGTCGGATCTTGCATAAGTTTGTGAACTCATGGTTAGTACTTTAACTTAGTAGTACTAGTTGACCCTCGTTGCAGCAGGTTCCCCGAGCCAAGGCGATAAAGCGAGGAGTTGAAGCTTTTCTCCCCCAAACTTTCACTGGTCTGACGCGTTCATGTTTGTGACTTTTGGAGTGCAAGTACATATTCTCAAGGAGCTCGGAATTACCCTTTGAAGCTCCTAGGCGATGGTGCATAGATGCACCCAAGGTGGTATGTCCTTTAAATTTTTGTAAGGAATGTAATGTATGGATCGACTATCTCATTTTACGTCCATCTTGTATACCCACGCGACACCCATTTACTTTTGATTTAAGAATTTATAACAAAGATGATCATTATCAATAAAGAAAATATTTCTTCATTCCAATGTGTGATATTCCAATTGCGTACTATATTGCATATATTTTTAAAAAGTATATCATTATGCCTAGGCCTTTTACCGGCACACCTTATGCCCGTACGGCTTCACGTCCGGGGGACGATTAATGATCTAATAGAAATTGAGGCATAACATAGGGGCTATATGTGTACATGAAGATCAAGGATGTATGGTCGATTAGGGTGCATAAGAATCAGGGGCGCATGGAATATGGGAGGCATAAATAGGCAAGGTCCACTCATCGGGGCAAGTGCTAAGTGACGTCAATAAATACAAGTTAGAGAAGTGACTGATGTGACTTGATGAGATAAACAAAAAATATTAGGGAGATAAGAAAAAATGAAAACCTGTGCAAAGTCATAAAAGTAGTAAAGAGGCATGCGCCTAAAAAGAATAGACAGATGCATCGTGGCCGCTTAGTCTCCTGGTCGCATGAAGTCTGGCCTTAGTGAATTCTAATATTTTCAAGGTACTATGCATCCGACTTTTGAACGCATGCACATAGCAGTCATGCATCCAACAAGATGGGCACATGCTGGAGGGACACTTGTTGCCGGCCCGCATGGTAAGTTTGGCCATAGAAAAGCTCCAAGAACCCAAGATGAGCACACGCTGGAGGTGACGTTACACAACTCTGCGTACAGTGTTGGCACCTGACTATTAATCAGATGCTAAGTAAGTCACACGGTCCTAGGTCAAGCATGTACAACAATATAAATACAGTCAAAGAAATAACTAACAAGAACTGCAAGTTTTGGCAAGGTACACTTGCCAGGGGTTTGAATACCAACAATTGTCCCTGGATCAGTGGATCCTGCAGGTACTCCTCCAAAAGCTGAAATAAACATCACCAACAGTCTCAAAAAATAGCAAATAGCTAGAAATGCCTGTCCTTAAGTCTAATTTGGACACAAGGGCAAAAATGACAGTTTCTGGTCAAAGCGGGGTCCATATATGGGCCGCTTTGCACAGAAAAATATGTCAGAACCAATGGTCTCCAAATTGGTCAAACTTAGTGTCAACAAGTCAGAAATGATGATATGAAACCAACAAAACTTCCAGAACTGGATTCCGATGAGCCGATCACAAAATCGCCCGTCAAGTGGAGCCGCGGGGCCCACGATACGCGATTTTGTCAACGTTTTCAGAATTGAACCATCCTTGGGTCACAGGACCAGCGTATTGCTATGAGTCCGATGGCATAAGTTTTTTTTTGATCCGACGTGTGTACACGAAGTTATGACGTATTCCAGAACAGGCGGATATGGGCGTTGTCGGCGGATACGCGTTGATTCCGGTGTGCACGCACATCCAAATCAACTTCTGCGAAATCCCGCACGTCCGTATCAACGGCGCGCACATTTCGGTAAAGACCGCACGCGACCAAGTCATCCCGTTTGGCGGGGCACACACAGTTTCAGGGTAAAACAGGACGTTGTTTTTCGTATTTTTGGATCGTGGTTCGCGATCGCCACAGGACGCGATGCACCGAGCAATTTGTTCTGGCATCGAGAGGGTCATGCAGTCTACGTGTCACAATTGACATAACGGAAAACAGAGTAACAAGGAGAGAGAACGTGTTACCTGAACAGGGCTCCATGGAACGAGAATTTCTCATGTCTGGGTTACTATTTGTGTCCTGTATCGAGTCTGCAGTGTCCGGGTCACTGGGATGCTGCTGTGTCCGTGTCCGCTGGGATGCTGCTGTGTCCGGGGCTAGGGCAGCGGGTCATGGCCGAGCTGGGAGAGGGCGGCCGACCTAGGGTGTCTAAGGGTCGACAAGGCGAGCGGCCGGGGTTCGAGTCGAGCGGGGTCGAGGGCTGGGTTAGAACTTAGGGCGGAGATGGAAGGCTAGGGAGGTGGAGGTCGAGCGGAGCCTGTCGACGGCTTGGGCGGTGGTCGGGCGCTGTGAGTCGGCGGAGAGAGGTTGCACAGGCGAGTCGAGCGGGTCTGGGCGGCTGGAGCGGGGGAGTTAGGTCGGTGGTCAGGGAAGATGAGGTCGGGGGCAGGTCGAGAGGGATCGACTGCTGGGTGGTGGAGGTTCGAGGTCAGGCGGTGGCTGCGGGGAGAGGTGGTGATGGTGGTGGTGCTGGGCTGGGCTCAGGGCGGAGGGATGGTGGAAGTCGAGGAGGTCGGCGGTGAGGGGGTTGCACAGGCGGGTCGAGCGGGGCTGGGCGGAGAAGAGAGAGTCGAGGGATGAGGGAGACGAGGGTTAGGGTTCAAGCTAAGGAGCGGTCGACCGGGGCGGAGCTGCGGGGGTCGGAGAAAGAAGAGAGATAGGGTGATATGGCGGCGAGGCGAGGAGTTCGAGGCTATTTAAAGGGGCCGGAACAGTATTTCTGGTTAGGATCCGATTTAGGGTTTCGTTGAGGGTTTCGGGTCCTGGTCGGGTTCACTTTGGATCCGACCCGACCCGTTAAGGGCTGGGTTCGGTCCGGTTCGGGTCACCACGGTTTGGGTCGGTTTGGTTTGGTTTATTTCAAAATAAACCGGGTCCAGTTTAGGGTTTAATTAGGTTTAAATGTACATTAGTTTTTAGGGCTTTAAAAATGTTTTCGGAGTCCAATAAATTCACAGAAAATTACCCTATGTCCAGTTTTCCATTTTATACCAAAAAATATTATTTTCTTAATATTTTAATATTAATTAACATTATTTAAAAATCATTTAATCATAAAATACCTTAGTTTTAATTCCAAAAAATTACAGAAAATTGTGTAAAAATCGTTTTAAAAATTTTGAAAAATCAGGGGGCTTACAAATTAAACCCTTGGCACGCCCTATGGTTGTTGAAAAATTCAGAGCCCAACATCAGCCCAAAAATTCTAACAGATTGTTGCACTCTTGACTTGACATGCCAATTTAGGCGATAAACTTTCCCGTCACTCAAAATCATATTTTTTTGTGCTCTAAATTAATTGCACAATTTTCTGTAACTAAAATCCATTTTTAAATCCTGTGTCGCGCATCAGTGTCGTTGCCAACAATTTTTAGACACCAACTCAACCCGTTGACCCGGACCAATTAAAGAGTCCAAGACTGACACCAAGCCTACACCATTCATGATCTTTGTGTCACTTTAAAATGAGGTCTCATGTGCCCCCATTTAATTTAAGAGCACATGACAATTTATTCTAATTAAATAGGGGATACAAACTTTGACTAATCCTATTTTAATTCCAATTTAATTCCAATGCCAATTTAATTAAGCCTATGCAAAACACACAACACCCCCTCACCCTGCAAAATACCAAACACCAATTCCCCAATAATTTTTCTATCATTTCATGTGTTTGTGCAAATACCCAAACATAAGGGGCTAAATTGCAAACGTTGTAACATGTGGCATAACCTCATTGGTCAAGGCCAAATGAACAAGCCACTCCACTCTTTGACCGGTCAAGCTTTTCCCTCTCTCTCATTTGGATGAAGAATTAATTTCTCCATATGAAATCTCCACCATCCATTTGAATTGGGCTCATCCTCACCATCCAACCCCCACACACTTCCCTATTTAATGTCTCCATCACCACACACAACCCCATGCCGGCCCTAATCCTAATACCTAGAGAAACCTACCCTCTCTCTCTCTCTCCCTCATCTCCATACAAAACCGAATTCCTTTTCCTTTCTTCTCCTTCATTTCTTCTTCTCCTTCTTTCTTCCTTCATCTTCTTCCTAGGAGAGCTTTACTCTGGCCGAGATCCCATTAGCCGAGCCACCGGCCGCTGCCACCGCTCCGGCCAGCTGCTACGCCGACCACCGCTCATCTTCACCTTCCGGCCACGAGCACATTCTCCGATCAATGCTGTACCACATCCATCCGGCCGAGATCCCCCTCCGACCACCCACTGAACCCCCATGAGCCAACCTTTCTCCAGTCTTCCCCAAGCCGGTCGAGATACCCGAGCCTCCTCCTCCGGCCAACCGGCTGCTGCCCAGCCACTGCCACATCCGCCATCACCTCCAGCTTTACTACCACCACCGCACACCATTATCACCGCCACCATAGCCACGAACCACCACCTCCAGCCTTCACTGTTGACCACACACTCCGGCGACTTCTCAGCTTCCTCCCCGCAGCTTCGACAGTGCCACGAGCTCCGGTGGCCAGCTTCTTCCCGCCATGACTTTACGCTATTACTGCCACCTCCACGAGCCAACATCCGGCTAGCTTCCTCCCAACCACCACTGCCACGAGCACTTCCCTCCGACCACCAGCCACGAGCTTCACTTCGACCACCTTATCATCACCACCACCCTTTACCTGACTTTGGCCAAGCTCTCCTCCGGCCAACATCACCTCCTCGCCGAGGTGAACGACTCCCCCCTCTCTATATCTTTATTATTGTTTTGTGTAATTTTAGTGAAGTAAAAATGTATCTTGTGTTTTGTTAATATAGTGTTTAGGGTTTATTTACATAAGTTTTAAAATGAAATTAATGGATATACAAGGAGTTAGGGTTTAAGGATAAATGGATCTTTGTTTAGGGTTATAATTGTATTGGGAATTTTGAGGATAAAATGCAAGGAAATTAATTAAGGTTTTTGTATATGCATGAGCTTAGGGTTTATTGATGTGTTTAAGGGTTTATTTCCTAGTAATGCATGCAATGAGGATAAAATACAAGGTTAATATTTATTGCATTTGAATATATATTGAGTTTATGATATTGGAATACATTGAGAAGTTAGGAGATTTCAATTAATATATGCATTTGATTATTGTTGTTGAGTAGATTAAATTATTGCAAAATAATACTATGATTTATTATCAAGGGACAGTTGATTTATTATGAAATAATATATGGTATCAAACCATTAATCGGTGATTTGGGGACTGATAATTAATGGTGGATTTAATTGAAGAGTAGTACTTATTATGAAATGGTAATAAAGGTTAAAAAGGAAGGCCTAATAATTAATAAAAAATTATTTTGAGGAAGACATAATTAGACGTAATGATAATGTCTATAAAGGTCAGAGGAAACTGAGGATTGGATCAGGGTTTGATTAACTGAATATCGTGATTAAGGTTGGGTTTAATGATATAGTACAGAGGATTAGTTTGATTTGATGTAACATACCAATAGTCAACCTTAGTCAACCCTCTCGCGTCGTGTCACTGTGAGTTGTAGCTTAGTCTGAGCATATATTTAGACGTGTGTCACATCCCTATTTGCCACATGATAGTTTATTGATTGAGTTTGTATCCCGTCTCTAGGTACTATGGGACCTACGGACTCGGACGTGGTACCGGATCCCCGTTATCAACAGCCGGACACAGGAAAGTGTACCTTGCCACCCTGTATTTCAGTTAGAGATATTTATTATTTTATTTTATATACATTGTGCGCATATTTTATTATGATTGATACTTCGCGTTCGAATCACAACCGGGTGCAGACGTTCATCGTAACATCTTGTAGTGAATGCTAGATATTTGTAATACCTCGATCTACGTACCTGAGTATATCATTACCCCAGGACACATTTATACACTGTTATCGTGCCAGATTTCATGTATCCTGATACTGATATCATGACTGGAGACTGGGATGCCATTCGGGTCGCTTTTGTTGAGAGTTACTTCTGTGCGAAGAGACTGCTATATAGAGGTTCAGGTTCAATGCACAATCGTTGTTTCGGATAATAAACGAGAAAAGATTTGATGAATGCAGAAAACGAGGTCTTGTACGAAGACTTGCCCTTCTTTTATATTTACAAACAAGATTGTACAAATTTGATCCTACACGAGGATGTCTAAGTATAATTTATTTAATCTGGGTGAATATTGCTATAGGTGTCTGATCTGCAGTCGATCACTTTAGCCCTTGGACCACACGATGTTGAAGAAGTGCCGTGGAAGACAGGTAGTAGCTTTGAAGGTTGCTAAAGAGGGTAGATGCCCGATGCCAAAGTCGTCGATCCCTTCTCTTCGCCTGAGCTCTGGATTCCTCTCTCTCTCTCTCTCTCTCTCTCTCTCTCCTCTATTTCTCCTTTCAATTTGTCGCCCTTCTTCTGATCGTTCGACCAATTTTTCTCCTTTCTGATCGTTCGACCTTGTTCTCTGTTGATAGAGGTATCTATTTATAGAGTTTTAGTGACAATGACCACTCAATCGGTGTAAAAATAGAGTAGTGGAAAGTACAACACCCTTTTACACAAAGGTTAAAATAACCAATGCCTGCGTATAGATGATCTTTTGAATGAGCGTGTGACGCAGGTCCAACTAAGGGACAAAACGCGTATAACCGCTACGAAGATCACGGCGTAGAAGCCATGTAGGTAGGTATCCCTCGTGTAGAAGAGTTTGGCATAGAACCCAATGTCTGTCACCATGGCATAGAAGTCCAATAGTTATCAAACCGGCATAGAAGCCGAATAGGCGTAGAAGCCGAGTAGGTGTAGAAGCCGAGTGGTCATAGAGGCCGAGTAGGCGTAGAAGCCGAGTGGTCATAGAGGCCGAGTAGGCTTAGAAGCCGAGCAGGCACCGAAGCTGAATAGGCGTAGAAGCCGCTGCGTAACGTGCCAGAGTGATGATGTGGACATCTTAGCCAAAATTACGGCTCCTGGATATAATCAGATCTCTTGCATTAAATGCAGAGATCTGCCCCCATCCTGTGCATTAAATGCAGATGCTTGTCATTAAGATTTGCTATCATTCTGCGCATTAAATGCCGATACGCACCTTGAATCCTGTGTGAAGAGTAACCGATGTTGTGGCAGTCTGTTCGTCTTCTACGGAGCGTAAGAAGCTCACGTTTGCCTGTGTAAAAATAGGCAGCGTATTCCCTTGTATGCGTAGGAGCAGCTCTCGTAAAGGGGATGTCACTAAACGACGGTTCGGTGACATTTAATCAAATCTTCTGTATTAAATATGGAGATCCACCATCATCCTGCATATTAAATACAGAGGCATATTTTAAAGGTCTGCCACCCTTTTGTGCATCAAACGCAGAGACGTGCCTCAGGCATCTGTCAGTATTGAGCGCATTAATTGCAGAGACGTGCCTTGAGGTCCTGTCACCACCCTGTGTATTAAATGCAGAGACGCGCCTCGAGTCCCGTACGGAGTACAGCTTTTGATGTGGCAGGTGGTTTGTCTTCCGCAAAGCGTAAGGAGCTCTCATCTGCCTGTTAAAACTAGGCAGCGTATTCCTCCGTGTACATAAAAGCAGCTTACGCAAGGGAAATGGCAGTAAATGACAGCCTGGGTTGTAGTGTCGCACCATTATTATAGCCGTCTCTTGGGTAGTCGAGCAGTATCCCTTTGTCAGAAGTCGAGATGTCAGGTTCATTGCAGGATTTGACAGGTTCATTTCAGAGAATACGAAGCGTCCCTCGTACACTTCAATGCTGCATTGAAAGCGGATGAGTTCTACGCCATAAAGACGATGAAGCACCCTGTTTATGCAGAAGCAGCCTGGACATACTGCCCAACGCGGATGGTCCTCGAGCCTATATTTTACGCTGTGCTTGGCGGAGAAGCTCTGTTTGCACGTTGAAGGCTCTGAAGTCCTCTGTTTATGCTGCTTTGCATCAATATGTTTCGTAGAGCTATCCAGCGTATTTTTCATGCTTCTACAAGACCCCCTTCAAAGCTTTTAAATTCCTCGTAATTTAAAATACTTTGAATGAAGCATGACCCACTTTCGTAACTCAAAACGTTTCTGAATGGAGTTTTAAAACGGTCGAGGCTGACTTTATGGCAGATTTATTGGGGATCGGTGCTCTCTCTCGCCTATAAAAAGGCTGAGGAGTTCTTCTGTTCTTTCCACACTTCCTTTATCATATAGAGATGATGGCCGGAGTTCGTCGGGTTGACTTGAGGAAGAAGGAGATCATGCTCTTCCAGCATATAAGGAGCCGAAAAAGATGGCGTCTTCGAGCAAATGTTCTCTGCAACGATGGATCATGGAAGGATATCATAGCCTCCGTTGCTCGGAATAATCAGCAACTTTGTATGGTGGTTCTTCAGGAGAGAAGAAGAATCGTATTTCACCACGCTGCTTGCAAGTGGCACCTTCTTCCGTTACCTCCGTGGCGCGGGATGTAAGAAAGCAGTTTTACTCCGCTTTTCTTCTGTTGGCGGTATGGGTCCATGCCCAGTTCTGTATCCGTCCGCCAGTGATCATCTTCTTGTTCATCGACTGTGGATGTCGACGAACCGTCTTGGAAGAAGAGGAAGACCTTCACCAATGTGAGAACGTGGCTCGGTCCGATCTTTAGACGATGATGAGGAAGCCCATTGTAGACGGGATTTCCCTCATATGTAGTCATGAAAAATGAAGAAAACCCTTGTAGACTGGATTTTCCTCACATAATCATGCTTTTAATTTTAATAAAATTGTCTTTCTTCTTCATGCTTTGCCATACTTTACTGTGAAGTCTGAATATGTGTAGCTTCGACCCGTCTGATTCTTTATGCCGACTCTGTTTAAAAGAGTGCTAGGTCCTGTCCTGTTATTTATCCATAACTTAGGGATGCGTAGAAAGACGCTTTAGCATTCGAGTGTTTGACCTACCCTGCTATTTAGGAGTGAGGAACTGCGTAGAATTCAGAACTGTTACTTCTGATAAACAAAATTTTTTTGTTCAGACATCATCTTCAAGAATGATTTCTCGAAAATTCCTTTGGGACAGGTCGAGAAATGGCTGTCAAACTGATTTGCCATCTTGGTAGATAAAATATTCAGACTGGTGTCTGGATGAACTTCGAATCGACCCATGAAGAAGAGTAATTTTTTAATGTCTAACCCTGTATGCTTCGGGTACTTGGGATATCTTGAGGTCAAAAAGGAGTATCTTCTGTGTGAACTCCTATAATTGACCGCCTTGAGGATCGTTCAGATGTACGCGTACTCTGGCCTGCATATCTTTCAGATGTGCAGGAAGTCATGGAGCGCAAAATCATAAGTTGGCAGACTCTGAGCATAAACTAAACACCATCGAGCGTGAAATCATAGACTTGTAGTTCCTGAGCGTGAAGTCGTAGGTTTGTAGCCTCTCGAGCATAAAAGCTACCGAGCACAAAGGCATCCGGTCGTAAAACCCGACTTGTAGCTGCCGAACATAAAGCCGTAGATTCGTAGCTGTCGAGCGTAGAAAGCTCCTTATCGTAGAACTGTAGATTTGTTGCTTCTGAAAAGAAAATTTTCCGAGCGTGAAGTTGTGGATCCGTCGCCTCTGAGCGTAAACTATGTGCCACCGAGCGTGAGATCATCGATTTGGTATCTGCTGAGCGTGAAGTCGTAGGTTTGTAGCCTCTCGAGCATAAAAGCTACCGAGCACAAAGGCATCCGGGCATAAAAACATAGACTTATAGTCTGCGAGCATAAAACCGTAGATCCATAGCTATTGAGCGTAGAAAGCTCCTTAGCGTAGAAACCACGAACCTGCTTTGCGCGAAAAACTTTTCGAATTCGCTGACTGTCCTCCTTCTCTGAATAAATAGGCTGACGTAGGACCCAACCATAACTGAATATTAATTAGAAGATTTGGTTCGGGGTCCGAGGAGTCCATCCGAATATATCCCAAGTTTCTGAGAGGAAAACTTTCCAACCGTCTTCTGCGAGAGAAAGCTTTCGACTGTTCGAGTTCTTCTTCGTTTCTTCTTCGAGTCTTCAAAGTTTCCAGTAATAGCTTCGAAACAAACTTCCTCCGCTAAGGGAAAGAAGGTTGATTCTTCTTCTCGTTCTTCGGCCCAAGCGCGAGCGTCTCTGGTTGGACAAGGCGAACTTCATTCTGAGCGGAGCATCCCGCCGACGAGTAGTGCACCCGGCCTGGAAGGTAGAGCTTTTGGGTAAAAGAGAATGACTGAAAAATTCTTCGCACACGTTGAACGTGACCGCGCTAGGTCGTCTCCTGTGCTGATAGCCTCTTTGAGGAAGATAATGCACGGAGACATTTTATCTTTTTACGCCCACATTCCTAATGTGTCAGCGTAAAAACTTCATTTTTTCCGCAGTCGAGCATACAAGCTTTGACCGCCGAAAACTTGGTGTATACTATTAAAATTTGAGTTTTATGCTTGTGGATGAAAATCCTGGCGTAATAACTCAATTTAATCAATCTGGCGTAAAGCACAGACCGTATACTGCCAATCTTGAATTTTACGTTAAGGAAATGGATTCCAGCGTAAAAACCCAAGTTTTACAGTATCGGCGTAGAGCACGGACTGTTAATTTTTTTGCGGATGCTGCAAGTCCTGACGTATTTCCCTTGTACTTTTGCAGTTAACTTGCATGAGTCTCCGCTAGCTGAAGTGATGGGATCTGCCGTCGGGATGCTGTACTCCAACTATCTGGAGGATCTGTCGCACGTGACATTTCTTATCTCCGGGCCCCAGTATCCCGAAGGAAGGACAATTATGATATCGGCTCAGGACGAGCGAAAGCTGCTAAACTTGATCAACGGGGAGCCCCTAACGTACGTAGACGGGGAGCAATACCTGAAGCCGGCTTTCCTCTTCGGGGACATGATTGACAAGTAGTCCCAGACAAATCCTAAGAGAGAACTCTGGGTTTTCCCTGCCGAGAGTTTGGTCTTGTATCTGCCCAATATGCCGAGAGACTACCCCATCTCGGCCTTCTTCCATGCTACGCATCCTAGGAAGATGTCGTGGACGCTGACCCCCGATCTTCACGGAAAGCCAGGGAAGATATTTCATCTAAGAGGAGCTGACCAGGGGTCGTTTATCAGCCGCCCTTCTGGCTCTGTGACGCTGTTCAGGGGGCTGTACCCGGATAGTGTCCCGAGTGAAGACAGTCTAGTGATCCAGCCGGTCCAGTTACCGACTTTCTGTAACGATTTTATAGGGCGTGGGGGAGTATACACTAAGGTGAACCCTCGGTGTGGTGGGTGGATCACCCCTTCAAACCTTCGATCGGCTCGCTTAGTTGATTGGGCCTTGAAGCATTTTCAGACCGAGTTGGAGAACATCGGTCTGTTTGTAGCTGTGAGCGCTACCAGTGTTGGGTTACCTCCTAAACCTAACCTATTTCTGGCACTGATGGAGCAATTTATTTTGCTTACCGGGACTTTCGCCACTCCACTGAGGGAGTTAGGATTGGCCCTACATGAGATGGCAGAGATCTCGAGACTGCCGATGGGGGATACTCCATATGAAGAGTACGTTCCTACAAAATAGGAGCTGGGGGATTCAGACCCTCGGGTAGTGGAAGTGTATCAGGAGCTGATGTGCCATTACTTTTTATGATGAGCCCTCAGATTTGGCTCATATCAGCAAATGGACGTCCTACCTCTTCTTTCACCGGTCCAGGACTGCTAAGCCGGAGAAGGTATTGGAGGGCAAGGATCTGCCTGTGAATCCCCTGAGCGTGCTTAATGCTCAGGTAGTCGACGATCTCATAGTGGATACTGGGGCTCCGGACCGGTTCCTCGACGAAGGGACGGAAAAGTACCCTGAAGGCACTAAGGCCTATAGTTATTTGAGGTGCTGTCGCAGGCCTCTGTCCAGGGAGGCTCAACTGGCTGGCTTCCTCTCTATATGGCTGTGTCGAGTAGTAGTGCCCGACGTCGCATCTGAGGACCTCATTCACCGCAACACGCTATGGCCTGCAGTGCGTCTGGTATTCGGGGCAAGACTGGACTTGCTTCCTGCCATGGTGTGCCGTATACAAGCTGGCCTGAGGGCCATGATTGACGGGCTGCTCGTCGATGAAATTCGGCGTGATAGCTTTCCCAGGATAGAATTACCATACCTATTTTTGATGGGGTGGTTAATTCTCTATAACCCCAGGGTGATGTCTCCCGGTTCCGACAGTAGTTCGGGGGGTAGTTTCTTATTGAACTACCGGAAGTCTTCCTGGAATGTGAACACAGTTGTAGACTGTCGGCGGGCGCTAGGCTTCAGTCATAGTTGGAAGCTTTTCTGTACCGTCCCTTCTGTACATCGCAATCAATCGAGGATTAGGCTCGAGGATTCGGGTAGAGAGAAGACCATTCTTTCTTCCGAAGCTTTTAATTGGTTGGTCTGTATTAGACCATCCCATCTGCTATACAAAAGCGAAGATCATTGCTTCTTGGAGCTCTACTTGCCCAGTCGGTTTGCCTGGCAGTTTGGGTACGATCAGTTGCACATGGGTAATGCCGTCACTAGCTTCAGGTCCAGAGGTGGACTCATTGATGGAGCGAGGGGATGGCAATATTTTATCATGGAGATTTTTACTGTACCCGTCATTACGCTCTCTACGGAGCTGCGCATCCTGCATTTGTATGCCCAGTTCTATGTGGCAACGAACACCTTCCATCATGATTTTGATATGCATGGAAGCTTTTGGGTGCCCTCTTCCAAGCCTAGGGGAAGAGTTGAAGTCCCCTTCCGTTACCCCGGATGAGCCTCTAGTGTCGGTCCCTAGGGGTGAAGTGCCTCCGCCTGCGGGGGCTTTGGTAGTTCTTGGGAAGCGAAGGGCTCCTGCTCCCAAGGAGGCTTCCCCTCGTAAGAGAAAGAAGAAGGCGGTAAATCGTCCTCTCCGGATTCCTGGCATTGAGGCTCCTGGAAGTGAGCTCGCATCTCCCCGTGTTGGGGATGATTCTTTGATTGGAGGTTCCTCGCCTTTTAGAGAGGGACCTTCTACAGTTCCGGCTGGTGGTGCCGGAGAATCTCAGCTGGACGCCGCCGTCGCTGCTACTGCTTCAGGTAGTGGAATGAGGTCGCCTTCGGGGCTGATTATAATAAAGTTCCGTATACCTCTAGCCGAATCGGCATTGGGAGGGACTTCTGCCGCGCCTGAGAGCGCACCTAGCGAGATTCTAGTTGATGAGCCTAGGTTAGATTTTGAGGAGGACCTGGAAGACTACTTGCCAGTGTCAGTTTGCAGACCCCTTTCTCCAAGTATGATAGCTCACCTAGCATTATTAAGAAATGATTTAGCTGTACAGGCTGCAGATGCGACGTATATACCGTCGGCCATGGATAAATGTCGTCTTTTATGCCTCTTCTTTAGGAAAATTAATATTACGTTGGTATTAACTTCCCATTGTCTTCTTTTCAGGGGAAGACCTCTTCGGAGAGGGTGATGTAGGCGCGCCCTTTGGCTCTGTGTCAGGTCCTAGTGGTGACACGGAGGTACCTGATTTTGAAGAGGATACATCTTCGGGTGCCGGCTTGCCTGTCGAGGAGACTCTTGAGATATCTCAAGAGGAGGACGAGCCTGTCATTGCGATAGTGCCTCTTTTGAGCATGCCGGTCACTTCGTCCGGTGTTGGCGATTCTTCTTTCTTTGCACCTCCTGTTGAGGCGACGGCCGTGGCGACATCGTCTGTGGTTATTCCTGGAGGGAAAGTCGCCATGATCGCGGACACTCCCCGTGTTCATGCGGACCTAGTTGCGCTGATCGAGCAGTACACCGGTATCTTCTACACCACTTTAAGAATGCTAATATCAATGGTGTTGGCGAAGAAGCTGGACTTTACGTCGCTGAAGAGGTCCTCTCGATTCTCGATAGAGGCGATCAGGGAATTCGGTGATACCGGGGTAGCCGACGCACTGGAGGCGATGGTTAATGATTTGGAGCAACCCATTAACGAATACCTGCAGCTAGCTCGAGGCAACATTGAAGCTCTGGTCCAGGCCAGATATGACTCCTTGACTGCGCATCTTGTTGAAAAGAAGGAAGGTCTGAATAAATTCATCGAGACTAACCTGCAGGAGATGGACAAAGAAAAAGTCGTTTTGGAGGAGACTATCGCCCTTCAAACGAAGTGTCAGGCCGAGCATGACGGCAATGTAGCGAGGGTCCACAAACTGGAAACAAAGCTTGCTCAGGAAAAGGAGTGGGCTTCTCAGTCGTCGAAAGGTCTAGATGTGGTGAATGGCTGACTGGTCACAATACAACAGAACTTGGCGAGCGCAGGAGTCGCCCGTGCCGGTCTCCTTCGGGCTAGAGCCGAACTGTCCCTCCTGAAAGATGATGAGGCACGGTTGGAGCGGGTCCGTGCTGATGTTTTGGATTTCGGGGCTGAGAGGATGGCCATCTTGGCGCAGCAGCTTCGCGACCTGACCACTCCCCCTTCATGATGTACTTTTGCTTTCGCCTTTCAATGTACTTTCGCTTTTTTTCTCTTGGGAATAATAGAAGGCTTTTCATCTGACTTTGTGGACCCATCATTTCGGAATGTAAATGACAGGTTTGGGTAAAAGTGATATCAGAGGTAGTACGGACATGATATACTTTCGATAAGCTTTAGCAGAGCATATCTATTCAGAGGTCATATGGACATGATAGAATATAAAACAACTAGTTTCGTTTTGGAAGTAGGTTTGTCAGAATGAGATCACCTTATTCCATATGAGCAGAGGAGGTTTAAGCATAGTACCTTTTCAGAAATTTGCCATTGATAGGAGACATTAGCAGGTCTCCATTAGGCTGGGCTAACCTGTAAGCTCCGTTTGAGAACGTTGTCTCGATCACGTAAGGGCCTTTCCATTTGGGCTGGAATTTGCCTTTACTCCTGTGAGTAAGAATCGTCGGCCTTCTTACAGCTAAAACTAGCTCGCCGGCTTTGAACACTCTTTTCTTTACTTTTTGATTAAAAGTTCTGGAAATGCGTGCTTGGTATAGCGCGATGTGCTGCTGAGCTTAGAGGCGTTTCTCATCTAATCCTTCTAGCTCTTGAAGCCATAACAGGTCATTCTTTTCTAGCTCTTGAAGCCATAACAAGCCATAACTGGTAGTGACTCTATCCTTGGGACGGTATTATTATCTAGCTATCTGATGCCGTTCCAAGTTTTCTCATTATTTACTTTCATTCCAGTATTTTGTACCAGCAGGTTTGTTACCGTGTGACTACTCTAGTATTTCTACTATGATACATTACCTGCTGATATTTCCTTTCTGCACATTAGTTGTTATGATTACCTCTATGTGCTCTTATATCTGTTGCCTGTGGATAAGATTTAGATTACTATTTATGTGTTATGTGTTGGGTTATTCATTACACTTTACAGCTTAGGTGCACTCCGACGGGCCCATTAGATTTAGGATGCCCGCCGAAGTATGCTGTTGGCCATTGCCATGTGGCTCGGTTCCTTATCTTTGGAACCGAGGAAAAAGTGGGAGATCGTCAGATACTTGGTCCAGAGTTGGTGACACAAACAATGGAAAAAGTCAAGCAGATTCAGAGCCACCTGCGTGCAGCACAGGACAGAGAGAAACATTGGGCAGATGCGCACAGCAGACCTTTGGAGTTCAAGAAAGGTGACCATGTATTTTTTAAGATATCGCCTACTCATGGTACTATCAGATTCGGAGGTAGAGGTAAGCTGAGTTCGAGGTACATCGAACCTTTTGACTTCATAAAATGAGTTGACAAAGTGGCTTATTGTCTTGCATTGCCTCCATCATTAGAAGGAGTGTATAACGTATTTCATGTATCGAAGTTGAGAAGATACATAGCAGACCCTAGCCACATGCTCGATCACAGTTAGAAGACATTGAGAGGTCAGACTATTTGATTGGTCAGAGTTGCATGAAAGCATCATTCGCCAGGCGAGTCTACCTGGGAGGGCGAGGATTCCATTCGACAGCATTTCTCGTATTTATTTGGGGACCAAGGTACGAATTTATGTACTGTATTTGATTACCAGTTTGCTTTTAAATTCTCTTAGCTATTGTCGTGCTTTACTTTTAATTTCGGGGACAAAATTTTTCTAAGTTGGGAAGGATGTAAACCTCCCTCATTTATTTCTATAGATAGTCTGGTATGGGTTAGAAAATTTTGGTTTAGCAGCAGATATTTGAGATTTAGAGTAAGGTTGCAGATGTCTGATTTTAAATTAAACCCTTAGCGCGTCCTACCGTTGTTGAAATATTCGGAGCCCAATATCAGCCCAAAAATTCTAACAGATTGTTGCACTCTTGATTTGACACGCCAATTTAGGCGATGGACTTTTCCGTCACTCAAAATCATATTTTCTTGTGCTCTAAATTAATTGCATAATTTTCTGTAACTAAAATCCATTTTTAAATCCTGTGTCACACACCGGTGTCGTTGCCATTAATTTTTAGACACCAACTCAACCCATTGAGCTAGACCAATTAAAGGGTCCAAGACTGACACCAAGTCTACACCATTCATGACCTTTGTGTCACTCAAAATTGAAGTCCCATGTGCCCCCATTTAATTCAAGAGCACATGATAATTTATTCTAATTAAATTGGGGATACAAACTTTGACTAATCCTATTTTAATTCTAATTTAATTCCAATGCCCACTTAATTAAGCCCATGTAAAACACACCATACCCCCTCACCCTATAAAATACCAAACATCATTGGTCAAGGCCAAATGAACAAGCCACCCCACTCTTAACCTATATTTCATGTGTTTGTGCAAATATCCAAACTTAAGGGGCTAAATTGCAAATGTTATAACATGTGGCATAACCTCATTGGTCAAGGCCAAATGAACAAGCCACCCCACTCTTTGACCGGTCAAGCTTCCCCCTCTCTCTCATTTGGATGAAGAATTAATTTCTCCAAATAAAATCTCCACCACCTATTTGAATTGGGCTCATCCTCACCATCCAACCCCCACACACTTCCCTATTTAATGTCTCCATCACCAAACACAACCCCATACCGGCCCTAATCCCAATACCTAGAGAAACCTACCCCATCTCTCTTTCCTCCTTCATCTTCATAAAAAACCGAATTCATTTTCCTTTCTTCTTCTTCCTTTCTTCTCCTTCTTCCTTCCTTCATCTTTTTCCTAGGAGAGCTTCACTCCGGCCAAGATCCCCTTAGCCGAGCCACCGGCCACTTCCACCGCTCCAGCCAGCTGCTACGCCGACCGCCGCTCATCTTCACCTTCCGGCCACGAGCACATTCTCCGGTCGCTGTTGCATCACATCCATCCGGCCGAGATCCCCCTCCGACCACCCGCTGAACCCCTACGAGACGACCCTCCTCCAGTCTTCCCCGAGCCGGCCGAGATCTTCGAGCCTCCCCCTCTGACTAACCGGCTGTTGCCCAGCCACAACCACACCATCCATCACCTTCAGCTTCACTACCACCATCGCATACCATTATCACCGCCACCATAGCCATGAACCACCACCTCCAGTCTTCACTGCTGACCACGAGCACTTCCCTCCGACCACCCGCCACGAGGGCGACTTCTCAGCTTCCTCCCCGCAGCTTCGATAGTGCCACGAGCTTCGACGGCCAGCTTCTTCTCGCCACGACTTTACGCCATTACCTCCACCTCCATGAGCCAACATCCGGCCAGCTTCCTCCCAACCACCACTGCCACGAGCACTTCCCTCCGACCACCCGCCACGAGCTTCACCACGACCACCTTATCATTACCACCACCCTTCACCTGACTCCGGCCAAGCTCTCCTCCGGCCAGCATCGCCTTCTCGCCGAGGTGAACAACTCCCCCCTCTCTATATCTTTATAATTATTCTGTGTAATTTTAGTAAAGTGCAAATGAATTTTGTGTTTTGTTAATGTAGTGTTTAGGGTTTATTTACATAAGTATTAAAATGAAATTAATGGATATAAAAGGATTTAGGGTTTGAGGATAAATGGATCTATGTTTAGGGTTATAATTGTATTAGGAATTTTGAGGATAAAATGCAAGGAAATTAATTAAGGTTTTTGTATATGCATGAGCTTAGGGTTTATTGATGTGGTTAAGGGTTTAGTTCCTTGTAATGCATACAATAAGGATAAAATGCAAGGTTAATATTTAAGGCATTTGAATATATATTGAGTTTATAATATTGGAATACAATGAGATGTTAGGACATTTCAATTAATATATGCATTTGATTATTGTTGTTGAGTAGATTAAATTATTGTAAAATAATACTATGATTTATCATCAAGGGACAGTTGATTTATTATGAAATAATGTGTGGTATCAAACCATTAATCGATGATTTAGGGACTGATAATTAATGGTGGGTTTAATTGAAGAGTAGTACTTATTGTGAAATGGTAATGAAGGTTAAAAAGGAAGGCCTAATAATTAATGAGAAATTATTTTGAGGAAGACATAATTGGACGTAATGACAATTTCTATAAAGGTCAGAGGAAACTAAGGATTGGATCAAGGTTTGATTAACTGAATATCATGATTGAGGTTGGGTTTGATGATATAATACAGAGGATTAGTTTTATTTGATGTAACGTACCAATAGTCAACCTTGGGCAACCCTCTAGCGTCGTGTCCCTATGAGTTGTAGCTGAGTCTGAGCATATGTTTAGACATGTGTCACATCCCTGTTTGCCACATGATAGTTTATTGATTGAGTTTGTATCCCGTCTCTAGGTACTACGGGACCTGCAGACTCGGACGTGGTACCGGATCCCCGTCATCAGCAGCCGGACACAGGCAAGTGTACCTTGCCACCCTATATTTCAGTTACAGATATTTATTGTTTCATCTTATATACATTATGTGCGTATTTGATTACGATTAATACTTCACGACCAGATCACAACCGGGTGCAGACGTTCGTCGTAACATCTTGTTATGAATGCTAGATATTTGTAACATCTCGATCTACTTACCTGAGTATATCATTACCCCTGGACACATTTATACACTATTATCGTGCTAGATTTCCTGTATCCAGATACTGACATCATGATTGGAGACTGGGATGCCCTTAGGGTCGCGTTTGTTGAGAGTTACTTTTGTGCGAAGAGACTACTAGATAGAGGTTCAGGTTCAACGCACAATCGTTGACTGCTTGGGAAGGAAAAGACAGTTACTAGACGTTTGGGCTCCTCTGCACGCACTTTATATATGTATGTCCTATTGATGTAGTATTCCTGTATCCGGAGTAGTAGTATCACCCGTGTGACTCTGTGCTCGGATCTATGGTACGTCCCGTGTGTCTCTGTGTTCGGAGCTATGGTTTTATTTTGGATAGCCCACGCGTCGAATATTGTCTTTAAACTGTGTCTCACTTGTTTGGTTATGATAGATTACCCTGTCGTTGCACTTGTACTTTCTGTTATACTTGGCATGTTGTATTTTTGTACCTTGTTACATCCCTCTGAGGACCTGGTTCCCTTCCAGGTTTAGGCGAGGAGGATAATCCAGAGGAGTACAGTCCGAGTACGTATCTAGCAGCAGGACCCATTGCCGATGATGAGGTCATCCCTGAGGACTTTGCCTGATCACTGGTAGTGACTCTATCCTTGGTACGGTATTATTATTTAGCTATCTGATGCTGTTCCAAGTTATCTCATTGTTTACTTTCATTCCAGTATTTTGTACTAGCGAATTTGTTCCCGTGTGAGTACTCTAGTATTTGTACTATGATACATTACCTCGTAATATTTCCTTTCTGCACGTTTGTTGTTATGATTACCTCTATGTGCTCTTATATTTGTTGCATGCGGATGAGATTTAGATTACTATTTATGTATTATGTGTTGGGTTATTCATTGCACTTTACAACTTAGGTGCACTCCGACGGGCCCATTAGATTTAGGATGCCCGCCGAAGTGGGCTGCTGGACATTGCCACGTGGCTCGGTTCCATATCTTTGGAATCAGGGTATGACACCTATATCTCAAGGGGCTTCATCAACTTTATCTGAAAGCCTTCCTCCTCCACCAAACCAAGGAGGAGTGCTCACAAATGGGGCACAACTGTATGAGCTCTTTAGGAGCATGATGGAGGCCCAGAGAGCTCAAGCAAAGGCCCAAAGGTTGCAGACAGAAATATTAAGGATATGAATAAAAATTGCTCCACAGGTTGCCCTTATAGCCAAGGAGAGGGTTGCCCAGCAATAGTAGCTACAACCCGCTCAGCCGAGGGTAGACAACATCCAGGACTTAAAGAAGATGGAACAATGGAAATTCAAGGGAACCGATGGAATCCTCTATGCTGATGAGTGGCTTGAGGATATCGAGCATATCTTAAGTGTTTTCCGGCTTGCAGTTTCACGATATTGCATGTACTTGGTTCAGAAATAAGTCCAGATTTGCAGATCTAGGTCTGCCTTAAGATGAGTTCAAGAACCTCTTTGAGAGAAAATTATTTCTTACGGTATCACAACCCGCACCCGATCTAAGGATGCAAGTCAGGAACAACGCCCAGCCTACGTCGCAGAATTGGCGATAGAACGCTGTCTGGGTAATCTATCTAGCAATATAATAAACCACCAATAATATCAATATACTCAATCACAGATCTAAGATGGAAACGAGCACGAATATGATAAGGAATAGAATAGTCACATACAACTCATGAGTCTAAAATGATAACATCAATGAGTCTTATAGAATACTAACAAATAAGCTGGAGACAAATCCAGTACAAAGAAAACTAAAAAGCTACTAATCCTGGGTCATCTGTCTTAGTTGGGATAATCCCACCTGAGCCAGGGTCTCTGACTCTAAGCCCACAATATCCTGAAGTCCATAATGTGTAGGGTACCATTACTTAGTGTCATCTGAGAAAAATATATCCAGTCAGGAAAGGACTAAAGTATATCTCTAACAGCAGTTCTAATCAATAATAAAGACTATATAACAGTAAATAGATGTCAGTATACAAGATGCACAATAGATACAAGAGATATACAATAAGAAAATATTAGAATAAATACAATAATGAACAATATGACAATGAACAAGAATACTAATGACTAAGTGTGTGAGTACTAGCTTTCACATCGGATCGGCTTGGGAACATGATATAAGATTTATGGCCTGGCTAATAATACCTACGGTGTATGATTAATACTATTCAGGAGCAAGACTTGATACAAGGAGGGTATGATCACATATCTACACTAAAATACTCTCCACTCTCGACTGGTATAATAGATCCATCCATGGTACGCTATGGCACGAGATTCCTCAAGAACATAGCTAGTCTTTCTGAGAATCAGTATCTGTACATGTACAAGATAATCAATAAAACAAGGCTTGCAAAAAATACACCATATACCAAGGAATAACATCTCATGACAAGATTCGAATATACCAATCCGTATAACCAACATGTCAAGAGAACAAGGATATCTACACAAGATACAACGAACCTAGAGGATATCATAAATGAGAAACTATCAGAGAATGTACTCGCCTAAAGTCCAAAGAATAGCCTCATAGACGTATGATACGGTACCTCGATGTCACAACCCGTACCAGGTATAGGGGCACGAGAGCGTGGGTACGTCCAGCCTATGCCGCAGCATCGGTAGTAGAATTCTGTCTAGGTCACAATAATACTATATAACTAAAAACCTGTCAATGATGTCACTCTCCATAAGGAGGACAATATACATCTTATAATATTTCATAGTGTAAACTCAATCACAATATCTATACGAGTAATAAGGCACGATAGAAGATAAGAAGAATGACATAATTAAACACCATGTCTCAAAATATAGATAAATCATAGTCTAGCTGTCCAATCTTAAGGTCTCCACAAGTCTCAATTTAAACTTAACATAAGGCTAAACATAAACTGAAATAGACCTCAATAAGTCTCAGATGCATAATATAATTCTATCTAGATAGTTACAGGTAATGTATATTCTAAAGGAATAGTCTCCTCTAAGATCTTTGGTGTGTCGCCGGCATCTATATTTGGTCCATAGTGTATGGTACATAAATCTTCAAGTTCCTCTGGAAAAAATATCCAGTCAAGATTAGAATGAAGTACAAACACTAACAGTAGTTCCACATATATTGACAAAAATTATAACACAGTGTAAAAAAATACAAGACAAATATGAAAAACTGGCAATAAGAAACACCGAAATGAATAGAATAAAAAAATGCTAAAATAATTGGAATACTGGAGCATATGTCATCATCAATATACATCTAGCAATGAATAAAAATACAAGTACATGCTAGAACAATAAACTGGTATATATGTGAATGCTAGAATCATGACTAGAATATAAGGAATGCCATATCAATATACTAGAGATACATGTCAAGAGCATCTAACTAAGTGTGTGAAACATCAGTATATCATATGATCGGCTTGGGACTGATCAGGCTCGTTACATATGATTAGCTATCATTCTTATAAGGTCGGGCTAACCATCCGAATAGCTATAATGCGAGTAATAGTTAGGCTAACCATATGTAACAGCTATAAGACATATAATGGTTAGGCTGCACCAACGTGAGGTATGGGTGAGCTATGATGCATGTAAAGTTTGGGTATGATCACATAAGCTACTAATATTTCCCTATTTTTTCCTCAGCTCTCACGATGGATTCCAAATCATGACTCCTCGTGACAGGTCTCGATAATGCCAACTCGTATAAATAACAGTGTCAGAGTCATGTACGCTATACAACAAGAATTATAGAGATAATCAACGTAATAGAAACTATCAGAGAATGTATTCGCCTGTGGTCCTTAGCTGGCAATACCAATGTCCGGGATCCAAAGTATCATCTTAATGATCCAACAGTCCTATAGACATATCATATAACACAATACTGCATCAGATAATATACTACACACACAATCGAACACAATAATCTCAGAGACTATGCTAGGGGGTCACGTCTGTAGTTTTTGTGCATAACAGACAGTCAATGGTACGGTCTTGCCAGTACGTCAGTATACATATGGCAGTCTTCTAACATGTTATATGGTCACCGGTCAACATAACTATGGGGTATCCGTGGTTACATTCAAGTCATCTTATACATAGATATATAATACATATATTATCTATCATATACAATAGTACCAATTAATTTCAACTATAATAGACATATGTATATACATACTTAATAGAATTAATACTTGTACATGTATATTAAATATATTTTAGGGATATATATACAAGACATATACATATGTATATATATTAATTGAGATATACTATATATATATACATACTTATATACTAATACACATTTAACCATATACTAATACATATGTCAATACGTACATACCAATCATATCAATTATATATTTATGCTAAGCATACACGTATACTATCGTATACGTATGTACACTATTATAAAATACGCATATGGATGTGCGCATACACGTACGTGAAGGGGCTTAAACCTGGGTATGTGAGACGAGTCGTGTGTGTCACGGCGTCGTCGAGTCAAAGTCGTTTAGTCGAGCGGGTCAGGCCTCCGATCGTGTGTAGGCGACTTCTGGCGGTTGTCGGCGGGGATGGCAGGTCCGGCGCTGTACAGGTCAGGCGGAGATGGCCGCAGGGATCGTCCAACGGTTGGTATGATTGTCATCGTGTGAATGAGGCACTGCCGGGGTCGAGACTGTTCGGTTCAGTCAAGGTGAAGTCATCGTGGTGTTCAGGCGAGGTTGTTGTGCGTCTCAAGCTAGGGCTCTGAGCATTCGGGTCTCCGACGAAGGATGAGGCAGTACGGGGTGCTGGTGTAGGTTGGCCGCGGGTCAGTTCGTCAAACTCCGGGGCTGTCTCGAGGCAGAGCGAAGGGGGTTCAGGCGTAGTACAGTGCTCTCTGGCGAGCAGCGTTCAGTCCGACGTAGGTGGTGTCGACTTCGGTTGGTCAGCGGACGGGAAGGGCGAGGCTCCGGTCGTGGTTTGAAGGATGGGGACTATAGGAATATGGTTCGGCTGATGACTATTAGCTAGGTTTGAGAAAATAAAACACAAGGAAAGGAATATTTATATGCAATGGGTTTGGGTTGACCTAGGAATAGGCTTGGTCAAAGCCCTCTTGGGGTTGGGCCTTGCCATGGATATTACAATAACTAGGATTTAAACAAATTAAAAATGAATGGCCACGATGCATTGGTTCAAGGTCTTGAGGCCATGGTTTCAACGATGTTGATATTAATTTACACACTCCCAAAAATTATAGAAAAATACACATGAAAGAGAAATGGATTTATTTATGTGTCGAGTCCAATGGGATGGGCACCTTAATGCCATGTGCACAAAAGTGCCCAACAGTTGGAAAATTGCACGAAGTTAGGTTTTATTGTTTAATTAATTAAAATAAATGTATGTGGTGTTCTAAAATTAATTAGAAGTACAAGGGACTACAATTAAGTAGGACACAAGCATCATGAATAAAGTAGACTCAGAGTAGAATATTACCCCAATTTGGGTTGCTCAAAATGGATCGAGATTGTGTCTCCAATTTCGATTGGAACACACAAGGATACAAAGTTTGATTTATAGGGAATTAATTATAGTCGGTCGCAACGAATGATGTACGGTTAAAATAAAGCACAATAAGACATGGTTATGAGTCACACAAGGATCAAAGTAACAGTTTTGCATGTCTAGAACAAGGGTGTGAAATTAGTTGGAAAGCAATGGCTAGTGTCGTGTTCTAATGATCGAAGCTGCGGTAATGTACAACAATCAAATCGATCACAGCAATTTAAATATAATTAATTATCATGCAATCATTTACACATTAATTATGAAAAGATAAAAATACCCCTAATTTGAAATATGGGGGTGACAAGTCTACCCTCCTTAAAAGAATTTCGTCCTCGAAATTAAAATGAACTAGCACAAGAACAAATAATCAAACAATAAATTATACCTCAAGTCTCAAAGAGATACGGATACTGCTCGCACATTTTGTCCTCTCTCTCCCAGGTTAACTCTCCTGGAGAGTGATGTCTCCATGCAACACGAACCAAGGGAA
This sequence comes from Iris macrosiphon, assembly GCA_036927795.1. Lineage (NCBI taxonomy): Eukaryota > Viridiplantae > Streptophyta > Magnoliopsida > Asparagales > Iridaceae > Iris > Iris macrosiphon. The sequence continues at coordinate 81,453,544 of JAYESA010000012.1, read as the reverse complement.
TAGTCTGGTTCCGCAATACCTTCTCTCTACGATCCAAGATCTCAACTGGTTGTTCTGGATAGTTGAGCGTCGGTCCAAAATGAATCGTACTCCGTGTCAAAGAAATTCGTAGGAACACCAAATCGCCAACCTAGAACAAACAATCTTAACATGCAATCTAAATAAAACAATCACAACTAATAAAACAAAATCTATACCTGAAACTCTAGGGGTCTATGGTGGCTATCGGTCCAATGCCGCTGTCTGTCCTGCGCCAATCGCAGTCTGTCTCTGATAAGTTTCACCTTTTCTGCTATATCCACGACCATTTCTGGTCCTAACAAAGCTCTCTCTCCAACATCATCCCAAGATAACGGTGTACGACACCTTCGTCCATATAAATCCTCGAATGGTGATATCTCAATGCTGGCCTGGTAGCTGTTATTGTAAGCAAACTCTACTAGGTATAGATGATCCTCCCAAGAACCTCCGAGATCCAAAACGCAAGTGCGTAGCATATCTTCGAGAGTCTGAATAGTCCTTTCAGACTGTCCGTCTGTCTAGGGTGATACGCGATACTGAACTTGAGCTGAGTGCCCAAGCTAGCTTGTAGACTCCTCCAGAAATGAGAAGTAAAACGACTATCCCGATCTGAGATAATACTCACAGGAACTCTATGTGATCTGAAAATCTGTTGTACATACATCTCTGCTAACTTCTCTATTGAAGTACCAACTTTGAATGGTAAGAAATGGGCTGATTTGGTCAACCTAGCTACGATGACCCAAATCGTATCCTTTTTTCCTAGAGAACGTGGAAGTCCTGAAATAAAGTCCATAGTCTCGTGCTCCCACTTCCATTCTGGAATAGGTAAAGGTTGAAGCAATCCTCCTGGCCTCTGTCGATCTGCTTTTACCTGCTGGCATACTAAATATTGGAATACGAAGCATGCTACCTCACGCTTCATACCATACCACCAGACATGCTCCCTCAAATCTCGATACATCTTGTTGGCTCCGGGTTGTATCGAGTACTGAGAGCGGTGTGCCTCTTGTAAAACTTCTTAGCACAGCTCTCCACTTGGCACACACATCCTCGTGCCATGGCGTAGAGATCCATCATCTGCAATAGTGAAATCATCTGTCAATCCTGTCCGAACTTGAGCTCAGATACTCCTCAGAGTCTCATCATCATACTATGCAGCTCTAATTTTGTCTATCAACTCTGATTATATTTGTAATCCCCACATCTGAATCTCAACTCTTGAAACTAATACTTTAATTTCCAAGCTTTCAAGATCAGCTAATAAATGTCTATCTGCTGTCAAACATATAGCCATCGTATACCTGTTTAAGGCATCGACGACCATGTTGGCCTTTCCTGGATGGTACTGTAATGAGATATCAAAGTCTTTCATCAAATCTAACCACCTTCTCTATCTCATGTTCACCTCCTTCTGTGTAAACACGTACTTCAAGCTCTTATGGTCTGTGAAGATTTCTATACGCTCTCCGTACAGATAGTGTTTCCATAATTTTAGGGCAAAAATAACTGCTGCTAACTCCAAATCATGAGTGGGATAGTTCTTCTTATAAGGGCATAATTGTCTTGAAGCATAGGCAATTACTTTCCCGTGTTGTTGAAGAATGCATCCCAAACCTTTTCCTGAAGCATCACTGTATGTAGTAAATCTACCTGTCCATGACGGCAACGTCAAAACTGGTGTTGTTGTCAATCTCTTCTTTAGCTCGTCAAATGCGGCTTGACATTCCTCTGTCCAGACAAATTACATATCTTTCTTGGTCAGCCTAGTCATTGGCTTTGCGATCTTGGAGAAGTCTTGTACAAATCTTCTGTAGTATCCTGCTAGTCCATGAAAGCTCCTGATCTTAGCTACCGAACTAGGGGTAGCCCATGACTCCACTGCTTCGATCTTCTTTGGGTTAACTGAAATTCCGTTACCCGTCACCATATGTCCAAGAAATTCAACCTTGTCAAGGAAAAACTCACACTTTGAAAGCTTCACGTATAACTTCTCTCTCCTGAGAGTCTCTAAGACCATCCTCAGGTGCTCTTCATGCTCTTTTGGGGTCTTCAAATATATTAGAATATCGTCAATAAACACCACTACGAACTTGTCAAGGTACTGGTGTAATACCTTATTCATCAAGTTCAAAAATACTGCTGGTGTATTGGTTAAACCAAACGACATTACCGTGAATTCAAACTGGCTATATCTGGTCCGAAAGGCTGTCTTCGGTATGTCTTCTCTTTTCACCTTCACTTGGTGATAGCCTGACCTCCAGTCTATCTTTGAAAACACTTTTGCTCCGCTCAATTGATCAAAAAGATCATCTATCCTCGGCAGCGAGTATTTGTTCTTGATAGTGAGGTTGTTCAGAGCTCTAAAATAGATACACATGCATACCGTGCCTTCCTTCTTCGGTAAGAATAATACGGTGCTCCCCTTGGCGATGAACTGGATCTAATAAAACCTTTGTCTTGTAGATCCTCAACTTGCTTCTTCAGTTCTACCAACTCATTGTTGTTGACTCTATAGACATATTGCGAAATAAGCTCCGCTCATGGTATCAAGTCTATAGAGAATTTAATCTCTGTCTGGCGGTAAACCTGGAAACTCCTCTGGAAACACATCCAGGAACTCCGCTATAAGTGGATGTGGTAACTCCTCTTCTTTCATCCTGGCTCCACAAAAAGTGCCTCTCCTCCGCTCCTCTACTCCTCTGGCGATCTCAAACTCTAGCTCTCTTGGTGGTCGAAATACTACTCTACCTCTGTGACAATCTATAAAAGCTTGGTATTTACTCAGCCAGTCCATTATGAGTATAATATCGTATCCCGGAAGTGATATGACGAGTAAACTCATGCTCAAATCTCGGTTTTCCAATGACACTTTCCGATCCTTGCAACAATCAAGGACAAGGATAATGCCTCTTCCCGTCATGATCTTGCAAGTCCTATCTAATGGTTCCATTTCTAAATGATACTTAATGGCATAAGATACTGATACGAAACTATAAGAAGCGCCAGAATCAAATAATATAAGTGCTGAAATAGAATCGAGTAAAACTGGACCTAAAATTATGTCTCCAGCTGGCTCGGCCTCCTCAGTAGTCATGGCGTAAGCTCGTCCCTGTCGTGCTCCTCTCTACTACTGCTGGTGCTGAGCAAACCTCTGCTGTTATGGTAGAAGTGGAGGTCCTCTATGCTGGCCCCTAGTACAGTAGGTCCTTTGGCTGGTCCTCTTTGAGCTGCTGCTCCTCCCTGGCAAGTCTGAATAGCTTGGCAGTCCCTCAGCTGATGTGCTAACGATCCACATGACAAGCATGTTCTCAGTCTCTTTCGGCAGATGTCTCTAGTATGTCCCATCCTTCCGCAATATGCATACTGGACAACAGGCTGATTCTGTCTCTATGGTTGCTGCTGGATATATCCTCGAACTGGTGTCTGTTGCTGGTGTTGCTGTTGGTATGGCCTCTGTTGTTATTGTTGTTGAAGGTGTGGGTGCTTGGCCTGTCCTGTGTTACCACCTGTTCCTTCAGAAGTATCACGTCCTCTCTTGGGCCTGAGGTCTAAGTCATCTTCAGCAATCTGGGCATCCATAAGAATACCCTCAAATGTAGCAGTACATCATCCCGAAGTAAGGGACTTGATCTCTCTATTTAATCCCTTCATGAATTTCCATGCTCGGTCTCCTAGGTCTTGAATCATCGATGGCACAAATTGACTCAATCGACAAAACTCTGTGACATATTCGTCGACTGATATGCCTCCTTGGATTAAGTCATGGAACTGACTTTCTAATGCTCCCAAAGCTAAGTCAGAAAAGAATTTCTCCTTGAAGATATCCTTAAAGTCCTTCCAGGTAAGTCCTTCAACAGCAAGTCTCGGCTCTGTATGATACCACGTCAGCGTGATATCAAATATCTGACTTCCCGCGGCCTCTATCTGAAGAATCTTCAGAATCTGTGCTAAACGCAAGTTTCTCTTTATGTCCTCTAACCAATCATCGGCATAGAGTATTCCTTCTGTGCCCTTGAACTCTCAAGGCATCATCCTCTTAAATTCTACTATGGTACGTGGCCTCTGTTGTTGGCCATGCTGTTACGGTTCCCGTGCTACTCTCTCCACAGTCTGGAGAGCCACCTGATGAGCATTCTCCATGCTTTCTCTCATCAGTTCTGTCTGCGCCTGGTGTGCTTCTTCTTGCACTCTCTGAGACTTAGCTTGAACACGCTGAACTTCTGCTGTTACTCTCTGGGACTCTAGCATGCCCTGCATCAGTGTGAACATCTGTGCCCCGTTAGTAGGCACTCCTCTGGGAATCGGTGTTGGTGGTGGTGGAAGGTTGTCTGTCAAAGCTGGGGCAATCCTCTGAATAGGTGGAGGAGGAATCTCGTTAGCTGCAGGTACACCCACATGAACAGGAGATGTAGGAGAAACTCCAAGTGTCTGTTCGTCAGGTTGAGAGGTGGCAGACCTCTCTGAATTTGATGCTCCCACTCTCATAGATCTAGTATTCGGCGACATCCTGAATACAGATCAAAAGGATCAATTAAGGTGATAGATACGATATTATCAAGGAAGGATATTAAATTCTAAAGGAAGCAATCAATTAGAATAGCATTATAAAGATCAAAATTTCCTAGTGTGATTGAGCATACTCTCATCCTAATCCTATTTCCTATATCCTATTGCAGGCTCGCAGTAGTATAACTAAGTTGTCGCACTACCACGATATCGCACAATTTGTAAAACTCGACCAGTATGGGCCACCACTAAAAATGTGTCATAATTCGCACCCGGTATAGGGGCACGAGAGCGTGGTTACGTCCAGCCTACACCGCAGCTACGGCGGTAGAACGCTGTCTGGTTCACAATAAAACTATATAACTGAAAACCTGTCAATGATGTCACTCTCCATAAAGAGGACAATATAAATCTCACAACATTCATAGTGTAAACTCAATCACAACATCTATACGAGTAATAAGGCACGATAGAAGATAAGAAGAATAATATTGTTAAACACCATGTCTCAAAATATAGATAAATCACAGTCTAGTTGTCCAATCTTAAGGTCTCCACAAGTCTCAAATTAAACATAAGTCTAAACATAAACTGAAATAAACCTCAATAAGTCTCAGATGCATAATATAATTCTATCTAGATAGCTGCAGATAATGTCTCTTCTAAAGGAATAGTCTCCTCTAAGATCTCTGGTGTGCCACTTGCATCTATACCTGGTCCATAGTGTGTCGTAGAGAAATTCTCAAGATCCTCTAAAAAACTATCCAGTCAGGATTGGAACGAAGTACAATCACTAACAGTAATTTCACATATATTGACAAAATCTATAACACAGTGTAAAGAAATACAAGACAAATATAAAAAATTGGTAATAAGAAATACTGGAATAAATGGAATAAAGAAATGCTGAAATAACTGGAATACTGGAGCATATGTCATCATCAATATACATCTAGCAATGAATAGAAATACAAGTACACACTAGAATAATGAACTGGTATATATGTGAATGCTAGAATCATGACTAGAACATAAGGAATGCCATATCAATATACTAGAGATACATGTCAAGAGCATCTAACTAAGTATGTGAAATATCAGCATATCATGTGATCGGCTTAGGACTGATCAGGCTCGTTATATATGATTACCTATCATTCTTGTAAGGTCAGGCTAACCATCCGGATAGCTATGATATGAGTTATAGTCAAGCTAACTACATGTAACAGCTATGAGGCATGTAATGGTCAGGCTGCACCGACGTGAGGTATGGGTGAGCTATGATGCATGTAATATTTGGGTATGATCACATAAGCTACTAATATTTCCCCGTTTTCCCCCCAGCTAGCACGATGGATTCCAAATCATGACTTCTCGTGACAGGTCTCGATAATGCCAACTCATGTAAATAACAGTATCAGAGTCATGTACGCTATATAATAAGAATTATAGAGATAATCAACATAATGGAAACTGTCAGAGAATATACTCGCCTATGGTCCTTAGCTGGCTATACCAATGTCCGGGTTCCAAAGTATCGTCTGAATGATCCAACAGTCCTATAGACATATCATATAACACAACACTGTATCAGACATTATACTACACACACAATCGAATACGATGATCTCAGAGACTCTGCTAGGGGGTCACGTCTGTAGTTGCTGTGCATAACAGACAGTCAATGGTACGGTCTTGCCAGTACATCAGTGTACATATGGCAGTATGCTAACATGTTATCTTGTCACAGGTTAATGTAACTATGGGGTATCCGTGGTTACATTCAAGTCTTCTTATAGATAGATATATAATACATATATTATCTACCATATACAATAGTACCAATTAATTACAACTATAATAGACATATGTATATACGTACTTAATAGAATTAATACTTGTACATATATATTAAACATATTTTAGGGATATATATATACAAGACATACTCATATGTATATATATTAATTGAGATACACTATATATATATATATATATATACTTATATACTAATACACATTTAACCATATAGTAATACGTATGTCAATATGTACATACCAATCATATCGATTATATATTTATACTAACCGTACGTGTAAACTATCATATACGTATGCAAACCATTATAAAATACGCATATGCATGTGCGCGTACACGTACGTGAAGGGGCTCGAACCTAGGTACGTGAGACGAGTCGTGTGTGTCGCGGCGTCGTCGAGTCAAAGTTGTTCAATCGAGCGGGTCAGGCCTCCGGTCATGTATAGGCGACTTCTGGCGGTTGGCTGCAGGGATGGCGAGGTCCAGCGCTGTGCAGGTCAGGCGAAGATGGCCGCAGGGATCGTCCAACGGTTAGGATGATTATCGTCATGTGGATGAGGCACTGTCGGGGTCGAGACTGTTCAGTTTAGTTGAGGTAAAGTTGTTGTGGTATTCAGGCGAGGTTGCTATGCATCTCAAGGGAGGGCTCTGAGCAGTCGGGTCTCTGGCGAAGGACGAGGCAGTATGGGGTGCTGGTGTACGTTGGCCGCGGGTCAGTTCGTCGAACTCTGGGGGTGTCTCGAGGCGGAGCGGAGGGGGTTCAGGCATGGTGCAGTGCTCTCCGGCGAGCGGCGTTCAGTCCGACGTAGGTGGTATCGGCTCCGGTCGGTCTGCGGACGGGAAGGGTGAGGCTCCGATCGCGGTTTGAAGGATGGAAACGATGGGAATAGGGTTCGATTGATGACTATTAGATAGGTTTAAGAAAAAAAAACACAAGAAAAGGAATATTTATATGCAATGTGTTTGGGTTGACCTAGGAATAGGCTTGGTCAAAGCCCTCTTGGGTTGGGCTTTGCCATGGATATTTCAATGGCTAGGATTTAAACAAATTAAAAATAAATGGCCACGATGCATTGGTTCGAGGTCTTGAGGCCATGGTTTCAAGGATGTTGATGTTAATTTACACACTCCCAAAAATTAAGAAAAAATACACATGAAAAAAAAATAGATTTATTTACGTGTCGAGTCCAACAAGATGGACACCTTAATGCCTTGTGCACAAAAGTGCCCAACAGTTGGAAAATTACACGAAGTTAGGTTTTATTGTTTAATTAATTAAAATAAATGCAAGTGGTGTTCTAAAATTAATTAGAAGTACAAGGGACTGAAATTAAGTGGGACACAAGCATCATGAATAAAGTAGACTCAGAGTAGAATATTATCCTAATTTGGGTTGCTCAAAATGGATCGAGATTTTGTCTCAAATTTTGATTGGAACTCATAAGAATACAAAGTTTGATTTATAAGGAATTAATTATAGTCGGTCGCGATGAATGATGTGCGACTAAAATAAAGCACAACAAAACATGGTTATGAGTCACACAAGGATCAAAATAACAGTTTGGCATATCTATAACAAGGGTGTGAAATTAATTGGAAGACAATGGCTAGTATAGTGTTCTAATTATCGAAGCTACAGTAATGTGCAACAATCAAATAAATCACAGCAATTTAAATATAATTAATTATCATGCAATCATTTACACATTAATTATGAAAAGATGAAAATACCCCTAATCTGAAATGTGGGGGTGACACTCGAAGACCTGATATGGAATATAACATTAATACAAGGTTTCGGAAAGAAAATAAGTTAAACTAGTCAACTTCTAGGTCAACAAGTCATTTCTAAGTCAAAGTCAAACTAGGTCAAATCTAAGTCAAATTGGTCAAACTATGGTCAAACTATGGTCAACTATGTCAAACTATATATTTATAGGTTGCATAAGTCTACTTCAAAGATATTGGGTTCAAACAGTAAGAATCAAGGTCATATTGGCTACATCTTAGAACGCTAGGATACCGTATCTCAGGATACATAAAACAAAAGATAAAGCATCACATATACATATCAATAATATTATTATATAAAATCCTAAATACAAATGCTAAATGGATATCTTGGTTTTGAACCAACTTGGTATCGCAACACTAAATCTCAAACTTGATACCCAAACCCAATACCTTCGGTATCCCTAAATACCGTGACATTTACCTTAGTATCTCAAGATAATTGTCAAGACTACAATATAATACTAACTACCCATAAACAATACACTAACAACTAACTATTACAAATATACTATAATAAAACATAACTACCAATTAGGAATATATACATATATACTAATACCATATATATACATATATATATATATATATATATTATAAATAAATACATAATATCTATACTAAATCGCAGAACTGTCACTAAAGACCCTTGCTATTGTCGCTAAAAAGCTGCTGATACCGCTTGTGTCACTGCTGCTTTGGCGATGGTATCCTGCTGCTGTTGCTAATACTGCTATCGCAGAAGCTACTGCTTTTAGTGATTTTTGCTGTTGTTTGTTGCCATTGCTGCTGTTGTTTGTTGCCATTGTTGCTGCTGTTTTGTGAGCTGAACTGTCACCAAAGTTGTTGTTCCCTCTCTCATCCTCTTATATATATATATATATATATATATATATAAGTACGACCTATACAACTATGTATATATATATACACCTCCACATACATATATATGTACACAATAAATACATATAACATAACATACACATATATAGTATCATATATATATAACTTCACATATACATACACGTATATATATATATATATCATACAATTATATATATATAACATACATACAAGTATATATATAACAACATATATATATATATATATATATATATATATATATATATATATATATATGTATATATACTACTACATTTAAAAACTAATACATATGTAGAGAATTAGCTACACAATATATAACACATAGATATATAGATCTATGACACACTAATACATAAATATATATACATAATAATATATATATACATACATATAATTACACATCACCAAGACTAAGAACAATTTAGAATAGATCTATAAATAAATTGCACAAACACATGAAGCGTATCACACCCGTATCCTACTAGATCTAGGATACGCTTGCGACACGAGTCCACCACACATCCAAACATATCCCGAAGGACATGAGCAAGTTTAATATATTATTTATGAACAATACGAAAAGTCAAACACAAATCTACGTGTCCGTGTCAAAATATGACATGCACAAAGTCCCGTGTCGGAGAAAAAACCCCCAAATCAACCAAATTATTGGGGTAAGACCTATATGTACCTAATTGTGCATATGACACTAGCTCCAAACATACAAGCATATGCCAAATTGATCTATAGGACCAATTGACACATACAACAAATGTCAATCTCAAAATTCCCCCAAAATTGACACAAAAAGTATCATAACTTTTTCAATATGCCTCCTATGAACACAAAACCAAATCCTATGAGTAGCCTATGCATATGGGTTAATTTATTATGGTTAAATCTCTGATTTAGAACCTAAATTAAGAGAAAAAAACTAAATTATACCTATTAGGAGATGTATTACCAATCCAACCTCTAAATATGATAAAATTGGCCTCCAACTTGTAGATCCTTGCTTCCTCCTTCTATATCCTTACTCTACTAGTCTCTAATGGTGATTTAGGAAAGAATTGGGATAAAATTTGGTAGGGAAATGATATGGTAAAAGAGGAATTTGGTTGAGGGAAATTCTAGATCTAGTTTTCAAATGAAAATAGGAGAGAGAGAAACTTTTCCCCCTCTTTTATCTAGGTCGGCCCCCTCTACCCCTTCCTTAAGCTACTATGTAATGTCTATTATACCCCTTGGGGCCTCTCATGAAGAAATAATTAAGGAGAGAAGCTTCTAGTATAATGGTTTAATTAATTTAATTATCCTCCTAATTAATGGGCTTCCTAGTTGGGCTCAATTTTAACAATTAATACATATTAGTCCAAGAGTCTAAACTAAACTAGTTAGGTCCACTAACTCAAGTCCAAAATAAATAAATAATATCTAACAACAATTAAATAATACAACAAAAAATTATTTAACATACATAATATTTAATTAATTATAAAATTACTAAAATACCATTTCCTAGAATGGTAGTGACAAGTCTACCCTCCTTAAAATAATTTCATCCTCGAAATTCAAAGACAAAAACTAACCCCAAAAAATAATAGAACAAAAGAACATAACATAACAAAAGAACATAAATAAAGAACAGAACTAATTATGAAAGAACATACCTCAAGGCATAAACAAATATGGATAACGCTCTCACATTTCATCCTCTCTCTCCCAGGTAGACTCCCCCGGAGAGTGATACCTCCATGCAAAGTGTACCAAGGGAATAGTCTGGTTCCTCATTACCTTCTCTCTCTGATCCAGAATCTCAATTGACTGTTTTGGATAGCTAAGAGTAGGACCCACCTCTGTCTCCGGGTGATTCAATACATGACTAGGATCTGCCATATACTGTCTCAACTGTGACACATGAAATATGTTGTGCACTCCCTCCAATATAAGTGGTAAGTCTAGTCTATAAGCAACTGCACTGATCATCTCTAGAATAGTAAAAGGTCGGATGAATCGCGGACTAAGGTTTCCGCCTCCACTGAAGCGAATCGTGCCTCGTATCGGAGAAATCCTTAGAAACATCAAACCACTCACGTAGAACAAAACACAACCTTAAGAACTTAATCTATAACAAACAACTAATAATAATCAGAAAACAAAAATTTAAACTATACCTCAAACTACAAAGGTCTCCGGTGGCTATCGGCCGAATGCCGCTGTCTGTCCTGCGCCACATGAAGTCTGTCTCTGATCAACTAAACCTTCTCCGCTGTATCTACAACCCTCTCTGGCCCAAGCAAAACTCTCTCTCCAATATCGTCCCATGACAAGGGAGTACGACATCTCCAACCGTACAAAGCTTCAAAAGGTGACATCTCTATACTAGCCTGGTAGTTATTGTTGTAAGCAAACTCTACCAAATAGAGATGGTCCTCCCAAGAACCCCCAAAATCTAGTACAAATGTGCATAACATATCCTCGAGAGTCTGGTTTGGGTACCAAGTTGAGATTCAATATAGCTTACTATCCGCAGATGCGCAGTCATAGAGAACCATTCATCTAGTAGAATTCTTATACAATAATAGTTATCATTCCAGTATTCAAATGGCACCATTCGAGGCATTGCATGGTAGGAATCATAGTTCACCTTTGGCATAGGATGATATTGGTGAGCGAAAGATATTGGGACAGAGATGATCGCTCAGACAGTAGAGATAGTCAAATTGATCAGAGAGTAGCTTCGAGTTGAACAGGATCATCATCGTCATTGGATAGATCAATATCGTAGGTCTTTAGAGTTTTTTGTCAGCGACCACATATTTTTATGGATTTTGCCCACCCATGGTGTCATTACGTTTGGTGCCCGCGAGAAGCTTAGTCCGCGATACGTTGGGCCGTTCGATATCCTCGAGCAGGTGGGTAATGTTGCTTATCCCCATGCCCTTCCGCCTTCGCTTCATGAATTATATGATATATTCCATGTATCTCTGTTCCATAGGTATTTCTCGGATTTGAGCCATATCCTTGATTATTATGAGCGTGTCGCTACCTGTACCAAGTATGAGGGCACTAGTTTGCGTGTACATCTAGCCTACGCCATAGCATCGACGGTAGATCGCTGTCTAGGTCAATAATATTATCTAATCATCTCACACAATAATATATGAAACCTGTCAATGATATCTCAACTCCATATAGAGAACAAGTTGATAATATAATATGATAATCAATACCCAATCATAATAACTAGAGGAAGATAGTGGCACGATATTAAATAAAAGAATATAAATCATAAGAGTCATAAACTATAACCAATATCCAAGTTAATAGTCTATCAACAAAACAAAAAAGTCAAATATAAATAATATGCCAAATGTCTAAGCTGGAGACATATCAAGTACAATAAGGGAAACTAGATGTGTCTGCTAATACTAGTTGAGCCTCCTCAACGGCTAGTACTAGATCCTCCTATAATAAAGGTGCTATCTTAGCTGGCTTACCATCCTGTGGGCCATAATTTTTAGGACACCAGTCCTCTAAATATCAGCTAAAAAATATATCTAGTTAGGATTGGAGTGAAGAATAACCCAATAGTAGTTCCAATAAATGAAAAAAGCTATAAAATAGTAATAGCAATAAAAATAAATGATGGAGAGTCACTGAGATAGTAAACATCACAATAAGTGAATATCACGACCAGTAATGGAAGTGACTAAGAGCAATATGATAAAAATTATCACTATAAAGAACTAGAAGAAAAGAAACAATAACAATAAGTGCCTTAAATTATTAGTAAGATATGTGATCACCTTAGGCCTGACACTATCTATAAATAAAGGGAACTAGCTCAACCACACACGTAATGCATGATCGGCTAGTTATCATGGGCTATACTACTACACGAGCTATAAGGTATGATCACATATCTACTAATACTTCGCCTGCCCCCAACTAGTACACGGATCCAAATCACGATACGTATAACACATAAATTATGATGCACGGTCTATAATATCATGCATGATGATCACGGTCTTTATAATCATAAAAATATCATGGTAATTACTAAGTAATCATGAAGAATGATACAGTAATCACTGAGTAATCATGAATAATAATATCTCATGACGGAGATCCAAGTATACTAATCCATGTAATTAATGTGTCAAGAATCAAATATCTCAATACTAAATACATGTAACGTAGAGACTATCAAATAAGAAAACTATCATAGGATGTACTCGCCTGTTGTCTTAAGAAAATTATGCGACTCGGTGTCTAAACTGGTGTCACACAGACCTATATATAAAATTCTATGTCATTTGATGTAATAAAGTAATAACAAGCTTAAATAGACCAAAATATAGTTTTCTAGGTCAGGACTAGGTCATATTGGTCAAACTAAGTCAAACTAGGTCATTACCTTAGGTCCATACCAAGCTTCTAGGTTCATTACAAGTCTAAACTAATTATTACTTGGTGATACTAGATTTTTGTTAGGTTTCTAAGTCCATACCTTGAATGTATTATCTAAACTAGCTAATATTACCAAGTATCAAATATAACTTATATATATATATATATATATATATATATATATATATATATATATATATATATATATATATATATATATATACTACCTAGTATCGAGACTCTTAAGATACATCGTATCACAACATCCCATATCTTAGCCATATACTTGTTACCTATCACCAAAACTAAATTAATACATAATACCTTGAGTATCTCTATACCTATATTACCTTAACCATTAACTTATCTTAACTCAAGGCTAATATACTCAACTTATATACCTTACTTTAGTTATATGGTATATGATACCTGCATTAGCCCTTAATAACACTTGACAACTAAAATCTGCACTGCCTAAATCCTACACTTGCACTTAACCTAATTCCCTGGCTCCCTATGTTTGCAATCCAAAGCCAAAATACTATTTCGAATGTTTGGCACCTAAGTGCTGAGAAAATCTATACCAAAACTAACCCTGGAACAAAGCCTCTCATCTGTGCAACTAACTTCACACAGTAGTCACTTATCTTTGACTGCCATACTCGAGTGAGCATCTAAACACTTAAATTAGCAACTGAATTCTTAATCTTCCCCTGGCACAGTTCCCCCCTTTATTTTTTACCCCCTATAATACACGACTTCACTTACAAAACTGATACCAAGCCCCCACAGTCCTACTACAAACACGGACTTGGTATCAACCTCATATTTACTCATATAGCAATACCTCATTGCTTCTTCACTCAATTTTGTAGGCACTTGTAGTACTAAGCCACCACCTGAACCTCAATTTCCTGTTGCCTACTGCTCAACAGTGTTGCCCTTCCTTGATACCCCTAAATGCAACTATCGATATCGCAAAAATAAGTTTTTGGGTAGAGGGTATAAATATTCTTATTTATTATGAATTGACAAAGAGTACAAGAGAATCTCTATACAAGAGGGTCTAAGTACAATAAAGAAAGATATGGGTAAGTAAGACGGTGGAGATCAAACACTACAGCGGTTCCTTTACTCTGTTGAGGATCTGGGACCAAGAAGGTTAACCAGGCTTTGAATGACGCTTCTGTCTCCTTCTCCTCCACTTCCACGTATTGTCGCTGCCTCTATGGGTGTCTCTTTTATATGTATCTAACTCTTTTTACATGTGGGAGATACCAACTATTTATAGCCTTAGGAAGGCCTTACATAGGCGCATGTACGCAGGCTGCATGTTGGCACATGGCTATGCAGGCATATACTGTGTTAAGGATATCACATGTCAAGCCAAGATCTGAGGTTGCTGATGCCCACAATACTCGTAACATGTATTATGCCCTAATTTGGATAGCTGTATTTGCACCTTGGGAATACTTCCACTTGGCGCATGAAGAGCACTGAGGGGGTAGTGGCGCATGACACTGCAGGCACATACTAAGATGCATAGTGGCGCATGGCACAGCAGACACATGAGACACTAAAATATGCAGTGGCATATCGTACTGCGAGCACATGAGATACTATGATGCGTAGTGACGCATGATATTGCAGGCACATGAGACACTTCTTTGATGGTTGGTGCATAAAGAGAGGACACTGAAGCGCATGAAGCTAGAACCCTGAGGCGCATGAAGCTGGATCACTGAGGCTAATGGAGATGAGTCACTGAGGCGCATGGTGTAGATTTTCTATACTTCTACAAGACCCAAAGTTTCTGAACTTAAACTTTGTAAGTTTTAAAGTTCAAAATACTTTGAACAGAAGTAGGATATAAGTAAAAGAATCACTTTGGCACACGTTTGAAGCTCCCTTAAGTTTGTGCAACGAATTATTTTTTCCGGAGTAGTAAGTTTTTTAGCATATTTGATTGTTGGATGCATGAAGAAAGTCACTTAGCCAGGCGCAGCAGACTACTTAGCGTATAGGACTTTTGGGCAGTTCAAGCTGCGACAGTGATTCATCCGTTGACTATTAGATTAATCCCGCAGTTTCAGTGCCAAGCATTTATGAGCCATTAATGGCTTCCTTGCTACAAATAGAGTGCTAGGGAGGAAGGGAATAGTGTGCTTTTCTCACAATTTCTCTCTTAAAGTTAGGTACGGGGAAGTCAGTCGAGCGGTTCGTCGACCGTTTCTGTTTGATGTTCGACCACGCTTCCATCATCGACGAAAGTGAGGAGTAGGGTTTATAATATTCTTTCTACCTTCTTTGGTCACTTTGGATACTTTCTTTACACTGCGCATTCATACCGTCCTTGCCACTGTCTAAACTGCTTGGCCTGACGCGTATGATCGTTGCTGAAGAGCTTCGTCCTGAGGATGTACTGGCGGCAAGGGCTATATCTTGGTAGAATGGTTGAGGCTGTCTCCGGACATGCATCTGAAGCATGCATCGAGAACTGATATATGACCATACTGTAGAGGCATATTCGCCTCTTTATTCAGAAGGTCGCCTTTGCACTATGGTAATATTGCATCTTGCGGGAATTGATGGCTATGCGCAGCTTTCCTGAGCGCATTAATAGTTGTTCTGCTGAATGACGCATGACTCTAATGTGCGCTTTTGTATTATTTTGCACTCATTCTGACTTTGGTATGCCTATTTGTGCAAGAACTGTCCCAAATTACTCTGGTTATGATGGAGCATGAAAGAATATCATAGTCACCGTTAGCGAACAAACACATTATTCAAAGGATTATTTGCGATCTTCCAACCTAGCTCACTGTAACTTCCCTCCATATACGTCCATGATATTTTAGATGGATCTGGGTTGAGTCCTAGCGGTCCAACTGAGTGGCAGCGGTGGGGCTAGTTATCCTAACATGGATATCTAGTCGCTTCCTTTTATATGACAAAGTTGGGTTTGCAGCGGCTCAGCTCTGAGTTACAAGCTCCCTTGTTATTCATCCATATGGATTCTTTTCTCGACCTATGGCTTGTATTGAGGAGTCTTGTTGAAATGGTAACCATAAATGCATTGAGCTGTCAGCTTCATGCGTGTTGGAACTAGAAACAACACATATAAGGTTTCCTTCTTTTCACATGTACCCAAGACCTTGAATATTAATAAAAATCCTTAAATGTAATAAACTTCCATATGTACTCATGATCTTGAATATTAATAAAAAAATTCTTATTTTCTGTTTGGAGCTTTTGTTGTTGTTGTGGATATCTTGTGAGTATTATACCAAAGGTAATATGGACGTAGTATAACATTATAACAATGATAGAGCTAAGACCTATTAAAGATAATATGGACGTGATAGGTTATATTGGTTCTATTAAGAAGGTCCGGTGGAGACTTTATCTGCAATGGAGGAGATACTTTGGTATAGAATCGAGAGTCAATTATATCTGTTTGTAGCTGAGCACGACCATAGAGGAGCATTTTATAAAGAGGCAGAGAAGAAAATGAGTCAGAGGTAATATGGACGTGACTGCTTTCTCAGACAGCTCATAGTTCAGAGATGATATGGACATGAACTACTGATGAGAACATAAAATATCATATTTTTATTCCTTAATATATACTCATTTATGCTCATTTAATGTCTAAAGATACTCATTATTTTTATATTTTGATCTAGGATGCAGTTGGAGCCACTAAAAGCAAAATGGAGCTAATTATCAATTCTGGACAGTTCTGACACCTTGTAAAAAAATAGTCATAATATGCTCATCCGTAGTCCAATTGAGCTTATCCAAATTGTTCGAAAAGCTAAGTGATAGAGGCATAATTTTTCTGTTTTGAGTTTCCCGAGATTCTGGCTGCATCATGGACCAAATCACGCTTGAAGTTGAGTCAACTATGCTGTGCACAAAAAGTGGAGCTGAAATAACCATTTCTCAACTTGTTCAAAGATTTTATTTTATTGTTTGGTTTGTTATAACTATTAGAGGATTTGTGGGAAGATATTGTGATCTTCAAACAACTAATTTAGAGTCTATAAAAGGGATAGAGATCAGGAGGAAATGGAAGAATAACACACAACTCTTCTTCCTCTTCTCCAATATTCTTTTGAAGTTTTCATGAACGTGCGGAGCTAAAAGTCTTGTTGGTCGAAGAAAACAGAAGCCTTGGAATCAATAAAATTGTGAGATCTAAATTATTTCATATGTTTGATTTATGCTTTGAGTATTGAATATTTTTCTATGCCGACTTTCATGATTGTTTTGTTTAATTACTAGGAGGCCTACTAGTCTATTATCCATTTCTATCTACTGCTAAATTAGACATAAAATCCGTAATTGTTTGATTTTTCTAATTTGTGAAGCAACCAAGATTTAATGAACTATTTTGTTTTATTAGATCTTAGGAGAAATTTTTTTGACAAAATTAAATGCAACCGCTTGTGTTATTTTGCTTCATCGATCTCTGCGTTCTTTAAGAAATTACTAGATTAAATCTTCAGTGCTTGGCTTGAATTATTTAGTAATTAAAGCTAATTAGATCGCTTGTTTCTAATTATCTAAGCCTAAGAGAGATAGAAAATACTTCCAGCGGTGAATATTCATAGTATGATAATTTATGTTTGCATCAATGATAAATTTTAAGATTCCAATGGTGGATGTTGACTGAGACCAACATTTTTTCTTTGATTGTTTTAATACTTTAATTTTTTTAGCTCTTTTTAATTTTCTTTGATCCAAAACTCTCCCCACATCTTATTTCACATAGCATAAATATCAAACTAATTGCGCTTCGTGGGAACGATCCTTACTCTAACTACTACATATTATTTCAAGAGTAAAGGTTTTATTTTTGGGTGCCTACGACAGCACACCAAATTTTGGCACCGTTGCCGGGGAGTAATTTTAGTTAATTTTTGTGCCTTTTGTGATCTTTTCTTATAATTAAATTATTTTTGTTTATTAGCAAATAAAAAAACAAAAAATAAGAAAAAATAAAAAACAAAATTTATTCTCATATACTTTTCTCGATTGCTTGCTATCATTTTATTAATTTTTTATGATTGTAACTCAATCTTTTAATCAAAGTAATTTTCAGAGTGATCCAGAAACAGAAAGAACTCTGCACAGGTTAAGGAAGGAAGCTCAAAGAAACTCTAACGAGAATGACCCTGCTACAGATTCCTTACTCTCTTGCAAATCTAATCCTGAAGAAGAGGAAGTCATGGCTGCAAATAGAACTTTGAAAGAACTTGGAGCCCCTGATTTGAACCAACACCCTTTATGCATTACATTTCCTACTTTAGATGCTACTGCTAGTTTTGAATTAAAATCTGGACTAATACATTTATTACCCACTTTTCATGGCCTTACAGGTGAAGATCCTCACAAGCATCTAAAGGAGCTTCATGTGGTATGCACAACTATGAAACCTACGGGGGTATCCGAAGAGCAAATCAAATTAAGAGCCTCTCCATTTTCTTTAAAGGATTCGGCTAAGGATTGGCTCTATTATCTACCCTCTGGGAGCATTGTAACATGGAACAAAATGAAGAGGCTATTCTAGAAGAAGTACTTTCCCGCTTCAAGGGCGGCCAATATCCGAAAAGGAATTTGTGGGGTAAGGCAACACAATACAGGGTCTCTCCACGAGTACTGGGAATGTTTTAAAAAATTATGTGAAAGTTGCCCCCATCATCAAATTAGCGAGCAGCTACTTATCCAGTACTTCTACGAAGGCCTTCTACCAACTAATATAAGCATGATAGATGCTGCTAGTGGAGGAGCTTTGGTAGATAAAAGTCCTGAGGCCGCAAGAAATTTTATTGCAAATATGGCGGCATATTTTCAACAATTTGGCACTAGGCTAGATGTTCCATCTAGGCATGCTAACGAGGTAAATATTTCTTCCCTAGAACAACAAATTGCTAGTTTAATGTCTCTTGTTCGTCAAATGGCTGTAGGTAACATGCAAACAGCAAAAGCTTGTGAGATTTGTTCAGAAGCAGGACATCCAACTGACATGTGTCCAACTCTTCAAGAGGAGTCCAATAAACAAGTGAATGTGGTAGGTGCTTTCTTTAGACAACCACAAAGGAAGTACGATCCATATTCAAACACTTACAATCCAGGATGGAGAGATCATCCCAATTTCAACTATGGGAATCCAAAAAAAAATCATCCTGTCAATCAAAATCGCCCAAGTTACCAACAGTACAAGCAGCCATATCCTAAACAACAACCAAACCAAACTTCTAACTCTGGTATGTCTTTAGAAGATACTGTTAATTCTCTTGCCACTAATAATTTACAATTTCAACAGGAGACAAGGGCTAGCATTCAAAGCTTGGACAATCAAATGAGCCAAATGGCTACAACAATTAATAAGCTAGAGGCACAAAGTTCTGGAAAATTACCATCTCAAACGATAGTAAATCCAAAAGAAAATGCAAGTGCAATCATTTTGAGAAGCGGTAAAGACGTTGACATTCCAGTAAAAGAAGTACCTGCAACGTCAAAACAAGAAAAAGAGAAAAGCACCATGGCAGACACGAACGTCCCCAATGATGATGAGGTATCCAATTATAAGTTTCTACCCCTTTGTGATTATAAGCCAGTATCTCCTTTTCCTCAAGCTTTAACAGAATCTAGAAAAATTGAACAAAATAATGAGTTATATGAGACTTTTCGAGAATGTGAGATAAATATTCCATTTTTAGATGCTATCAAACAAGTACCTCGCTATGCTAAATTTTTAAAAGAATTGTGTACAATAAAGAGGAAACAAAATCTTAAAGTATATGAAAAGGTAAAAGTTGGGGAGAGAATTTCTGCAGTAATTCAACGAAAACTCCCTACGAAATATAAAGATCCTGGAATATTTACTATCCCTTGTAAGATAGGTAACAATAAATATGAGAAAGCCATGTTAGATTTAGGAGCTTCTATCAATGTCATCCCTTGGACCTCTGAATAAAATTGGTGTTGTGATTCAATTGGCTGATAGATCTAATGCCTATCCTAAGGGAGTAGTCGAGGATATTCTTGTACAAATTGATAATTTAGATTTTCCGGCTGATTTTTATGTGCTTGATATGGAAAATGGCGATCAAACTGCTCCAATTTTATTAGGAAGACCATTTTTGAAGATATCCAAGACTAAGATAGATGTTCATAGTGGCACACTTACTTTGGAATTTGATGGTAAAATTGTTAAATTTAATATTTATGATGCCATGAAATATCCTGATGATGATAATACTTTTTATTCCATTGATGTGGTTGATTATTTAGCACAGGATATTTTTGAACTTGATGGCAAAGATGTATTAGAAGTGGCCATTAGTGAGCATCTTGAAAAAGAGCATAAGGAGTTAGCTTTGAGTTCTGATTTGCAGGAAACTGTTGCAGCATTGAATGATTTTCCAAAAATACAACAATCAGGTAACATTTCTTATATTTTATTACCAAATTCTAACAAGAGGCCTTTACCCTCTATTTTGCAGGCCCCTATTCCAGAATTGAAGCCTCTCCCTAGTCACCTCAAGTATGTATTCCTTGGAGATGGAGGAACATTACCAGTGATCATCTCCAATAAACTTAGTGCACCACAAGAAGAAAAGCTTGTTCAGATCCTTAAGGAGCATAAGACGGCTATTGGTTGGACAATTGCGGATATAAAAGGAATTAGCCCGACTACATGCATGCGTCGCATCTTACTTGAGGAAGGGGCAAAACCTTCCCGTCAACCGCAAAGAAGATTGAACCCACCCATGATGGAGGTAGTAAAATAGGAGATCCTAAAACTTCTTGAAGTTGGAGTGATCTATCCTATTTCGGATAGCCAGTGGGTTAGCCCAGTGCAAGTGGTTCCTAAAAAGACCGGAATAACTGTCATGAAGAATCAAAATGATGAGTTAGTTCCCACTCGTGTCCAGAATGGGTTGAGGGTTTGTATAGATTATAGAAAATTAAATGCTGAAACCCAAAAGGACCACTTTCCTTTACCTTTTATTGATCAAATGCTTGAAAGGTTAGCTGGTCATTCTTACTATTGTTTTCTTGATGGTTATTCAGGTTATTTTCAAATTGCAATTGCTCCGGAGGATCAAGAAAAGACAACTTTTACAAGCCCATTTGGAACTTTTGCATATCGTCGCATGCCATTCGGTCTTTGCAATGCCCCAGCTACTTTCCAAAGGTGTATGATTAGCATATTTTTAGACTATGTTGAGCATATTATAGAAGTATTTATGGATGATTTCACAGTTTATGGAGACTCTTTTGATAAATGCTTGCATAACCTTACACTTGTTCTTCAAAGATGCATAGAAACTAATCTTGTGTTAAACTCTGAAAAATGCCATTTTATGGTTGACCAAGGTATAGTTTTGGGTCATATTGTTTCATCTAAGGGAATTGAGGTAGATAAAGCCAAAATCGATATTATTCAATCTTTACCTTATCCCTCCAGTGTGCGGGAAGTTCGTTCTTTTCTTGGACATACAGGTTTTTACCGAAGATTCATCAAAGACTTCTCCAAAATAGCGTTACCCCTTTGCAAGTTGCTACAAAAGGATATAGCTTTTGAATTTGATGAAGCATGTAAAAAGACATTTGATACACTAAAGAAACTATTAACTTCTACCCCAGTTATCCAGCCCCCTGACTGGAACATGCCTTTCGAGATAATGTATGATGCAAGTGATTATGCAGTAGGTGCTATTTTGGGTCAAAGGATTGGAAGAGCATATCACGCAATTGATTATGCTTCAAGAACTTTGAATGAGGCACAGAAAAATTATTCTATACTGAAAAAGAACTTTTAGCTGTTGTTTTTGCTTTAGAAAAATTTCGATCTTATTTGCTTGGTACTAAAGTCATTGTTTATTCTGATCATGCAGCTCTTCGCTATTTGATGATGAAAAAAGAGGCAAAACCAAGGTTAATTCGATGGATACTTGTCTTAAGTGAATTTGATTTGGAGATCAAAGACAAAAGAGGGACAAAAAATCGTGTTGTAGATCATTTAAGTCATTTAGTTCATATGGAGGATGAACTTTGTCTACAAGAAACGTTCCCTGATGAGCAATTGTTTGCTTCAAGTGTGACATTGCCTTGGTATACAAATATTGTAAATTATTTGGTTACTAATATGTTTTCTTCTGGCTTGTCAAAGGCTCAAAGAGATAAGATCAAAAGTGATGCCAAATACTATGTATGGGATGACCCATACTTGTGGAAGCACTGTGCATATCAAGTGATAAGAAGGTGCGTTCATGAAAATAAAATTATTTAAATTTTCATGTTTTGTCATTCTTATGCATGTGGAGGACATTTTGGAGCGAAAAGGACGACAAGAAAAGTATTAGAATGTGGTTTCTATGGGCCGTCTTTATTTCGTGATTCATATTCATTTTGTAAAACATGCAATAATTGCGAAAAGACAGGTAATATATCTCAAAGGAATGAAATGCCACAAAATCCTATACTATTATGTAAATTTTTGATGTTTGGAGCATCGATTTTATTGGACCGTTTCCTGTATCTTTTGGTTATGTTTATATTTTGCTTGCTGCTGATTATGTATCAAAATGGGTAGAAGTTAAAGCTACTAGGACTGATGATTCTAAAGTTGTTTCAGATTTTATTAAATCCAATATATTCTCCAGGTTTAGGATTCCAAGAGCCTTAATAAGTGATCGAGGCACTCACTTTTGCAATCGAACCGTGGAGACATTGCTGAGAAAGTACCATGTGACCCACAAGGTGTCAACTGCCTATCATCCATAAACTAGTAGACAAGCGGAAGTGTCAAATAGAGAGATCAAGTCCATCATTGAAAAGACGGTCAATCCAAGTAGAAAAGATTGGAGTTTGCGCTTGGATGATGCTTTATGGGCGTATAGAACTGTATACAAGACGCCTATCGGTATGTCACCTTACCGGTTGGTGTTTGAAAAACCATGCCATCTTCCTGTTGAGTTAGAAAATAAGGCTTATTGGGCTATCAAGAGTTTCAATATTAAAGCATATGAAAATGGAGAACATTGGAAGTTACAACTACAAGAGTTGGAGGAAATTCGCAATGACGCCTATGAGAATGCTAGAATTTATAAAGAGAAGACGAAGAATTTTTATGACAAGATGATCTCTAGGAAGGTATTTCAAGTTGGTCAAAAAGTCCTTCTATACCAGTCATGAATTCGTCTGTTTTTGGGTAAATTGTGTTCTCTTTGGATTGGACCTTTTATTGTTACAAATATTTTTTATCATGGTGCAGTTAAAATTCAAAGTTTAGCAACTTCTAAAGTGTTCAAGGTAAATGGCCAAAGGCTCAAGCTTTTCTATGAAGGTTTCAAAGTAGAGAATGTGGATGAATTGGACCTTGAAGATCCAATTTGTATCAATTGAAGGAGGAAACATCCACGACAATAAACAGAGGCAACCCAAGGGGAGTTTGTTCTTATTCTTATTCTTTTAATTTTATTTTATTTATTTTATTTTACCTTTTTCTTGCATTTCACCTTACATTGGGGACAATGTCAGTTTTAAGTGTGGGGGAGGGGATTACTTTATTTTAAGCATTTTTAGTTCGCTATTTTTCTAAAATAATAATAATAAAAAAAAAAATTTAATAAAAGAATTTTGGTTTTTTGGTTTTAATGATTTTTGGTTGTGTATGTCATGAGTAAGATTCAACTAGATTTAAAATTTTCATAACATGATTGAATAAATAATTTTTTTTCAACTTAGAATTAATTAGTCTAGTTATTTTTTATTAAAAATAGTAGTATCTAAATTGGTAGACAAAAGCCAGTGAGGATTTGAGCCTTTAGACTGACACATCAGTCTCATTATTCTTTCATGAGAGATATTCTTCCACTGATTTGTTTCTCTAGAACTTGCTTTGATTCTCTTCGAGGTCACATTGACACATGCATGCATGAACATGATTAAGGCCATCTTTGTTATGCGTTACATAAGTCAAATAGCCTACCTTGTAATTAATTTTCTTTTTGTTGAACCTTTTGAGCTTTATTGCCTTTTTTTTGTTATACCTAAATTATAAGCTTTCAACCAATAATATTTATACCTTTATCCAAGTCGCAAAGCTAGTGGAGAATTGTTGGTCATTATGATATGTATGGGTGTACGAAAAAATAAGAGTGGGGGTGTCAAAATTTGTGGTTTGGTTACAACCCACAAAATGGAACATATTTTTATCCACAAATTTCCTAAGTTCCATTATTGTAATAAAAAAAAAATTGAAGATGTTGCAAAATGGAGTGATTGATTTTGCATGTTTTATATTGAGATTGAGTTAATTCAATTTTGCTCCACTAGTTTTGATGGCTTTTAAGCTACACTCCCAAATATATCCCACCTTAATCCTAAGCCACGTTACAACCCATGAAAAGTCCTTATAATTTATGTTATGCATGTTATCCCAGTAGTAAAGAATGAGAAGATATGCAAGCTTATGGTAGATCATTTCTTTTGAAATGAATTTGAGTGAAATATATACCTTTAAACATATGAGAGTTGAGTATTTATTCCGTGAGGGTCTACCTATTTAGTTTACTTCATTTTTCAAGTAAAAATATCTACTAAGTAATTAGAAGTTGTTTAAAAATATATGTTCATGATATGTTATGAGTTTTGAAGAGCTTGGTTTTTTTTTTTATTTATGATATTGCAACCTTGATTTCTTTTTGGAAAAATAAATTAGAGTTTCGCCCGAGGACGAGCAAAGGTTAAGTGTGGGAGTATTTGATGAGAACATAAAATATTATATTTTTTATTCCTTAATATATACTCCTTTATGCTCATTTAATGTCTAAAGATACTCATTACTTTTATATTTTGATCTAGGATGCAATTGGAGCCACTAAAAGCAAAATGGAGCTAATTATCAATTTTGGACAGTTTTGATACCTTGTAACAAAATGGTCATAACTTGCTCATCCAAAGTCCAATTGAGCTGATCCAAATTGATTCGAAAAGCTAATTGATAGAGGCATAATTTTTCTGTTTTGAGTTTCTCGAGATTCTGGATGCATCATGGACCAAATCATGCTTGAAGTTGAGTCAACTATGCTGTGCACAAAAAGTGGAGCTTAAATAACCATTTTCCAACTTGTTCAAAGATTTTATTTTATTGTTTGGGTTGTTGTAACTATTAGAGGATTTGTGGGAAGATATTGTGATCTTCAAACAACTAATTTAGAGTCTATAAAAGGGATAGAGATCAGGAGAAAATGGAAGAACAACACACAACTCTTCTTCCTCTTCTCCAATATTCTTTTGAAGTTTTCATGAACGTGTGGAGCTAAAAGTCCTGTTGGTCGAAGGAAACAGAAGCCTTGGAATCAATAAAATTGTGAGATCTAAATTATTTCATATGTTTGATTTATGCTTTGAGTATTGAATATTTTTCTATGCTTACTTTCATGATTATTTTGTTTAATTACTAGGAGGCCTACTAGTCTATTATCCATTTCGATCTACTGCTAAATTAGACATCAAATCCGTAATTGTTTGATTTTTCTAATTTATGAAGCAACCAAGATTTAATAAACTGCTTTGTTTTATTAGATCTTAGGAGAAAAACTTTTGACAAAATTAAATGCAACCGCTTGTGCTTGTGTTGTTTTATTTCATCGATCTCTTCGTTCTTTAAGAAATTACTAGATTAAATCTTCAGCGCTTGTCTTGGATTATTTAGTAATTAAAGCTAATTAGATCGCTTGTTTCTAATTATCTAAGCCTAAGAGAGATAAGAAATACTTCCAGCGGTGAATATTCAAAGTATGATAATTTATGTTTGCATCAATGATAAATTTTAAGATTCCAATGGTGGATGTTGACTGAGACCAACATTTTTTTCTTTGATTGTTTTAATACTTTAATTGTTTTAAGCTCATTTTAATTTGCTTTGATCCAAAACTCTCCCCCCATCTTATTTTACATAAAAGATCAAACTAATTGCTCTTCGTGGGAACGATCCTCACTCTCACTACTACATATTATTTCAAGAGTAAAGGTTTTATTTTTGGGTGCCTACGACAGCACACCAACTACTCACTTTATATAGATTTTTTTTGTGGGGATAACACTAAAAGGGACGAGTAAGAGGTAATATGGACGTGAATGTCTTCTTTTAGTGGGGAGAATGACTCATAGTTCTAAGGTAATATGAACGTGAACCTTTTTGCCGTCAAAAAAGTTTTTTTTTTTGAGGATCCGTTACCCATTGCGTACTGGGGACTCCCGAGTATGAATAACAGATTTGTCTGCTTACTACGCACGGTACATTAAGATAACATGCTGAGGAGGATTCAAACTGTAGCAATTGTCCTCTCATTTCCCTCTGCAAGTGGTAGAAGAGAAAAATAAAATATATTTTTTTGCCTTGCATTGATAAGGCATAGTACTTCTTTAGGAACTTGCCGTTGATGGGCATCAGGAGCAAGTCACCGTTGGGCTTTGTGAGTCTATATGTACTACTAGAATAGATTGTCTCTAACATGAAGGGGCCCTTCTACTTTGGTTGGAATTTTTCTGCTTTATTGTGGTTCATGACCATTGGTCTTCTCACTGGGAGGACTAGGTCAACCACTTGAAATATCCTTCCCTTGACCTTTTTATTGAAGGCACCAAAAAGTTATGTTTGGTATAGCTCAATGCGCTGTTGAGCCATGAGACATTTTTTATCGAGTGCTTTCTAGCAAGCGTCGACAATGATTGTCTTTGGTAGTCAGTGAGTCCTTTTCAAGGTCTGCTGATTTCGTGTTGATGGACAATGTTTGTTTGAGTAAGTCCTCGATGCTGGTGTCTGAGTCCCAAGCGATAGACTGTGACGAGTGAGATTGTACTTCATCTTTCTCTCCCAAATTTTTAGGAGTTATAGGAGGAGTGATATACCCCAAACCATGACTGATTCACTAATAGTATATTTCAGGTTTGCCCTTTGGTGCAAAGTGATGCAGTGGTAAGCAATATCCTTTGCTATAACTCAGTCGTTGATCGCTTTTCAGGTCTTACCCAATTTTTTTGAGGATATTCTTAGTTTGTATGCTGTAGCGGTGAAGTTGTGTAAACCCCCTCGACCAAAACAAAAATTTATTTTTAATTAACTAGATAAAGAGATTAGGGTTATTTAGAATTTTATTATGCATAATATTATTTATTTGTGCAGTAATTTTATTACTTAGGACGCCTTACCGTTGTCCCGATATTTAGGACACTACCCTAGCTCTTACCCTGAAACAAATTCCATACACTTGGCCTAGACATACTAACCTACCATAATGACCCTTGTGCAACCCCCTGATACTGAATTGTGTGCCTGATTTTAGTCGCACAAAAGTTATTACAAACATCCGTACGTAAATTAAATTAATTGTATATTTACGTTCGTTGTCCGTCCCAATCGAAATTGAGACCCAACCTCAACCCGTTTTGACCAACCCAGATCATGATATTATTATACTCTAAGCCTACCACGCCATGACGCTTGAGCCACCCAATTTTCACCCCCGGTTATTTTTAATTAATTAAATAATACCTAGCGCATTAATTTTAATTAAATTAATGTAGTGATCCAACCTCATTCAAATTACACCTAACTCCATCCCAAACCCACACACACACCCATAAGCCTCATACAAAATACCATACACCATTCTAGTCCAATACAAAATACCAAACATGGTGTTTTGTCACATCAAATCCTCAATTTCAGCTTTTGTGCAATTTCTAAATTGTTCAGGGGCTTTTATACAAATTTGCAATGAGGTGCCCCCCTCTCATTGGCCCAGCCACATGAAGAAAGGAACCTACATTCTTTGACCGGTCACCACGTATTTTTCCCCTATTTTTCATGTACTTGCACTACTTTTTGGAGGGCACATCATGACCCTTCATTAAAATTTCTCTAATCCTAGCCCTCCCCTCACCATGATGAAGCCTCCCCAACTCCCCAAAAATAACACACAGCCGGCCCTAATCCTAAGGCAGCCTCCCTCTCTCTCACCTACATATACAACATGTTACACACAAACCTAGAAAACCCAAATACCTAGAAAAAAACCATAATTCCTAAAACCTACACAAACTACCCTCACTCAGCCCTCATTACCCCCGACCCCTTCCTCAGCTCGCCGCCTCCTCCATCTCCGGCAACGACCGCGACCAGTGGCACGGCCATCCCCATCCCTACCAATTGAGCCACCGCCATGGCCACCACGACCGCCGCCTCCGCCTGAACCACCGCCACAGCAGCCCTACTTCACCCACCCGACTACCTCTTCCCCGACCCGACCATTCCAGCCGCCCTCTTCCGGCCAGCCCCTGCCTCCGGCCACCCCGCAACGACTCGACCCCCTCCGGCGACCTTTCCCTCACCTACCACCGCCACCCCTGGCCACTACTCCGCCCACAGCAGCCTCCCTCTCCACCATCCTCAACCTACAGCTCCACCTCTCCCGAACTCGAGCCGACCACCCGAGCTCCAACCACTCCGCCACCCTAGCTCGCCCGGCCGCCCAACTCAGCCGACCTCCTCCTCCGTCGACCACCTCCGTCCCCGCCAACTCCCAGCCCCGGTCGACGCCGCAGCCGAGTGCCACGACCCCTGCAACAGCCAACTGCTGCTAACCGCTGCTGTTGCTGCCGGCTTTTCCGAGCGCTGCCGGAGCTCCGCCAGGCCACTCACGCCGCCGACGATCGTCCTACAGACCCCCCTCGACCCCTCCTTCACTCCGGTAAGGTATATACATACGTTTACGGTATTTTATGTGTGTATTTAGGGCTGCATTGTATATATACTAATTAATGTATTCTGGATTTGGGAATTTATATATACTGTATATTAAATATATACCCCTGTATAAACACTATATTCTATATATATATATGGGCTGTATTTTGTATATATTATATATATAGTAGAGATTCATATATATGTGTATAGTATATACTATATATTTGTCTTAAATACCTATTTATGTATTAAAATACCTATTATGTATATATATATATATATATATATATATATATATATATATATATATATATATATATATATATATATATATATATATATATGTATGTATATTTGTATTATATGTAGAATATTATATATTTAATATATATTGTGTTTAAATATATTTTTCTGTGATTTAGTATATTATATGTAATATAATATTATTGGTATATTATATATTTGCATTTAATACTTATAGATATTAAACATCTAGTATGTATATGTATATATATATATATAAATATATATATGTATGTATATATATTTTAAATATACATTTTATGCCTTGGTGTATTTATTATTTTGTGTATATATAAATATATATATATATATATTATGTATATAAATATATGTATAAATATATAAATATATATATACACTATGTATTTAGTATTTTAGTGTATATGTAAATATATGTATATGAATATATATAAATATAAATATATATATATACATTGTGGAATTAGTATAATTATAGTGTATATCTATGTATTAAATAAATATATGAGTATATATAAATATATATATATACTTTGGGTGTATATAAGTATATTTTATATATTAGTACTTTTCCATTATGTGTATATATGTATTAATAAACATTACATATTTTTATTATATTTTAATATGTATTAGTGAACACATAAGTATATATGTTATACTATGTATATATATACTATCTTTAATGTATATATTTAATCATGTATTATTTTTATGCAAGTATTTATTTTATGTATTAATGTATTATAGTATATATATTAACTAATGAATATATGTAATTATGTATGTATAGTTGTATTGATATAAAATATTTAAATACTATATCTGTATACTATAGTAGTATGTACATATATGTTATTAAATTCCTTATACATAATGAACAATATATATATGTTAAATATTATTAATGTATTATGTATATATATACATATGTCTAAACGCAGTTTTATATATAGGTATATAGGTTACTAAATTATCTATAGTATATATGAGTATAGGTGTTGTGTATGTATACCTGCTCTATGTTAACATAGGTAGTTAAGTATGGTGTAAAGTTGAGTGAATCATAATTATTGTTATCTTTTCGTAGGCATACGAGACGGTGCTACCTTGACTGTTGGTTCCGGAGCATTGCTTGTGCACACCAGAATTCCAGGCAAGTATATCTTGCCTTGTTGATGCTGTCTAAATTCAGATATTAACTAGTTACATATTTTATTATTTCAATATTAAACTGTGCGCGTCCGAGAAGACTCGGTTGCAGTCAACGAAGGCGTTGACGTCAGGACTTATGTCTGACATAGTGTCTAGTGGATCCACCTAAAGTTGAGGAGTTATCAATATGACTTCCCAGGTCTTAACACGTATCTTAACACGTCACAGAGTGAGTTCATGTAGGGACGCGTGCTTCATGATCGACTGGCCATCAGCATGAGCAGCACGTGTGACAGTATTTAGCTTAGTTGTTTATTTTCTGTAGCGACTTGCATCATAGTAGGAGGTGTCCATGTCGCATTCGCGACTTATACATTGACATTGGACGGGGAAGACAATTAGTAGGCGTATGGGACAGACATTTGGTTGCTGTAGTTTCAGAGTAAACTGCGGGGCCATGAGCCTCAGTGTTACCCGATTATGGGCCATGTGTTACCCGGTTATGGGCTCAGGTTCTCGGTTATGGGCATATATGCTTATCGATACATCCAGCAGAGGTTACTAGCTGCACGCTATCATGATCGGTGATGTAGTCAGCATATATACTCCTGGCGTTCAGTTTACAGCTAATGCAAGGTACTTAGCCTCTGGCTCGACGCTATGCTTTACACCTTTCACCTACCCATACGTACTAGGGTTGTCTTCAAAGTGCATTTTACTTAGCTGGTTAGATTACCCTTGAGTTTACACAGTATTTACTTTATGGCATGCATTTCTGTATACTTGTTACGTCCCTCTGAGGACCTGGTTCTCTTCCAGATCCGGACGAGCACTTGTACCCTACCATCTACGGAGTAGGAGTAGTGACAGGATTCCTGATTGAGGACTACGAGGCATTTCCAGGGGAGTTCCCGTGATTTGAGTATGCAGCTACATCGGACTAGAGTTTTCATATCTAGCTAGTTAATACTCTAGTCTAGTTATCTTACTCTTTCTGCACTTTATTTCCATTTCTGTATTTCAGTGGGTTTGTCCCCATTCAGACTATTTCAGATGTATTATGGATATTCAGACTCTTGTATTTTATTTACCAGCATTTATTTCAGTCTTTATGATATTGTACTCTATGGATGAGATTAGACATTGCCTGCTATATATTAGCATTTTAGACTTGGCAGTATTTTAGGACAGCGTAGCACACTTCGATAGGATCCATTAAATTGGGATATCCTTCGGAGTCGTGTCAGCTGTCCAATGCCACGTGACCTGGTCCAGTGTATTTTGGGACTGGGGCGTGACATAGTTTTAGTGGTGGCCCATGCAGGTCATATTTATCGCTTGTGGTATGGTAACATGCCCAGCGAGCCTGCAATAGGATATAAATTAATAGATCTCATCCACTTTCCGCGTTTGAACCTCCTTCGTATTTGATTAAATTAAATATCTGCATCCTGCTTGTTATTCCATACTCTTTTAATGGAGTTCTATTTTTTACAGGGATATGAACCTACGCAGCAGATACGAGATACTTGGTGCCATAGTACCATCAGCCCTCGCACCGAGGGAGGAGATATCCCAGGGACCACCCAGAGAGCAGCCTCAGCCACAGGCACAGGTGATCCCCCAAGCCCCGATGATACACTGTCATCAGACCTCTCCCGACGAGGGGACGCAGCAACCAGAAGGCCAGACATCCTAGACGGTCCTGATGTAGCACTTCGAGGGACAGACCTCGAGAGCTACGTAGATGCCGTAGTTCGAGAGGTCGACATCCAAGGAGACGCCGATGAGGCAGCCGGAGGTACCACTACCACCTCCTCCACCATTTCCACCCCAAATGCCACCAGCGGAGGAACAGCCACAAATGTTCCAGTTCTTTCAGACGATGATGCAGGCATAGTGGCATCAGACTAAGACCCTGAGACAGGGCCTGATGGCGGTACTGGAGAGGGCACCTGCCCAAGCAGCAACACCAGTACCTGCACCTGCCCAGCCAGTGGGCACTGTACGAGGCTTTCGCCAGATGGAACCGAGAACCTTCTCAGGCAAAGAGACTGCAGAAGAGATCTAAGACTGTGTCTCCAACACTGAGATGCTATTGGAGGGTTCTCAACTACACCCCGACCTCTGGATGATCGCAGTGAGGGCCCAACTCACAGGCAACGCCCATTACTGGTAGGATTCCATGGAGCGCAGCGTCGGCAGGATGCAGACTTGGGAGGAATTTCTGGAGTTCTTCAATGCGAAGTATTTCCCCGCTACGGTCAGGAACACCCTGTACTCCCAGTTCCTACACCTGGAGCAAAGGAAATTGACCGTGGACGCCTACGACGCGGAGTTCAGCCAACTCAGCCGATTCGGTGCAGCTCTGATACCCAACAACCTGGAGAAGGCCAGGAGATTTCATCACGGCCTTACCTTCGAGCTGCAGAGGTACACTACTACTCAGGCGAGGATCTCATACGAGGAAGTCCTATCAGAGGCGAGGATGCAGGAGGCTATTAGCAGAGGATCGAGGCATTCCAGCATGACTGCACCAGCCAGAGCTCAGCCCGGAACAGGAGGACCGATTCGCCAACCAGGAGCACAGACGCAACAGAAGATTGTGCCATATCAGCAGAGAGAGCTACCGACGTGTCACTTTTGCAGAAAGAAGGGACATGTCCAGAAAGATTGCAGAAGAAGACTAGGACTGTACTTGAGGTGCGGATCAACCAAACATCGAGCTCAGCAGTGTTCCCAGTATAGCGATAGAGCTCGGCATATAGTACAAACACCAGCCCCACTAACCCTAGGTATGTCCATAGCATTGCTTGATAATTTATAGCTTATTATGTGTTATTTTAATTTTGAGGATGAAATTCTTATAAGTTGGGTAGATTATAAACCCCTCGACCAAAAAAAATTATTTTTAATTAACTAGATAAAGAGATTAGGGTTATTTAGAATTTTATTATGCATAGTATTATTTATTTGTGTAGTAATTTTATTACTTAGGATGCCTTATCGTTGTCCCGATATTTAGGACACTACCCTAGCTGTTACCCTGAAACAAATTCTATACACTTGGCCTAGACATACTAACCTACCATAATGATTCTTGTACAACCCCTTGATACTGAATTGTGTGCCTGATTTTAGTCGCACAAAAGTCGTTACAAACGTCCGTACATAAATTAAATTAAATGTATATTACATTCGTTGTCCGTCCCAATCAAAATTGAGACCCAACCTCAACCCATTTTAACCAACCCAGATTATGATATTATTATACTCTAAGCCTACCATGACCATGACGCTTGAGCCACCAAATTTTGACCCCCGATTATTTTTAATTAATTAAATAACACCTAGCGCATTAATTTTAATTAAATTAATGTAGTGACCCAACCTCATTCAAATTAGACCCAACTCCAACCCAATCCCACACAAACACCCACAAGCCTCATACAAAATACCATACACCATTCTAGTCCAATACAAAATACCAAACATGGTGTTTTGTCGTATCAAATCCTCAATTTCAGCTTTTGTGCAATTTCCAAATTGTTCAGGGGCTTTTATGCAAATTTGCAATAAGGTGCCCCCCTCTCATTGGCCCAACCACATGAAGAAAGGAACCTACATTCTTTGACCGGTCACCATATAATTTTCTCCCATTTTTTATGTACTTGCACCACTTTTTGGAGGGCACATCATGACCCTTCATTCAAATTCCTCTAATCCTAGCCCTCCCCTCACCATGATGAAGCCTCCCCAACTCCCCAAAAATAACACACAGCCGGCCCTAATCCCAAGGCAGCCTCCCTCTCTCTCATCTACATATACAACATGTTACATACAAACCTAGAAAACCCAAATACCTAGAAAAAAACCCTAATTCCTAAAACCTACACAAACCACCCACACTCAGCCCCCATCACCCCCGACCCCTTCCTCAGCCCGCCGCCTCCGCCATCTCTGGCAATGACCGCTACCAGTGTCACCGCCATCCCCGCCCCTACCAACTAAGCCACCACCACGGCCACCACGACCGCCGCCTCAGCCAGAACCACCGCCACAGCAGCCCTTCTTCAGCCCCCCGACTACCTCTTCCCCGACCCGACCATTTTTGCCGCCCTCTTCCGGCCAGCCCCCGCCTTCGGCCACCCCCGCAATGACTCTACCCCCTCCTGCGACCTTTCCCTTACCTACCACCGCCGCCCCCGGCCACTGCTCCGCCCACAGCCGCCTTCCTCTCCACCATCCTCAACCCACAGCTCCACCTCCCCCGAACTCAAGCCGACCACCCGAGCTCCAACCACTACGCCACCCTAGCTCGCCCGACCACCTAATTCAGCCAACCTCCTTCCCAGTCGACCACCTCTGTCCTCGCCTGTTTGTGGTTTTAAACGAAAGAATGAAAGTGTATTTCAATGACAGAGTTTATACGAGACCCGTGCCCTTTGGTTTACAAACAAACTTGTACAATTTGATCCTATATGAGGATACAGGAGTACAATTTATTTAATTTGGGTATAAATTACTATAGGTGTCTGATCTGCTGTCAATCACTTTAGCCCTTAGACTACACGATGTAGAAGAAGTGCCGTGGAAGACGGGTAGCAGCTTCGAAGGTTGCGAAGGAGGGTGGATGCACGATGCCAAAGCCGTCGACCCCCTACTCTTTGCTTGAGCTCCGGACTCTTCTCTCCTTCTCTCTCTCTCTTTTTTTACCAATTCTCCGACCTTGTTCGATCTTCCAAATTGTCGACCTTGTTCCCCATTGATAGGGGTCTCTATTTATAGAGTTTTGGTGACAGTGACCAATCCGTCGATGTAACAACCGAGGAGTGGACAGTACAGCACCCTTTTACACAACGGTTAAAATAACCAATGCCTGTGTATGAATGACCTTTTGAGTGAGCATGTGATGCGTGTCCAACTAAGGGGACAAAACACGTATATCTGCTGCGAAGATCACGGCGTAGAAGCCACGTAGGTAGATATCCCTCGTGTAGAAGAGGTTGGCGTAGAAGCCAAATGACTGTCACCCCTGGCGTAGAAACCAAAATAGACATAGAAGCCGAATAGGCGTAGAAGCCGAATAGGCATAGAAGCCGAACAGGCATAGAAGCCGAACAGGCATAGAAGCCGAATGGTCGTAGAGACTGAGTGGGCATTTGAAGCCGAATGAGCACAGATCCTGAATGGGCGTAGAATCCGCTGCGTACCGTACCAGAGTGTTGATGTGGACGTCTTCGCCAAAATTACGGCTTTCGAAGGTATAATCAAATCTCTTATAGAGATTTGCCACCATCCTGTGCATTAAATGCGGAGACGTATTTTGAAGGTCTGTAGCCCTTCTGTGCATCCGTCGCAGAGACGTGTCTTGAGAGAAACTGCCACCGCTCTGTGCAATTTGACGTAGAGACGTGCCTCGAGCCCTATACGAAGTGCAGCTTTTGACGTGGCAGGCGGTTTGTCTACTGCGGAGCGTAAAATAGCTCATGTTTGCCTGTGTAAAATAAGGCGGCGTATTCCCTTGTACGCGAAAGAGCGGTTTACGCTGGGGGGCTTTGATAACCGACGGTTTGGTGATATTTTAATCAAATCCTCTGCATTAAATACCGAGATCCACTATCATACTGTAGGGCACGTCCCGAGGGGTCTGCCATAGTTTCCAGCCGTCTTCTGGGTAGCCGTGCAGCACTTTTTGTTAGGAGTCAGAGGCCAGGTTCACTGCGTGACTTGACAGGTTCATTTCGGGAAAGGCGAAGCGTTCCTTGTACGCATTAACGCTGCTTTGAGAGCGGCTGAGTTTTACGCCATGGAGGCGATGAAGAACTCCGTCTTACGCTGGAGCGGCCTGGACGTACTGCACTTACGCGGATGGTCCTTTGAGCTTATACTTCATGCTGTATTTTAGCAAAAAAGGCTCTGTTGCACGCTTGATGGCTCTGAAGGCCTCTGTTTACGCTGCTCTGCATCAAGAGGCTGCGTAGATCCTCCCAGCGTATTTTTTATGCTTCTACAAGACCCGCTTGAGGATTCAGGTGGAGAGAAGAATGACCTTTCCCTCGAAGCTTTTAACTGGTTGGTCTGTATTAGACCCTCCCATCTGCTGTGCAGGAGCGAAGATCACTGCTTCTTCGAGCCCTACTTGCCTAGTCGGTTCGCCAGGTAGTTTGGGTACGATCAGTTGCATGTAGGCAATGCCGTTACCAGCTTCGGGTCCAGGGGTGGACTCATTGATGGAGCTAGAGGATGGCGATATTTTATCATGGGTTGTACGGGGGCAATCTTTATCGTGCCGGTCGTTACAACTTCCACGGAGCTGCGCATCCTTCATTCCTACGCCCAGTTCTATGTGGCGATTAACACCTTCTATCGCCATTTTGACACGCGTGGAAGCTTCAGGGTGCCTTCTCCCAAGCCTGGGGGAAGAGTTGAAGTCCCCTCGGTTTTTTCGTACGAGGGTGAGAAGTTTGGTACTCCGGATGAGCCTCTGTGCCGGTGCCGAGGTGCGAAGTGCCTCCGCCTGTGGGGGCTTTGGTAGTCTCTTCTGGGAAGCGGCGGGCTTCTGCTCCGAAGGAAGCTTCCCTTTGTAAAAGGAGAAAGGAGACGGTTGATCGTCCTCTCCGCATTTTTGGTGTTGAGGCTCCCGGGGTTGAGCATTCATCTCCCCATATCAGGGATGATTCTTTGGTTGGAGGTTCCTCGCCTTTTAGAGAGGGACCTTCTTCAGCTCTGGCGGGTGGCACCGGAGAATCTTCGCTAGAGGTTGCTGTCACTGCTACTGCTCCAGGTAGCGGAACGTGATTGCCTGTATGGCCGCGACAGATGGAAGAATCTTTCCCGAGGTCAGCAGCGGGTGAAGTTCCTGCTGTGTCAGCGAGCATGCCTGGCGAGGTTACTGCTGACGAACCTCGACCGCGTCTTGGTGAAGGCTTGACAGAACTCTTGGCGATGTCGGTCGGCCCACCTCCTTCTCCAGGTATGACGGTTTGTATTGCGTCATTAAGGCGTGGTTTAGCTACCTCTGGTGTAGATGCATCGTATATGCCGTTGGCTCCGGGTAAATGTCGTCTTTAGGTCTCCCCTTAGAAAGATTAATATTATATTGATATAAGCTTTCTTGTCCTCTTTTCAGGGGATGACGTCCACGGGGAGCACAGCGTTGGAGCGCCTTCTGGCTCTGCTCTGGGTCCTGGTGATGACACGGAGGTACCCGACTTCGAGGAGGAAGTGTCCTCGGGGGCTAGTTCGCCTGGAGTGGTTTCGTCGTCTCCAGAAGAGGATGAACCTGTCATTGTGACCTCGCCTCAAATGAGTATGGTGACGACTTCGATCGTTGTTGTCGCCACCTCGTATGCAATCATTCCTGGAGAGGGACCACCTAGTATCGCGACCACTCCTGGCGTTCAGTCGGGTTTAGCTGCGTTGACCGAGCAGCATACTAGCCTCTTCTACGCCGGTTTGAAAATGATGATATCGATGGTGTTGGCGAAGAGTCTCGACTTTGAGCGCCTAAAGAAAACTTCTCAGTTCTCGATCGGGGCTGTTAGGGAGCTTGGTGATCCTGGGGTAGCTGACGCCCTGGAGGCGGTGGTTAATGGGTTAGAGCAACCCATTACCGAATACTTGCAGCTGACTCGGGGCAGCCTCGATGCTGATGTCCAGGCTCGATTCGACCTCATGACTGTGCGGCTTGCTACAAAGCTGGAAAGCCTAGACACTTCCATCCAGACGCATAAGCTGGAGATGGATAGGAGAAAAGCTGTCGTGGAAGAGGCTCTTGCTGTTGAGACGCAGTGTCGCTCCGAGCATGAAGAAAACGCAGCGAGGGTCTCCAAGCTGAGGGAAAAACTCGCTTGGGCAGAGGAGTGGGCTTCTCAGTCGTTGGCGGGTCTAGAGGTAGCGGCTGGTCGTCTGAGCGCAGCGCGACATAATTTGGACCGTGCAGAAGCTGCTCGTGCGGGCTGTCTTCGGGCAAAGGCTGATCTGACCCTTACGAACACCCCCGAGGCACGGCTGGAGCAGGCTCGCGCCGACGCCTTGGCTCTTAGGAATGAGAGGATAGCTGCACTGGAGCGGCTGATTCACAATCTAACTACTCCGCCATCATGATGTATCCTTTCCCTTTTTGCTTGCCAAGATGTAATTCTGCCTCCCTTTTTGGAATAAATAAAGGCGACTCTTTTCTGACTTTGTGGACCCGTCATTTCGGAATATAAATGACAGTTTTTAGGCGAGAGTAATATCAGAGGTAGTATGGACATGATAGACTCTGGATAAACTTCTTAGCAGGACATATCTATTCAGAGGTCGTACAGACATGATAGGATATGACCCAACTAGTTTTGTTTTGGGAGTAGTTTTGTCAGAATATGAGATCCTTGCTATATTCCACCCGAGCAGGGGAGAGTAAGCATAGTACCTTTTCAGGAATTTGCCGTTGATAGGAGCCATTAACAGGTCTCCATTAGGCTGGGCTATCCTGTAGGCGCCGTTCGAGAACGTTGTCTCGATCACATAAGGGCCTTCCCACTTGGGCTGGAATTTGCCTTTACTTCTGTGAGTAAGGATCATCGGCCTTCTTACGGCTAGAACTAGCTCGCCGACTTTGAACACCCAGAGACATTCGCCCAGCTTCTCATTCCAATCTCTCTTGTTTGAAGAGACAAATTTCTTCAAGAGTTTGATAATGGTTTTGTTGAAAGCTTCCGCCAAACCATTAGCAGCTGGATAGTATACCGTAGAGGCAATATTGTGTATTCGATTTTTATCGCAAAATCGATGAAATGCTTGGCTGATGAACTGAGGCCCATTGTCGTGAATTATCCTCCGGGGTACCCCGAAGCGATAAATGACGTAATGCTTGATGAAGCTGATCACATTAGATGCCTTTACCTCAGCGAGAGGGATTGCCTCTACCCATTTGGAGAAGTAATCCGTGATGGCCAGTATGAACTGGTGACCCCTGGAAGAAGACGGGTGAATAGGACCGATGATATCCATACCCCATGCTTCGAGAGGCCAGGATGCGACCGTAGGATATAGATGTTCAGACGGTTGATGTATGAAGTCTGCATGAACCTGACAGGCTCTGCAATGTCTTGCATACCGTATTGCATCTGCGATCATAGTAGGCCAGTAATAGCCCATTCTCCTGATACGATCCTGTAGCTTAGGACCGGGTTGATGCGCTCCGTACACGCTGTCGTGAGCTTCACGGATAATCTGCTGTGCTTTGTCGTTAGAGAGATATCTTAATAGTAATCCGTCGTAGGTCCGGCGATATAGGCTTTGTGAAGATGCATCAAAGTAGAAGCGTAATGATCATCTCTTGACGGATACTGCTTCTTTGGGGTCCTCCGGCAAGATTCCGTAAGCCACGAAATCTATTAAGGGACTTGTCCAATCTCTCGTAGGAGGATCGGTGTTGACAGCGTAGCTGCGTTCTATGTGACAGCTGTTCTTCACACATAATAAATCTCTGTTAAGAAGGATTACCGAATCCTGCCTTCTTACGGGAGTAGCTAAATCCGCAGCTAGACTAGCTAGGACATCAGCTTCCAGATTCTGAGATCGAGGTACATGCTCTAGGAAGAACTCCTTGAATGTCATGGCTATCTCGACCGTCGCTTGGTGATAGGGGATGATGTATGGATTCCGAACTTCATATATTCTCCTGACTTGATTGACGATAAGCAGAGAATCACCGAAAGCTTCCAGGGACTCTACCCCCAGCTCTTTAGCGACTTGGAGCCCTATTAGTAGAGCATTGTACTACGCCACATTGTTAGAGCAGGGCTTGCTAAGAGAATATGCTCGGTAGATGATGAGCTGATCAGGGGCGACCAGGACGACTCCCACTCCCGAAATGATGTTTCCCTTAGGACCGGTTCTGGAGGCGCCGTCGAAGAACAGTTGCCATGCGTCACCTTCCATTGCGGAATTACATTATGCAACTTCGTCGGGAATGTCTTCATATAATTTGGAGGCCTCAGGGATCGGATGAGCAGCTAGGAAGTCGGCCAGCGCTTGGCCTTTGATGGACTTATGCGGTATGTATACCATGTCATATGGCGTTAACAGCATCGCCCAAGTTGCGAGTCGGGAATTAAGAAAGCTCGGCTTGCTCATCAGTGGTCGAAGAGGGTTGATCCTGGAGATGATGTGGATAGTCTGGCCGGCGACGTAGTGCCGCGTCTTTTGGATAGCGAACATCAGAGCCAAGCATTCTTTCTCCACTGGGTTGTACCAGTGTTCGGCTCCGACCATTATCCTGCTGAGGTAGTAGATAGCCTGTTCATGCCCTATATCGTTCTTTTGTGCGAGAAGAGCTCCTAGCGAATGATCCATTGCTCGGACGTACAGCAAGAACGGTTTTCCTATAACGGGGGGCACCAGAACTGGTGGACTGGTGAGGTAGCGCTTGATATCTCCGAACGCTTGCTGACAGGTTTCGTCCCATACGAAGGATACACCTTTCTTCATGAGATGAGAGAAGGGCTGACATCTCCCTGAGAGGTTGGATATGAATCGCCGGATGTAAGCTAGACGTCCTTGAAATCCCCTGAGTTCTCTCAGATTAGGGGGCGGTCGCATTTCTACGATTGCCTGGACTTTATCAGGGTCCACTTGGATGTCTTTGGCGGTAATGACAAATCCCAGGAATTTGCCACTAGATACACCCAGAAAGGACTTCGTAGGGTTCATCTTGAGTTGATGTTGGCGCATTAACTCGAATACCGTCCTCAGGTCTTGAATGTGATCACCTTTGAGGCGGCTCTTGACGGCTATGTCGTCCACGTAATATTCCACTGTTTTGCATAAATGCTCATGGAATATGTTACTCATAGCTCGTTGGTATGTAGCCCCGGCGTTCTTCAATCCGAAGGGCATGACCATGTAGCAATATACTCACAATGGTGTTCGGAAGGCGGTGTGCTTCTCGTCTTCAGGATGCATCTCGATCTGATTGTATCCTGAGAACCCGTTCATGAAAGACATGCGTTCAAAGCGCAGGTGTTGTCGATCATGATGTCCGTGATGGGAAGAGGGAATTCATCCTTGGGGCAGGCCGTATTCAGATCTCGGTAATCGATGTAGATACGTACCTTTCCATTTTTCTTCATGACTGGGACAACATTGGCGAGCCAGTCGGGATGTTGTTCTTCCCGGATGAAACCGCAGGCTATCAACTTCTTGACTTCAGCTTCGATGGCGTCCATCATATCTGGGCGGAACCGGCGTTGGTGCTGCTTTATTGGCTTTGAATCGGTCAATATATTGAGCTTTTGAGTAGCTACCTTCGGGTCAAGGCCCGGCATGTCCCCATAATCCCATGCAAAGACGTCGACGTATTCTTTTATCAGCTGTATAATTTCTTCCCTTTCAGCTGGAGGAAGATTGTCACTGATAAATATCGGCTTTGGCGAAAGTTTACCCCCAACATCGATTTGGATAACTTCGTCTTTGGTGGGAGGTTCTCTTTGCTCGAAGCCGAATTCCCACTGCGTATCCATTTGCTGAGCCCAAGAGTCATTCTCAAACGGCTCCGGATCCTGTTCATCTGCTTCTGCGGGATTTGTCACCACCATATTTACTGATAGTATTTGTTTAAGAGCATCAGGTAAGTCGGAGGGCGGCGAGCTATTCTAGGAGGAGGAAAAGATGTCCTCGTCTGACTTAGAAGTCGCAAGGGTGATGGCATATCCTAACCCGAAATGGGTCTGTCGATAGCGGGTGTTGTCGTGCGACGGCGTTCGTCTACCTCTTCCGTAGTTGAGGCCTGGCTTCCGCTTTAAGTCGTAGCCCATGTTTTGCATGATCCTTAGCACTTGCGGGCTATATCGGTGAACCTTCATTTTCCCAATATCGTTGTCGAAAGGATCTTCCTGGGCAGTCGGTTGATTGCGCATGCGGCCGAAGACTATCAAACGCTGGCTGCTATAGGTAGGCGGGGCGATGAAGATAGAATCCTCGTGTGGCCCATATGTCGTGACAACGTTGGACGATGATGCCACTTCCCAGACATACGGACGGTAGGAGTTTATAGCTTCCAAGAATTTTTGTGCTATTGGTTCTACTTCGTCATGGGGAGTGGTACATACTTGCTCAAAGGTGAGAATAACATGGCAATTTTTGTGGACTTAACACCACTGGCATACTTTAGAGTTAAGTACGAATGTTAAGTATAGACGACAATCGATATCGGAGGTAATATGGACATGACAACCGACGGTCGAAAGTTTATTCAGAGGTAATATGAACATGACAAACTTTGTGTTTGTGACTTCCATCGGGGATGGAGGCACACATCTACTCAGAGGTGATATGGACATGGAAGCTTTTGTAGACTTAACACCACTGGCGTACTTTAGAGTTGAGTACGGATGTTAAGTGTAGACGATAATCGATATCAGAGGTAATACGGACATGACAAACGACGATCGAAAGTTTATTCAAAGGTAATATGAACATGACAAACTTTGTGATTGTGACTTCCATCGGGGATGGAGGCACACATCTGCTCAGAGGTGATATGGACATGGCAGCTTTTGTGGACTTAACACCACTGGCGTACTTTAGAGTTAAATACGGATGTTAAGTATAGACGACAATCGTTATCAGAGGTAATATGGACATGACAACTGACGGTCGAAAGTTTATTCAGAGGTATTATGAACATGACAAACTTTGTGATTGTGACTTCCATCGGGGATGGAGGCACACATCTGCTCAGAGGGGATATGGACATGACAGCTTTTGTGGACTTAACACCACTGGCATACTTTAGAGTTAAGTACGGATGTTAAGTGTAGACGACAATCGATATCAGAGGTAATATGGACATGACAACCGACGGTCGAAAGTTTATTCAGAGGTAATATGAACATGACAAACTTTGTGATTGTGACTTCCATCGGGGATGGAGGCACACATCTGCTCAGAGGTGATATGGACATGGCAACTTTTGTGGACTTAACACCACTGGCATACTTTAGAGTTAAGTACGGATGTTAAGTGTAGACGACAATCGATATCAGAGGTAATATGGACATGACAACCGACGGTCGAAAGTTTATTCAGAGGTAATATGAACATGACAAACTTTGTGATTGTGACTTCCATCGGGGATGGAGGCACACATCTGCTCAGAGGTGATATGGACATGGCAGCTTTTGTGGACTTAACACCACTAGCGTACTTTAGAGTTAAGTACGGATGTTAAGTGTAGACGACAATCGATATCAGAGGTAATATGGACATGACAACCGACGGTCGAAAGTTTATTCAGAGGTAATATGAACATGACAAATTTTGTGATTGTGACTTCCATCGGGGATGGAGGCACACATCTACTCAGAGGTGATATGGACATGGCAAACTTTTGAAAGGAGCAAATCGTTATGTAAGAAAAGAATGGGAATCCAATCGGTACGGACCGTCCCTTTGTTCACAGATTCAAAGTGATGACCTTGGCATCGATCGTCTCTTGAATTTTCCTTTTTAGCACATAGCACGCCTTAGTGGGGTGATGAGTGTATCGGTGGAAGAGACAATAATCCGGGTGATCCACGTTGCCAGCCCTCTCAGGATGTCTGATATTGGGTAGCTGAAGATTGCGCTCTTTCATCAATATATCAAAGATCTCAACGATGTCGTCTTCGTTGAAGGAAAAAGTCCCTTTTTGTCTTCGGGCTCTTGATGCCTGAATTTTACGGTCTTGCAGGGAGCTCGTTGCTGTTGCATCATTTTCGGACCTTGAGGGGATTCTACCCCCGGCCCTAGACGTCCCCTTGTTCTGTCGAGGTAAGTTACCTCTGGACAGGCCGTGGTCTCTGGCCACAGAAACTGATTCACCTAGAACTGCCTCTGGTTGTACAGAAACTGATTCACCATCTTTTGGGTCTCTTGAGAGACGCAGTATATCCCAACCCGAAACGAGCTTCTCGATAGTGAGAATTACTATGCACCGGCGTTCGCCTACCTTTCCCAAAGTTGAGACCTTGCTTTAGTTTTAAGTCGTAACCCATATTTTGCATAATATTTAATGCTTGTGGGCTGTATCTGTGGGTTTGTATTCTGCCAGATTCAGACTCGCGTGATTCCTCTTGCACGATTGGGGCGTCCCGCCTGCTGCCGAAGATTATCGGGCGCTGATCATTATGGGTTGGTGGAATGATAAAGATGGAGTCTTCCTGTGGTCCACCTGTTATGACGACATCAGATGTTGACGTATCCTCCCATATGATTTCCCCGCGTTTGACTGTCA
Source organism: Iris macrosiphon (assembly GCA_036927795.1). Classification (NCBI taxonomy): domain Eukaryota; kingdom Viridiplantae; phylum Streptophyta; class Magnoliopsida; order Asparagales; family Iridaceae; genus Iris; species Iris macrosiphon. Next base: position 81,408,626 of record JAYESA010000012.1, on the reverse strand, counting down.
GGGAACCGAAGTTCGTTTCTGACTCTCGTTCTTGCGTTTCTGGATTAGGCAATCCCGCAGGTCAGGAGGAGTAGAGGAAGAAGACGAAGGCTTGTTTCTTCCATCAGCGGGCGTGTAGATATTGGGCACCCCAGTTTTTCCTGTGCCACCTGTGTACAACAGATTGGCCATCTGGGTGGCGGATAATCCCCTGGAGGGATGCCTTTCCGCAATCTGAGCTTGTTTTACGCCGAGGGGCTGTGCCTGGCGTAAATTGGAGATTCGCTCAGTCTGGCGTAAGGCTGAAAAGGTCCTCAGTTGGCCGTCGGCTTCCCGCGTAATCCGGAGGGTAGGCAGATTGCTCCTTCCCTGGCGTAACGGCCGAGGAGTCGAGTATTCTGCTGCCTACTTCCTTTCACGAAAATCATGACGTTCATCTGGTTCCTCATAGAGGTCAGATGTTGTCTTGCGCCTGGAGCATAATTTGTACTTCTGTCCTGGCACTGAGGTATCACCAGAAGTTTGGCCTGTACCGCACGTAGTGGGAGATTGGTTCCTATGCGTAGAGCGCAGTGGATACTTCTGGGTTAGCGCTGAGGCTTTTCCTGAAGTTTTGTCTGTACCGCGCGTAGCGGGAGACTGATTTATGCACGTAAAGTGCAGTGGATACTCCTGGGTTAGCGCTGAGGCTTTGTCCAGAGTTTTGTCTGTACCGCACGTAGCGGGAGACTGATTTCTGCGCGTAAAGCGCAGTGGATACTCCTGGGTTAGCGCTGAGGCTTTGCCCAAAGTTTTATCTGTACCGCGCGTAGCGGGAGACTGAATTTTACGTGCGGGACACGGAGGGAGCGATGCTACCACCTCATTGGTCGGAGAGATCGGAGAGATCGGAGAGTCCACAGGAACGGCGGAGGATGTCTTGGGCATCCACACTTTACGCAGCTTCCTGTTGTCTTGGACGGAGAGAGAGTGAGAGCTACCCCCAGTCCGAAGCATGTCTTCATAGGCAGACTGGTCGAATTGGACGACCAGTGTCTTCTTCACGGATCCCACGGATATCGCATTGTGTTGAGCAATTACTTCCTCGTCAGAAGAGAAAGATGTCCCCAGCAGAGTCGCCATCTTGTTTGTGGTTTTAAACGAAAGAATGAAAGTGTATTTCAATGACAGGGTTTATACGAGACCCGTGCCCTTTGGTTTACAAACAAACTTGTACAATTTGATCCTATACGAGGATACGGGAGTACAATTTATTTAATCTGGGTATAAATTGCTATAGGTGTCTGATCTGTAGTCGATCACTTTAGCCCTTGGACTACACGATATTGAAGAAGTGCCATGGAAGACGGGTAGCAGCATCGAAGGTTGCGAAGGAGGGTGGATGCACGATGCCAAAGCCGTCGACCCCCTACTCTTTGCCTGAGCTCCGGACTCTTCTCTCCTTCTCTCTCTCTCTCTCTCTCTTTTTACCAATTCTTCGACCTTGTTCAATCTTCCAAATTGTCGACCTTGTTCTCCATTGATAGGGGTCTCTATTTATAGAGTTTTGGTGACAGTGACCACTCCATCGGTGTAACAACCGAGGAGTGGATAGTACAGCACCCTTTTACACAACGGTTAAAATAACTAATGCCTGCGTATGAATGACCTTTTGAGTGAGCATATGATGCGTGTCCAACTAAGAGGACAAAATGCGTATATCTGTTGCGAAGATCATGGCGTAGAAGCCACGTAGGTAGGTATCCCTCGTGTAGAAGAGGTTGGCGTAGAGGCCAAATGACTGTCACCCCTGGCGTAGAAGCCAAAATAGGCATAGAAGCCGAACAGGCGTAGAAGCCGAATAGGCATAGAAGCCGAACAGGCATAGAAGCCGAACAGGCATAGAAGCCGAATGGTCATAGAGACTGAGTGGGCCTTTGAAGCCGAATGAGCACAGATCCTGAATGGGCGTAGAAGCCGCTGCGTACCGTGCCAGAGTGTTGATGTGGACGTCTTCACCGGAATTACGGCTTTCGAAGGTGTAATCAAATCTCTTACAGAGATTTGCCACCATCCTGTGCATTAAATGCGGAGACGTGTTTTGAAGGTCTGCAGCCCTTCTGTGCATCCGTCGCAGAGACGTGTCTTGAGGAAAACTGTCACCGCTCTGTGCAATTTGACGTAGAGACGTGCCTCGGGCCCTGTACGAAGTACAGCTTTTGACTTGGCAGGCAGTTTGTCTACTGCGGAGCGTAAAACAGCTCATGTTTGCCTGTGTAAAATAAGGCGGCGTATTCCCTTGTACGCGAAAGAGCGGTTTACGCTGGGGGCTTTGGTAACCGACGGTTTGGTGATATTTTAATCAAATTCTCTGCATTAAATGCCGAGATCCGCCATCATACTGTGGGGCGCATCCCGAGGGGTCTGCCATCGTTTCCAGCCGTCGTCTAGGTAGCCGTGCAGCACTTTTTGTCAGGAGTCAGAGGCCAGGTTCACTGCGTGACTTGACAGGTTCATTTTGGGGAAGACAAAGCGTTCCTCATACGCATTAACACTGCTTTGAGAGCGACTGAGTTTTACGCCATGGAGGCGATGAAGAACTCCGTCTTACGCTGGAGCGGCCTGGACGTACTGCACTTACGCGGATGGTCCTTTGAGCTTATACTTCATGCTGTGTTTTAGCGGAAAAAGCTCTGTTGCACGCTTGATGGCTCTGAAGGCCTCTGTTTACGCAGCTCTGCATCAAGAGGCTGCGTAGATCCTCCCAGCGTATTTTTTATGCTTCTACACTGCCAACTCCCAGCCCCGGTCGACGCCCAGCCAAGCGCGACGACCCCCGCAACTGCCAACTGCTGCTAGCCGCTGTTGTTGCTACCGGCTTTCCCGAGCACTGCCGGAGCTCCGTCCGGCCACCTACGCCGGCGACGATCGTCCGGCAGACCCCCCTCGATCCCTCCTTCACTCCGTTAAGGTATATACATACGTATACGGTATTTTATGTGTGTATTTAGGGCTGCATTGTATATATACTAATTAATGTATTCTGGATTTGGATATTTATATATATACTGTATATTAAATATATACCCCTGTATAAACACTGTATTCTATATATATATGCGCTGTATTTTGTATATATTATATATATACTAGAGATACATATATATGTGTATAGTATATACTATATACTTGTCTTAAATACCTATTGTGTATATATATATATATATATATATATATATGTGTGTGTGTATGTATGTATATTTGTATTATATGTAGAATATTATATATTTAATATATATTGTGTTTAAATATTTTTTTTTGTGATTTAGTATATTATATGTAATATAATATTATTGGTATATTATATATTTGCATTTAATACTTATACATATTAAAAATCAAGTATGTATATGTATATATATATATATATATATATATATAGATATATATATATGTATGTATATATATTTTTAATATATATTTTATGCCTTGGTGTATTTATTATTTTGTGTATATATAAATATATATATATATATATATATATTGTGTATATAAATATATGTATAAATATATAAATATATATATACACTATGTATTTAGTATTTTAGTGTATATGTAAATATATGTATATGAATATATATAAATATAAAAATATATATATGCATTATGTAATTAGTATAATTATATTGTATATCTATGTATTAAATAAATATATGAGTATATATAAATATATATATATACTTTGGGTGTATATAAGTATATATTATATATTAGTACTTTTCCATTATGTGTATATATGTACTATTAAACATTACATATTTTTATTATATTTTAATATGTATTAGTGAACACATAAGTATATATGTTATACTATGTATATATATACTATCTTTAATGTATATATTTAATCATGTATTATTTTTATGCAAGTATTTATTTTATGTATTAATGTATTATAGTATATATATTAACTAATGAATATATGTAATTATATATGTAAGTGGTATTGATATAAAATATTTAAATACTATATATGTGTACTATAGTAGTATGTACATATATGTTATTAAATTCCTTATACATAATGAACAATATATATATGTTAAATATTATTAATGCATTATGTATATATGTACATATATTTAAACGCAATTGTATATATAGGTATATAGGTTACTAAATTATCTATAGTATATATGAGTATAGGTGTTGTGTATGTATACCTGCTCTATGTTAACATAGGTAGTTAAGCATGGTATAAAATTTAGTGAATCATAATTATTGTTATCTGTTCGTAGGCATCCGAGATGGTGCTACCTTGACTGCTGGTTCCGAAGCATTGCTTGTGCATACCAGAATTCCAGGCAAGTATACCTTGCCTTGTTGATGCTGTCTAAATTCAGATATTAACTAGTTGCATATTTTATTGTTTCAATATTAAATTATGCGCGTCCGAGAAGACTCGGGTGTAGTCAACGAAGGCGTTGACGTTAGGACTTGTGTCTGACCTAGTGTCTAGTGGACCCACCTAAAGTTGAGGAGTTATCAATATGACTTTGTTGTTTGATAAAATAAACAAAAAGATATAATATGTGGAAACGAGGTCTTATACGAAAACCCGCCCTTCTTTTGTGTTTACAAACAAGATTTTACAATTTAATCCTATACGAGGATGTCGAGTACAATTTATTTAATCTGGGTAGATATAGCTATAGGTGTCTGATCTGCAGTCGATCACTTTGGCCCTTGGACCACACGATGATGAAGAAGTGTCGTGGAAGACAGAAAGCAGCTTCGAAGGTTGCTGAAAGGGTGGATGCCCGGTGCCAAAGTCGTCGATCCCTTCTCTTCGCCTGAGCTCTGGATTCTTCTCTCTCTCTCTCTCGACCATTTTTTCTCCCAATTGTCGACCTTTTTTTCTCCTCCTTTTTTCCTCTTCCCTCTATCAATAGAGGTCTCTATTTATAGAGTTTTAGTGACAGTGACCACTCAGTTGGCGTAGAAACCGAGTAGTGGAAAGTACAACACCCCTTTACACGACGGTTTAAAATAACCAATACCTGTATATGGATGACCTTTTGAGTGAACATGTGACGTGTGTCCAACTAAGGGACAAACACGTATATCTATTGCAAAGATCACGGCGTAGAAGCCACATAGGGAGTTATCCCTTGTGTAGAAGAGGTTATCGTAGAAGCCAATAACTGTCACCATGGCATAGAAGCCAAGTAGGCATAGAAGCCGAGTAGGCGTAGAAGCCAAGTAGGCATAGAAGCCGAGTGGGCGTAGAAGCCGAGTGGTCATAGAGGCCGAGCGGGCGTAGAAGTCGAGTGGGCGTAGAAGCCGAGCAGGCATAGAAGCCGAGTGGGCGTAGAATCCGAGTGGTCATAGAGGCCGAGCAGACGTAGAAGACGAGTGGGCGTAGAAGCCGAGTGGTCATAGAGGCCGAGCAAGCATAGAAGCCGAGATGATGTAGACGTTTTAGCCGGAATTATGGCTCTTGGAGATATAATCAAATCTCTTATATTAAATACGGAGATCTGCCCCCATCCTGCGTATTAAATGCAGAGGCTTGTCTTTAAGATTTGCCATCATTTTGCACATTAAATGCAGATACGCGCCTCAAATTCTGTATGAAGAGTAACTACTGATGTGGCGGTCTGTTGGCCTTCTGCGGAGCGTAAGAAGCTCACGTCTGCCAATGTAAAACTGGACAGCGTATCCCCTTTGTATGCGTAAGAGCAGTTGGCGCAAAGGGAATGTCACTAGACGACGGTTTGGTGACATTTAATCAAATCTCCTGTATTAAATACAGAGATCCGCTATTATCTTGAGCATCAAATGTAGAGGCGTGTTTTGAAGGTCTGCCACCCTTCAGTGCATAAAATGCAGAGACGTGCCTCGGGCATCTGTCAGTATTTGGCACATTAAATACAGAGACATGCCTTGAGAACCTGTCACCGCTCTGCGCATTAAATGCATAGACGTGCCTCGAGCCCTATACGTAGAGCAGCTTTTGATGTGGCAGGCTGTTTGTCTTCTGCGGAGCATAAATAGCTCATATTTTCCTGTGTAAAACTAGGCGGCGTATTCCTTTGTATGCGTAGAAGCGGTCTACGCCAAGGAAATGGCAGTAAATGACAGCCTGGGTTGCCGTGCCGCGCCATCATTATAGCCTTCGCCTGGGTAGTCGTGCAGTACTCTTTGTCAAGAGTCCAGACGTCAGGTTTATTGCATGATCTGACAGGTTCATTTCGAAGAATATGAAGTGTTCCTCATGCACTTCAATACTGCATTGAAAGCGGATGAGTTTTACGCCATAAAGGCGATGTAGCACCCTTTTTACGCTGAAGCAGACTGGACATACTGCATTACACGAATGGTCCTTGAGCTTTATATTTTACGCTGTGCTCAGCAAAAAAGCTTTGTTTGTACGTCGATGGCTCTGAGTTCCTCTGTTTAGGCTGACCTGTATCAACATGCTGCGTATAGCTATCCAGCATATTTTTCATGCTTCTACAAGATCCCATTCAAAGCTTTTAAATTTCTCGTAATTTAAAATGCTTTGAATGAAGCATGAACCGTTCCTCGTAACTCGAACCGCTCTGAATGGAGCCTGAAACGGTCAAGTCTGACACGTTCTTTCAAGGCTAACTTTATGGCAGAGTTATTGGGGATTGGTGTGATCTCTTTCGCCTATAAAAAGGCTGAGGAGTTAACCTGTTCTTCCCACACTTCCTTCACCACACAGAGATGATGGCCGGAGTTTGTCGGGTCAACTTGAGGAAGAAGGAGACCATGTTCTTCCAGCATGTAAGGAGCCAAAAAAGATGGCGTCTTCGAGCAAATGTCCTCTGCAACGATGGATCATGGAAGGATATCATAACCTCCTTTGCTCGGGATATTCAGCAACTTTGTATGACGGTTCTTCGGGAGAGAGGAAGGGTCGTATTAGACCACAGCGCTTGCAAGCGGTATCTTCTCCCGTTACCTGCGGACGAGAGCGGGCAAACTGGCTGCTGTCCGAGATTGGGTTAGGTGAAATACCTTAACTCAATCTGTCATGGCGCTGGACGCAAGAAAGCAGATTTAGCCTGCTTCTTCGTATTGGAGGATGGGTCTAGGCCCAGTTTTATATCCTCCCGTCGTTGATCATATGTCAGTCGGTTTGCGGTCACCGACTGACTGCTGGAAAAGATGGATGAAGAATTTTGCCCATGCGAGAACCTGGCAGAACAGATTCTGGGCACGATCTTCAGACGACAATGAGGAAGTCCTTTGTAGACGAGATTTCCCTCATATGTAATCATGAAAATAAAGAAAAACCCTTGTAGACTGGATTTTCCTCATATATAATCATGCTTTTAATTGTAATAAAATTGTCTTCTTCTTTGTATATGATCATCTTCCCATACTTTGTTGTGAAGTCTGAATATGTGTAGCTTCAACATGTCTGATATTTTATGCCGACTCTGTTTAGAAAGAGTGTTAGGTCCTGTCCTGTCTTTTACGCATAACTAAGGATGCATAGAAAGCCGCTTAGTAGTCGAGTGTTCGAACTGTCCTGCTGTTAGGAATGAGAAACCGCGTAGAATTCGGAACTATTTTTTACTTCTGATAAGCAGAATTTTTGTTCAGACCGTCATCTTCAAGAATGGTTTCTCGAAAATCTCTTGGAACAGGGTGAGAACTGGCTGTCAAAAACTGAGTCGCCATCTTGAACTGCAGATAAAATATTCAGACTAGATTCTGGATGAACTTCGAATCGACCCATGCAGAAGAGTAACTTTCAATGTTTGAACTCTGTAACTTGGGATATTTTGAGGTCAAGAAGGAGTATCTTCTTTATGAACCCTTGTAATTGACCGCCTTGAGAATTTTTTAGATGTACTGTACTGGCCTGCGTATTTTTTAGATATGCGGAAAGTCGTGGAGCGTAAAATCATAAGTTTGTTGCCTCTGAGCTTAAAAAGCCACCAAGTGCGAGATCATAGATTCGTAGCTGCTGAGCGTGAAGTCGTAGGTTCGTAGCCTCTTGAGCGTAAAAGCTACCGAGCATAAAAGCATCCGGGCATAAAATCATAGACTAGTAGCCTGTGAACGTAAAACCATAGACCCGTAGCTGTCTAGCGTAGAAAGCTCCTTAGCATAAAAACTGTAGATTTTGTAGCTTCTGAAAATAAAATCTTCCGAGCGTGAAGTCGCGGATCTGTTGCCTCTGAGCGTAAAAAGCCACCGAGCGTGAGATCATAGATTCGTAGCTGCTGAGCGTGAAGTCGTAGGTTCGTAGCCTCTCGAGCGTAAAAGCTATCGAGCATAAAAGCATCCGGGCGTAAAACCATAGACTAGTAGCCTGTGAGAGTAAAACCGTAGATCCGTAGCCGTCGAGCGTAGAAAGCTCTTTAGCGTAAAAACCGCAAATCTTCTTTGCACGAAAACTTTTCAAATTCGCTGACTGTCCGCCTTCTCTGAGTAAATAGGCTGACGTAGTCCTTAATCATAACCAAATATTAAATATGAGATTTGGTTCAGGATTCGAGGAGTCCATCTGAACTCAATATATACTCCAAGTTTTTGAGAGAAAAACTTTTCATCCGTCTTCTGCGAAAGAAAGCTTTTGACTGTTCGAGTTCTTCTTTGTTTCTTCTCCGAGTCTTCAAAGTTTCCAGTAATGGCTTCGAAACAAGTCCTCGTTCTTCTGCTCAAGCGGGGGCGACTTCTGTCAGGCACGGTGAGCTTCATTCTGAACGAAGTATCCCGCCGACTAGCAGTACACCCGGCCTTAAAGGTAGAGCTTTTGGGACGAAAAAGAATGACTGAAAATCTTTTACACACGTTGTACATGAACGCGCTAGGTCGTCTTCTGTGCTGATAGCCTCTTCGAGGAAGATAATGCACAGAGATGTTTCATCTTTTATGCCCACATTTCTAATGTGTCAGCGCAAAAACTCCATATTTTTGCAGTCTGACGTAAAAGCTTTGACTGTCGAAAGTTGGCATATACTATATAATTTGAGTGTCACGCAGGGATGGAAATTCTGGCATAATAACTCAAATTTTGGCAGTCTGGCGTAAAACACGGACTGTCGAAAACTTTGCGTATACTGCCAGTCTTGAATTTTATGTCTTGGAATGGGATTCCAACGTAATGATCAAGTTTTTACAGTCTTGGCGTAAAGCACAGACTGTTGATTTTTCTGCATATGCTGCAAGATCTGTAATATCCAGTTATAGGAACTGATATATTTTTCTTGCACTCTTGCAGTTAACTTGCATGTGTCCCCGCTAGCCGATGTGATAGGCTCTGCCGCCGGGATGCTGCACTCCAACTATCTGGAGGATCTGTCGCACGTGACATTTCCTATCTCCGGGCCCCAGTATCACGAAGGAAGGGAAATTTTGTAATCGGCTCAGGGCGCGCGAACGCTGCTGAACATGATTAACGGAGAGCCCCTGACGTACATAGATGGGGACCAGTACATAAAGTCGGTTTCCTCTTCGGGGACATGATTGCCAAGCAGTCCCAGACGAAGCCCAAGAAAGAACTCTGGGTTTTCCCTGCCGGGAGCTTGGTTTTGTATCTGCCCAAGATGCCGAGAGACTATCCCATCTCGGCATTCTTCCATGCTACACATCCCAGGAGGATGTCGTGGACGCTAACTCTTGATCTTCACGGTAGGCCGGGGAAGATATTTTATCTAAAAGGAGCTCACCAGCGGTCATTTGTCAGCCGCCCTACCGACAATGTGACGATGTTCAGGGGACTGTACCCGGACAGTGTTCCGAGTGAAGATAGCTTAGTGATCCAGCCGGTCCAATTACCGACTTTCTGTAATAATTTTATGGGGCGCGGGGGAGTATACCCTAAGATGAACCCTCGGACAGGCGGGTGGATCACCCCCAAATCTTCGATGGGCTCGCTTAGCTGATTGGGCCCTGAAGCATTTTTAGACCGAGTTGGAAAGCATTGGTCTTTTTGCAGCTGTGAGTGCCACCAATGTTTGGTTGCCTCTAAACCCCAACCTATTTCTGGCATTGATGGAGCAATATATCTCGCTCACCGGGACTTTTGCCACTCCACTAGGGGAGTTGGGATTGGCCCTCCACGAGATGGGAGAGATCTCGAGACTGCCGATAGGGGATACTCAATATGAAGAGTATGTTCCTACGAACCGAGAGCTGGGGGATTCAGACCCTCAGGTAGTGGAAGTGTACCAGGAGCTGATGTACCACTACCTCGCTTTCACCAGCTTTTATGGTGAGCCCTCAGATTTGGCTCACATCAGTAAATGGACGTCCTACCTCTTCTTTCTCCTGTCCAGGACTGCTAAGTCGTAGAAGGTATTGGAAGGCAATGATCAGCCTTTGAATCCTCTGAGCGTGCTTAATGCTCAGGTAGTTGACGATCTCATGGAAGACACTAGGGCTCCGGATTTGATCCTCGACGAAGGGATAGGGAAGTATCTCGTAGGCACCAAGGCCTATAGTTATTTAAGGCGCTGCCACAGGCCACTGTCCAGAGTAGCTCACTGGCTGGCTTCCTCTCCATATGGCTGCGCTGCCTGGTGGTACCCGTCATCGCATCTGCGAACCGCATTCACAGCAACACTCTATGGCCTATAGTACGTCTGGTGTTCGGGGCAAGACTGGGCTTGCTCCCTGCCATGGTGTACCGCATTCAAGCTGGCCTGAGGGGCATGACCGACGGGCTGCTCGCCGATGAAACTCGACGTGATAGCTTTCCCAGGGTAGAATTACCATACCTATATCTGATGGAATGGTTAATTCTTCATAACCCCAGGGTTATGTCTCCCGGCTCTGGCAGTAGTTCGGGGGCTAGTTTCTTGTTGAACTACCAGAAATCTTCCTGGAACGTGACCACAGTTATAGACTGTCGGCGGGCGCTGAATCTTAGTCACAACTAGAAGCTCTTCTGTACTGTTCCCCCTATACATCTCAATCAGCTGGGGATCAGACTTCAGGACGTAGACGACGGGAAGACCGTTCTTTCTCCCGAGTCTTTTAATTGGTTGGTCTGCATTAGACCTTCCCACCTACTGTACAGGAGTGAAGATCATTACTTCTTCGAGCCCTACTTGCCTAGTTGGTTTGCTCGGCAATTCGGGTACGATCAGTTGTATGTGGGCAATACCGTCACCAGCTTCAGGTCCCGGGGCGGACTCATTGATGGAGCCAGAGGATGGCAATATTTCATCATGGGTTGCACTGAGGCGACTTTTATCGTGCCCGTCATTTCACTCTCCATGGAGCTGCACATTCTCCACTCGTATGGCCAGTTCTATGTGGCAACCAACACCTTCCATCGTGATTTTGACATGCATGTAAGTTTTATGGTGCCCTCTTCAAGTCTGGGGGAAGAGTCGAAGTCCCTTCGGTTTCTTCTGACGAAGGTGAGAGTCCGTCAATCCAGATGAGCCTCTGTTGGCGGTATCGAGGGGTAAAGTACCTCTGCCTGTAGGGCCTTTGGTAATCTCTGGGAAGTGAAGGGCTCATACTCCGAAGAAGACTTCCCCTCGCAAGAGGAAGAAGAAGACGGTTGCTCGTCCTCTTCGGATTCCTGGTATTGAGGCTCCTAGAAGTGAGCCTGCATCTCCCCATGTCGGCGATGATTCTTTGTTGGAGGTTCCTCGCCTTTTAGAGAGAGAACCTCGACAGTCCCGGCTGGCGGTGCCGGAGAATTTCTGCTGGAGGCTGCTGTCACTGCTACCGCTTCCGGTAGTGGAACGAGATCGCCTTCGGGGCCGAGCCGAATGAGGATATCTTTACCCAGGTCAGCATCGGGAGAGACCCCTGCCGTGTCTGTAGGTGCATCCAGCGAGATTCTAGCTGATGAACCTCGAGGGGATCTCGGCGATGATTCGGAAGAGTACTTGCCGATATTCGGAAGAGCACCCCCTTCTCCAGGTATGACAGCTTGCCTAGCATCACTAAGAAATGATTTAGCTGTACTGGCCGCGGATGCGACATATACACCATTGGCCAGGGGTAAATGTTGTCTTTTATGCCTCTTCTTTTAGGAAAATTAACATTATGCTGATATTAACTTCCTTTTTTCTTCTTTTCAGGGGAAGACCTCTACGGGGAGGGCAGTATAGATGCGCCCTTTGGCTCTGTGTCCGGTCCTGGCGGCGACACGGATGTACCTGATTTTGAAGAGAAAGCATCTTCGGGTGCCGGCTCGCAGTGTAGGTTCACCCTTTCTCTCTGCTCGAAGTGGAACTCCTACTGTATATCCATCTGCTGAGCCCAAGCATCATTCTCAAATAGTTCAGATCCTTATTCGTCTGTTTCGAAGGAATCTGTCACTACCATATTTACTGATAATGTTCGTTCGAGAGCATGAGATGAGTCGGAGGGCGCTGAGCCGTTTTGAGAAGAGGAAAAGATATCCTTGTTTGACTCAGGAGTTTCGAGGGAGGTGGTATACCCTAACCCGAAACGAGTTCGTTGATAGTAGGGATCGCCGTGCAGCGGCATTCGTCTGCCTTTTCTGTAGTTGAGACCTGGTTCCAGCTTCAAGTTATAACCCATACTTTGCATGATCTTCAAAGCTTGCGGGCTGTATCTGTGAACCTGCATTTTACCAAAGTCGTCGTCAGGAGTGTCACGACCCGCACCCGGTTTAGGGGCACGAGTGCGTGGGTACGTCCAGCCTACGCCGCAGCATCGGCGGTAGAACGCTGTCTAGGTCAAGTACTATCTAAATAATCTCACACTAGTATCCAACTCCATAAGGAGACTCGGATTATGCTAAAAATATTAACAACATACTCAATCACAACTGCAGCACGATAGGAATTTGAAGGAATAAAATAATACAACACAAGCCCAACATAATCATACCTGCAATCAGTAACATCCAATTCCCCAAGTGTGCTGGAAACCAGTCTACTAAGGTCACGGTCTGGAAAAATATTTTCCAGTCAGGAAGGAGCAAAGTACATCTCTAAATAGCAGTTCTATATAAATGACATAAACTATGTAGCAGTTCTAGATGGAAATATACCAGATGCATGTATAAGTACGGGAGATGTACAATGAGAGAAGTACTGGAAATACTGTAAGTAAATGCAGGAAAAGAAACAATATGTCCATGAGCAAGAATTCTATGACTAAGTGTGTGAGTACTAGCTTTAACATGTGATCGGCTTGGGATCTTGATCAGGCTGGTTACATGTGATTAGCTATGGTTCATATAAAGTCAGGCTAACCGTGGGTTAGCTATGGTTCATATAAAGTCAGGCTAACCGTGGGTTAGCTATGGTTCATATAAAGTCAGGCTAACCGTTGGTTAGCTATGGTGCATGTAGAGATCAGGCTAATCACACGTAACAGCTATGGTTCATATAAGTGGTCAGGCCGCACCCGACGTGAGATGTGGGGTGAGCTATGGTGCATATAAAGTTGGGTATGATCACATATCTACACTAACGTACTCCCCAACCCCCGACTGGTATAGTAGATCCAATCATGGTACGCTATGGCACAGGATTCCCTAGGAAGGTAGCAAATCTCCCCGGGAATTAGTGTCTGTACATGCACAAGATATCAAGGAAACAAGTCTCGTACAAGCTACACCATGAATAAGGAATAACATCTCATGACGAGATCCGTGTATACCAATCCGTGTAACCAACGTGTCAAGAACATGTATATTTACACTAGATACAGTGAACATAGGAGATATCATAAATTAGAAACTAATCAGAGAATGTACTTGCCTTGGGTCCTTAGCTGGTAAAACCAATGTCCTGTCCCAGAGTATCGTCTGGAGGAACCAACAGTCCTAAAATATATCAAATACAATATTTACATCAGGAGCTACACTAACACATCACAAATACATGAACTCAGGGCTCTGCCAGGTATGGCACTAGTCAACTAGGGTCATCTAGTAGGGACACGTATATAATACACATTACACTTATTATACTTACAATATTTATATACGCACCAATTTAAATGTATTTACAATATATATATATATATCTTTTAAATACATATTTGATTTATACTATTTGAACATTATATATGTATACTCATACATATGCTAAAATACCTTCTTTTTTTTAAAATATATACATATAAATACTAATTTGATTACATATACTAGAAATACGTATTTACGTATATAAATCATTTCGAACTTATTTTGAGCAATAGTTTCAAATAAAGGTTTATTTATAAAAACTAGAATTTATGTAAAAGCTAATATTTTCATTTATGGTAAAATCGGTCACCGATCCAATAAACTAATTTTTGAACTCATTTAGATTATTGAAACTATATTTTTAATTTAATAATGTAACCAAAAATTATTATTATTTTTACATATCAAAACCCTTTTAATTTGTTACATAAAAATAACTAATTACATAAACTAGCTAATTACATATTAATATAACCAAATTATATATACTAATTTCATGAATTAAACTAATTATATAAAATACTAATTATATATACTAAACTGATTATGAGAAAACACCAAACTAATTAATTGATATTTACTAACTGGTTAATAACAAATTACTGTTTATTAAGAATTAGCTAATCAAATCATTAACTTAAACTAACTATAATTAATTAATTAACTAATAAATCATACTAAACTAATTAATAACAAGTTACATTAATTAAACTAGTTATATAAATAACTAATTATATACACTAAACTAATGTTGTAATTTAATAAACTAATTGTTTAATAATTTAACTACTGATTAATTAGTACTTACTGATTGATGAATTAATTAACTGATAAAACTAACTGATTAAGATTAATTAACTGATTAGTCAGACTAATTAACTAATCTAATTTTACTAACTAATCTAATATATACTAAACTGATTTTATAATTTAATTGAAAAGAAAATAATTAACCAATATAAATAACTAATAGTTATTTAATTAATTACTAATTACAATTAATATAACTTAAACTAATAACTATATTAATCTAATAACTATATTAATTAATTAGTTAATCTAATTAACTATTAACTATATTAATTACTATTTACTCTCAGTTCACAGAACTGAAAAAAAAAAGGAAAGGGGAGAAAGGGGCTCACTGCGGGGTTTCAGGCTGGGGTTTTCCGGCGAGGTCGGCCGGCCAGGGTGTCGGCGTCGGCGGTCAGCGGAGGAGAAGCTCGAGGCGGCAGCGGCATTCGAGGAGCGGCGGCGCGGGATCTCGACGACGGCGGCGTCTGGTCGAGGAGGCGGCTCGACTCGAGTGCGGCGGAATCTTCAGCGGCGGCTCGACTCGAGTGCGGCGGCGGGCTGCTCGAGGGCGGCGTTCGACGGATCTGGCGGCCACCGGCGGCGTCTTCGACCCAGGGCAGCGACAGGGCGGCGACGGCTTCGTTCCAGCGGCGGCTTCGAGTCTAGGGTTAGGGTTCTGGGTTTTGTGCGTCGGGGTCGTGTCCGGGCTGGACACGGCGGTCTGGTGTCTGCGGATCGTGTCCGGGGCAGGACACGATGGGTGCTTTACTGTGGACGTGTCCGGGTTTGCCGGACACGGAGATGCTGTTGTAAACTGGAGGATGTGGATGTGTCCGGGTGTGTCGGACACGGAAAAATCTGTTTGTAAAATGTAAATCTGGACACAGGAAAAGAAATGGATATGGTGGGACACCCGGGGTCGGACCCGAGGCCATCACGGCTGACACGGATGCTGGACACACGGACACGAGCACACAAAATGGTGGTGGCTGTTGGCTGGTGGGAAAAATGTGGGGGCGAGCTAATAAATGAAAATTAGGGTTTCTAGGGAGGTGATGATGAGAACTTAAATAGGGAGAAAGGGTGTGGGATAAAGGGTTGCGGGTTGGCCCAATGATGAATGCCCCAGAATTTATTTAAACGGGTTTTACATGTGGGAAAAATGAGGGTGCAAAAAGGGGAGACAGTAAACTGGTAAATTTAAATAGAGAAGAAATTTAAGAAAATGTTTTTAAGAGGCTTTCAAAGGCTGACTGATTAAATTAGCTACGAATTAACTTCATTTTGTCAAAACCTTAGAAAATATGTAATTTGTTTATTTATTATTCCAAAATGGATATGATATCTTATTATGAAAACAACTAGTCCTATAATAATTTCATCAATAAAAATTTTATTATTTCAAGCCAATAAACATTTGAAACTAAAATATATATATTATTATTTATTTATTTATTTTGTAATACATCGACATTTAGAAAAATGACTTTTATAAAAGATTTTTAAATTACCTTCTATAATCAAACATCGTTCAAAATAAAATAAAAATTTTAAGGAGAATTATTTTATAACTTGATATTTTAAAATAAATAAAAATTTAATTATTTTGGAAATTGGAATTGGAGGTTACAAGTCTATCCACCTTTGAAAAATTTCGTCCTCGAAATTTAGGGACGACTAGGATAGAAAAATTTGTTGTTCATAATGATGAATATGTCATTGAAGAAATATTTCTATAAGGAAAATATTTACCAAACAGAAGGAAACATGAAGAAAAAGAAAATATGGTTTAAGACAGGAATAACTTGAAGGAATCATGGCTCGGCTTTGAATCCTCTAGAAGGTTAGGTGTTGGAAAGTAGACACGATCACTGAAAATAGATAATTTGAATAATGCACGTTACCTTTTCAAAGTAACTAAACCAAGGAAGACCCAGTATAATGAATGATATAGACATGAAAGTTATAGATAATTCGAAAGATACGGCCGACAATTTGATTTAAGAAAATTAAATACATCATTCAGAATGTAATCAAGAGACATCTAATTGCCTCTCTTAATTTCTAGGAAAAATAGTCTTTACTACCATCTGAAAATAATCCTTCCTTTTTTATCCTCGTTCATTTTACTTTTCTCAATCTTGTGATTCATCACTAACTAATATCTATAAAGTTTCAAATTTCACA
Source organism: Iris macrosiphon (assembly GCA_036927795.1). Lineage (NCBI taxonomy): Eukaryota > Viridiplantae > Streptophyta > Magnoliopsida > Asparagales > Iridaceae > Iris > Iris macrosiphon. The sequence goes on along the minus strand of JAYESA010000012.1, from coordinate 81,391,735 downwards.
AACTTTATTAGATTAAATCTTAGAATTTCTGAATCAAAATTTATTATCTGTCCAAAATCCTTATCATCAAATTCGAGTTTGTTTATCTTAACATCAACTATACCTCGATTATTTTCTTCGATTTCAAATGTTACTGTCATGGTCAAGATTTTAATTTAAATCACAACCTCAATATACCATGATCTTACCTTACGACCTTCAATTATATGATCCCATAATCAATTATATTCTAATATTCTTTACCATGAGCTTCATTACATTCCATATTTCTCTACCCGTATGTATAATGTTTCCGAATTTGAAAAAATTCATCCTCTGAATTTATTATCCCAATGTAAAATATTTACTACTGAAGTCCTTAATATTTTAATTGAATTACAGTCGTATCATAATCTCCTCAATTTTGAGTAAATAACTAAATACAAAATTTACTATCCAATCCTTTTAATTGAAATTCAATCAATGCATATTTATAAAACTAAAAAATCTGCATCCCAAATTTAACTTTAAACACTCATCAATCATCTAACTCAAATTCAATTGATGCTTATTCCAATCTAACTCCTCCTCCCAAGAATTCAATTTGACACTATTCCTCTTGCGATTTTATTTCCTGCTTTTCTCTTCTTCTTTTTTTTTTCTTTTTTTTTTTTTTTTCCTCAAATACTCAACGATGCGATGCTTCCAGTATCTTCAATGCAACATTCATACTATATAAAAATTTCTATCTTGCAATCAAATAGATGAAAATGATAATCTCTCAAATTTCTCAAATTTTTAATAATCAATTCCATCAGATCAAGACCTCCTTAAAATTAATAAATCCTCAAATTTTTGGCTCTGTGAATTTATTAATTCTCCTTTCAAGTCAATATTTATCCTCGAGTTTCAATCATCCCCAATCTTCGTAGAATTAATGATCTGTCAATTCTTTTATTAACGCCTTAACTCTTTATTTAAATTAATGCTTATCCACAAATTTAATCTTCTTGTCTCTTTTTGTCAGTCATAACCTTGTCATAGATCCTTGCTATGGTCAAAACCCAATGATCATGGTTTAAGAAAACTCTTCCTACAGCCATGCAATTTAAGAAAATATAGGTCATGTGTCTTTTGTCATGGTATTTCAGTCTCTGTTAGGGGGTACTACTAGTTATATTCTAACAAGAAAATCATGCATGTGAACCACAGTACTAGGAAAATCAATCAATCCATCGAAAGGCGAAAGAAAAGGAACATTAGGAAGGAAGAAGGATCATGTTAACATATTACTTGTAGTGTCTACTATCAACCACTTAACTCTAGCACATTCACTAACAATTTCTATTCATGTACACTGGTACCCATATCAACTAATCATATATTTTAATATTCATATCTACCAAAAATTAATCCTCCAAATAATCGTCAAGGTTTAACTTCCCGATCAACTTAAAATAAAATGCATATACCTCCTCAATATTAGATACTTCACATCGAAATAAAATTTAATCACTTCTAAAATCTTTGTAGCCTTAACTATGTTTAGTGAATCAATTTTAAATCCTCAATAATTTAACAACACAAAATCTCAACTCCTTAAAATTCTGAAAATTTAAAAAAATTCATTTCCACTTTTTAATTTATAACTCCTCAATGTAAATATGAGTGCTCACGGTCTCTAATACTCAAGGTGCACTCAATACCTCTATTGTCTAGAACTGTGTACTAAATTTGTACTGCCCGAATCACTTGCACTATTACCTCCAATGATCAAGGTTACCATCAACTGTGTTTTCTTTCATAATTTCAATTTATGTCAACTGGTATATCATCTAATTATCATCACACCGAGTGCTTACTGTTACTAGCACCATCTCCAATAATCCTTGATATAGAATCATCGGCACTCTTGGTATTATATCACTAGCTGCATTAATGGATTATCTCCTCAGCTCATTAGACTCATGATCACCTGTATCCTCTATAACACTCATGTTTCTTTACTCTCATGGGTATGTGTATGGTTCCTCATCTCGATGGTTGTATATGTATTTCCTTCAATCCTTTAAAGCCTATTAAACTAATCCGTGATACGCTTCACAACTTCCATTACAAATCCTGATATTTCTCTACTTATGACATCTCATTAAATCCTTTATACATATACATTTCTTTACCTTTAACACTTCCGATATCAATCATCCAATTGGACATCATGCTCCATAATCCTTAACACAATTCCCGGATACTTAATTGTTTACATAGATCACTCAATTACATTATCATGATTATCCAGGACGGTAATTGGCTCTGATACTAACTCTGAGAACTATCACTGATACTCTATACTTTCCTTAACTCTCCGTCTCTAATGACACTACTCCTAGAACCATTGGTACAAGGTACTATGCTAAGGGCTAACTCTAGATTAAAGCCTACTGCTCACATGCCCAACTAAGAAATACTAGCAACACAGTCAATACTAATACAAGACACAAACAAAATTACAAGCCACTAATTATCATACTTAACAAGAAATCCTCAAGGAATAGGAGCTCAAAGACTGAATTGAGGACAGAAGGTATCCTTACCGCTAGTAAAGAAAGAAGTGGTGGAACAAAGTCCGGGAATAACAGAAATAGATAAGTCTTGAGATGATATTTTAAGAACCAATTTAGGATACAACCTGATAATCATACACGTCTGTCTGAAATCATGACACTCAGAATCCTCGCCACGCCAGTAAGCATAGATGCGATAAACGATAGGTTTCGGAACTAAGGTATGCACTCTATAATCATGTCGTCTAGAATCTTCGCCACGCCAACCGGTATGGCTGCGAAAGAATCTAAGCTTCATAACTATAGTATGTACATCCAAGTCAGGTCCCTACGTTCTCGTCACCACAGCTAATATGGCTGCGATAAATTCTAGGTTCCATAATCAAAGTAGACGTTTTACCTTCCTCACTGTCCTCATCAATATATGTCATCAGATGATACCATAAATCCTAGTCCATAAAAATTCATCTCAATTTGAAATCAACCCAACAACGATACCAGGAATTAAAGTTAACAACTGGTCAACAAGAATCAAACTCAACAATGATACCAAGATTTTAATTTAATAACTGCTCAACAAGAATCAAGTTTAGTGACAACAAGCGAGAGCGGACGAAAACAAGGAAAGATTTAAATTGAAAATAAGATTCTCATGGGGTCATCCCAGGAATCTCTCAAGAATTTTGTGATTGAGTATCCTCTCTCATCCTAGTATCCTATGTCCTATATTCTATAGCAGGCACGCGGTAGTACAACTAATACGTCGCACTACCACGACATCGCACAACTTGCGAAGTCAGACCTGCATGGGCCACCACTAAAAAAGTGTCACGACCCGCACCCGGTTTAGGGGCACGAGTGCGTGGGTACGTCCAGCCTACGCCGCAGCATCGGCGGTAGAACGCTGTCTAGGTCAAGTACTATCTAAATAATCTCACACTAGTATCCAACTCCATAAGGAGACTCGGATTATGCTAAAAATATTAACAACATACTCAATCACAACTGCAGCACGATAGGAATTTGAAGGAATAAAAGAATACAACACAAGCCCAACATAATCATACCTGCAATCAGTAACATCCAATTCCCCAAGTGTGCTGGAAACCAGTCTACTAAGGTCACGGTCTGGAAAAATATTTTCCAGTCAGGAAGGAGCAAAGTACATCTCTAAATAGCAGTTCTATATAAATGACATAAACTATGTAGCAGTTCTAGATGGAAACATACCAGATGCATATATAAGTACGGGAGATGTACAATGAGAGAAGTACTGGAAATACTGTAAGTAAATGCAGGAAAAGAAACAATATGTCCATGAGCAAGAATTCTATGACTAAGTGTGTGAGTACTAGCTTTAACATGTGATCGGCTTGGGATCTTGATCAGGCTGGTTACATGTGATTAGCTATGGTTCATATAAAGTCAGGCTAACCGTGGGTTAGCTATGGTTCATATAAAGTCAGGCTAACCGTGGGTTAGCTATGGTTTATATAAAGTCAGGCTAACCGTTGGTTAGCTATGGTGCATGTAGAGATCAGGCTAATCACACGTAACAGCTATGGTTCATATAAGTGGTCAGGCCGCACCCGACGTGAGATGTGGGGTGAGCTATGGTGCATATAAAGTTGGGTATGATCACATATCTACACTAACGTACTCCCCAACCCCCGACTGGTATAGTAGATCCAATCATGGTACGCTATGGCACAGGATTCCCTAGGAAGGTAGCAAATCTCCCCGGGAATTAGTGTCTGTACATGCACAAGATATCAAGGAAACAAGTCTCGTACAAGCTACACCATGAATAAGGAATAACATCTCATGACGAGATCCGTGTATACCAATCCGTGTAACCAACGTGTCAAGAACATGTATATTTACACTAGATACAGTGAACATAGGAGATATCATAAATTAGAAACTAATCAGAGAATGTACTTGCCTTGGGTCCTTAGCTGGTAAAACCAATGTCCTGTCCCAGAGTATCGTCTGGAGGAACCAACAGTCCTAAAATATATCAAATACAATATTTACATCAGGAGCTACACTAACACATCACAAATACATGAACTCAGGGCTCTGCCAGGTATGGCACTAGTCAACTAGGGTCATCTAGTAGGGACACGTATATAATACACATTACACTTATTATACTTACAATATTTATATACGCACCAATTTAAATGTATTTACAATATATATATATATATCTTTTAAATACATATTTGATTTATACTATTTGAACATTATATATGTATACTCATACATATGCTAAAATACCTTTTTTTTTTAAAATATATATATATAAATACTAATTTGATTACATATACTAGAAATACGTATTTACGTATATAAATCATTTCGAACTTATTTTGAGCAATAGTTTCAAATAAAGGTTTATTTATAAAAACTAGAATTTATGTAAAAGCTAATATTTTCATTTATGGTAAAATCGGTCACCGATCCAATAAACTAATTTTTGAACTCATTTAGATTATTGAAACTATATTTTTAATTTAATAATGTAACCAAAAATTATTATTATTTTTACATATCAAAACCCTTTTAATTTGTTACAAAAAAATAACTAATTACATAAACTAGCTAATTACATATTAATATAACCAAATTATATATACTAATTTCATGAATTAAACTAATTATATAAAATACTAATTATATATACTAAACTGATTATGAGAAAACACCAAACTAATTAATTGATATTTACTAACTGGTTAATAACAAATTACTGTTTATTAAGAATTAGCTAATCAAATCATTAACTTAAACTAACTATAATTAATTAATTAACTAATAAATCATACTAAACTAATTAATAACAAGTTACATTAATTAAACTAGTTATATAAATAACTAATTATATACACTAAACTAATGTTGTAATTTAATAAACTAATTGTTTAATAATTTAACTACTGATTAATTAGTACTTACTGATTGATGAATTAATTAACTGATAAAACTAACTGATTAAGATTAATTAACTGATTAGTCAGACTAATTAACTAATCTAATTTTACTAACTAATCTAATATATACTAAACTGATTTTATAATTTAATTGAAAAGAAAATAATTAACCAATATAAATAACTAATAGTTATTTAATTAATTACTAATTACAATTAATATAACTTAAACTAATAACTATATTAATCTAATAACTATATTAATTAATTAGTTAATCTAATTAACTATTAACTATATTAATTACTATTTACTCTCAGTTCACAGAACTGAAAAAAAAAGGAAAGGGGAGAAAGGGGCTCACTGCGGGGTTTCAGGCTGGGGTTTTCCGGCGAGGTCGGCCGGCCAGGGTGTCGGCGTCGGCGGTCAGCGGAGGAGAAGCTCGAGGCGGCAGCGGCATTCGAGGAGCGGCGACGCGGGATCTCGACGACGGCGGCGTCTGGTCGAGGAGGCGGCTCGACTCGAGTGCGACGGAATCTTCAGCGGCGGCTCGACTCGAGTGCGGCGGCGGGCTGCTCGAGGGCGGCGTTCGACGGATCTGGCGGCCACCGGCGGCGTCTTCGACCCAGGGCAGCGACAGGGCGGCGACGGCTTCGTTCCAGCGGCGGCTTCGAGTCTAGGGTTAGGGTTCTGGGTTTTGTGCGTCGGGGTCGTGTCCGGGCTGGACACGGCGGTCTGGTGTCTGCGGATCGTGTCCGGGGCAGGACACGATGGGTGCTTTACTGTGGACGTGTCCGGGTTTGCCGGACACGGAGATGCTGTTGTAAACTGGAGGATGTGGATGTGTCCGGGTGTGTCGGACACGGAAAAATCTGTTTGTAAAATGTAAATCTGGACACAGGAAAAGAAATGGATATGGTGGGACACCCGGGGTCGGACCCGAGGCCATCACGGCTGACACGGATGCTGGACACACGGACACGAGCACACAAAATGGTGGTGGCTGTTGGCTGGTGGGAAAAATGTGGGGGCGAGCTAATAAATGAAAATTAGGGTTTCTAGGGAGGTGATGATGAGAACTTAAATAGGGAGAAAGGGTGTGGGATAAAGGGTTGCAGGTTGGCCCAATGATGAATGGCCCAGAATTTATTTAAACGGGTTTTACATGTGGGAAAAATGAGGGTGCAAAAAGGGGAGACAGTAAACTGGTAAATTTAAATAGAGAAGAAATTTAAGAAAATGTTTTTAAGAGGCTTTCAAAGGCTGACTGATTAAATTAGCTACGAATTAACTTCATTTTGGCAAAACCTTAGAAAATATGTAATTTGTTTATTTATTATTCCAAAATGGATATGATATCTTATTATGAAAACAACTAGTCCTATAATAATTTCATCAATAAAAATTTTATTATTTCAAGCCAATAAACATTTGAAACTAAAATATATATATTATTATTTATTTATTTATTTTGTAATACATCGACATTTAGAAAAATAACTTTTATAAAAGATTTTTAAATTACCTTCTATAATCAAACATCGTTCAAAATAAAATAAAAATTTTAAGGAGAATTATTTTATAACTTGATATTTTAAAATAAATAAAAATTTAATTATTTTGGAAATTGGAATTGGAGGTTACAAGGAGAATCTTCTTGCACAGTCGGTTTATTGCGTATGCGGCCGAAGACTATTGAATGCTGACAGCTGCAAGTAGGCGGGACAATGAAGATAGAATCCTCATGCGGTCTATATGTCATGGTGACATTGGATGATGATGCCACTTCCCACACATTCGGATGATAGTAATCTATAGATCCCAAGAATTTTTGTGCTATAGGTTCTATATCGTCATGGGGAGAGGATTCCTGGTTTAAAATTTAAGCGTCAATATTGGAAAAAAGGATGTTTATTATCATCTGAAACTTCGTTCCCGGTTGCATTTACATCGATCGGCTGCCTGCTGCACCGAAGGTTGATGACCATGGATGGAGGCTTCTGGTTCAAAGTGATCACTGGAGGATCACCCCCTTTTCCTTACCTGGTTTTGTTCAGGCGGATCGCCATAGGCTCCATGGCTTTTGGACGAGTAGTCCGTCCTTTCACCTTGATTGACAGCGGTTGTTCGACAGAGGGTTCTTCTGGCTCCCGGTGGAATTCCTTCTCTGCTTCGGCTGACACTTCTTCTGTATAGTCTTGAGAGTACAACACGGCATCAGAGTAGTAGGATTCTACTCCTCTAAACGGTTTCAGGTCAGCAAACTCCGTTTGTACTGTTCTTTGTGCGTCTACATATTTAATGCATTGATGTAGAGTTGAAAGAACGATGTTGTGGTCGTGGATCCAAAGTCTGCCCAGCAGAATGTTGTAGGACACCTCTGAATCAATAATGTAATATGTGGCCACTGATCTGAGGTTGCCGATCTGGATCCTCAGGCGAATTTTCCCCAATGGCTTACTTTTTTTGGCATTGAAACCCACGATTGTAGTGGTGGTATAAGCCAATTCGCTGGTAGGAATCCTCAGCGGTCTGAGCAGACTATGAGGAATTATGGTGATTGATGATCCCGGATCTATGTGAATCCGGTCGACCTCCATGGAACCGACGTACCCGGTGTAATAGAGGGGTCTGTCATGCCTGTTGTGTTTTAACAGCATGTCATCTTGAGTAAACGTGATATTCAGGACCACCTCCATCACACTGTGGCATTAAGGGCATGCCACTGGTTCTTTGGTAGACCTATTATTCGTTGCGCACGAGAGTACAAATAATAGGTTTGAGACAAGCCCTGCCAGAGGTAATATGGACATGGCAGTTTCTATGGACCTAACACCACTGGCGTACTTAGAGTTAAGTACGGGTGTTAAGTTGAGATGACAACCGATATCAGTGATAATCGGTAGCCAAAAACTCAAAAAGTTTGTTCAGAGGTAATATGAACATGAAAAACTTTGGGGTTGCAATTCCATCGGGGATGGAGGTACATATCTGCTCAGAGGTAATATGGACAGGGCAGTTTCTGTGGGCCTAACACCACTGGCATATTTAGGGTTAAGTACGGGTGTTAAGTTGAGATGATAACCGATATCAAAGGTAACATTGACGTGATAATCAATAGACAAGAACTCCGAGAGTTTGTTCAGAGGTAATATGAATATGGAAAACTTCGAGTGAAAGAAATGAAATGCTTGGATGATAGTTCAGAGGTAATATGAACATAAACTTATGTCTGAACAATTTACTGTGGAGTGATTTTCTCGAGTGAGGATGGTCCTGAAGAATCTATTGGGGAAACTTCAGGGACTCTTCCTCAGGTACATTCTTAAAGGGAGCGAATTGTCACGTTTAGAAAGACCAATTCGCGATGATTATCGTTTCGTTTATAGATGCAAAGTGATGATTTTGGCGTCAATTATCTCCTGGATTCTCCTTTTTAGTACATAGTACGCCTTGGTAGGATGATCAATGTACCGATGAAAGAGACAAAAATTTGGGTGATCAACTTTGCCAGCTTTCTCAGGATGTCTGATATTGGGAAGCTGAAGCTTGCGTTTCTCCATCAACATATTGAAGATTTCAATGATGTCATCTTCATCGAAGGAGTAAGTCCCTTTTGGTCTTCGTGCTCCTGATGCTTGAGTTTTACGGTCTTCCGGGAAGATCATCGTCGTTGCATCATCTTCGGGTCTTGAGGGGACTCTACCCCTAGCTTTGGATGCCGCCCTATTTTGTCGAGGTAGGCTATCCCCATACATATCATGGCCTTTGTCCACAGAAGATGATTTAGCAGGACCTGCCTCTGGTTGTACAGGTTTAAACTTTGAAGATTTGGGTTTCGCAAGAGATGCAGTATACCCCAACCCAAAGCGAGCTTGTTGACGGTAAGAATTACCATGCAACGGTGTTCGTCTGCCCTTTTCATAGTTGAGGCCTAGTTTCAGCTTCAAATCATAACCCATGCTTTGTATAATTTTTAATGCTTGCGGGCTATATCTGTGGATTTGTATTCTGCCAGTTTCAGACTCGCAAAATTCTTTCTGCATGATCGGGCTGCTCCGCATGCGACCGAAGACTATGGGATGTTGATCGTCGCGAGTTGGAGGAATAATAAAGATAGAATCTTCATGTGGCACACCTGTCATGACGATATTAGATGTTGATGCATCTTCACACAAGATCTCCCCACGTTTGACCGTTAGGGGAACTGAAGCCTGTTTATGACCCTTGTCTTCGTGTTTCTGGATTAGATAGTCATGCAGGTCAGGAGTCTTTACAGAAAAAGAAGAAGGAGAAGATGGCTTGTTCCTTCTGTTCACATCAGTGGGCATGCGGATGTTGGGAACCCCAGTTTTCCCTGTGCCACCTGTATACAACAGGTTGGCCATCTGGGTGGCAGATAATCCCCGAGGAGGGTGTCTTTCCGCGAATTGAGCCTTCTTTACGCTGAGGGGCTTCTCCTGGCGTAATTTGGAGCTCTGCTCTGGTTGGCATAAAGTTGAGGATGTCCTCAGTCGGCCGTCAGCCTCTCGCATAATCCGGAGGGCTGGCAGATTCTTCCCTTGCTGGTGTAAAGGCCAAAAAGTTGAGTAGTTTGCCGCTTGCTTTCCCTTGCGTAGATTGCAAGGATCATCTGCTTTTCTGCGGAAGACAGATGTATTTTTACGTGCGGAGCGTGTTTGGAGCTTCTGATTTGGCACTAAGGCCTTGTCAGAAGTTTTGTCTGTTCCGCCAGGGACGGGAGACTGATTTCTACACGCAGAGCGCGGTGTAGGCTTCTGGACTAGCGCTGAGGCATTGTCCGAAGTTTCTTCTTTTCCGCTAGGGACGGGAGACTAAATTTTATGTGCAGAGCACGGAGTATACTTCTTGGTTAGTGCTGATGCATTGCCAGAAGTTTTGTCAGCCCTTCTAGAGACAGGCGACTAAATTTTATGTACAAGGCGCGGAGGGAGCAATGCTACAACCTCATTGGTCGGAGAAATTGGAGAGGTCGGAAAGTCCACAGGAATGGTAGAGGATGTCTTGGGCATCCAGACTTTACATAGCTTCCTGTTGTCTTGGACTGAGAGAGAGTGAGAGCTACCCCCTATTTGAAGCATGTCTTCGTAGGCAGACTGGTCGAACTAGACGACTAGTGTCTTCTTCATGGATCCCACGGATACCTCATCGTGTTGAGCAATTGCTTCCTCGTCAGAAGAGAAAGATATCCCCAGCAGAGTTGCCATCTTGTTGTTTGATAAAATAAATGAAAAGATATAATATGTGGAAACGAGGTCTTATACGAAAACCCGCCCTTCTTTTGTGTTTACAAACAAGATTGTATAATTTAATCCTATACGAGGATGTCGAGTACAATTTATTTAATCTGGATAGATATTGCTATAGGTGTCTGATCTGCAGTCGATCAGTTTGGCCCTTGGACCACACGATAATGAAGAAGTACAATGGAAGATAGAAAGCAACTTCGAAGGTTGCTGAAGAGGGTGGATGCCCGATGCCAAAGTCGTCGATCCCTTCTCTTCGCCTGAGCTCTGGATTCTTCTCTCTCTCTCTCGACCATTTTCTCTCCCAATTGTCGACCTTTTTTTCTCCTTCTTTTTTTCCTTCCCTCTGTCAATAGAGGTCTCTATTTATAGAGTTTTAGTGACAGTGACCACTCAGTCGGCGTAGAAACCGAGTAGTGGAAAGTATAGCACCCCTTTACACGATAGTTTAAAATAACCAATGCCTGCGTATAGATGACCTTTTGAGTAAGCATGTGACGTGTGTCCAACTAAGGGACAAACGCGTATATCTGCTGCGAAGATCACAGCGTAGAAGCCATGTAGGTAGTTATCCCTTGTGTAGAAGAGGTTGGCGTAGAAGCCAATAACTGTCACCATAGCAAAGAAGCCAAGTAGGCATAGAAGCCGAGTAGGCGTAGAAGCTAAGTAGGCATAGAAGCCGAGTGGACATAGAAGCCCGAGTGGTCATAGAGGCCGAACAGGCGTAGAAGACGAGTGGGCATAGAAGTCGAGCATGCATTGAAACCGAGTGGGCGTAGAAGCCGAGTGGTCATAGAGGCCGAGCAGGCGTAGAAGCCGAGTGGGCGTAGAAGCCGAGTGGTCATAGAGGCCGAGCAGGCGTAGAAGCTGAGATGATGTGGACGTTTTAGTCGAAATTACGTCTCTTGGAGATATAATCAAATCTCTTACATTAAATGTAGAGATCTGCCCCCATCCTGGGCATTAAATGCAGAGGCTTGTCTTTAAGATTTGCCATCATTCTGCGCATTAAATGCAGATACGTGCCTCAAATTTTGTACCAAGAGTAACTGCTGATGTGGTGGTCTGTTGGCCTTCTGCGGAGCATAAGAAGCTCATGTCTGCCAGTATAAAACTGTGCAGCGTATCCCCTTTGTATGCGTAAGAGCAGTTGGCGCAAAGGTAATGTCACTAGACGACGGTTTGGTGACATTTAATCAAATCTCCTGCATTAAATGCAGAGAACCGCTATTATCTTGAGCATTACATGCAGAGGCGTATTTTGAAGGTCTGCCACCCTTCTGCGCATAAAATGGAGAGACGTGCCTCAGGAATCTGTCAGTATTTGGCGCATTAAATGCAGAAACGTGCCTTGAGAACCTATCACCGCTCTGCGCATTAAATGTAGAGACGTGCCTCGAGCCCTGTACGAAGAGCAGCTTTTGACGTGGCAGGCTGTTTGTCTTCTGTGGAGCGTAAACAGCTCACATTTGCCTGTGTAAAACTAGGTGGTGTATTCCTTTGTATGCGTAGAAGCGGTCTACGCCAAGGAAATGGCAGTAAATAACAGCTTGGGTTGCAATGCCGCGCCATCATTATAGCCGTCGCTTGGGTAGTCATGCAGTACTCTTTTTCAGGAGTCCAGACGTCCGGTTCATTGCATGATCTGACAGGTTCATTTCAAAGAATACGAAGCGTTCCTCGTACACTTCAATGCTGCATTGAAAGCGGATGAGTTTTACGCCATAAAGGCGATGTAGCACCCTTTTTATGCTGAAGCAGCCTGGACATACTGCATTATGCGGATGGTCCTTGAGCTTTATATTTTACGCTGTGCTTAGCAAAAAAGCTCTGTTTGCACATCGATGGCTCTAAGGTCCTCTGTTTATGCTGTCCTACATCAACATGCTACGTATAGCTATCCAGTATATTTTTTATGCTTCTACAGACTTCCCAGGCTTTCATACGTATCTTAACACGTCACAGAGTGAGTTCATGTAGGGACGCGTGCTTCATGATCGACTGGTCATCAGCATGAGCAGTACGTATGACGGCATTTAGCTTAGTTGTTTATTTTCTGTAGCGACTTGCATCATAGTAGGAGGTGTCCATGTTGCATTCGCGACTTGTACATTGCATTGGGCAGGAAAGACAATTAGTAGGCGTATGGGACAGACATTTGGTCGCCGTAGTTTCAGAGTAAACTGCGGGGCCGTGAGCCTGAGTGTTACCCGGTTATGGGCCATGTGTTACCCGGTTATGGGCTCAGGTTCCCAGTTATGGGCATATATGCTTGTCGATACATCCAGTAGAGGTTACTAGCTGCGCGCTATCATGATCGGTGATGTAGTCATCATATATACTTCTGGCGTTCAGTTTACAGCTAATGCCAGGTACTTAGCCTCTGGCTCGACGCTATGCTTTACACCTTTCACCTACCCATACGTACCAGGGTTGTCTTCAAAGTGTATTTCACTTATCTGGTTAGATTACCCTTGAGTTTATACAGTATTTACTTTATGGCATGTATTTCTGTATACTTGTTACGTCCCTCTGAGGACCTGGTTCTCTTCCAGATCCGGACGAGCACTTGTACCCTACCATCTACGGAGCAGGAGTAGAGACAGGATTCCTGATTGAGGACTACGAGGCATTTTCAGGGGAGTTCCCATGATTTGAGTACGCAGCTACATTGGACTAGAGTTTTCATATCTAGCTAGTTGATACTCTAGTCTAGTTATCTTACTCTTTCTGCGCTTTATTTCTATTTCTGTATTTCAGTGGGTTTGTCCCCATTCAGACTATTTCAGATGTATTGTGGATATTCAGACTCTTGTATTTTATTTACCAGCATTTATTTCAGTCTTTATGATATTGTACTCTGTGGATGAGATTAGACATTGCCTGCTATATATTAGCATTTTAGACTTGTTAGTATTTCAGGACAACGTAGCACGCTTCGATAAGATCCATTAAATTGGGATATCCTTCAGAGTCGTGTCAGCTGGCCAATGCCACGTGACCTGGTCTAGTGTATTTTGGGACTGGGGCATGACAAGTTACATTAAACTGCTTTTCGGTTCTGGATCTTCGTAGATAAAATCTTGGCAATCTTCAATTTTCCCAAATATGATAGGTTTGTCCCTTTTCTTTCTTGCTGGAATGATGAAGTATGGGTCTTGGCTGAGACATATCCGGTTGACCGCGTGAGCAGTAGCTACTTGCATATGAAGGTGTAAACTTATACCCTGCTCTCAAGAATAAACGATGCTCCAATGCGTGACAACAGAGCAATTCAAAGAGAGGCCTTTGTTGAGGAAATACGGTATCTCCTTTGAAGGGATTATATCATCGTAGGATGGTATATTGGTATATGCCATGACATACTCTTCCATCTCATCCTCTCCGATGGTTGTTAGTGATGTTGGCGGTACCGAAGTCCTTTTGTGGAGCTTGACCACCAACTGCCATGGAGTTTTCATGGCCGAAGAATTCTTGTCTGGAAGATGCCTCTTTCTTAGGACCTTGACGACCAAAGGTTCGGGCATTTTTTGCAAAGCTTAGATGTATGGGGAGGACGTCCTTTTAGACAGATCTTAGAGGATCTCCAGAAGATGTGGCCATATCAGCCTCATCATTATCGTCGTTTCCTTCTTCATCTAGGTAAATTTTCTTGTACAAGACTGAGTCAGAGTATTACGCCTTGACCCCTTTGAAAGGATCAACGTCGATAAATTCTATTTTGACCATGCTGTCTGCATTGACATATTTTAAGGATTGGTGGGCGTCCTAGCGGGATATTGTAAGACACCTCCACGTCGATAATATAGCGGGTCACCTCTGTACGAAGATCACCTATCTGACACTTCAGACGAATCTTGCCTAGGGGATAACTTCTTTCAGCGTTGAAGTCGCTAATTGTGGTGTTGGTGGGTGCTAGATGATGCATCAGTATTCCCAAGATTTGTAGCAGACTCCATAGGATAATATTGATGGATGAGTCAAGAAAGATGTGTATCTGATCTACCTTAATGGCTTAGATATATCATGTATAATACAAAGGATGACAGTACATGTTGTTCTTTAGTAACATATCCTACTGAGAGAATATGATGTTGGGGATCTCTTACATCAAACAGTTGCAATGGGAATATGCAACAAGGTCTACGGCTGGTGGCTTGACTCGGGCTATATAAGATTTGGCATTTTGCAATGCCTCAATTAGAGCGTGATGAGTCTCTTTGGAGAGACGTAGGTGCTGAAAGAAAGACAACTCCGCGGGAATGTTGGCCATTTATGCCAAAATATCAAAGTTGTACGGCTTCTCCAGCCCTTGAGTTGTGTCCTTTTGCATAGATTTATCAAATCGCATCTCCTTCTGTTTTTTTTGTCTACTGCAGGAAGCTGGGATGGACCCAGATCAAAGATAAAAGATGGAACAGTTAGAAGTATACCATCTTTGGGAGTGTTGTAGTCACGTTGTTAGGCTAGGCCTGACCTAGTCATACCAGCAAGAGCCTTCTCTCCTGATGGGGAGACTGTGTGACATGACCTGGTCTTCTTAGATTTAGACACAGAAGGCACTGCTTACTGTATTATTTTGGGGACGAGTTCTGGATGAACCAAAATAACTTTGCCTTTTAGATTAGTAAATAGGACCAACACCTCTGTTGGGGCTGGAAGGAGGTTGACAACCTCCATGGTTATCCTAGGAATAGGGACGATGTTATCTTGAGCCTTAATTTTTAAGAAAGTATCGAATTGGTGGGACACTATGTTCGTAGTGACTGTCTTGTCTTCATATTCCAAAATGAAAGCTTTGGAGTCAATTAGTCTCTGTATCTGCCTTTTTAATATATAACAGTCGTGTGTGTCATGGTTGACATATCGATGGTAGTAGAAGTACTTAGAGTTGTCGACCTTGCCTGCCTCGTCAGGGCCCCTGATATTGGGTAGCTTGAGTTTGTTGCCCTTCATCAATACTTTAAAGAGCTTTATGACATCATCGTCATTAAAGAAATAAGTCTTATTTACTGTAGGTGGCTCTACCAGCTTAGTAACAGGTAAGTTCGGTCTTTTTCACAAGTTAACCGTCATGGCCTTTTTTCTTTACTGTCACAATTATTGGCAGTTGTGAAAGAATGCTTTTTCTTGTCTTCAATATTGGGGCTTAGAATCCTAATAAGCAGGGATCTTTTACCCTCTTCTCTTTAGCTGCGACACTTATGATAAATGTTATTTAATCACTAAATAGGCCAGACGTCATCCAGGGTCTTATTTCTGGTAGAAGATTCTTTCGACATGTGTCAATCAGCGTGGATTCAGAAATGCCAGGATGTAGTTTCAATGCCGTCTGCCGAAAATGCTTGATATAATTTTGTGCGAGTTTCTTTTTCCTTTGGGTGATGTCCATCAGGGAGGACATGGTCATGTCCATTATTTTTTTATAAAATTGAGTGAGTAACAGAGACTTCAGGTCCTTGAAGGAGGAGATACATTTGTCTGGGATGCTACATAACTACTCAAAGGCGATGCCAGATAGTGTCCCAATGAACAAGCTGGTGAGTAAGGCATCATCCCAAGGTAAATGGCCTATTGTTGAATAAAAGTATCTCATGTATTAACGAGGTGATATCTTTCCGTCAAATAAGGCTAGAGATAATGGCTTATACTAGGGTGGGTATACCATATTATCCCATTCAGGAGGATAGGGTTGTTGGATCCCAAGCTTCTAAAGCCTGTCCTGGTTATTTTGAGCGTCGATGCGGCAACGCAGTTCCTTGAGAGTCTCATGGATATTATTTATCAAAAGGGGTACAGAGGATCGAGGCATTGTATGACTGTTTGTGACCTGAGGAGCCAGATCATGTGCATCAGGTTCCTCGTTTGTTTATCCCTGTGCTTGCGGCTGCATTAGGGCGATACTTTCTCTGGGCTCTAGCACTATATGAGTCAAAGTCTGAATTGAAGTAGTCAAAGCCTGCATTATGGCTTCGAGTGTCTCGAGGCATTATTGGTTACTAGGTTTGATGCCATTTTTGTCTCATTCCATGTACACCATTAAGTAGGAAAAGACGGACATGAATTAGATGCTTCACTCTCTACCTTCGATGTTTGAGTATCACTGTCCTCAGGGAGGGTGGGTAGTGTCGCATTACTTTTATTATTAGAGGGATTGCCACCAGCAGTTAAGCTATTATCTGTTTGTAGAGGTTTACTATTCTCTTGGAAGGATGGGTTATCATAGAACACAGGGGGACAACTACCCCTAGCTCTGGCTAAAGCTTGATTTAGAGAAGCATGGCTACCCCCAGTTAAGCCGTCATTCATGTGTAGAGGTTCACTGTCCTCTTGGAAGGTTGGATTGTTGTGGAACAACGGGGGACTGTTACCCCCAACTCCGGTTGCAGCTTGATTTGGGGAGGCACAACTACCCCCAGCCCTTGTTCTCGAGCATGTACCTTGAAATACCCCCACTGTGGGTAATTGCTTACTACTCCTCCGACGGCTTCACGGTGTGCTAATTGACGCCTTTATATTAAGCGAACTTTTCTTTGAGATCTTATTCATGAGAGAAGACCTCCATGTTAAGCAAAACAAGGTAACGGGCTGTTCCTCCTCGTCACGTAGAGGTCTACGGGGATATTGTCGGGTCGATATCACAGGATATAATCGCTGGAACACCGACTATCTATCTACAGGAACTGGTGCTTTGGAGAAACAATAGTTGATGATGATATTGGCACAAGTGTGTCTTCCAAACGATATATCATGTAGGAGGTTTGCCTCTCCCGTCTTATGCTTATGACTAATCATGTTGCGTAAATCAGACGATAGAAACTTCACTTTTTCCCCAATTTTATGCGCTCGACCAAGCTTTGCGCATGGAGGCGAGAGTGAAATTTTTGTTCCATGACCCAGTTCTTTGGCAGAAACTGCAACTGGATCATTGATAGAAGACTTAAGGCGAGATGGACCTATAACATGAGCTTAGGTAAACTGGGTGTATGGGTCTGTCATCTCAATGTTTTCTCCCCGACTTGGTTTAGGTGAAACTACGGCATCCAAGTGGGTTCGAGAAGACTCTAAGGGTCGACCCACATTTGGTGCATGAGCACCTGGGTCCGCCCTATAGAGTCTTTAGTTAGTTGCATGAGCCATAAATGATGATGCATAGTTTTAGAGTGTCACTACCACATTCTGAAAACAAGGGTAATTTCGACTTTTTACAATATTTAATATTATGGTAGTTATAATTAAGTAATTGTGTGATAATTGTTTGTTTTGAATAATTATGTGTGATGAGTAATTAAATATAGTATTAGATGCGGTGCTCATTTATTTTGAACTAGCAGACTAGACCTAGAAGCCCAGTAGATGACCACCTGTCCGAATTATAGAATTCTAGATTTTATTATTTTTATCTAGAATTTATCTATTGGAGATTTTAATTAATTATCGTAATTTATTTAGTTAAGGCGCATTGCCTTTGCTTCGATAATTGGAGCAGTACCCTAGCTTTTGTCTTCCAACAAATTTCACCATCTTGCCCTAGACATGCCCGCCTTCCATTCTGCTATTTTTGCAACTCATAATTATGCTCCCTGTGCATTGTTTCTAGCCGCACAAAAATCATCGCGGACGTTATTTAAATAATCCCTATTTTGTATCGTTGTGCGTTCCAATCGAATTTGGGGACAATCTTGACCTATTTTTCATGCGGCCCAAATTAGGGTAATATTTTGTTCTGAGTCTTCTTCATTATTGGTATTGATGACCTGACCTGATTTTGGCACCATGTACTCCTAATTAATTCTTGAACACAACTTGCATTTATTTCTATTTAATTTGAGGATACCATTTTATCTGATTCCGTAAATTCCATATTAATTCCAGTGCCCTGTAAATTGAGCCCATACCGATTTTACAGCGCCCCCTGGCCCTACAAAACACCGGACCCCGAATTGCTCGCCAAATTTTCGTCATTTCATGCGTCTGTGCAAATATCCAAATTTAAGGGGCTAATTTGCAAATTTGCATTTTTGGGTCAACACCTCATTTGTTTAAAACAATAAGGGAGCCTAATAATTATTTAATTAGCTCCTCACCTCATTCCTCCATGAATTATTTTCTACATGACCCATCTGAGCCACTCATTCTAAGGGTTCAATCACCACCCTCCATCACACCCTCTCACCCTTTTACTATTTAATGTCTACATCAAACCCTAATCCCTATACAACCTAGGTTTTCCCCCACCTCACAAGCCTCCATTCTCAACTCCAAACCGTAGGAGTTTTCCTTTCTTCTTCTCCTTTCTTCTTCTCCTTCTCTTTCCTTTCTTCTTCTTCTTCTTCTTCTTCTTCTTTTATTTGTTTTTTTTTGAATTCAAATTCAAAATCCAAAGAGGGGGGAAAGGGGGGAACCCTGTTCACCCCCTGTGCTTCCCGGCCCCCTCTGAACCCGGCGGCCCTCCCCCTCTGGGTCCGGCGGCCAACCACCAGACGGCCGCTGCACTCCCCCGCTGGCCTCCATCCTCCCATTCCTCTACCTCTGCGTTCACCTCCGGCGAGCGGCCAACCCGACCTGCTGCCGCTGCTCCTCCCTCTGTGCCCGGCGCTCCACTACACATCCATCCATCCATCCATTCCCTCTAGACGGCCGAGTCCCCCGCACGATCACCCCCTCCGGCGGCCTGCAGTATCTTCCCCGGCCAGCAAATCTTCCACCACAGCCGACTGTCCCCGGCGGCTGCTCCTCCCACCATCACCACTATCACCTCCACCTATCACCACCATTAATCCCGTCGAGCCCCCTCGACTTCAGTCCGACGCCGGCGCGACTCGAAGCCTCCTCCACCTCTCCTTCTGCTGTCATCCCCGGCCCGGCCTGCACTCCGGCCATCTTTCGGCCAACCACCCCAGTAAGTCTCTTCCCTCTTCCCTTTCCCTGTAATACATGCTATATGTGTAATTAATCTATGAATTAGTATATACCATGTGGTAATATATAAGTACTCTATGTATAATATATATATGTTTTGTATAGGTATTAGTATAAATTAATTTACGTGTATATATGTATTGTATATAAATACGTAGATGTGTGTGTGTGGGTGTATACATAAAATAGGCATTGTGTATTATTTAGTGCATGTTCATATTATATATATTGTATTTTATTATTGTATCTATGTTTATATATATATATATATACGCATATATGTATATATATATATATATCACGTATTTCTCTATTATATATATATGTATTAGAATGTATTTTAGTATAATACATATTGGTATAATATATATGTTTCAGTATTTAATGTTATAGATAAATGTAAATTGGTATATATGTATATATATAATTTGTATAAGCATAGTATATGTGTATATACTTTAGCGTATGTATGTATTAATGTATATATATATATAAATGATATATGTTGAATAGTGTATTGTATTTTTTCGTATAGAAAATGTGTATCAAATATGTATAGTGTATATTTAGTACATGTGTGTATTTATAAATATGTAAATTGTATATTATTTATTTATTAGTAATTAATTGTATAATTATAGTAGGTATAAACATGTATTATATATGTGTTTTAGTATTTAATATTATATATATATAATGTATTGGCATATATATATATGTGTATATATATATTTTTGTATAAACCCTTGGCATATTTTTAAGGTATATATAGATATTGTATATGTCTTTAATTTGATATTATATATATGTTGTAAGTACATATGTAAATTAAGATATGTATATTTACGTATCTATCTACTAGGTGACCCTAGTTGACTAGTGCCATGCCTGGCATAGCCCTGAGTTAGTATTTTGTTTGTATGTTAAATGTAGCATCTGATGCAAATGTGATACTATGATGTGTTTTTAGGACTGTTGGTTCACCCAGGGGATACTCTGGAACAGGACATCCATAAATACTAGCTAAGGACCCGAGGCAAGTACATTCCCTGATAATTTCCATTTTCTTGATAATTTCTATAAATTCAATAATCTTGAAATGTTACAACTGAATCCTTGACACTGTGCTACACGGACTAGTATAGCTTGGATCTGCAGTCATGAGATGTTATCTTGATTATCGTATTGATATTGTACACGACATGTATATTAGACATCGTACATGATAGACTTGACTTGCTCGTGTATCTTAACGTGTCATGGTTGGATCCACAGTACTAGTTGGGGCGGGGAAGTAGTTAGTAAGAAATGTGATCATAACCTCTTATTGCAGTGTAGAAATTGTAAGTGTTGATCATGCTCTTCATCCATGATTAGCCAGGCCCTATAGCTATCGTACATGTTCCCAAGCCGGTCACATTTCGAAACTACTATTTTAAACACTTAGAATAGATTACAGTTCCCTATTTAAATCATATACTACATCACCCGTATATGATGCTGTTTCTTATTCTTTTCATTTTCATACATGCACTGACTATATCACATTGCCTATTGCCTGTCTCTTTACATTGCCTGTCTCTCTTAAATTGCCATTGTATTTATTTCACTGTCTTCTCAGTAGCTAGCATGACATGTTTATTGCTTTATAGTCCTTATCAATTAAATGGAACTGTTATTTGAGATTGTGCTTTGCTCCTTCCTGACTGGAAACATTTTTCCAGACTATGCCTTAGAGGACCGCTGTCCGACACTGTATGGACCATATGGTGAGTAGCTGCAGACTTGGTAGTCTAGTTGTGATTCCGGGAGCACTAGCCGGAAATTACTATTTTTCATTAGTTCTTTTAGCAGACTATTTGGTACCGGATTTGTCTCCGGCGTTTTTATTGAGACTTGGATATCGTTGAGTTAGATTACATTCTGGATTTGTGTTGTATTTAATTTTAATTTCTGTTCGTTATCTTATCGTGCTGTAATCCTGTGATTGAGTATGTGCTCGTTTATTTGTGTCATCCGTGCCTCCTTATGGAGTTTGGATGTTTGTGTGACATTAGCTAGATAGTATCAAGACCTTGACAGCGTTCTACCGTCGATGCTGCGGCGTAGGCTGGACGTACCCACGCACTCGTGCCCCTAAACCGGGTGCGGGTCGTGACATAAAGAGCTAATAGCGTAGCCTCTCGAGTGCGCATGGATAGGGATATTTTGGGTTTCCTTGTACTAACATCCTTGGTTGCATAGTACAGGGAATCCAATTTGGTACTATACGAGCCCTTATTACTAACAGCCTTGCTTTAAATAGGTTTCATGCGCCTGTGATCAGCATATTCTTTCTAGCCTAAACAACGGTGCCTACGTGCATCATCGGACTTGGCACGCTTCTTATCGAGCGCAGCTTTAGAGACCGAGACAGGATACGTGCCAAGCTTATGTGCACCTACGACAAAAGTAGGCAGTATTTTTGGAGCAAATTCGGGGTTCAGCGCAGCACCCATAACAACCCACATCCTATGAACTTTTGAAGGTAGTGCTGGCCTCGACAAGGGACTCATCTTGTTGACGAAGTACAGGTCAACCGCTGGTACAAATATGGCATGGGTTGACGATGCATCAGATACCGACATCAGACGTGGCATAACGACATTAATGTCCCAAGTTCTGCGAGTCTTACGGGGCCGTACGGGCCTCATTGTAGAGCTTGACTTATCCAACATATCTTTGAACGCTTGTTGGTCAAAAAGAATGACCAACATCCTCTGAGTCGAACCTAACTTGGTCATATTAGATTGCGTCACCAATATCTCATTAGAGGAGAAGCTCTTTCCATGTAGAGTCTCTATTTTTGTCAATATCACAAAAATAAGTTTTGCGTGTACGGTATAAAATTATTATTTATCACAAATGGACAAAAAGTCCAAGAGAATACCAATAAAAGAGGACCTAAGTATAATAAAGAAAGACCTGGATAAGTTTGACGGTGCAGATCGAGCACTGCAGCAGCTCCTTTACTCTATTGACGGTCTGGGACTAAGGAGGTTGATGAGGCTTTGAACGGTGCTTCTATCTCCTTCTCCTTATCTTCCACGTCTATTAGCTACCTCTACGTGTGTATCTTTTACGTGTAGCGGCCTCTTTTTGCTTGTGGAAGACACCTACTATTTATAACCTTTGGAATGCCTTACATTGTCGCATGTACGCAGGCTGCATGGCACTGTAGGCGCATACTGCATTAAGGGTTCCACGTGTCAAGCCGAGATCTGGGGTTGTTGATGACCATAATACTCATGATACGTGTCATGCCCTAATTTGTATAGCTGTATTTACACCTTAGGAATACTTCCACTTGGCGTATGAAGAAAACTTAGGGGTTAGTGGCATACGACATTACAGGCGCATACTAAGATGTATAGTGATGCATGGCACTAGTGGCATATGAGATATTAAAAATGCGTAGTGGCATATGGCACTGCGGGCATATGAGACACTAAGAGACGTGCTTGCGAAAAAAGTTTGAACGAAACTTTTGTATTACAAAATATTGAAAAGAAAGAAGAGAACAAGAAATACTAAACAGAAATCTATGTATAGTTGATTCTGGGAAAGTATAGTTGTAGAGATCTGATCTACGAACGATCATTTTACTCCTTAGACCACACGACGACAAAGAAATGCGAGGATGCTGGAAAAAACTTAGAGAGTTGAATAATAAGAAAGCTTTGGCAACAACGACACGGTAAACTTCTATTTCTCTCCTTCTGTTCTAGAACTTTAAAGACTTAAAATTTTAGCCTCTGTAATGTACACAATAATCTTGTATATATAGAGTTTAGGAGCGGTTAGGAGAGTGTGCACACACTTTGGACAGTCTGTACTTTTTTACCATTGTGCACGCACTTTTGGTGGACTAACACCCTACGTTCTGAATGAGTGGGTGTACAACTTGCTGCCTACTTGCCACGTAGGTTCCTATACTAGGAAAGCATAGGTCATGGGGAAAGTTATTTATATACTTTTTATGAGAAGTATGACATATAAGACACATACTCACAACTGCTCACTATTAGTTAGGATGGTAGGGAAACTTTTGTAAAAATTGGCACAACAGCGTACTTTTGAAAAAGTTGGCACAACGGCACATTTTGTATAAATTTGCACAGCGGCGCACTTTTAAAGAAATTGGTACAGCGGCACACTTTTATAAAAGTTGGCACAGAGACATACTTTTGTAGAAGCTGTCACAGCGACACACTTTTACAGAAGTTTGCTTAACTCTACCCTTTTAAAGAAATTGGCACAGCGGTGCACTTTTGTAGAAATTGGTACAATATCGCACTTTTGAATAAGTTGGCACAACGACACACTTTTGAAGAAATTGGCACAGCGGCAAACTTTTGAAGAAATTAGCACAACGACTAGGTCGCTAAACGACAACCTGGGTCTGCGTACCGCAGCTCAGATGTAATGATTACTTCTAACTCTTTGAATTCTGCATCTGTCAGATGTCAGTCGCCTACATTAAATGCTGAGAGAGATAAGATCATTTGTGCGCTTAATTTTGTAACTCTAAGAAAGTGCACCTCAGTAAGAAAGTGCGCCATCTTCTTAAGTTTTAAGAAGGTGGGCCAAAGTATTAAGCACTAAGAGAATGCATGTCTTTCTTCTGAAAAAGTATAGAGTGTATCGTTCTTCCACGGTTCGGTTTATTTATTGAAAACTACACCATCTTCATGAGACGAATTTTTTTTCTTCTACAATACCCCCTTCAAAGTTTTTGAATCCGTTAGATGAATTCAAAATACTTTGAATTAGAATCATAAAAGTTATTGAGATATTTGTGCATACTCTGGACAGAATCCTAACAGTTTTGCTGACGTGGTCGATTAACATAATTAATGTGCGAGAGTCAAAGGTTCAGTAGCCGAAGAGTTTTTCCCCCAATTCTATAAATATACGGGTTGAGGGGAGAGAGAACTTATATACTAATCTTAGTCTTTTTGCCTTCTTCTTTCTCAAGCAACAACAATGCCCCCCAAGCAAACTCAGGAGACCACGAAAGGAAAAAAGGGAAAGGGATTGGCCTCCTCATTTTCCATAAATAAATAAATTTTGTTTTACCTTAGTGATACTTTCAAAATCGAGATCCATTAAATATATATCTGCTCAGAGGTATTATGGACATGACATAATAACTTTGTAGAAAAATTTGGTAGATTTATCACTCAAGACATACTCATGCTGAGTACAAATAATAAATTTTACATGATATAATACTATTAGAGGTGATATGGAAGTGATAGCTCACTAGTTTATTAATTTGGGGAAGAGAAGAAAGATTAATTCAAGGGCAAACCATTATCTTCTCTTTAGGGGATAATTAATGGAATATGATTCAGAGGTAATATAGAGATGAAGCATATTACACTTATTGACTGGTGAACAAATATGTGAGATTATTCCCAACCCATCTGGAGATCAGGAATATGATATCCTTAAAATAACTGGCTTTAAGAATAAAATATTTTATTGGAGAGAATCATTTAAATGGTAATAGTTCGAGAGGAACATTACCCATGTTTTATTAAAGAATAAATATAGGTAATAGTTCGAGAGGCCGTATAGGCTATAAGTTATTGAAGATTAAAAAAATATATTTGTTGTACATCTTATTTTAATCTGTTGGAGACGAAGAAGAATATGTCATTTTTAGACATAATACTTCTGTAGAAATTTGTCGTTGATAGGCATCACTATTAAATCATCATTAGACTTAGCTAGCCTGTAGACTCCATTGGAGAATATTGTCTCTACCACATAAGGACCTTCTCATTAAGCTTAGAATTTGCCTTTGCTCTTATGGGTTGTGATCATAGGTTTCCTTACTGTAAGAACCAATTCACCAACATGGAATATTCTTTCCTTGACTTTTAGATTAAAAGCTCTGGACAAGCGTACTTGGTATAGCTCAAATGTATTGTTGAACGTGCAGACGCTTTTCATCTATTGCTTCTAGTTCTTGCAGGCGTAATCGATCATTATTCTCTACTGTTAGCTCATTAGCAATAGCTCTTCTAAGGGAAGGTATCTAGATTTTGAGCGGAAGAACTACTTCACTTCCGTAGACCAAAGATGATGGTGTACAACTAGTAGAAGTTTGAACTATTGTACGATAAGCCCATAAACACTCCCAGAGTTTCTCATTCCAATAGCGTTTGTTGGTTTAGACAAACTTTTTAAGTAGTTTGATTATGGTCTTGTTGAAGGCCTCCGCTAAGCAGTGACTGTTGGATTATAGGCTATAAATGCTACATTCTGGATTCGATTCTTGTCACAGAACCGATAAAATGCTTGATTGGCGAATTGCGGTCTATTATCATATATTATACTTCAGAGAATACTGAAATGATAGATAACATGGTGTTTGAGAAAATTAATTACGTTGGATGTCTTAACTTCGATGAGCGGGACTGCTTTTGCCTATTTAGAAAAGTAATTGGTTATTGCAAGTATAAACTAATATTCTCTAGAAGAAGATAGGATGATTGGACTAATAATATCCATTTCCCAAGCTTCAAAAGGCCAAGAGGCAGCTTTAGGGTGTTAGATCTTTCTTGGTTGGTGGATAAAATCAGCATAAATTTGGCATAACTTGCATTTACGAGTATAATCTACGATATCTGCCACAATGGTGGGCCAATAATAATTCATTATCCTGAGGCGATCTTGTAATTCAGGACATGGCTGATGTGCTCCACAGATGCGAGCATGAGCTTCACGGAGTGATTGTATTACTTCAGGGTTGGCAAGACAATGTAGCAGCAATCCCTCATAAGAACGATAATATAATATTTTGGATGAGGCATCATAGTATAATCATAGTGAGCGTATTTTAATAGATGTGGCTTCTTTCGGATCTTCTGGAAGAATCCCATAAGCAACATAGTCTATAAAAGGGTCACTCCAATCTTTATCTATGGAAGTTGAATTTATGATATAACTTCAATGTGCAAGTTATTTTTTGTACCGAACAACTCTCTCCTGTTAGCATAATTAAGTGTCATATTTTTAGAGGAACGACCGATGATACGGCTAGGCCGGCTAAAGCATCTGCTTCCATATTCTGTAACTGAAGCATACAGCAAAAAGGGTTTCCCTACGATGTGAGAAACCAGAACAGGCAAATTTGTGAGATATCGTTTGATTTCGTCGAATGCTTGTTGACATGCTTTATTCCAGGCAAATGATATGCCTTTCTTCAATAACTGATAGAAGGGTCGGCATAGTCCTGAGAGATTTGTGATAAACCTCTTAATATATACCAGACGACCATGCAGACCAGGAAGTTATTAGAGATTACATAGAGACTGCATTTCAAGGATAGCTTTTATTTTATTGGGGTCAATATGAATACCATTGGAAGTTATAACAAATCCTAGAAACTTGCCACTGGAGACTGCTAGAAAGGATTTAGTTGGAGTCATCTTTGTCATGCCCCAGTCCCAATTGTATGGATCCTAACAAAGAGTGCTATGCTGTCCTAAATACTAACATGTCCTATATAAATCAACAACAAGTAATCTAATCTCATCTATAATATAAACAGCAAGAATGTACTAATAATAACTGCTGGAAGAAAAATGCCAGTCTCAAAATATTATTATACAACCAAGAATGTCTGGTGGGAACAAACCTACTACTATAACGAAATAAAAGTACTAAAATGATAGATAAAAAAGTAATGACTAGGGCATCGGCTGACTAGATAATGATGCTCCCAATCCTAGGCAGAAGGTCTACCAAGTGATCACGAAAATTCTGACGGTAACACCTCTAGCTCCTATGCGTTAGCGAACCTCGTCTCCTATCCTGGGTCGTACACTATGGGGTAATATGCCTCGTCCAAATCTGGAAAGGTACCAGGTCCTCAGAGGAACGTAACAAGATACATAGAAGCATGCCATATATATAAATACTAAATAAAATAAATAAAGGGTGTACTAACCAATCTAAGTGAATACAATATGAGGATAACCTTGAGTATATGGGAAGGAGTAAGCTATACATATGCCGACGTAATTCACCAATCGTGACAACTGGCTAGTATATGCCACATATGCCCCCTATAACATGGGCGCTGTAATATAATAACGTCCAACGTTCTATAGAGTGTGGTATCTGTAAAATCTCCAAGTAACGTCTAACACTCTAAGTAACGTCGTATCTTTAAAATATATACATCCGTATCACTCCGTCGAGTGCGATATCTGTATAAAGGTGGTGCGTGTCCCATACGCCTACTAGTCATCCTTCCTGCCCTATGTAGATATGCAAGTCGAGTACTCGACGTGCGTACCACGTATCTATATGCCAAATCTCTATAATGAAATAATCCTGAATTGCGTCCTAACCGTGATGCATGTCACATGCATCGATAGCTAGTCGAGTACGCGAACCCGTATCCCAATATAAATTTACCACTATGAAACGTGTAAGAGAGTCAGGTCTAGAAGATATCAGAGTATCCTTCCAATGGGGTGAGTGTGCTAATGCCTAAGTCAAGCACACTACTCATCGACGCATCCGTCGACTGCACCCGAGGCAATCTCGGACGTACACAGTTGTATAAAAGTAAACAAAAAGGATACAATACAATATATGTATAGTTTAAATTAAATAGTAAATATGGCAAGGTATCTTGCCTTAGTCCTCAAGTTGTGAATGCCAATAGCCTGCTCATGCGGTATCTCCTGGTTGATCCAATGGGCCTAAACACATAATATAATATAGCAATCTAACATCAGACACTAAAGTAATACACAACGATACTACGACGCTGCTCTTAGGTACTATCGCAAGATAACGGCTGGTCGACTACAGTGGCGTATGTATACGTAGCTAAGGTACACGCATGCCCTGTCCCTAGTCACCGTGTACCTCACGACAATAATTTACTAAGTAATGGTTTTACGATACTATATTTCGTCTTGTTGAATTACATGCCATTAATTCCCATGTTAAATGTACTAGGTCTACGTCTACGTTTCCAGGTTAATTCTAAGTTCCTTATACCAGTCTTGTGATTGGGATAATTATCATCTATTAATTACTGTTAAAATCTAACTAGCATACATACTCACATATAGGGTTTTTCATAAATTATTTGTGTCCACGCAATGATTTGCAACACAAACTTGATGACACGACGATACAACTAAACATGATACCATGGAGAAAGAGGTCAAACAAGCTTTACCTATTCGAGGCTGTTCGTGGGGGTCTGTGCTTGCAATCTATATATCCTCCGTCGAGGGGTGGCACTCCTGCGTCGACCGGCGAGCATGGCAGCAACGACTACGGCTGTAATAGTAACTGCAGTAGCCGCAGTAGTCTTGCAGCGGTAGCAGTGGCCTGGCCGACGGGGAACAGCACCTGGGTGAAGGTCAGGTTATGGGGGAGGTGGTTCTCTGCTGGATAGTGGTATTTGATGGTGCTAGAGGCAGTTTTTAGGCCGAGAACGGTCGAGTTCTAGGTATCGGGTTGGCGCTCGGGTTCGAGTGTGATGGAGATGGGGATGGCAGTCGGTGGTCCTGTGGGTGGTGCGATGATGCTGGGGTGGTAGTTAACGTCGAGGGGGCAGTAGCAGGCGACGAGGTGGCTGAGGTATCGTCCGGTCGGCGTAGGGAAGGGCTCGGTTTGGGAAGGAGGGGAGTCGGCTAGGGTTTCCTCTTTGGTGGTGAAAAAAATTAGTTCTAGGGTTTAATATAAGTAACATGTGTATTTATATGGGAGAGGGTTTATGGGCTGGCCTCGGGACTTGGGCATGTCTGGACTTGTTGGGATGGGGCTGGTCTACGTGAAAGGGAGTACATAGTTTGGTTAGGTCCTGTTTATAGTGAACTTGGCCTTAATTTAATTAAATTAATAATGCGCAAGACATTCTTTTAACTAATATTGTGTAGCTGAGACGAGACGCAATAACGAGTTTCTAAAGTTACACCATGGTCAGATGGGTAGTCTGGCATGTCTAGGAAATGTGTGTGACATTGGGTTGAAGGTAACTACTAGTGTGGCGCTCCAACCTCGAGGCAACGGCAAGGTATATTAAGACCTATAATTGCCGCACATTAATTCTAATTATATCTAATTAGATCCTAGTCTCTTGACTCAAATGAAATAAATCCTAAATTGGTCGATGGAGTTTACAATCTACCCTCTTTAGAGCATTTCATCCTCAAAATTAAAACATACGTATGGTAAGAACTACTAACTAAAATTAAAATGCTATTACATACCTAGTCCTTCGAAAAGATGGGGATAACGCTGTTGAATATCCTCCTCACCTTCCCAGGTCGACTTGCCTGGTGCATGATGCCTCCATGCGACACGGACTAGGGGTATAGTCTGACCTTACAATACCTTCTCGCTCCTGTCCAGGATCTCAACAGGATCCTCTTGGTATGATAAACTCGGGCCGACTGTGATCTCTTAATGGTCAAGTACATGACTCGGATCTGGCATGTACCTCCTCTGCTGAGATACATGGAAAACGTTATGGACTTCTTCCAAAGTCTGTGGCAAGGATAACCTATAAGCAACCTCTCCAATGCGTTCTAACACATCGAATGGTCTGATGTACCTCGAACTCGGCTTTTCTCTGCCTTTGAATCGTATAGTCCCTCGAGTACGTAAGATCTTTAGAAATACATGGTCTCCAACCTGTAACTCTAGGGGTCGTCGATGTGCATTTGCCCGATGCTTTTTCCTGTCCTGTGCTTCTCCCAGGTGCCTTTGGATCTTCTTCACCTTCTCCACTGTACAAACAACCAACTCTGACCCTAGGATTTGTCTCTCGCCTATATCGCTCCAACATACTGGGGAACGACACTTCCTTCCATACAACGCTTCATAGGGAGCCATTTGGATGCTCGCTTGATAGATATTATTGTAGGAAAATTTGACCAAATATAAATGGTCCTCCCATGATCCTCCGAAGTCGAGCATGCACACTCTTAATATGTCTTCCAATGTCTGAATGGTTCGCTCGAACTGGCCATCTGTCTGCGGATGATACAATGTGCTAAACTTTAGGCGGGTACCGAGACTCTCTTGCATACTTCGCCAAAAGTAAGATGTGAACCTCGTATCTCTGTCAAACACGATACTAACTGGCACTCCATGCAGTCGCATAATCTTTCTCATGTACATGTCTGCTAAGACCTCCGTCGATTGCCTAACTCTGAAGGGTAAAAAGTGTACAAATTTGGTGAGCCTATCCACGATTACCCATACTGCATTACGACCACTAGGACTCCTCGGAAAGCCCGTAATAAATTCTATAGTGAGGTACTTCCATTTCTACTCTGGTATGGGGAGCGGTTGAAGTAATCCGGCAGATCTCTGATGCTCAGCCTTGATCTGCTAACACACCAGGCATTTTGCCACAAAGCGGGCTATCTCTCTTTTCATGCCATGCCACCCGTAGTACTGTCTCAAGTCTCTGTACATCTTCGTGCCTTATGGATGAATAGAGTAGGTTGAACTGTGTACCTCTGTCATCAGCTCCTGACAAAGTTCTCCATTTGGCACATAGAGACGATCTCTACATCTCAAAGTTCTGTCTTTATGTATACACAATCCGGTCTGTATTCCAGCCTCTGTCCTCTGTCGAAGCCTCTAAAATATGGCATCTGTCGGCAAAGCAGCCTTGATCCTCTCCACTAATGTCGATTGCAACTGAAAACTCGACAACTGCCCGTCTACTCCGGGCATAATAACTTCTATACCCATTTGCTCTAGATCTCTCAACAGTTGTTGCTGCGTAGTTAAGAAAAATACCATAGGTCTCCTGCTCAATGCGTCAGCTACTACGTTAGCCTTTCCCGGATGGTACTGTAGCTCAATCTCGAAGTCTGTCATCACTTCGAGCCAACGTCTCTGTCTCTGGTTCAGATCCTTCTGAGTGTAGACGTACTTTAGGCTTTTTTGATCAGTGAATATCTCTACTCTTTCTCCATATAGGTAGTATCTCCAAAGCTTCAAGGCAAAGATCACTGCTGCAAGCTCCAAGTCGTAGGTGGGATAGTTCTTCTCAAGGATCCTCAACTGTCTAGAGGCATAAGCCACAACCTTTCCATGCTGCATCAAGACACATCCTAATCCCTTCCCGGATGCATCGCTATAGATCACGAATCCTCCGGGTCCAGATGGTATGGTCAAGATAGGTTCCGTAGTCAAGCGCTTCTTCCGCTCATCGAATGTTTTTTGACACTCCTCTGTCCAAGTGAACTCCTGTTCCTTACGGGTAAAATGGGTCATCGGCTCTGCAATCTTCGTGAAGTTCTTCACGAACCTCCGGTAATATCCGGAAAGTCCTAGGAAACTCCTCACCTCTGAGATATTGGTAGGGGTTGGCCATGTCTCTATTGACGAAATCTTTGCCGGATATACTAAAATACCATCTCCTAAGATAATGTGTCCAAGAAATGTGACACGATCCAGAAGAAACTCATACTTGCTTAGTTTGGCATAAAGCCTCTCTCTCCTCAAGGTCTCTAACACTAGTCTCAAGTGCTCTTCGTGCTCCTCGTGGATCTTCGAATACACCAAGATGTCGTCGATAAAGACTACCATGAACCGGTCTAGGTATTGGTGGAAGACTCTGTTCATCAAGTTCATAAATACAGCAGGTGCATTCGTCAGTCCAAAAGGCATCACTAAGAACTCATAGTGACCATAACGAGTCATGAAACCTGTCTTTTGAATGTCTTCTCTTCGCACCTTAACTTGATGATAACCCGATCTCAAGTCGATCTTTATGAATACTACTGCTCCTGTCAACTAGTCGAATAAATCGTTAATCCGTGGTAGGGGTACTTGTTCTTGATAGTCAAAGCGTTAAGGGCTTTGTAATCAATGCACATACATACTATTACATCCTTCTTAGGCACAAACAACACTAGTGCTCCCCAGGGTGATGTGCTAGGACTGATAAATCCCTTGCTCTGTAACTCCTCTAATTGTAGCTTCAGCTCATCTAACTCTTTTTTTGCCAATCGGTATACATTAGAAGATACAGGTGCTGCTCTGGGTACTAGCTCGATGGTGAACTCCACGTCTGTATCTGCAGGTAAGCCTGACAATTCCTCCAAAAAAATATCCTCGAATTCTGCAACTATTGGCGGGGTTACCATCTCCATAGCCATGTAAGTTCCAGCTGTCTGTCCTACTCCTTTCTCTACGGTCCCTCGCATGTACTCAAACTCCGGTTGATCTGGTGGTCTAAAAGTGACACTACCCTTCCGGCAATTCAGTACGGCATTATACTGTCTTAACTAGTCCATGCCTAGTACAACATCAAAGTATGGCATGGGTAATACCAAGAATCGTGCTCTCATCTCTCTACCACATACGACTACCAAACACGTTCTAATGGTGCTGGTAACCGACATGATACCTCTTCCGGTAAGAATCTTCCAACTCTTAGATAAGGGGGAAGTAGCTACTCTATGCATTGCTACGAATCTACTAGATATAAACGATAATGTAGCTCCAGAATCAAACAATGCAGTTGTAGGTAATGATACAACTAAAATGGTACCTGTGATAGCTTCCCTTTCTGTTTCCTCCTTAGTAGCTGCTAGTGCAAAGGCCTGTCCGTGCCTTTGACCTCCGGCCTGCTGTCGAGCTCGATCAAATTGTGCCTCATGTGGGGCCAAGGGTGGTCTCCTCTGGAATCCTCCGGGTACTGGTGGATGTTGGACTCCTGGCAGGGGTAGTATCCTCGGGACTGGTGCTGCTGGCCTCAGTCATGTCTGTTGTGCTTCATCTCTGCGCTATGGACAATCTCTTATAAGATGCTGCCTCGATCCGCATATCATGCATAATCCCAGCTTTATTCGACAATCTCCAATGACGTGTCCCTTCTTGCCACAATGGTGACAAGTCGGAAGCTCCTTCTGTTGGTATGGTGCTATCCTCTGTTGCGTCTGTACTCCAGGATGACGGATCGGTCCTCCTGCTCTGGGCTGGGCTCTGGCTGGTGTGGTCATGCTGGAATGTCTTGCTCCTCTGCCGATGGCCTATTGGATCCTCGCCTCTTTAAGAACCTTCTCATAAGAGATCCTTGCCTGTGTGGTGGTATACCTCTGCAGCTCAAAAGTAAGGCTGTGATGAAATCTTTGGGCATTCTTTAGGTCATTGGGTATCAGGACAGTACCAAATCTGCTGAGACGGCTAAACTCCGCGTCATATACGTCAACAGTCATATTTCTTTGTTTTAGGTATAGGAACTGGAAGTAAAGAGCATTTCCGACTGTAGCTGGAAAATACTTCGCATTGAAGTATTCTAAGAACTGTTCCCAAGTCTGGTTCTTGCCTATACTGCGCTCAATAGAATTCCACCAGTGATGGGCATTGCCTTTTAACTGGGCCCTTACTACGGTCATCCAAAGGTCTGGGTGCAGTTATGAAGCCTCCAGTTGCATCTCCGTATTCACGACCCAATCAAAGATCTGCTCAACGGTCTTATTGCCCAAAAAATTATATGGTCCCATCTGTCAGAACCACCGTACAATGCCACCTGTCTGAGCTGGGGGAGGTGCTGGTACTAGTGCTATAACAGGTGTCCTCTTTAGTACTGCAATCAAACTCTCTCTCAATATCTCGGTCTGATGCCACTGTGCCTGCATCATAGCCTGAAAGAACTGTAGCATCTGTGGCTGTCCATCTGCTTGTGGCATCTGAGGTGGATAGGGTGGAGGTGGTGGTAATGGAACCTCTGGCAGCACAGTAGGTGTCTCCTCTGATGTCGGCTTCTCCGTCTGTGGCATCGATGTAGCTTCCGAAGTCTGGCCCTAAAAATGCTGCGTGGGGATCGTCTGGGAAGTTTGTCCCTCGTGCTGCAGTGTAGGATTGCCCCGAAAAGTCTCGCGCCAATGAATCAGCGGGGCATGTATTAGTGGTTGCCCTCCAGGTAGTCCTTGGGTTACCTCTTCTCTTCGGGTGGTAACGTCTGGCACCACGGCACTGGGTACTCCTCGTCCACTACGCAATTTCATCTTGCTGCAAGAGATAGGGCTTCATTACAAGAGTACGGAATTAACCAAACAAGATGCAGATATTTAGAAGTAAATACGAAGGAGTTCAAGAGACATAATCAAAATGGATGAGAGCTAGTAATTCCTATCCTATTGTAGGCTTGCTGGGCATGTAACCATACCACAAGCAAAAATAAGACCTGTATTTGCCACCACTAAAACTATGTCATGCTCGAGTCCCAAAATATAAGGGACCAGGCAATGCGGCAATAGCCAACTGTCACATCTCCGAGGATATCCCAATTTAATGGATCCTAACGAAGAGTGCTACGCTGTCGTAAATACTAATATATCCCATATAAATTAACAATAAGTAATCTAATCTCATCCACAATATAAACAGCAAGAATATACTAATAAAAACTGCTAGAAGATAAATGCCAGTCTCAAAATATCATAGTACAACCAAAAATGTCTGGTGGGAACAAACCTACTACTATGACGAAATAAAAGTACTAAAATGATAGATAAAAGAGTAATGACTAGGGCATCGGCTGACTAGGTAATAATGCTCCCAATCCTAGGCAGAAGGCCTACCAAATGATCACGAAAACTCTTACGGTAATACCTCTAGCTTCTCTGCGGTAGCGAACCTCGTCTCCTTTCTTGGGCCATACACTGTGGAGTAATATGCCTCGTCCAAATCTGTAAAGGTACCAGGTCCTCATAGGGACGTAACAAGATACATAGAAGCATGTCATATATATAAATACTGAATAAAATAAATAAAGGGTGTGCTAACCAATCTAAGTGAATGCAATATGAGGATAACCTTGAGTATATGGGAAGGTGTAAGCTAGACATATGCCGACATAATTCACCAATCGTGACAACTGGCTAGTATATGCTACATATGCCCCCTATAACACGGGCACTGTAATATAATAACGTCCAACGTTCTATAGAGTGTGGTATCTATAAAATCACCAAGTAACGTCCAACACTCTAAGGAATGTGGTATCTGTAAAACATATACGTCCGTATCACTCCATCGAGTACGGTATCTATATAAAGGTGGTGGGTGTCCCATACGCCTACCAGTCATCCATCCCGCCCCATGTAGATATACAAGTTAAATACTCGACGTACGTACCATGTATCTATATGCCAAGTCTCTACAATAAAATAATCCTGAATTGCGTACTAACCGTAATGCATGTCACACGCATCGATAACTAGTCGAGTACGTGAACTCGCATCCCAATATAAATTTGCCCCTATAAAACGTATAAGAGTGTCAGGTCTGGAAGATAACAGAGTATCCTCCCAATGGGGTAAGTCTGCTAATGCCTAAGTCGAGCACACTACTCATCGACGCATCCGTCGACTGCACCTGAGTCAATCTCGGATGCACACAGTTGTATAAAAGTAAGCAACAAGGATACAATACAATATATGCATAGTTTAAATTAAACAGTAAATATGGCAAGGTATCTTGCCTGAGTCCTCATGTTGTGAATGCCAATAGCCTACTCCTGCGGTGTCTCCTGGCTGATCCAATGGGCCTAAACACACAATATAATATAGCAATCTAGCATCAGACACTAAAGTAACACACACCGATACTATGATGCTGCTCTTAGGTACTGTCGCAAGATAACGGCAGGTCGACTACAGTGGCGTATGTACACGTAGCTAAGGTGCACGCATGCCCTGTCCTTAGTCCCCGTGTTGTCACGACCCGCACCCGGGGTAAGGGTACTAGTCGGAAACAACGCCCAGCCTACGCCGCAGAATCGGCGGTAGAACGCTGTCTAAAAAGTCTATCTAATATAATGAACCACCAAAAGATAGTGTACTCAATCACAGAACTAAGATAGAATGAACACGAATCAGATAAGAATAGAATAGTCACAATACAACTCATGAGTCTAAAATAATACATCAATGAGTCTGAAGAAAAATACAGAAATATGCTGGAGACAAATCCAGTACAAAAGAATACTACAAAACTATAAAGCTACAACTCCAGGGTCAACTGTCTCAGTTGGGATAAGTCCCTCTTGAGCCAGGGTCTCAGAATCTAAACCCACAACATCCTGGGGTCCATAATAGGTAGGGTACTCCTCAGTGTCATCTGGAAAAATATATCCAGTCAGGAAAGGAGCAGAGTACAACCCTAACAGCAGTTCTCAAATAATAATAAAAACTATGTAACAGTAAGTAGCTGTGGATAAACAAGATGCATAAATAGATACAAGAAATGTATAGACAATAAGGAAGTACTGGAAAGAAATACAATAATGAACAATATGCTGATAGAACAAGAATACTAATGACTAAGTATGTGAGTACTAGCTTTAACATGTGATCGGCTTAGGAACTTGCACAAGAGTATAATGGCCTGGCTGATTATACGTGCGGTGTATGATCAACACTCACAAGGAACAAGACATGCACAAGGAGGGTATGATCACATATCTACACTAAAATACTCCCCACCCCGACTGGTATAATAGATCCAACCACGGTACGTTATGGCACTAGATTCCCCAAGAAGATAGCTAGTCTCCCCGAGAATCGGTGTCTGTACATGTACAAGATAACCAATGAAACAATACTTGCACCATGTACACCATATACCAAGGAATAACATCTCATGACGAGATCCGGATATACCAATCCGTGTAACCATAGTGTCAAGAGAACATGTATATCTACACTAGATACAACGAACATAGAGGATATCATAAATGAGAAACTATCAGAGAATGTACTCGCCTGAAGTCCAATGAACAGTCTTACAAATGTCTGACCCGGTGCCTCGAAGACCTAGATATGGAATACCACATTAATACAAGGTCCCGGAAAGAGAACAAGTCAAACTAGGCAATTTCTAGGTCAATAAGTCAATTCTAAGTCAAAAGTCAACTATGGTCAACTCTAAAGTCCACTAAAGTCAAACATGGTCAAACCCAAAGTCAACCTCACAAGACATCTATAAAATAATATAGAGATAAACTACAATAATTTAGGAATCAAATTAGATTCAAAAAGAACTTACACAAAGTATACTAATAATATAATTAATATATACCCTAAAATAATATATATACAACCCAACATTTATATAAATAACATAATATATTATTACAATTATTATTCCTCACAAAACACATATATATATATACATATATATATATACAATTATAATATATAATATATACATTAAATCTATCAAAGCGTCATTGAAAAACAGTGAATAAAATAGGATTAAATCAAAACAGTTTAAATAGTGACAGTCGGGACTGTCACCGAAGGACTGTCACCGAAACCCAAATAATAAACTGCCACTGCTTTGGTTTTCGCTGACAGTTAAACTGTCACGGAAAAGCATCGCAGAAAAGCTGCTGTTTTCTGCTGCTGCAATTAATGACAGGTTTGTCATTAATTGCCCGAAGGCTACAGCGGCTGCTATTAGTCGGCTAATTAATGACAGTTTTTTACTGTCATTAATTCACTGTCACTAAAACAAGTTGTATATATATAATTATATATATAAAAACAGAATATATAAACAATATATATATATATATAAACAGAATATATAAAATAGTATATATATATATATATAAACCATTAATACAAAAATGTACATATATATATTAATATACACATAAACTTATACCTTCAAATATTTAACAAAGAACATATAATTTACATGGCTAGAAGCACACCTAAAATATTTACATTAATATCCAAATAATTACATAATAATTATAAATAATATAATTACACAATTAAACATACAAATATATTTTATAAAATATTTTATGTATAAATTATATTATTTAATAAGTAGTAACATATATATTTGCATGCAAGAAAGCTACATATTATATTGTACATTATATTAGCACATCCAAAATATAGATCTATGCTACAATAATTACTATAATAAATACACAAAATAAATATTTAATATCCATATATATATACTAATTATAAATGAAGAATTGAACCACAATTAATTAGATCTATGCAAAAATACACACAATTGGAGAGTATCTCACCGTATCCCACTAGATCTAGGATACGCATGCGACACGAGTCCAACACACAACCAAATGCACCCCGAAGGACACAAACAAATCACAAATAATATTTATGAACAAATCAGAGCGTCAAAAGTAGATCTATGTGTCCGTGTCAAAATACGACATGTTCAAAGCCCCGTGTCGGAGGAAAACCCCCAAATGACACGTATCACCAAATAGTTGGGATACGAACCACAAGTATCCCAATATGGACACGACACTAGCCTCAAACACAAACCTCATATTCAATTGATCTATAGGATCAATTGACACACACAACAAAATATAAATTCGGAATTCCAACAAAATTGACACAAAAAGCACCATAACTTTCTCCATGGGTCTCCTATGAACACAAAACAAAGTCCTATGGGTACTACATATATATAGGTTGATTTTACATGATTAAATCTCAGATTTAGAAGCTATTTAAATGGGAAAATCTGAATTATACCTATTGGGAGATGGATTCCCAATGAAACCTCCAATTGAGATGAACTTGCTTCCAAATTGTAGATCCTTGCTCCTCTTTGTAGATCCTTGCTTCCTTCTTCTAGATCCTTGCTTCCTCCTTCTCTAATGGTGAATTGGGAAGAATTTGGAATGAATTTGGTAGGGAATTGGATTGGGAATGGAGGGAATTTGGTAGTGGGAGAATTCTAGATCTAGATTTGGAATGAGATGAGAGGAGAGAGAAATTTCCCCCCCTCTTTAATAGGCCGGCCATAGCCCCTCCCCCAAGCAATTATAAAATGTCCAATGTACCCCTTGGGGCCTCTCATGAAGAAATAATTAAGGAAGGAAGCTTCTAGTCTAATCATTTAATTAATTTAATCCATCTCCTTAACCATGGGCTTTCTAAATGGGCCAAGTCTAACTAATTAATTCATGTTGGTCCATGGGTCCAAACTAAACTAGTTGGGTCCACTAAAATAAGTCTAAAATAATTAAATAATAACTAACAATAATTAAATAATACAACAAATAATTATTTACCATGCACAATATTTATTTAAATAGGAAATTACCAAAATACCCTTTTCTAGAAAATGTGGTAGTGACAAGTCTACCCTCCTTAAAATAATTTCGTCCTCAAAATTCAAAGACGAAAACTACCCCCAGAAAATCACAGAACAGAACTAAAGAATCACAACTAACTAATGAACAGAACATAACAATGAACAGAACATAACTAGAAATAACATACCTCAAGGTACAAACAAATATGGATAACGCTCTCGCATGTCATCCTCTCTCTCCCAGGTAGACTCCCCCGGAGAGTGATGCCTCCATGCGACGCGCACCAAAGGAATAGTCTGGTTCCTCAGCACCTTCTCTCTCCGATCCAGAATTCCAACTGGCTGCTCTGGATAGCTAAGAGTAGGGCCCACCTCTATCTCTGAGTGATCCAATACATGACTAGGATCTGCCACGTATCGTCTCAACTGCGACACATGAAACATGTTGTGCACTCCCTCCAATGCAGGTGGCAAGTCTAGTCTATAAGCAACTGCACCGACCCTCTCTAGAATAGTGAAAGGTCCAATGAATCGCGGACTAAGCTTTCCGCCTCCACCGAAGCGAATCGTGCCTCGTGTCGGAGAAATCCTCAGAAACACCAAACCACCCATCTAGAACAAAACACCACCTTAAGAACTTATCTATAACAAACAACCAAGAACAAGCACACAAAATAAAATCTAAACTATACCTCAAACTCCAAGGGTCTCCGATGGCTATCGGCCCAATGCCGTTGTCTGTCCTGTGCCACTCGAAGTCTGTCTCTGATCAAATGAACCTTCTCCGCTGCATCCACAACCATCTCTGGCCCAAGCAAAACTCTCTCTCCAACATCGTCCCAAGACAAAGGAGTACGACACCTCCGACCATATATAGCTTCAAAAGGTGACATCTCTATACTGGCCCGGTAACTGTTGTTGTAAGCAAACTCTACCAAATGGAGATGGTCCACCCAAGAACCCCCGAAATCTAGTACACAAGTGCGCAATATATCCTCGAGAGTCTGAATAGTCCTCTCTGACTGCCCATCTGTCTGGGGATGATATGCAGTACTGAACTTGAGCTGAGTGCCCAAACTCTCCTGTAAACTCCTCCAGAAATGAGAAGTGAAACGACTATCTTGATCTGAGACTATGCTGACGGGAACTCCATGTATCCTAACGATCTGCCTCACATACATCTCTGCCAGCTTCTCCGTAGACAAACCCACCTTGAAAGGCAAAAAGTGGGCCGACTTGGTCAATCTATCAACAATGACCCAAATCGCGTCTTTCCTTCCTGGAGATTGTGGTAGTCCGGACATAAAATCCATAGTAATGTGTTCCCACTTCCACTCTGGAATGGGTAATGGCGGAAGTAAACCTCCTGGCCTCTGCCTCTCGGCTTTCACCTGCTGGCACACTAAGCATTTGGATACAAACTGTGCCACTTCCCTCTTCATGCCATACCACCACACACTCTCTCGCATATCCCGATACATCTTGTTAGCACCTGGATGTATGGAATACTGAGAGCGATGCGCTTCCTACAATATCTCCTCTCGCAACTCCCCACTAGGCACACACAATCTAACTCCATGCCTCAAAGATCCATCCTCTGCAATAGTGAAATCATCCTCCAATCTTGCTCTCACCTGAGCTCTGATACTCCTCAAAGATACGTCATCATACTGTGCTGCCTTGATCCTATCTATCAAATCTGAATGTATCTGCAATCCCCACATCTGCATAGCACCACCCGGAATAATCACCTCAATGCCCAAGCTCTCCAAGTCCTCCAACAAATATCGATCCTGCGTCAAGAACATAGCTACCGGATACCTGCTCAAAGCATCGGCAACTACATTGGCCTTCCCAGGATGATATTGCAAAGAGATATCAAAATCCTTCATCAGTTCCAACTACCGACGCTGCCTCATGTTCAACTCCTTCTGCGTGAAAACGTACTTCAAGCTTTTGTGGTCTGTGAAGATCTCCATACGCTCTCCGTATAAATAGTATTTCCACAACTTCAGGGCGAATATGACAGCTGCCAACTCCAAATCATGGGTAGGATAGTTCTTTTTATGAGGACGTAATTGCCTGGATGCATAGGCAATCACTTTCCCATGCTGCTGAAGAACACAACCTAAACCCTTTCCCGATGCATCACTATAAATAGTGAAACCTCCGGACCCTGATGGCAATGTCAAAATAGGAGCAGACGTCAACCTCTTCTTCAACTCCTTAAAAGCGGCCTGGCAATCTTCCGTCCAAACAAACTCCACATCCTTCCTTGTGAGTCTGGTCATCGGCTCGGCAATCCTCGAAAAATCTTGCACAAACTTTCTGTAGTAGCCTGCCAATCCCAAGAAACTCCTGATCTCTGCTATCGAACTCGGAGTCTTCCAAGATTCTACTGCTGAAATCTTCTTCAGATCCACTGAAATGCCATCACCAGTCACAACATGCCCCAAGAATTCTACTTTGTCCAAGAAAAACTCACATTTGGACAACTTCCCATACAGCTTCTCCTTCCTCAGCACATCCAACACAATCCTCAAATGCTCCTCATGCTCCTCCGGTGTCCTTGAGTATATGAGTATGTCGTCGATGAACACCACCATGAACTTGTCAAGGTACTGGTGGAACACCTTGTTCATCAAGTTCATAAATACCGTCGGTACATTAGTCAAACCAAACGGCATCACCATAAACTCGTACTGACCATACCGAGTTCTAAAAGCAGTCTTCGGTATGTTCTCCGGCTTCACCTTCACCTGATGGTAGCCTGATCTCAAATCTATCTTAGAAAATACCTTCGCACCACTCAACT
The DNA here is from genome assembly GCA_036927795.1 of Iris macrosiphon. NCBI lineage: Eukaryota > Viridiplantae > Streptophyta > Magnoliopsida > Asparagales > Iridaceae > Iris > Iris macrosiphon. The sequence goes on along the minus strand of JAYESA010000012.1, from coordinate 81,349,104 downwards.
GATCAAACAGATCATCAATCCATGGCAAAGGATACTTATTCTTGATAGTGAGATTATTCAAAGCCCTGTAATCAATGCACATATGCACCGATCCATCCTTCTTCGGTACAAACAATACCGGGGCTCCCCATGGTGAAAAACTCGATCTGATAAACCCCTTATCCTGCAATTCGTCCACCTGCTTCTTCAACTCCTCCAGCTCGCTATTGTTTAATCTATAGACATGCTGCGAAATCGGTTCTGCACCTGGCACCAAGTCTATAGAAAATTCAACATCTCGATCTGGCGGCAATCCTGGCAATTCCTCAGGAAACACATCTAAGAATTCTGCTATCAACGGATACGGCAACTCCTTGTCTTCCACCATAGCTCCACAAATAATGCCTTCTTCCTGCTCCGCAGCTCCTCTAGCAAACTCGAACTCTGGCTCTTCTGGCGGACCAAACAAAACTCTACCTCCTCTACAATCTATGCTAGCACGGTGCCTACTCAACCAATCCATCCCGAGTACAATGTCATAGCTCGGAAGTGGCATTACAAGTAGACACGCACTCAACTCCCGGCCTCCCAGAGTAACTCTTCGATCTTTGCAAATATCATTAACCAGGATAATGCCTCCCCCGGTCATGATCTTGCAAGTCCTAAGCAAAGACTCAGCTACCAAATCATGCTTTAGAGCAAAAGAAACAGATACAAAACTATGGAAAGCACCACTATCAAATAAAGCTAAAGCTGGAATAGAATCAAGAAGAATAGAACCTGCGATGACATCTCCGGTGGGTTCCTCCTCTTCGACTGTCATAGCAAACGCTCGTCCCTGCCGAGCACCTCCCTGCTGCTGATGCTGGACAAAATACTGCTGCTGTGTCAGAAGCGGTCCCCTCGGTTGTGCTGCAGGTGGTCTCATCTGTGCCCTCGGAGCTGGAGCTGCTCCCTGAACTGCACGACGAGGACACTCCCTCAATTGATGCCCTTCAGTACCACAATACAAACAAACTCCTAGCCTCTTTCTGCAAACTTCCCAGATGTGGCCGGGCTTCTTGCAGAAGTTGCATAGAGCTTGCTGTAACTGCCTCTGCAGCTGAGGTGCCTGGTGAAAAGGCGCTCTAGCTGGAGTCTGGTTCTGCTGTGGCTGCTGGAAAGGTCTGGACTGGAAATGAGGACGTTTGGAAGATACTGTACTGTCGTTGGCCCCCAGAAAAGAATCACGATCTCTCTTGGTCTTCAAACCCAGATCCCGCTCAACCTTGCGTGCCTCCGCAAGTATCTCCGAGTATGTCTCATAAAAAGACGGAATGAGAATCTTCACCTCCCAGTTTAGACCATCTCGGAAACGAATAGCTCGAACCTCCAGCTCCCTCACCAGATACTCTGCAAATCGGCTCAGCCTACCGAACTCTGCAGCGTATTCCTCCACAGACATGCTTCCCTGAATGAGACTCTCAAATTGTCTCCCCAAGTCAAGCCTGTCTATCCGGGCGAAAAACTTCTTCTTGAAAAGGTCCCTGAATACCTCCCAAGATTTTCGTGCGTCAACTAGAACCGGCTCATTCCTGAACCAGGTACGAGCGACGTCGAACAGTTGAAGTCCTACCGCCTCAACCTTCAGATCTTCAGAAAGACGGGACACCCTCATAAGACGCTCAATGTCCTCGAGCCAATCATCAGCATAGACGATGCCCTCCGTCCCTTTGAAAACCCTAGGCTCCAGTTTCTTGAAGTCCTGAATGTTGCCTGGCCGAAGCTGAGCAACCTGAGGAACAACCTGCTGCTGGACTGGAACTCCTCTCTCAACTACAGCACGAGCAAGCTGATGAGCACTCTCGATGCCCTGCCGTAGAATGTCGGTCTGCCTCTGATGTGCCTCCGACTGAGCCCTCTGTGCCTCGAGCATCTCACGAAACAGAGTAAACATCTGTGACGCCACTGCTGGCACAGGAGGTGGAGGTAGAAGCCCCTCAGATACAGCTGGCACAGTCCTCTGAGTGGGTAGTGGACCTCCGAAAGCAGCTGACACTCCAATCACCGGAGAAGTGACTGGTGCAGGCCCTCGGGATGTCGCAGACCTCTCAGAAACTGCTCTCCCTTGCTGTGATCTAGTCTTAGGCGGCATCCTGAGACAAAGCGAAAGAAAGAATCAATATGGCACAAGATGTAAGATATTCAAGGAAAGGACAGTTTAAGAGATCAAGTATCAACGTCAAAGGAGAATAGTTGAATCAAAAGAATTTTTCTAGATGTGATTGAGTATCTCAGCCTATATCCTATATCCTATCGCAGGCTCGCAGTAGTACAACTAAGTTGTCGCACTACCACGACATCACATACTTGTGAAGCTAGACCTGCATGGGCCACCACCAAAAATGTGTCACGACCCGCATCCGGGTTAAGGGTACTAGTCGGAAACAACGCCCAGCCTATGCCACAGAATCGGCGGTAGAACGCTATCTAGAAAGTCTATCTAATATAATGAACCACCAAAAGATAGTGTACTCAATCACAGAACTAAGATAGAATGAACACGAATCAGATAAGAATAGAATAGTCACAATACAACTCATGAGTCTAAAATAATACATCAATGAGTCTGAAGAAAAATACAGAAATATGCTGGAGACAAATCCAGTACAAAAGAATACTACAAAACTATAAAGCTACAACTCCATGGTCAACTGTCTCAGTTGGGATAAGTCCCTCTTGAGCCAGGGTCTCAGAATCTAAACCCACAACATCCTGGGGTCCATAATATGTAGGATACTCCTCAGTGTCATCTGGAAAAATATATCCAGTCAGGAAAGGAGCAGAGTACAACCCTAATAGCAGTTCTCAAATAATGATAAAAACTATGTAACAGTAAGTAGCTGTGGATAAACAAGATGCATAAATAGATACAAGAAATGTATAGACAATAAGGAAGTACTGGAAAGAAATACAATAATGAACAATATGCTGATAGAACAAGAATACTAATGACTAAGTGTGTGAGTACTAGCTTTAACATGTGATCGGCTTAGGAACTTGCACAAGAGTATAATGGCCTGGCTGATTATACGTGCGGTGTATGATCAACACTCACAAGGAACAAGACATGCACAAAGAGGGTATGATCACATATCTACACTAAAATACTCCCCACCCCGACTGGTATAATAGATCCAACCACGGTACGTTATGGCACTAGATTCCCCAAGAAGATAGCTAGTCTCCCCGAGAATCAGTGTCTGTACATGTACAAGATAACCAATGAAACAATACTTGCACCATATACACCATATACCAAGGAATAACATCTCATGACGAGATCCGGATATACCAATCCGTGTAACCATAGTGTCAAGAGAACATGTATATCTACACTAGATACAACGAACATAGAGGATATCATAAATGAGAAACTATCAGAGAATGTACTCGCCTGAAGTCCAATGAACAGTCTCACAAATGTCTGACCCGGTGCCTCGAAGACCTAGATATGGAATACCACATTAATACAAGGTCCCGGAAAGAGAACAAGTCAAACTAGGTAATTTCTAGGTCAATAAGTCAATTCTAAGTCAAAAGTCAACTATGGTCAACTCTAAAGTCCACTAAAGTCAAACATGGTCAAACCCAAAGTCAACCTCACAAGACATCTATAAAATAATATAGAGATAAACTACAATAATTTAGGAATCAAATTAGATTCAAAAAGAACTCACACAAAGTATACTAATAATATAATTAATATATACCCTAAAATAATATATATACAACCCAACATTTATATAAATAACATAATATATTATTACAATTATTATTTCTCACAAAACACATATATATATACATATATATATATACAATTATAATATATAATATATACATTAAATCTGTCAAAGCGTCATTAAAAAACAGTGAATAAAATAGGATTAAATCAAAACAGTTTAAATAGTGACAGTCGGGACTGTCACCGAAGGACTGTCACCGAAACCCAAATAATAAACTGCCACTGCTTTGGTTTTCGCAGACAGTTAAACTGTCACGGAAAAGCGTCGCAGAAAAGCTGCTGTTTCCCGCTGCTGCAATTAATGACAGGTTTGTCATTAATTGCCCGAAGGCTACAGCGGCTGCTATTAGTCGGCTAATTAATGACAGTTTTTTACAGTCATTAATTCACTGTCACTAAAACAAGTTGTATATATATAATTATATATATAAAAACAGAATATATAAACAATATATATATATATATAAACAGAATATATAAAACAGTATATATATATATATATATAAACCATTAATACAAAAATGTACATATATATATTAATATACACATAAACTTATACCTTCAAATATTTAACAAAGAACATATAATTTACATGGCTAGAAGCACGCCTAAAATATTTACATTAATATCCAAATAATTACATAATAATTATAAATAATATAATTACACAATTAAACATACAAATATATTTTATAAAACATTTTATGTATAAATTATATTATTTAACAAGTAGTAACATATATATTTGCATGCAAGAAAGCTACATATTATATTGTACATTATATTAGCACACCCAAAATATAGATCTATGCTACAATAATTACTATAATAAATACACAAAATAAATATTTAATATCCATATATATATACTAATTATAAATGAAGAATTGAACCACAATTAATTAGATCTATGCAAAAATACACACAATTGGAGAGTATCTCACCGTATCCCACTAGATCTAGGATACGCATGCAACACGAGTCCAACACACAACCAAATGCACCCCGAAGGACACAAACAAATCACAAATAATATTTATGAACAAATCAAAGTGTCAAAAGTAGATCTATGTGTTCGTGTCAAAATACGACATGTTCAAAGCCCCGTGTCGGAGGAAAATCCCCAAATGACACGTATCACCAAATAGTTGGGATACGAACCACAAGTATCCCAATATGGACACGACACTAGCCTCAAACACAAATCTCATGTTCAATTGATCTATAGGATCAATTGACACACACAACAAAATATAAATTCGGAATTCCAACAAAATTGACACAAAAAGCACCATAACTTTCTCCATGGGTCTCCTATGAACACAAAACAAAGTCCTATGGGTACTACATACATATAGGTTGATTTTACATGATTAAATCTCAGATTTAGAAGCTATTTAAATGAGAAAATCTGAATTATACCTATTGGGAGATGGATTCCCAATGAAACCTCCAATTGAGATGAACTTGCTTCCAAATTGTAGATCCTTGCTCCTCTTTGTAGATCCTTGTTTCCTTCTTCTAGATCCTTGCTTCCTCCTTCTCTAATGGTGAATTAGGAAGAATTTGGAATGAATTTGGTAGGGAATTGGATTGGGAATGGAGGGAATTTGGTAGTGGGAGAATTCTAGATCTAGATTTGGAATGAGATGAGAGGAGAGAGAAATTTCCCCCCCTCTTTAATAGGCCGGCCATAGCCCCTCCCCTAAGCAATTGTAAAATGTCCAATGTACCCCTTGGGGCCTCTCATGAAGAAATAATTAAGGAAGGAAGCTTCTAGTCTAATCATTTAATTAATTTAATCCATCTCCTTAACCATGGGCTTTCTAAATGGGCCAAGTCTAACTAATTAATTCATGTTGGTCCATGGGTCCAAACTAAACTAGTTGGGTCCACTAAAATAAGTCTAAAATAATTAAATAATAACTAACAACAATTAAATAATACAACAAATAATTATTTACCATGCACAATATTTATTTAAATAGGAAATTACCAAAATACCCTTTCTTAGAAAATGTGGTAGTAACACGTGTACCTCACGACAATAATTTACTAAGTTATGGTTTTACGACACTATATTTTGTCTTATTAAATTATACGCCATTAATTCCAATATTAAATGTACTAGGTCTATGTCTACGTTTCTAGGTGAATTATAAGTTCCTTATACCAGTCTTGTGATTGGGATAATTTTCATCTATTAATTACTATTAAAATCTAATTAGCATACATACTCACATATACGGTTTTTCATAAATTGTTTGTGTCCACACGATGATTCGCGACACAAACTTGATGACACGGCGATACAACTACACATGATACCATAGAGAAAGAGGTCAAACGAGCTTTACCTATTCGAGGCTATTCGTGGGGGTTTGTGCTCACAATTTGGACATCCTCCGGCCAGGGGTGGCACTTCGGCGTCGGCCGGCGAGCACGATAGCAACGGTAGCGACTGTAATAGCAACTGTAGTAGCCGTAGTATTCTTGCAGCGGTGGCAGCGGCCTGGCCGGCGGGGGAACAACGCTTGGGTGATGGTCAGGTCGTGGGGGAGGTGGTTCTCCGCCGGATAGTGGCATTTGCCATGCTAGAGGCACTTTTCAGGCCGGGAATGGTCGGGTTCTAGGTATCGGGTTGGTGCTCAGGTTCGTGTGTGATGGAGATGGGGATGGCAGTCGGTGGTCCGGTGAGTGGTGCGGTGATGCTGGGGTGGTGGTTGACGTCGAGGGGGCTGTAGCAGGCAGTGAGGTGGGTGAGGTGTCATCCACTTGGCATAGGGTAGGGCGCAGTTTGGGAAGGAGGGGAGTCGGCTAGGGTTTCCTCTTTGGTGGTGAAGAAAAATGAGTTCTAGGATTTAATGTATGGAACATGTGTATTTATATAGGAGGGGGATTATAGGCTGGCCTCGGGACTTGGGCCTGTCTGAACTTCTTGGGGTGGGGCTGGTCTACGCGAAAGGGAGTATGTAGTTTGGTTGGGTCATGTTTATGGTGAAGTTTGCCTTATTTTAATTTAATTAATAATGCACAAGACGTTCTTTTAACGAATATTGCATAGTTGAGATGAGACGCAATAACGAGTATCTAAAGTTACACCATGGTCAGATGGGTAGTCTGGCATGTCTGGAAGATGTGTGTGACATTGGGTTGAAGGTAACTACTAATATGGCGGTCCAACCTCGAGGCAACGGCAAGGTGTATTAAGACCTATAATTATCGCACATTAATTCTAAATATATCCAATTGGATCTTAGTCTCTTGACTTAAATGAAATAAATCCTAAATTGCTCGAGAGGGTTTACAATCTTTAATTAATGGTGGTGCATTAACTCGAACACAGTCTTCAAATCTTGAAGGTGATCATCTTTTAGACGAATCTTGACAGCAATATCATCCACGTAGCATTCTAGTACTTTCCGTAAATGCTTCTAAAAAATTGTACCTATGGCTCGTTGATATGTTGCTCCCATATTCTTAAAGTCGAAGGGTATGACTGTATAACAGTAAACTCCTAGTCGTGTGAGAAAAGATATGTATTTTTTATCATCAGATGACATCTTGATTTGATTATACCCTGAGAATCCATTCATGAAGGACATACGTTCAAATCTTCATATATTATCGATGATGACATCTGTGATGGAAAGAGGAAATTTATCTTTTGGACAGGCTGAGTTCATATCTCGATAATCTACGCAGACCGGGACCTTTTTATTTTTTTTATAATTGGGATGACATTGGCTACCCAGTCGTGATGTTGTTCTTCTCGAATGAAGCCACATGGTATCAGTTTATTGACTTCTGCTTCAATTGCATCCAGCATATACGGACAAAATCATTGTTGCTGCTATTTTAACGACTTAGTATTCGGAAGAATATTGAGCTTGTGTGCGGCTATTTGAGAGTCCAGGCCAGGCATATCCTCATAACTCCAAGCGTAGACATCAATTTACTCCTTTATCTGGACTAAAGCTTGTTTATCTTCTTTATGAAGATTTTTCTCCTACATCAATTTAAACTATTTTATCCTCTATAGTTGGTTCATGTTGCTCAAACTAAAGCTCCTATTTAGTATCCATCTATTATGCCCAAGGATCATTCTCGAATGTTTCCAATAGTTTAACGTCTTTATCATCTGGGGCAGTTGATACCATATTTACTGAAAAAGCCTGTTTGAATACGTCACTTATGCTTTTGTCTGAATCCGACAATAATAAGTCAGAGAAATGAGAATGCATCTCTTCTTTCGATTATTAAACTTCAGGACTTGCTTGTAGGGTAACATATCCCAAAGCATGACTAGGTCCGCTAGTAGTATATTTTTGTCTTGGCTTTTGGAGAGAAGTGACGTATAGGAGTCTGTCTGTCTTTTCCATAATTTAGTCCCAAACAAGATTTTAAATTATAGCCCATCCCTTGTATAATGTTATTGGCTGGTTGGCTGTAATGATACGGTTGTATCTTCCCTATATCCTTGTCAGAATCATTAGTCTGCATGACCTTTTTGTTTTTAGCTTGGCCAATAATTATCTGACTTTGCTTGTCATGTCTTGTTGGGACTATGAAGTATGTATCCTTATATGGTTCATATAATAAACTATATTAAAATAGAGATACCAAGGGTATGGACATAGGTTCATAGAGATAAAGTGTCTCTAAGAATTTTTTGGCAAAGGGTTGAACATCAATGTAGTGCGAAGTAGTATCTTCTTTATTCATGAAATACACAATCTCTTCATCTTCTACATAGTCAGAAGAATCTTCAACCTTGATAAGAAGCTTGGCAAGATTGATGACTAGGGGTTAATTCACTAATGTTGGTTGCTTGTTACGACGAAGGTCGATAACAAGTGGATCATTCTACAGTGTCGGTTGTTCATTGCATCGAATCTTGATAACCAATTGAAGTAACTTATGCAGGTTTATGCCGAGATGCTTCGAAGGAGTTGGACGAGTAGTACGTCCTTTGAATCAAATTATTTGAGGTTTTTCTTTTAGGGTATTTTCAGCTACATCACTGTCTTGAATAGCTTCTTATTTTATATACTCTGGGGTATAAAATACAGAGTCAGCGAAATAGGCTTCGATACCTTTGAATGGGTTGAGGTCAACTACCTCTGTTTTAACTTCATTCCTACTTTTCACATATTTAAAGCATTGATGTAGGGTAGAGGATACAATTGTATGCTCATGTATCCATGGTCTTCCCATCAAAACCTTATAGGATACATCAGAGTCAATCACATTGCATGTGACTTCTGTACGTAGATCGCCTATATGAATTTTTTGGCGTATATTTTTCAGCGGTTTACTCCTTCCAATATTGAAGCCTAGAATGGTAGTACTAGTACCAGACATGTTATGCATTGGTATATTCAATCCTCTAAGTAGGCCTTTAGGAATGATACTGAGTGAAGAACCAGGTCGATGTAAATCTGGTTCACCTTAACAGATCTGATATAGCCGGTATAATATAGAGACCTATCATGTTGATTATCCTTGAGCAGCATATCATCTTATGTGAAGGTGATATTAGGAATCTTCTCGATCACGCAGTGGCAATGAGGACACACTAGTGGATCTTCATCAGGGGTCTTGAGTTGAGCTAAGCATGAGTCTGCATATATCAGAGCTTTGCTCAAAGATTCATGAGTCTTCTTCGATAAACGAAGTAACTCGAATATAGAAAGTCAGGCTAGAGTATTAGTCAGTTGTGCCTATATGTTGAAATTATAAGGCTTTTTAAGTCTTTGGGGTACATTCTTCTTCAGCATTTGTCGAAGCATACTTCCTTTTGCTTCCCTTTCTCTACCGTAGTGGGCCTCGAAGGACCAGGTTCGGTTGTGACCTGAGCAATAGGAGTTGTCAAAGTAGGAAGATTATTAGGAACATCTTTCGGGACAGACTTGTAAGTTTTATGATAATCTTTGCCCGACCTGGTACCATTCATAGCTTCTTCTTCGGGCATCGAAGAAAGAAGTACTATGTTACAAGATTTGAGTTTCTTTTTATCATGTCTCTTCTTGGAGCGAGTTTGTGGACTGGTCTTGTCGTAGCCCAATCCACTACGGGATTTACTGGACTATCCTCAAAGTTGTAGAGGAATATGTTATCTCTTGCCAAATTTCAAACCTTCAACTTTCTGGAAATCATACCCCATATCTTGCAACAAACATACAGATTGCTGGTAGTATCGTTAAAATTAGAGACGATCCTCCTCAAGCACCTGAGTTTAGGTTGATGCTCTAATTATTGTATAAGGAGGAGGAGAAATTTGTGTAGGAACACCTTCATGAGCAATGAAGATTTGTTGTGCCCTATACAGCAGAATACTGCCAATCATGGACCATTATCGGTGTGTCAAACGAAGCTTACAATTAGAGATTGGTAGAGCAATATTCAGATTTTAAAATCTAATATTGAGAGATACGTCTTTTTGATGTCAGTCTTGATCTTTATCTGAATCATGATCCGAAAAAATTATATTGCATGATTTATACTTCTTACCCTTCTTGAATTTTGAATTGGAAGCTGTTGCTCCCATATCCCAATCTGGCAGTAGGTTATGGTAAATCCACATAATTTTGACATGATCTATGGTAAAAGGCATTAATCTCTCTTTTTTACTTTGAGGTGGCGGTAGATTTATCACTTCCATCGTAGCTAGAGGTATTGGGAGTATGCCATTTGGGACTTTTTATACTGGAAGTTACCGAATTGAAGAGACACAATATTGGCAGTGACTGTCTTCTCCTTGTTGTGAAGGGTGATAGCTTTAGCATTTATCAATTATTGTATCTTATTTTTCAAGACATGACAAGCCTTGGTAGGGTAATGTACATATCGGTGGTACAAGCAGTACTTCGAGTCGTCTGTTTTACCAACCTCATTTGGTCGCTTGATATAAGGCAACTGCAACTTGTTGCTTTTTATCAAGCATTCAAAAATGATGTGGATATCGCTCTCTTCAAAAAAATATTCTTCCTTAGGCCTAGAAGACTTTAGAGGCTTTTGTGTTGGAGGTGAGGTGGGTTGCTTTGACATGTTTATTGCCATGGCCTCATTTTCTTTGTAGTTGTGATTATTCGCACTGTTGTTATTATTGGAGGGGCAATTCCCTTCCGTATTGGTCATTTATAATCCCAAATTATGTACCATATTTGCATTACCTTCAATAGCTTCGGCCCCGATGATCAATATCGTCCAAAATTGAAATTGAGTTAGACTCGTCCAGAGCCCTACTATAGGCGATAGGTTCCTTTACAAGTATCGATGAATGTGAGTCTGGAATACCGAAGGGTAACTTCATAGTTGCTTGTCTGAAATGCTCTACGAATTCATGAATGAATTCCTTTTTTTCTGCTTGATATTGATGAGAGAAGACATTGTCATATCCATGCCTCCCTCATAGAATCGTAAGAGGAAAAGACACTTCATGTCATCAAACATGGAGAGCATCTTCTTTTTGCAGATGAGTCGTTATTATATTGAAGTAATTAATATATTGGCTCGGTGATGTCCTGCCTTCAAACAAGAGTATCGATTGGGGTTTATATTTAGGAGGTACTGGGACATTATTCCAATGAGGAGGGTAAGGCTATTTTATCCCCAGATTGACTTGGTCTTTGTTCTTTAAAATATTGACCTGTGCATGCAACTTCTGGATAGCTTCGAGAGGATCTTCTGGTCAGAGTGGTGCAGCTAACTAATAAGATCCTAGTTAAACATATATTATCACCGGCGGAGGTCCACTCCCAATATTCAGAGGATTAAGAGTTGGGATCGTTGACTCTTGATTTATGACTGCTTCTAGATTTGTGTTATCCTGCAGAGATGTTGTTCTAGGAGTAGGTTGTGCAGGTCTGAATGAAGCCACTTGGGCAAGTACTGGTATAGCAAAATGTTAGATTGTCATTTTTAATGCATATTTTGCTTCATAGTATACATGTCCCTGAGAGCGGCCTTTGATGAGTTGAGGCATTGTTCGGTGGCTTCTGATGGAGAAGCATCTTGTTCATCCCCGACGGCATGGACGCTAACATCCCTGTGTACAATAGAGTAATTGGTAGAAAGAACCGTGTAGTTGGAGTCTATACTGTCAGTTTCAGAACCGTGTATAATAGAGTGATTGCCACCTCCAGCCTCAGATTGTGAGGAATGGAGATTTTCGTTTAGAACGATCTTCCGTCTTCGAGAATGAGTATTTTGGTATAATCCTTCAAAGAATTCGATGAGTTGGTTAAATCTCCTCTGGCTAGGTGTTCTTGAAGAACTTCGTCTTGATTGTCTCCTGCCCGAGAAATATGTCAAGGTTTAGGAGATATAGTATAGGTCAATCAGTTAAACATAGACCATTTTGCTGATACACAGCAACATTTGATTATAACTCTATGACAATTGCAACGTTATTGATTAGGAAACACCGTTGTAAAGTCAGAAGGGTCTTTCCCTTTACACTTTCGTATAATAAGTTCACGTAAATCGAAAGAGGGAAGAGTAGAGGAGGAAGAGGGCAGACTCTGCCTCTTTACATGAGATACATTGGATCTTCTATGCATATTTTGGTCCCTTGTGTGTAGAGTGAGGTGTTGGTTTGATTAGCAAGTGATTTGTCACCTCTCAAGCTTTTGTTATTCACAGATGAGAGAAAGTTGTCTCTAGCAGGCCTTTTATGTATACGTGCACAATCAGCATATTGTAAAGTGGTTGACATTACTTGGGGCACTTTCTATGGGGTAGGCAGAGTTGGCACATTCTGCCCACGTGTATTTGATTTTGCACGAAAGTCTTGACGTGGCATTTTAATAGTAGGCTTCTGACGAGAGGCGCATAACTTTTCCTCTACTGTGTGCATAATCATGATATTAGGAGAATGATTCTCCCAACATCATACTTTATTTGTTCACTTGTAGTTTTTCTTCTGCTATCGTAAATTTTGGAGAAACTTTTGTCTTTCTCTCAAGAGTGTTCCTGTAGAGAGATTGGTTTGGACAGCGTTGTCCATGGCTTGCTTGCCCCGTAGATTACAACGAACATGTTCGGGATCAGAAGCTTGGGTGTGGATCACCCTTTTCTTTATATTGCACGAGTTACGCGATTTGTATCCCTTGTTTAATGAAAGAGTTGCCTACCAAATCATCGACCTAAGTTTGGTTGACATAATCGACCAGGTAGTTCTCGTCAATCGTAATACTGTTTTCCTTATTGGCAGCAACTTTGGGATATGCATGACGAGGCTTAGGCACCAACACCTTGTGGGTTCTCCTTCACTTGAGTGCGGATGAGGAGTTAGCACCAACACTAGAATGGAGCATTTCTTCGTATGCATGTTTGTCAAACTTCATGACCAAGATCTTCTGTCTCGAACTGACTGACGCAGCATCGAATTGAGCTATCACCTTCTCGTCAGAGGAGAAAGTTGTCCTCAATAGAGTCACCATATTTTTTGCGAAGAAAAATTTAAAAAAAAATTGATATTACAAACTATTGAAAGAAAGAAGAGTACAAAAAAATTCTGAACAGGAATCTAAGTACAGTTGATTCTGGGAAAGTATAGCTGTTAAGATCTGATCTACGGATGATCACTTTAGTCCTTGGACCACATGAACAACTTTGAGAGTTAAACAATAAGAAAGCTTTCCCAACAATGGCACGGTAAGCTTCTATTTCTCTTCTTCTGTTCTTGAACTTCAAAGACTTGAAATTTCAGCCGCTGTAACGTATATAATGATCCTGTATTTATAGAGATTATGAGCGGTTAGGCGAGTGTGCTCGCACTTTGGATAGTCTGTACTATTTTACTATTGTGCACGCACTTTTGGTGGACTAACACCCCACGTTCTAAATGAGTAGGTACAAAACTTACTGCCTGCTTGACATGTAGCTTCCTATACTAGGAAAGCATAGGTCGTGGGGATAATTATTTGTACACTTTTTATGAGAAGTATGACATGTTAGACACGTACTCATAACTGCGCACTGCCAGTTATGATGGTAGGCGCACTTTTGTAGAAATTGACACAGTGGTACTCTTTTGAAGAGGTTGGCACATCGGCACACTTTTACAGAAATTGGCACAACGACGCACTTTTAAAGAAATTGGTACAACGTCACACTTTTGTAGAAGTTGGCACAATTGTGCACTTTTGTAGAAGTTGGCACAGTGGCGCACTTTTGTAGAAGTTGGCTTAATGGTGCACTTTGAAAGAAATTCGCACAGCGGCACACTTTAAAAGAAATTGGCACAAGGTGCAATTTTATATAAATTGGCACAACGACGCACTTTTGAAGAAGTTGGCACAACGACACACTATTCAAGAAATTGGCACAACAACTGGGTTGCTAAATGACAACCTGGGTCTACGTGCCACAGCTTAGCTGTAATGATGACTTATGACTCTTCGGTTTCTGCATATGTCAATTGTCAGTCTGCAACAATAAATACTGAGAGAGATAAGATCATTTATGCGCAACCTTTTGTAACACTAAGAAAGCATACCTCGGTAAGGAAGTGTGCCATCTTACAAAGTTTTAAGAAGGTGTGCCAAAGTATTAAGCACTAAAAGAATGTGCCTCTTTCTTCTGAAACAAGTAGAAAGTGCGTTGTTCTTCCACTGTTAGAATTATTTATAGAAAATTGTGCCATCTTCAAAAGGCGTATTGATTTTGCTTCTACAATGCTTAGTGGCGCATGGCACTGTGGGCAAGAGACAATTCTTGGATGGTTGGTGCAAAGGGCAAGGACACATAAGCGCATGAAGCTAGACCCCTGAGACGTATGAAGCTTGGTCACTAAGGCGCATGGAGCTGAGTCACTGAGGTGCGTGGTGTAGATTTTCTATGCTTTTATAACAATCTTCCTTACTATCACAGTGGCACATCTCCTTCCCCCCTCTACCAACTGTTGATGCTACTCATCTGTTACTGCTTGCTGCTGTTCTCTTCTTGATCACCCATCAACTTACTCTAAAACACATGAGAACGCCCCCTAACTCAATATTGCTGTTGTTATTGTTTGCGTTGCTAATGCGACTAAAACAATATAGATGTTATCAAACATGACACCCTCACACACATACACAAACACATATGCATATATATAATTATATCTATATACACACACACATACACACACACACACACATATACACATACCCCCCCCCCCCACACACACACATATATATATCAATCTAACACTCAATGTAAATATAGATACACATATACACCCTATTGACAATTCACCAAACACTTGGTGTGCAACCCCTCGTATGACATAATAGCTCATGATACACTTATGATACACACTCACAATACCACGATACACTGCCAAAACCCCATAAACACATCAAATATACTAATTATGGTATATAGAATATATATTAGCTATTTAAATATAATGAATAAAATTTGGCATGCTAGAGCCTAAGGCCCAAATAAATACCCCTCCTACGATACCGTATCATAACGTATCACGATACACACTCCCTGTATCCAATTGTGGATACGTACGTCCTTCTAAATCGTGAATCTCATTCAAAATTACTAGAGAAATATTCCATCAAATACCTAATGACCCAAACTCGAATTTCTCTTAATTTGGCCACAAAAGTCAATATAACTATTATAATATAGCTCATAAGAACCTAGTTCTTCCTCATATGGGTAGTCCTTAGCCATGGAAGGGTTTCTATCATGACCTGCACTCAGAATTTGGGGCACAAGTATGTGGGTACGTCCAGCCTACGCTGCAGCATCGGCGGTAGAACGATGTCTAGGTCAATACTCTATCTAATCAATCTCACATGAATATCCAACTCCATAAGGAGACACATATATCACACTATAATATGGAATACTCAATCATATAAACTAAAGCACGATGAAATATTGAGAAAAATAAATGAATTACAAGACAAGTCTAAACAATATTAAATAGTCTAACCTGCAATCAATAACATCCATATCTCCAAGTATGCTGGAAATAAGTCCTTTAAGTCGCAGTCTAGAAAATATATCCAGTCAAGAATGGAGCGAAGTACAAGCACTAACAGCAGTTCCATGTATATTGACAAAAACTATAATACAGTATAAAGAAATACAAGATAGATATGAATACTGGCAATAAGAAATATTGGAATAATGAAGTACTGGAATAAAGAAATACTGGAGCATATCATCATCAATGTACATCTAGCATTGAATAGAAATACAAGTGCATGCTAGAACATTGAACTGGAATATAAGTAAATGCTAGAACAATAACTAGAATATATAGAGATGCTAGATCAATATACTAGAGATACATGTCAAGAACATCTAGCTAAGTGTATAAAACATTAGAATATTATATGATCGACTTGGGACTGATCAGGCTTGCTATGTATGACTAGCTATGAATCATATAAGGTCAGGCTAACCATCAGGATAGCTATGATGCAAGTAATAGTCAGGCTAATCATACATAACAGGCTATGAGGCATATAATGGTCAGGCTATACCGACGTAAGGTATTGGTGAGCTATGATGCATGTAGAGTTGGGTATGATCACATAAGCTACTAATATTTCCCTGTTTCTCCAGCTAGCACGATGGATTCCAATCACGACTCCTCGTGACAGGTCTCGATGATGCCAACTCGTATAAACAACAGTGTCACAATCATGTACGCTATACAACTAGAATTATAGAGATAATCAACATAATAAAAACTGTCAGAAAATGTACTCGCCTGGGGTCCTGCTGCTGGCAATACCAATATCCTGTTTCTAAAGTCTTGTCTGAACAATCCAATAATCCTATAGACATCATTAAATAATACAATATTGTATCAGATATTATGCTAACATACACACAATCAATAGTTTACCATGAACTCAGAGACTATGCTAGGTATGACACTGGTCAACTAGCAGGGTCGAATGTGCATCTAGCTACAAGGGTGCCATGTCCTCAATTATTGTACAAAATCAGACAGTCGACTCACAAGTCTCAGGGTCGCATGGTCAACTTTAAATACGGGGTATCCGTAATTTACACTAGAGTCTCATAGTACATATATACATAGACCTAACTAGCCTTAGCATTTAATTACTTACAATATATATACATACCATATATTTATATATGTATATAACATCCAATAATTATATGTATACCAATTAAAGACAAATACTAAATATATATATATATATATATATATACCAAATGAGTAATATATATACATACTGAATATATACATATATATATACTAAATGAATATATATATTATATATATGTATATATATATATATATCAATATATACATACTAAACATATACCAATTGAATAATATGCGTATACGCGTACGAGTACGTGTATGCAACACTGGTTTCACCGACACGGGTCTCAAGAGATCAACATCTGATAAATATATTAAATCCTAACATTTCACGCATACGTACATGAAATCACGAAGGAGGGGGACAGGTACAAACCTTGGCGGGCATGCACGGGATCGGCGATGACGACGATGATAATGACAATGACGGCGATGATGGTGATAACGACGATGGTGATGGTGATGATGATAATGATGGTGATGATGATGGTGATGATGATGAGGAGTTTAGGGATGGGACGATGCTGTTGTCGAGCAGAAGAAGGAGGGGATATTCAGGCGAGATCCGGTCAACTCTTGGGTCATGGGCGAGTTCAGCGGGCTGGGCACAGCGGGGATGCTATGGTCGGCTCAGGCAAGAGAGAACGACGGGGTGGAGGAGAAGAAGTCAAGGAGGAGGAGAACGGCGAGGGGGAAGAAAGGTGAACGGTGATGGAGGATAGGAGGAAGTGGATGGCTGGTCATGCTCAGGCGGAGCGATAGAGGACCCCGGCATGATGGGTTATATGCTCGGGATGGAGAGGTGCAGGCGGAGAGAAGGAGAAGAGAGGGAGAGGTGGTGGTGCTGTCGGCCGTCGGCTGTCGAGGGAGGTGATGGCCGATGGCTGTCGTGGTCGGGGCTGCGAGCAGTTCCGGCGGGAAGGTCGGGGATGAGGCCGGAGTTGAGGGAGGTTGAAGAAGGAGAGGTGGGTTGGATGTAGTTTAGGGTTTTTGTTTAAGGTGTTGTAGTTTGTAGGTTGAGGTAAAAAATATAATGGAGATGGTGGTTTTTGTATGTGGGAGGAGATGATGCTTACAACCTAGGTGTTAGGACCGGCCAAGTACACATTGGGATAGAGTTTGCATTGGGATAGGGGTTATGAGGGATTATATATATATATAGGTGAGGGTGTTGTATGGTGAAGATGGCTCCATTTTAAATGGATGGCTATGATTAGACATGGAGTAAAAATACATAAATAAAAGAGGAGAGAGAGAGTTGAACGATCGAAGGAAGGGGTTGATTTCTTCATGTGATTTTTGACCATTAGGATGGTGACACATCATTGCACTTTTACAAATAAGCCCCCAACAATTGAAAATTTGCACAGAAAATGGCTTTTTAGATTTAATGAGAGAAAATACCATGTTTGGTGTGATGTATTGGATGAAAAGGATGTTTGATGTTTAGGATGAAGCTTGAGGGTGTGAATGAGGGTTTGGTTTGGTGTTAGGCTAATTTTTGGTCAAGTTGGGTCCTTACATCAATTTAATTAAAATTAATGCAATAGGTGTTCTAAAATTAATTGGAAGTACATGAGATTAAAATTAGGTGGGACACAAGTGTCATGGACATAGAAGACTTAGAATATAATATTGTTATAATTTGGTTTCAGAAAATGGGTCAAGATTGTGTCTCCAATTTTGATTGGAACGCACAAGGATACAAAGTTGGATTTATTTAGAATTAAAAATAAACGTCCACGAAGAATATTGTGCGACTAAAATAAAGCACAAGAGAGCATATTTATAAGTTATACAAATGTCAGAATGAAAGACGGGCACGTCTAGGACAAGGTTGTGAAATTTGTTGGAAGACAAAAGCTATGGTAGCGCTCCAAATATCGAAGCAACGGTAAGGCACAACAATTAAATAAAATTACAATAATTAATATAAACTAATATCATGCAACACATTAACACATTAAATTAAATAACTAAAAAGACAAAAATACCCCTATTCTAGAATGTGGTAGTGACAAGTTTACCCTCCTTAAAAGAATTTTGCCCTTGAAATTTAAAATCCTTAATTATTTTTTTTATTTATTACCATCAAAATTAAATTCATCAAATTATATAATCATGAACTAATCCATATTGTTATTTTTTAATATTTCTCATATCTATAAATATTATTTTCCTGAAAAACTTGAAATTTGAAATCGAATCCCATTCTTATCACAATCTTCTCTAAAAATTTAGAATACAAAATTTACTATCCAATCCTCTAATTGAAATCCAATCAATGCATATTTATAAAATTTAAAAAATCTCATCCAAAATTTGAATTCAAGATCTAATACATTAATGATCTTATTCCTCTATTTCTTTTTCCACACAATACTTAAACAATGTAATACTTATGAAGTCTTCAAATGCAACAAAAAATATAAATTTATATCTTGCACTCAAATAAATAAATGATAATCTTCTTAAATTCCTCAAAATTTATGATAAATTCAATCATATCATAATCTTTATAAAAATTAATGATTTAACAAAATCGTCAATCCTGCCCTATTAAATTCTAACTTTTTATTTAAATTAATATTTATCCTCAAAATTTAAGGCACCTTGTCTCTCTTTGTCAAGTCATAACCTCCTCATTAATTCTTCACTACGGTCAAACCCCCAACGATCAAAGTCTGTGAAAAATCTTACCTACAGTCATACAACATACAATCTAGAGAAAATATGCATGGTTATGGCCTCTTTTGTCATGGTATTGTAGTCTCTGTCAGGGTGTACTATAAACTACATTCTAGCAAGAAGATCATTGATAAAAGCTATGGTACTAGAAAATTAATTAATCAAATAGACAAAAAGGACAAAAGAAAAGAACAAAAAATAGCCTTCTAACACAACCATAGGTTTACTGATGCATCCAAAGTTGATGCCCCTATCCCTTTAGGTACCATAGTTTCTACTACAAGTACACCCACTGCTAGCTCTCTTATCTACCGAAATTGTTTATACTGGTTGTTCTTATCACTCAAGTGCACTCCAAGCGCAACAAACCATACTAAGTACTACTCCTTCTAATACAACTCTAGATGGACACCCAAGTCTGTTTGTAGTATCATCTCAAGCATTCTTAAGCTAATAGATCCTTATAAATGCACATCAACCACTCATATACTACTATACATTTCTTACCCACCATAAAATTTTATCCTCAAAATAAATTTATCAAAATTTACTTCTCGATTGATTTAAAATAAAATGCATATACTTTTCTCAAAAGTCAAATACTCAAATATCGAAATAAAATTTTTAATCACTTCCAAAATCTTTATAGCTTTGACTATGTTTATTGAATTGAATTTGAATCCTCAAAAATTTTAATAACATAAAATCTTAAGTTGTCAAAATTCTTAAAAATTAAAATTTATTTCCAATCTTGAAATTATAAATTTAAATCCACGTCTATCTAAGTATATATATACTCACAGTCTCTAACACACCAAATACACACAAATAAACAAATTATCTATACCCCTCAACTGTGTACTGATTATTACACTGCCTGGATTATTCGCACTATTTACTTTCAATAATTTTTTATCCACATTAATTAATACACCAATCTAATATTATCACACAAGGTACTTATTGTCACTAGCACCTTGCTCAACTAATCCTCGATATAAAAATATTAGTACTCTTGGTATGGTAACACTAGCATCATAATTAGATCACCTCATCAACTTATTAGAACTCACGATCATTCGCACTAGTTATAACTTATATAATACACATGCTCCACTTCACTCTCAAAGGCAGGCCTATGGTTCCATATCTCAATTGATGTATAAGTATCTCCCTTTTTAATCTTTTACAGACTGTTATACTAATCTGTGATACACTTCATACCTTTCATGATCAATCTTGATATTCTCTACTCATGTCATCTCATTAAAACCCTTTACGCATATACATTTATTTACTCTTGACACACCCAAGTAATCAACTATCAAATTGAATATAATGCTCACTAATTTTTAATACAATTTCCTCAATACCTAATTTTTTACATGGATCACCCAGCTACATAAATTCATGATTATCCAGGACTGAAATATTGACTTTGATACTAACTCCTGGAACCATCACTGATACTCTTTACTCCTCCTTGTACTTATAGTACCAATACTAACTACAATGGCACCTATTATAGAACTATTGCTACAAGGTACTACGCTATGGGTTATCTCTAGATCGATGCCTACTACTCACATATCCAACCAAGAAATACTTACTAACTGATTAACAAAAATCAAAGTCAATAACAACAAGCGAGAGCGAACGGGAACAAGGAAAAAGATTTAAATTGGAAATTATAATAAGATTCTCAAGGGTCATCCCAGGAATCTCTCAAATAATTTGTGATTGAGTATCCTCTCTCATCCTAGTATCCTATATCCTATTGCAGGCACGCAGAAATACAACTAAGATATTACACTACCAAGATATTGCACAACTTGCGAAGCCTTACCTGCATGGGCCACCACTAAAAATGTGTCATGACCCGCACCCAAAATTTGGGGCACGAGTACGTGGGTACGTCCAGCCTATGCCACAACATCGGCGGTAGAACGATGTCTATGTCAATACTCTATCTAATCAATCTCACACGAATATCCAACTACATAAGGAGAAACAAATATCATACTATAATATAGAATACTCAATCACATAAACTAAAGCACGATGAGATATCAAGGAAAACAAATGAAATATAAGACAAGTCTAAACAACATTAAATAGTTTAACCTGCAATCAATAACATCCATATCTCCAAGTATGCTGGAAATAAGTCCTCTAAGTCGCAGTCTGGAAAAAATATCCAATCAGGATTGGAGCAAAGTACAAGCACTAACAATAATTCCATGTATATTGACAAAAACTATAATACAGTGTAAAGAAATACAGGATAGATATAAATATTGGCAATAAGAAATACTGGAATAATAAAGTACTGGAATAAAGGAATACTGGAGCATATCATCATCAATGTACATCTAGCATTGAATAAAAATACAAGTACATGCTAGAATAATAAACTAGAATATAATTAAATTTTAGAAAAATAACTAGAACATGTAGAGATGCTAGATCAATATATTAGAGATATATGTCAAGAATATTTAGCTAAGTTTGTGAAACATTAGCATATCATGTGATCGACTTGGGACTGATCAGGCTTGCTATGTATGACTAGCTATGATTCATGTAAGGTCTGGCTAACCATCTGGATAGCTATGATGCAAGCAATACTCAGTCTAATCATACATACCAGGCTATGAGGCATGTAATGGTCAGGCTGTACCGACGTGAGGTGTAGGTGAGCTATGATGCATGTAGAGTTGGGTATGATCACATAAGCTACTAATATTTCCCTATTTTCGTAACTAATACGATAGATTCCAATCACGACTCCTCGTGACAGGTCTTGATGATGCCAACTCATATAAACAACAGTGTCAGAATCATATATGCTATACAACTTGAATTATAGAGATAATCAACATAATAAAAACTGTCAGAGAATGTACTCGCCTGGGGTCCTACTGCTGGCAATACCAGTATCCTATTCTCGAAGTCTTGTCTGAATAATCCAACAATCTTATAGACATCATTAAATAATACAATATTGTATCAGATATCACGCTAACATACACACAATCAATAGTACACAATGAACTCAGCGACTACGCTAGGTATGACTCTGGTCAACTAGCAGGGTCGAATGTGCGTCTAGCTGCACGGGTGCCACATCCTTAATTGCAATGCAAAATCAGACAGTCGACTCACAATCTCAGGGTCGCATGGTCAACTATAAATACGGGGTATCCGTAATTTATACTAGGGTCTCATAGTACATATATACATAGACCTAACTAGCCTTAGCATTTAATTACTTACAATATATATATATATATATATATATATATATATATGTTTATAACAAAAAATAATTATATGTATACCAATTGAAGACATATACTAAATATATATATATATACCAAATGAGTAATATATATACATACTGAATATATACATATATATGTAGAAGCATAAAAATACGCTGGGGAATTATATGCGTACAACCCCTAACATACATGAAGCTCGCGTAAAACAGAGCTTCAGCGCTGTGTGGCATAAAATATGACTTCAGAGCTCTTAGCGTACAACAGAGCTTCAACGCTATTTAGCGTAAAATAGAGCTCCAGAACAGCCCGCGTAAGGCAGTACTTCCAGGATATTTTGGCGTAAAAAGGTTGCTACACCCCCTCTGGCGTAAAATATGTCTGCTATTAATGCAGTATGAAGTTGTACGAGGAACTCTTCGTATTCCTCGAATGAACCTGTCAGACAAAACAGTGAACCTGACTCCTGACAAAGAGTACTACACGACAATCGAAAGGACGACCGTAATGATGATTCTGTACAGAGACCCAGGCTGTCGGTTAGTAACATATCTTTGATATAAGTAGTTTTTATGCATTCAAAGAATATGCTGCCTATTCTATATGGGTAGAAATGAGTCTTTACGCTCAACATGAGACGAAATCAGACGCTACCTCAAAAGCAATCTCTAGTACAGAGCTCGAGGCATATCTCTGCAGTTAATGCACGAGATGGAGGCAGATCTCTGTATTTAATGTACGAGATTTTATTCTATTTTTAATGACTGGGAGAACTAAAACTAGGGCAAATACGATTACGTCACCATCCCTGCATGTTACACCAACCAGGCTAATTTCAACTATAGGAGTACACTGTATGCTATCTCCTCCAAATACGCCAACCAGGCTATTTTCAAATATAGGAGTACATCGTATGCTATCTCCTCGAAATACGCCAACTCAGGCTATATTTACAAAGGTACGTGATAAGGCTATTTAGCCCAGAATACGCTCAAAACCTCAGTCAGAAAGGATAATTGGCTAGTTTACGCTGGTTACCTAATTATGCAGCATCAAGCTTTACGCTATTTGGCTTTTACGCTAACAAGACATCTACTTGGCTTTTACGCCAACAAGACAGCTACTTGGCTTTTACGCCAATAAGACAGATACTTGGCTTTTATGCCAGCAAGACAGCTATTTGGCTTTTATGCCAGCAAGACAGCTATTGGCTTTTATGCCAACAAGACAGCTATTTGGCTTTTACGCCAACAAGGCAGCTATTTGGCTTTTACGCCAGCAAGACAGCTATTTGGCTTTTACGCCAATAAGACAGCTATTTGGCTTTTATGCCAACCATCTTTACACGAGGGGCAGTTACCTACGTGGCTTGCATGTCGTGATCTTCGATGAGCGATTATATGTGATACCTCATAATGGGACACGCGTCATACACGGATTCAGGAGATCATTCAGACGTGGATAGCAGTTATTATAACCGCCACGTAAAGAGTGTAACTCTCTTCACAGTTTAGCTTCTACGTCGACTGGACAGTTACTGTGACTGAGCTCTATAAATAGAGACCTCCGATTATAGGAGATCAAGGTCGAGATTAAGAAGATCGAGAAGAGAATCAAGATCAGAGATCAAGAGATCAGAGAGAGAGAGAGAGAGAGAGAGAGCACAGACAGAGAGTAGTGATTGACGACTTTGGCAACGAGAATCCAATACATCCTGCAATATTTGAAGCTTCTTCTTCTTCTACATCACTTTTTCATCATCTTGTGGACCAAGGGAAAAGTGATCGACCGCAGATCAGACTCCTATAGCAATTTTTCCCCAAAATTATTTTTATTGTACTTAATATCCTCGTATAGGATTAATTATATTTTTTTTCTTGTTTGTAAACAAAGAAAGGGTTTCGTTTAAACCTAATTTCAATTTCTTTTGTTTATCATCAAACACAAGATGGCGACTCTGTAGGGGAGTACTTTCTCATCTGACGAGAAAGCCATTGCTCAACACAATGCTATATCCGTCGGATCGATAAAGAAAACTTTGGTCGTCCAATTCGACCAATCTGCTTATGAAGATATGCTTCGCACAGGGGGTAGCTCTCATTTCCTCTCTGTCCAGGACAACAGAAAGCTGCATAAGTATGTATGCCCCAGACATCCTCTACCCTTCCTGCAGGCTGTCTTTCTCTGATCAACAAGGTTGTGACATCACAACCTATACGCCCTGTATGTAAAAATTCGTCTTCCATCTGTGATATGGCAGACAAAGCTTCTGGCAATGCCCCAGTGCCAATCCAGAAGTCTAGAATACTCCCTGTGCGTAAAAATTCATCTCCCGTCTGTGACATGGCAGACAAAGCTTCTGGCAATGCCCCAGTGCCAATTCAGAAGTCTAGAACGCACGCTGTGCATAAAAATTCGTCTCCCGTCTGTGACGTGCCAGACAGAGCTTCCGACATTGCCCAGTGCCAATCCAGAAGTCTAGAACGCGCTCTGTGCGCAAAACTTTGTCTCCCGTCTGTGATATGGCAGACAAAATTTATGACAAGGCCTCAAAGCCAATTCAAAAATTTCAAACTTGCCCTACACATAAAAATACATCTCCCGTCTATAAGGAGGCAGATGTACCCTTGGATCACATCAAGGGAAAACAAGTAGCGAATCTCCCAACCTCTGGGCCTGTATGCCCCAAAGAGAAGAAGTTGCCCACTCTTCAGATTATGCGTGACGCTGGAGGCCGTTTGAAGACTTCTCCTATTTTACGCGAACCTGTGCAAAACTCTAAATTATGCCAGGATAAGTCTGTCCGCGTAAAGAAGACCCTCTTCACGGGAAAATATGATCCTCAAACGAATGATGGATCGTATGCTACTCACATGGCTGAACTGTTGTATTCTTATGGCAGGGAGAGAGGTATGGTTGCCAATCTCCACGCCGCTACTGTTGTAAAAAGGCAGAATAAGCCTTCTTCTTCTGTTAATCCCCCTGATTTGCGTGATTTTTTGATCCAAAAGCACAAGGACAGGGGATCTTCTAATATGTCTATTATACCCCCTAGGGAGCATTGTTGTAATAGTCATAAAGTTGTAGTTAACTACTGCTGTTCTAAGGCAAAACGGTCAGTTTTCGACCGATTGAACTACTCTTTATCCCTACAGGAAGAAGAGCCGACATTCGCATCAGTAAACATGGCTTCACACATTCCTAGAGGAAGGTTAAGTTTAAGATATCATCCCTCTAGAACTCCAAGACAAAGAAGATTTGACAGACTCCTTGAGAATATTGAAGCAGGTGTTTTTCGAAACACTCGCTCGAGGTCACAACAATCGGTTTCATATTCTTCCGATTCCGACACAAGGGGTCGCCAGTTTCCTGAATGTGATGCTGAAAGTATAGGCTCGATCTCTACAGAGATTTATACCAATCCCTCAGTAGCATCCAGAGAAATAGGAGTTTATGCCATTGGAGATGAACGTGAAGAGGCTTCCCCATCAGGAAGTACTGAGCAACCCATCGCTGTATTGGAAGCATCTCTTAAAGAGATGTATTCCATGATGGAGAGTATGCGTCAGATGATGGTGACTCAATATGCAGCTGCAATAGCTCAAATACCGGTTCCTCTGACTCAACTACGTATAGGGGTGGATATGCCACCATCCAACGCAAGCCAGGAGCTTGTTCCAAATCAAGAGTCAGCGGCTCCTCAACCTCTTAACACAGATAATGTATTGCCTCATGTTGGAGCTATAATACAATCGAACTCTCAACTCTCTACTGTCCCTTTTCCAGCTGAAGATCCGATACAGGCTATTCGGGAATTAAAAGCCCAATTTGATGCCTTGAAACATAAGGATCAGCTCAAGAAGTTGGCAATCAACCAGCCATACCCAGCTGTCTGGGATGAGACCCCTTTCCTGCCAAAATATAAACCACAGGCTATGGTTTTGTTTGAGGGAAAGACGTCAACAAGCCATTATATGAATTACTTCAGCATGATGACGGTGTTGTTGCAGGGGAATGACGCCATTCTCACTCGGGTATTTAAGGGCTGTCTGTCTAGAATGGCCTACCAATGGTACCGTAGTCTAGCGGACAACTGCATTACTTTTTTTAAAGATTTCAAGCTATGTTCTTCGCTCGATTCTATGAAGGAGAGATGGACATGTCTATGTCATCGCTCATCAATGTTAAGCAGAAGGAAAAAGAGAACATTCGTACTTTTATTAAACATTTTGGTCAAGCTACTTTGCAGATGCCTCCTGGAGTTCCAGATTCAGCCTTGGTGGACATTTGTAGGAAGAACCTTCTCCCACTGATCTCATTGTTCATTGGACCATATCAGTTCCATGATTGGCCCTTGTTTATCATCTCAGCGGTAGTCGTTGAATATAACAGTCGGAAGGCGCGTGACAATGGAATCATGATCTCTACCTCTGATAGAGGGAAGCGGTCATCCTCCAATAATGACCATACTCATAGTTACAAAGGAAAGGATGCTCTGGCGATCAACACGTCCAGGCAACATACTCCAGTGATAACACAGACGAATCCTGGGACTTCCAGTCCTAAAAAAGAATATTCTTTTGACGACGACGATATTCTGAGCATATTCGATTGTCTAGTCAAAAGTGGCAAGCTTACTCTCCCCGAGGTAAAGCGGCCAAATGAAGTTGGCAGTACCAATAACCCTAATTACTGCATTTTCCACAAATACATACATCCAGGAGTTGATCGATGCCAAGGCCATCACTCTGTGTAATAGCGAGAAGACGGTCACTGTCAACATAATTTTACTCCAGTTTGGCAATCTGCCCACTCAGGAAGTCCAGGATGGTGTGGTACCTATTCCACGGGTGATGATGAACATTGTTAATCTCCCTCCGACCAGGGGTCAAAATCATGACCTAGTACCCCTAACTACCAAGCGTGGGGAGATCATGTGGGTTCACCCTGATCTGGTATCAGAAATTGAGGAAGAGACTCAAGCTGCTAAACCTAAGTCTAAAAACAACTCAAGATGTAAACCATGCCATATGGTTGCAATATCCCCGGCACCTGAAGAAGAGACTTTGGCAATCGGAACCCGGTCAGGGAAAGCCTACCTCAAGGACTATGGAGGGAACCAGGGGGAAGCAACGGCAGATACTTCAGCTGCCAAATTTCCAGAGCCTGAACCAGTTATACTAGAGGCAGGTCCTTCTAGACCAACTTCGGTGGAAAAAGGCAAGCAAAAAGAAGTTCGTTTTGATAAGCCTTTGAAGGATATTCAAAACAAAGGTTTAGAGAAACCATATAACTTTGACATCTTGGCTCAGTTGGCTAATACTCCAGCCAGATTATCCATTTTCGAGCTACTTAGGCTATCCAAAGACACTCGTCAAGCCTTGAGTAAAGCGTTAATACAGGAAGATGTATGCTTGACTCAGCTCAAATCCCCTTATAAAGAGCCTGTGGCATGTCCTCATTGCCATAGTGTGATAGAAGTGATCCCTAACATCACTTTCACTCAAGAGGACATGTTGTTGAAATATAACAGACACGACATGCCTCTTTATTATACCGGATACGTCAGCTCCATGGAGGTAGACCGGATTCACATAGATCTGGGATCGTCGAGGAGCATTATTCCTCATATTCTGCTAAGACCGTTGAGAATTCCTACAAGCAAACTGGCTTACACTACCACTACAATCGTGGGCTTCAATGCCAGGAAAAGCAAGCCGTTAGGGAAGATTTATCTGAGGATCCAGATTGGTGACCTTAGATCAGTGGCTACATGCTACGTCATTGATTCAGAGGTGTCTTACAACATTCTCTTGTGCAGACCGTGGATCCACGATCACAATATTGTCCCTTCAACTCTACACCAGTGCTTCAAATATGTAGATGCCCAAGGGACAGTGAAAACAGAGTTTGCTGATCTCAATCCTTTCAAAGGAGTTGAGTCCTACTATTTCGATGCCATGTTGTATACCCAAGACTATATGAAGGAGGTGTCAGGCAGGACGGAGGAAGAATCCCACCGGGAGAGAGGAGAACCATCTGCTGAGCAACCTTTGTCAATCCAGGTGAAAGGACGGACTACCCGTCCGAAAGTCATGGAACCCATGGCTATCCACTTAGGCAAAACCAAATCAGGAAGAGGAAGTGATCCCTTAGTGATCACTCTGAACCAGAAGCCTCCACCTTTGGTCATCAACCTTAGGCACAACAAGCAGCCTACTGATGTAAATATAACCGAAAATGTGGTTTCTGATGATAATAAAGATTCCCTTTTCCAGCATGCTGACGCTCAATTTCCTAATAAGGAATCCTTCCCCCATAATGATATAGAGCCTATAGTACAAAAATTCTTAGAAGCTATAGACTTCTATCATTTGAATGTATGGGAAGTAGCATCAACATCTAATGTCATCACGATATATGGGCAATATGAAGATTCTATCTTTATTGTTCCACCTACTCGCAATGATCAGCATCCAATAGTTTTAGGTCACATGCGTAATAGACTGATTGTACAAGAAGATTCTTATGAGTCTGATGCTGGGAAAATGCAGGTTCACAAATATAGCCCACAGGCTTTGAAGATTATGCAAAGCATGGGTTATGACTTGAAGTTGGAGCTAGGCCTCAACTATGGAAAAGGCAGACGAATGTCATTGCATGGTGATCCCTACTGTCAATGAACTCATTTTGGTTTAGGATATACCACATCTCTTGCAACTTCGAACAACTCTGAGTCAAGTGATGAGATCATTTCCTCTTCTCAGGATGGTTTATTGTCCTCCGATTCATATGATGAACTCGAACTGGTATTATCAGTAAATACGGTGTTGACAGATTCTCTCGAAGCAGAGGAACAAGAATCTGAACCATTTGAAAATGAATCCTGGGCACAACAAATGGATACACAATGGAAACTCTGGTTCGAGCAAAAAGAACCACCCACTGAAGATAAAGTTATCCAAGTCAATGTTGGGGATGAATTTTCACCAAAGCCTATATTTATCAGTAATAATCTTTTCGAAGAAGAAAGGGAAGAAATGATCTAGCTGATAAAAGAATATATCGATGTCTTTGCTTAGAACTATGAGGATATGCCAGGTCTTGATCCAAAAATGGCCACCCATAAACTCAACATATTGTCCAATTCAAAGCCTGTAAAGCAACAACAATGCCGGTTCCGCCCGGATATGATAAATGCTATTGAAGTTGAAAAGCAACACTCAACATATTGTTAGCCTACGGGTTTATTCGGGAAGAACAACGTCCTGATTGGGTCGCTAATGTTGTCCCGGTCATGAAGAAAAGAGAAAAAGTTCGTATTTGCATCGACTTCCGAGATCTAAATGCGGCTTGCCCTAAGGATGAGTTCCCTCTTCCCATCACAAACGTCATGATCGATAATATGTGCGGTTTTGAGCGCATGTCTTTCATAGACGGATTTTCAGGATATAATCAAATTAAGATGAATCCTGAAGATGAGAAGCATACTGCCTTCCATACACCATTGGGGGTATATTGCTATACATTCATGCCTTTTGGATTGAAGAATATTGGGGCTACATATCAGCGAGCTATGAGTAACATATTCCATAAGCATCTACACAAAATAGTAGAATGTTACGTAGACGATATTGCTGTCAAAAGCCGCCTCAAGGATAACCACGTCCAAGACTTGAAGACAGTATTCGAGTTGATGCGCCAACATCAACTCAAAATGAACCCTACAAAGTCCTTTATTGGCGTATCCAGTGGCAAATTTCTGGGATTTGTCATTACCGCTAAAGGCATTCAAGTTGACCCTGATAAAGTAAACGCTATTCTAGAAATACGACTGCCCCATAATCTGAGAGAACTTAGGGGATTTCAAGGTCGTCTAGCTTACATCAGGAGATTCATATCCAACCTCTCTGGAAGATGTCAACCATTTTCTCGTCTAATGAAGAAAGTTGTGTTATTCGTATGGGACAAAGCCTGTCAGCAAGCGTTTAATGATATCAAACGCTATCTTACTAATCCTCCAGTTCTGGTGCCTCCCGTCATATGAAGACCATTTTTGCTGTATGATCGAGCAATGGATCATTCTTTAGGGGCTCTTCTCGCACAAAAGAACAATGAGGGTCATGAATAGGCTATCTACTATTTAAATAGGATGATGGTCGGAGCTGAACATCGGTACAATCCAGTTGAAAAAGAATGCTTGGCCCTAATGTTTACCATTCAGAAGACCCGATATTACGTGACGGGCCAAACTATTCATATCATCTCCAAAATCAATTCTCTTAGGGTATTGATGAATAAACTGAGTGTTCTTAATTCCTGACTCGCGACTTGGGCGATGTTATTAACACTGTATGATATGGTGTACGTCACTCAGAAGTCCATGAAAGGTCAAGCCTTGGCTGATTTCTTAGTCGCCCATCCAATTCCAAAAATCTCTAAATTATATGAGGACATTCCCAACGAAGTTGTAGAATGTAATTTGGTAATGGAAGGTGATACATGGCAGCTATTCTTCGATGGTGCTTTCAGGATTGGTCCCAAGGGAAATATGGTTTTAGGAGTAGGAATTATTCAGGTGACTCCTGATAAACTCGTCATCTACAGAGCATATTCTCTTAACGAACCCTGCTCTAATAATGTGGCAGAGTATAATGCCCTACTCATCGGGCTTCAAGTCACAAAGGAATTAGATATTGAATACCTGGAAGCTTTTGGTGATTCTCAGCTGATCGTCAACCAGGTCAGAGGAATATATGAAGTCCGCAATCCAGACCTCATTCTTTATCACCAAACAACGATCGAGATAGCCATGTCTTTTAAAAGATTCTTTTTAGAGCATATGCCTCGATCTCAAAATTTGGAAGCAGATGCTCTGGCCAGTCTAGCTGCAGATCTAGCTATTCCTATAAGAAGGCAGAATTCGGTGATCCTTGTTAACAGAGATTTATTCTGTATAAAAAATAATTTTCACATAGAACTTAGCTATTCTATAAACATGCTTCCTCCTAAAAGAGATTGGAGAAGTCCCTTCATAGACTTTGTGTCATACGAAATCTTACCAGAGGATCCTAAAGAAGCAGTATCTATCAAAAGACGATCATTACTTTTCTATTTTGATGCTTCTTCACAAAGTCTATATCGCCGAACATATGATGGACTATTGTTACGATGTCTCTCTGATGATGAGACAAAGCGGGTAATCCGAGAAGCTCATAACGGTGTATGTGGAGCATATCAACCCGGTCCTAAGTTACAGGATCTATCAAGAGAATGGGCTACTACTGGCCTACTATGATTGCAGATGCCGTAAAATATGGAGGATAATGCAAAGCTTGTCAGGTTCATGCGGATTTTATACATCAGCCTTCTGAGTATTTACATCCTACCATTGCATCATGGCCCTTTGAAGCATGGGGTATGTATATCATTGGTCCGATTCATCCCTCATCTTCTAGAGGACATCGGTTCATATTGTCTATCCTCAATTATTTCTCCAAATGGGCGGAGGCGATCCCTCTTGCTGAGGTAAAGACATCCAACGTGGTCAGCTTTATCAAACAACATATAATTTATCGCTTTGGGATACCCCAAAGGATAATTCATGACAACGGACCTCAATTCATCAGCCAAGTATTTTACCGATTTTGCGATAAGAATCGGATACAAAATATGGCCTCAACGGCATATAACCCTGCTGCTAATGGTTTGGCGAAAGCCTTCAACAAAACCATCATCAAACTCTTGAAGAAGTTCATATCTTTGAACAAAAGAGATTGGAACGAGAAGTTGGGAGAATGCCTCTGGGCATACCGCACAACGGTACGAACACCAACGGTTTATACCCTATTTTCTTTAGTTTATGGGTGTGAAGCAGTTCTCCCCATTGAAGTCCAAATTCTATCGCTCAGAATAGCAGTGGCTAATGAGTTGACTCAGGAAAATAATGATCACTTAAGGCTTCAAGAGCTAGAAGGATTAGACGAGAAACGGCTTCAAGCACAACAGCGCATTGAGTTCTACTAGGCACGCATTTCCAGAGCTCTTAACCAAAGTGAAGGAAAGAGTGTTCAAAGTTGGTGAGCTAGTTTTAGCTGTGAAGAGGCCAATGATCATTATGCAAAAAAGTAAGGGCAAATTACTGCCCAAATGGGAGGGCCCTTATGTGATTAAAACGATATTTTTCAAATGGTGCTTACAGATTAGCCAAGCCTAATAGAGATTTGATAATGGCTCCTATCAATGGCAAATTCTTGAAGAAGTACTACGCTTGATCTCCCTTGCTTCATGGAGTATGATAAAGATCTCATTATGACGATACTACGTACAAAGATTGGTTGAATCATATTCTATCATGTTCTTATGACCTCTGAATATATATATTTAACTAATTTGAAACTTCAAAACCTATGACGTCCATATTATCTCTAATAGTGTTTTGTATACAAATTTAGTTGGATCATATTCTATCATGTCCATATAACCTCTGAATAGATATATCCAGCTGAAACTTACCGAAAGTATATCATGTCTATATTACCTCTGATATCACTTTTATCATAACCTATCATCTGCATTCTAAAGTGATGGGTCAACAAGGTCAGAAGAAGTATCTTTATTATCTCCGGGAATAGCAGATTACAAAAGAAGCAAAAAAGTACATTATTGGGGAGGAGCAGTTAAATCGTGAATCTATTTTGCCAAAGCAGCCATCCTCTCATTCCTGGAGTCCAAAATGTTAGTACGAGCCCGCTCCAGCCTTGCCTCAGCATTGCTCAAGAGAGATAGTTCGGACAGACTATCAACAAAGCTTGCATGGATGACACCCACATGCGTCAAGTTCTGTTGAGCTGTACTCACTTGGCCATCCAATACATTATGGACTAACGATGCTTGGAGAAGCTTCTCCCTTTTCTGGGCAAGTTTAGCTTCCAATTCTTGAATCCTCACTTCGTATCCCTCATATTCTGCGCAGCACTTAGCTAGCTGAGGAATACTCTCTACCAATATTTCTTGCTTTTTCTCCATCTCTTATTGACATTCCTGGATGGATTTGTTTAAAGATTCTGTCTGCTGAGCAAGTTTCGCAGTTAGGGAGTCATACTCAGCCTGAATCAGGTCATCAATGCTGCCTCGGGATAGTTGCAAATATTCGTTAATGAGTTATTCTAAACCATTAACTATTTGCTCTAGCGCATTAGCTCTTTCAGCGTCATTGAAATTTTTAATCGGTGCTATAGTGAGCTTGGAGGACATCTTCAGAACATCTAAGCTTAGATTCTTCTCAAGCACCATGGATATCAATTCTTTCAAAGTGAGGTAGAATATGCTAGTGTATTGTTCAACTAGCATAGCAAAAATCGAATGTACGCTGGGAGTGGCCACAATACCAGTAAATCTCCTTTCTGGAATGACTACAGAGGATGTTGCCATAGTCGTTTCTTCAATGGATGGTACGAAAAAAAAAGTGACACCAGCAACGGTTGAAGTTGATGGAATAATCAACGAAGGAGGCACAGTCGAGATAATGGGCCCATCCTCCTCTGATGTTATTTGAACTGCTACTGGCGGGATGACATCCGAGAATGTTGCGGATGAAAGATCAGCAACTTCAAAGCATGCTTCTTCGACGTCGGGCACCGCCGTTTAATTAGTTGGATCCGCAATAAAGTCAAAAGTTGTGTCAACTCTGCCCTCCCCCGAGATGTCTTCACCTGCAAATAAGCTAAGGAAAAGTAAATATCAATTTGATGTTAATTTTCCTGAAAAAAGCGTGAAGACAACATTACCCATGGCCGATGGTATGTATGTTGCATCTGCAGCTTTTATAGCTAAATTATTTCTTAATGATGCTAAACAAGCTGTCATACCTGGAGAAAAGGGTGCACCAAGTGTCGTTTGAGGGTAGTCATCCCAGTCGTCACCCAGATCCACTCGAGGTTCATCGGGTGGAATTTCGCTGGAGATACAGACGAAGGAAGGGCTAGGCCCATTATTTGTCTGGATAAAGGTATATTGATTCTTATTATGCTCGGCCTCGAAGGTGATCTCGAAGCACTACCAGTAACGGTGGTAGCAGCAGCAATCGCGAGCAAAGAATCTCCAGCACTGTCAGCTGGAACTGTGGAGGTTCCCTCTCTAAAAGGCGAAGGACCCCTGATCAAAGAATCATCCTCGACAGAGGAAACAATAGGCCCACTCCTAGAGGCCCCCTTGGTGGAAGTCTTTTTAGGACCTCTGACAGTCTACTTCTTCTTGCGGGGGGAAGGCTTTTTCAGAGTGGAAGCCTTTCGTTTATTGGAGATTATAAGAGGCTCTGCTGGCGGAACTATTACGCCTCTCGGTACAATCAGCAAATAGTCGTCTACACCGGTGGTTTCATCACCTTCATCCGAGAAAACAAACGGTATCTTCTCCCTTCCAGTGGACCTATGGGAGGGCATCCTGAAACTTCTATGTACATTGAAATCACGATATAAGGTATTGATGGACGCATAAAACTGCGTGTACGAATGGAGAATGCAAAACTCCATGGAGAGAGAAGTCACGGGCACAGCAAAGGTTGCTCCGGTACAACCCATGATAAAATACCGCCATCCTCTAGCTCCATCAATAAGTCCACCTTTGAACTTGAAGCTGGTGATAGGATTCCCCACGTGCAACTGGTCGTAACCAAATTGCCTGGCGAACCGGCTAGGCAGATATGGCTCCAAGTAGCAGTGGTCCTCACTTTTGTACAGCGGGTGGGAAGGTCTAATGCAGACCAACCAGTAAAAGGTTTCAGGAGAATGAATAGTCTTCCCCTGACCCGCATCCTGAAGTTTCATCCCATGTTGATAGATATGTACAGGGGGGATGATGTAGAAGAACTTCCAACTATGGGCAAAATTTAGTGCTAGTCGACAATCAATAACGCTAGCCACATTCCAAGAAGAATTCCTATAATTCAACAGGAAGTTATTGTCCGAACCACCGGCAGATCCGAGAGACATCACTCTAGTGTTATGAAGGATTAACCATCCCATCAAATATAGGAATGGTAATTCCACTCTGGGATATCCTTCACGCTGTGTATCATCAGCCAGCAGTCCATCAGTAATGGCCCTCAGGCTAGCTTGTATCCTTCATACCATTGCAGGAAGAAGGCCCAATCTTGGTCCAAACACCAAACTCACTGTGGGCCATAAGGTATTGCGATAGATGAGATCCATAGACGTGATGCCAGGCACTACCCATCGGCATAGACAGACAGAGAGGAAGCCATCCAGTTGAGCTTCCCTTGACATAGGCTTGCGATAATGCCTCATATAACTTTAGGCTTTAGTACCTTCAGGATAACCCCCTATCTCCTCATCGAGAGCACAATATGAAGCCCCTGCGTCTTTAATCAGATCATCGACCGTGTTGGCACTAAGCATGCTCATAAGGTTCTTATCTCTACTATCTACAACCTTGTCCTGCTTGGCATTTCTGACCTAAGGGAAGAAGAGGTAGGATACCTATTTGTTGATATGGGCCAAATCAGAGGGCTCTTTGTAGAAGGTAGTGCATAGAAGATTGTGGCTTATCTGTTCTGGTACACTGCCACTGCTCTAGGGTTTGTATCCCTCAGCTCCCTGTTTGTGGGAATGTACTCTTCATAAGGAGTGTCTCCCATTGGCAGCTTTGAGATATCTGCCATCTCATGAAGGGCTAAGCCCAACTCACTTAGTGGAGTGGCAAAAGTCCTAGTGAGCGAATTATATCGCTCCATCAAAGCTTAAGAAAACAAGTAGGGATTGAGAGACAGCCCAACAATAGTGGCACTCACAGTCTCGAACAAGCCAATACTTTCCAGCTCTATTTGGAAGTGCTTCAGGGCCCAGGCAGTTAAACTGGCCAATCAAAGATTCTGGGGGCTAAGCCATCCACTGGTGCGAGGGTTAACATTGTGGTATACTCCTCCCTGCCCCATAAAATTATTGCAGAAAGTCACTATTTGAATCGGCTGGATCAGTGAAGAGTAATCCTCTTAAAGACATAATAGGTCCTGAAGGACTGCTCACAAAGGCTCCTTGGCTCAATCCTTTCTTATAAAAGATCTTCCCCGGCTGGCCATGAAGATCGGGAGTCAGAGTCCATATCATCTTCCTGGGATGAGTGGCATGAAAGAATACTGAGATAAGGTAATCCCTAGGCATCCTTGGCCGATACATGACCATGCCCTCAGCAGAAAATACCCAATCTTCCTTCTTGGACTTAGTCTGGGATTGTTTATCGATAACATCCGCAAATAAGAAACCTGGTTTCTTACATTCAGTACCGTCTATATACGTCAGGGGCTCCCCACTAATCATACTCAGCAACGTTCGTTCTCCTTGGGCCGAGATCAGAGTTTCCCTTTCTTGAGGATACTCGGTTCCAGAGATGGGGAATGTCACATGGAACAAGTCCTCCAGATAGTTATAATTCAGCATCCCAGCAGTAGAGCCTATCACTTCAGCCAAAGGAGGGGTCTGCAGGTCTACTGCAAAAAGCAAGAAAATGAGCCAGTTTTACGCTAGACGCTACACTCTTGCAGTATACACCAAAGCCTAACAGTCTGAGCTTCTACGTCAGACTACAAAAACTTGAGTCTTACGCTATAATCTATTTCTAGTGCATAAAACTCAAGGTTGGCAGTATACGCCAAAATCTAACAGTCTAAGCCTTTGCGCCAGACTGCCAAAATTTGAGTTTTTACACTGGAATTTACATCCAGTGCGTAAAACTCAAAGTTTGCAGTATACGCCAAATTTTGACAGTCTAAGTTTTTACGCTAGACTGCAAAAATATGGAGTTTTTATGCTGACACATTAAGAATGTGGGCGTATTGTTGCGCATATACGTACAACGTGTGCGGAAGGTTCTCTATTTCTTTCGAAGTCTTTACTTGTGATGCCCGGTTTGCAGCTAGACGGTGGAGCACTTCGTTCAGAACGAGGCTCGCTTGGCCTAGTAGGGGTCGCTCGTGCTTGAGCAGTGAACGACGCCTTTCTTTCCCTTAGAGATGGAGGCATGTTTTGGTGCCATGGCGAAACTCAGAGTTCTCAGAAAAGAGACGAAGACGAAAAGTTCTCAAAGGGACGAAAGGGTTTTTGCAGAAACAGATGAAGGGTTTTTCTCTCATAACTATTTATAGAGTTCAGATAACTCTTCAAATCCCTAACCAAATCGGATTTTTAATATTCGGTTATGATTGGAGACCACATCAGCCTATCATTTGAAAAGAAAGGCGGACAGTCATGCTCCATAATGGATCCAGATTTTACGCGCATAGCAAGGATCCATGGTTTTACGCTCAGAAGCTACAAATCTACGATTTTACGCTCAGAAGCTTTTATGCTCAGAAGCTACAAATCTACGATTTTACGGTCAGAAACTTTTATACTTAGAAGCTACAAATCTATAATTTTTTGCTCAGAAGCTACAAATCTACGGTTTTACGCACAGAAGCTTTTACGCTCAGAAGCTACAAATCTATGGTTTTACGCTCAGAAGCTTTTACGCTTAGAAGCTACAAATCTACAGTTTTACTCTTAGAAGCTACAAATCTATGATTTTATGCTCAGAAGCTACAAATCTATGGTTTTACGCTCAGAAGCTACAAATCTACGGTTTTATGCTCAGAAACTTTTATGCTCAGAAGCTACAAATCTACGATTTTACGCTCAGAAGCTACAAATCTACGATTTTACGCTCAGAAGATTTTACGCTCAGAAGCTATAAATCTATGGTTTCACGCTCAGAAGTTTACGCTCAGAAGCTACAGATCTACGATTCTACGCTCAGAAGCTATAGATGGCCAATTACAAGGGTTTACGCAGAAAATGCTCCTTTTTAGCTACTAAATATTCCTAGTGCCTGAAACACACAGACGTCAGCATTGAAGATGACTCTTCTTCTTGGGCCATTGGAAGTTCATTCGAAGTCTAGCCAGAATCTTTTACATCTAAGTTCAAGTATGGCCTGTTCGGCGGATATTTTTTGCCCTTTTTCAGGGAATTTTTGGGAAGCCATTCTTGAAGATGATGTTCTGAACAGAAATTCTTCGTATCAGAGAAGTGACAGTTCAGAATTCTATGTGACTCCTCGTCCAAAAATAGAATGACAGTCGGATCTTCAAGACAACTTAATGATAAAGAGCTTTTATGTATTTTTCGTTACGCGTAAAAGTCGGGACGTGACCGGATGCGCATTTATCAGAGTCGGCATAAAAATTTACTCAGACGTGTCGAAGCTGCACATTATCTGACTTCCTCACAGCAAATATTGTAAATCAGCAATACGTAAAAGAAGACAAGTTTATTAATCATGATTACATATCATGGAAATCCAATTTTCAAAGGATTTTTCATTTTAATGATTACATATGATGGAAATCCTTTTTTTATAAAGGATTATTCATTAGTACTCAAGATCATGATGGGAATCTATTATACTAGGTTCTCGTCTGACGAAGATCTTCAGTTCTTCTTCTTCCGCACTTCATCGGCTTCTCCGGCCGATGAACAAGAAAATGGTTAATGGCGGAAGGATACAAAACTGGGCTTGTATAAAGACCACCCTCCATACTCCATGGTAGCTATGCCTAGAATTGTGTTAGGGATTCAGACCTAACACAATACTGGAAGATAGGGCCAAGCTGCCCACCTGCGTCCAGCTTCATAATAGGGGAAAATACAGCTAGCAAGCTGTGTGGTCCGATAAGGCCCTTCCTCTCTCTTGGACAAATTATCATATAAAATTGCTGATTATCCCGAGCAAAGGAAGCTATGATATCCTTCCATGATCCATCGTGGCAGAGGATATTTGCTCGAAGACGTTTCTTTTTACGGCTCCTTACATGCTGGAAGAGCATAATCTTTTTCTTCCTCAGGTCAGCCCAATGAATCTCGACAA
Source organism: Iris macrosiphon (assembly GCA_036927795.1). Classification (NCBI taxonomy): domain Eukaryota; kingdom Viridiplantae; phylum Streptophyta; class Magnoliopsida; order Asparagales; family Iridaceae; genus Iris; species Iris macrosiphon. The sequence goes on along the minus strand of JAYESA010000012.1, from coordinate 81,309,350 downwards.
ACATCTTTTTGGTGAAGGAAGTATGGAAAAATAGGTTCACTCGCTTGCCTTTATATAGATAGAAGAGAACATACCAAATCCTAACAACTTTCTAAATATCTTTGAAAAATAAGCCTCACAAAACGAGTCAAATTTGACCATTTCATGCTTCATTCAAAGTATTTCAAATTATGAGAAATTTAAAAACTTTGATGGGGGTTTTGTAGAAGCCTGAAAATATGCTAGGAAATTATACGCGTAAAACCCCTAACATGCATGAAGCCCGCGTAAAATAGAATTTTAGTGTTGTGTGGCATAAAATATGACTTCAGAGCTCTTGGCGTACAACAGAGATTCAACGCTATTTAGCGTAAAATAGAGCTCCAGAATAGCCCGCGTAAGGCAGCACTTCCAGGCTGTTTTGGCGTAAAAGGGTTGCTACACCTCCCTTCAGCATAAAATATATCTACTTTTAATGTATTGTGAAGTTGTACGAGGAACTCTTTGTATTCCACGAATGAACCTGTCAGACAAAACAGTAAACCTGACTCCTGACAAAAAGTACTGCACGACGATCGAGAGGACGGTCGTAATGATGATTCTGCACAGAGGCCCAAGCTGTCGGTTAGTGACATATCTTTGATATAAGTCATTTTTACGCATTCAAAGAATACGCTGCCTATTCTACATGGGAAAAAATGAGTCTTTACGCTCAACATGAGACAAAATCAGACGCCACGTCAAAAGCTGTCTCTCGTACAGAGCTCAAGGCATATCTCTGCAGTTAATACACGATATGGGGGCAGATCTCTACATTTAATGCACGAGATTTTATTCTATTTTTAATGACTGGGAGAGCTAAAACTAGGGCTAATACGCTTACGTCACCATCCCTTCATGTTACGCCAACCAGGCTATTTTCAACTATAGTAGTACGCAGTATGCTATCTCCTCAAAATACGCCAACCAGGCTATTTTTAACTATAGGAGTACACCGTATGCTATCTCCTTGAAATACGTCAACTCAGGCTATATTTGCAAAGGTACGTGATAAGGCTATTTAGCCCAGAATATGCTCAAGACCTCAGTCAGGAAGTATAATTGAAGTCCTCTGCCATCCCTATATGAACCATCATCTGCGACAATGAAGTCCTCTGCCATCCCTATATGAACCTGTGCTCTGATTCTTCTCAGAGACTCATCCTTATTCTGTCCGGCTCTGGCCCGGTCAATCAACTCTGACTGTACCTGAAGTTCCTACATCTGTGATCCAACTTCAGGAACTAATACCTCAATGCCCAAACTGTCAAGATCGGCCAATAAATGTCTGTCTCTCGTCAAGCACATAGCCACGGGATACCTGCTCAAGGCATCCACGACTATGTTGGCCTTTCTTGGATGATACTGCAAAGAAATGTCGTAGTCTTTCATCAGCTCCAACCATCACCGCTGCCTCATGTTGAGCTCTTTTTGTGTAAACACATACTTCAAGCTCTTGTGGTATGTGAAGATCTCTACTCTCTCTCCGTACAAGTAGTATTTTTATAATTTGAGAGCAAAGATAACTGCTGCTAACTCCAAGTCATGGGTAGGGTAGTTCTTCTCATGTAGGTGTAATTGCCTGGAAGCATAGGTAATCACCTTTCCGTGTTGTTGTAACACACAACCCAAACCCTTTCCCGATGCATCACGGTAAATAGAAAATCCTCCTGCTTCTAATAACAATGTCAAGATTGGAGCTGTAGTCAACCTCCTCTTCAGCTCCTCAAATGCTGACTGACAATCCTCAGTCTAGACGAATTTAACGTCCTTCCTGGTTAATCTAGTTATCGGCTCTGCAAGCCTGGAAAAGTCCTGAACAAACCTTTGATAGTAGCCCGTCAATCCAATGAAACTCCTGATCTCTGCTACCGAACTCGGGGTAGACCATAATTCTACTGCTGAAATCTTCTTCAGATCCACTGAGATTCCATCTTCTGTAATGACATGCCCGAGGAATTCAACTTTATCAAGGAAAAACTCACACTTTGATAACTTGCCATACAACTTCTCCTTTATGAGGATCTCCAAAACTATACTCAAGTGATGCTCTTGCTCCTCCGGGGTCTTGGAATATATCAGAATATCATCAATGAAGACTACAACAAATTTATCCTGCTACTGATGAAACACCTTGTTCATCAGGTTCATGAATACTATCGAGGCATTGGTCAACCCAAACAGCATCACCAAGAACTCGAACTGCCCATATTGAGTCCTGAAAGCTGTCTTTGGGATGTCTTTCCTTTTTACTTTCATATGGTGGTACCCTGACCTTAAGTCTATCTTTGAGAATATCTTTGCTCTGCTCAACTGGTCAAACAAATCATCAATCTGCGGCAACGGATATTTGTTCTTGATAGTGAGGTTGTTAAGTGCCCTGTCGTCGATATATATACGTACCGACCCATCCTTCTTTGGTACAAAAAGTACTGGAGTACCCTATGGTGATGAACTAGAATGGATAAAGCCATTGTCCTATAACTCATCCACCTGCTTCCTCAACTCCGCCAGTTCACTGTTATTTACTCTATAGACGTGCTGAGATATTGGCTATAAGTCTGATACTAAATCTATAGAGAATTCCATATCTCTGTCCGGCGGTAACCCCGGCAACTCCTCTGGAAAGATATACAAGAACTCTATAATCAACGGATGTGGCAGCTCCAGCTCTTCTACCAAAGCTCCAAAAAAATTACCTTCGCTCTGCCCTGTTGCTTCTATGACGAACTCAAACTCTGGCTCTTCTAGCGTCTGAAATTAAACTCTACCTCCACTACAATTGATACTAGCGTGATGCTTACTCAACCAATCTATCCCGAGTATAATATCGTAACTCAAAAGTGGCATTACGAGTAAATATACGCTCAACTCTCGGCCTCCTAAATAAACTCTCTGGTTCTTGCAAACATCACTGACCAGGATAATGCCACCCCCGGTGATAATCTTGCAAGTCCTCGCCAATAGTTTAGACTCAAGATAATATCTCAAAGCAAAAGATACAGATATAAAACTATGAGAAGCACCAAAATCGAATAAAGCGTGAGCTGGAAAGGAATCAAGATAAATAAACTTGACATGACATCTCCAACTGGCTCTCCTCCTCGATAATCAAGGCAAAAGCTCACCCCTATCTCTATGTACCTCTCTTCTGCTGGTGTTGAGCAAATTGTTGCTGCTGTGGTGGTAGAGGTCCTCTCTGCTGCCCCACTGGTGGCCTAGCGGGTGCCCTCTGTGCCTGTCATCTACCCTGAGTTGGACGAGTTGGGACTTTAGGATAAGCCCTCAACTGATGATCTCCTGATCCACAGAATAAGCATTGGCCAAGTCTCATCCTATATGCATCATATTCATGTCCTTTCTTCTTACAGAAAGTACAAGAAACTACTGTCCTCTTATCTGGTGCATCTGTTGTGCCGGCGCTCTAGCTGGCCCGTGATATTGTTATCTCTGATATTGATAATGCCTCTGGTCCTGCTACTGGATATGAGGCCTCTTTGCTGGACCCGTGTTGATACTGGATCCTCCTGTGTCCCTCGTCCTCTAAGAGCCAAGCTCTAAGTCATCCTCGACCCGTTGCGCCTATCTAAGAATCTCCTTGAAGGTGGTGTTAGGATCTCCGTTCATGTGGGATTTGTCCTCCTGGTTCAGGCCTTTTCTAAAATTCCTGGCTTTACCTCTAGGGTTTTGTCCCTCCACGAAGCGACCTAGTCAGCAATACTCTGCCGTATACTCGTCCATTGATATACCTCCCTGGATGAGATACTGGAACTGGCTCTCTAAGGATGTTAGAGCCACGTCTGGGAAGAACTTCTCTTTGAAAAGCTCTTTAAAAGCTTCCCAAGTGAGCCCTGGTACTATAATCCTCGGGTCTGTTCGGAACCATGTCAAAGAAATATCGAACATCATATACCCCGCTGTCTCTATCTGCAACATCTTTGGAATCTGTGTCAGCCGCAGGTTTTGCTCGATGTCCTCGATCTAAACATCCACATAAAGGATCCCCTCTGTGCCTCTAAAGTCCTTCGGGCCTATCCTCTTGAAGTCTATGATGGTGAGGAACAAACTAAGGTGGTGCCATTTATGGCTGAACTTTAGTAGCTCTCTCAACTGTTGCTAGCACGATCTGGTGAGCATTCTCCACGCTCTGTCATATAACCTCTGACTGACCCTGGTATGCCTCCATCATCTTCTGAAAGGGCACGAACATCTATATCTGATCAACTGCAGGTGATGGAGGTAGAAGATCCTCGAAAATTGTCTGCCCTGTCGTCGGTACTAGAGGTAGAGCACCTCCAAAAGCTACTGCTGATACGCCCACTTGGACAGGTAAAGCTTAACTCCTGGATGTAGGTACTGGACCATCGTCTGAGGGTGCTGCCCTCAAGGGTGATGAAGTGACTGATGGTGTTGTCGTGGCACTTGAGCGGTGGGAACGCGTCTTCGGCTGTATCCTGAAGATCGATTGAAATAAGGAATCAAAATTGAATTTTATTCAAAGTAAAGCAATATTCAATAGATAAGGATTTGTAAAACAGATTTTGAATTTTCCTAAGTGTGATTGAGTAAACTCTCAGCCTAAATTCTATTTTCTAAAATAGGCTCGTAGCAGTACTTTAGGCGAGCACAACTACAATATCGCTAAATTGCGAATCTGGACCTTCATGGGCCACCACAAAAAATGTTTTACGACCCGCACTCGAATATTCGGGCAAGATTACGTGGTTATGCCCAGCCTACGCCGCAACATCGGCGGTAGAACGCTGTCTGGGTCATTTCTAACTATCCAACATCTCAAAAATATAATATGGTATCGGTCAATCATCTCATTTCCAAACGGAGGAACAATATGGTATCTCACAAGTATAACTAATCTCAATTACAAAACAAACTATGGAAGATAAAGCACGAATGAAATAGCGAAGGAAAGATACAAAATACAATCCACAATATAAAATAATATACAAATTGTCAATCTCCATAAATATAGTCTAATACAAGCCAACACAAATAATAAGACCTCCTCGGGCTCTGCAACTATGTTCTCCTGGTCTATAGGAGTATCCTCTAAAGGTACATCATCCTGCGGCCCGTAAAATGTGGGACACTACTCTATAAGCCAGTCATCTGGAAAAATATATCCAGTCAGGATTGGGGCAAAGTATATACCTCTGAAAGCAGTTTCAATAACATAATTGAGCATATAAAATAGATAATAGAAATAAAATATGAGATCACTAACATATGAATGAATGAACAATAGGTATACAGGTAATGTACGAGAATATAGTTCAACAATATGAATATCGGTAATTTTATGAAATAACTGTAAACTAACTAATGTGCCTCAGAATATAAGTTCATTATGTGATCGGTTTGAGTGAACATGATCAATAAGGTAAGACAATTATAAGTGAGGTATGTAATAAGAATGTATACGATGAACAATGGGACTTTGATCACATTATCAACTCCTTCTCTTCCATCCCCAACTAATACCAATGGATCCAATCACGATACGCTATGAACACAAATATGACTACTGAACAGGAGCGGTGGGTGTACACGAATATACTAACCACTGAACACGAGCAGTGGGTGTACACGAATAAGCACACTGAACACGAGCAGTGTGTGAACACAAAATATAAATTAATACCCAATACACACAATAAAATATATGTACACGAGTACCTGCTGAACACGGTAGGGGATAACATCTCCTGACGGAATCCATGTAGTATAAGTCCGTAAAATTACTGTGTCAGAATCATTTATACAATTCTAGAACATGCATATATATACTATTATGAATTAAACACTATCAGAGAAATGTACTCGCTTGAAGTCCTGAGCAAGGTGTATTTCTCGATGCCCAAGCTGGTGTCACACAGACCTATATACGGTATGTTGCATCAATACTAGGTTCAAGAATGAAAATAAGTTAATATGATGCAATTCTAAGTCATAAAGCCATTTATAGGTCAAACCGATTAATTCTAGGTTGCAAGAGTCTAACACTAAGATACTAAGTCAATGCACTGTGAAACTAAACTATACTAACTAATTTAGGATACTATGAGACACTCGAAAAGGTGTATCCTAAGATACGTAAGTTTAAATATATAAAAATAGTAGTTTAGATATATATTCAAGTCAATATACATAATACTATAACAAATCAATAAAAATGTAATACCTTGGCCTTTCACCAATATATGCCACACCTATCTCGATGTCCAAACCCAATACCTTGGTATCGACCCTTACCTTGATATTACCTTGGTATCCCAAGATAATTCAAAATACTTAACATATAGGTAATATACGTAGAAACCCCCAACCAATATACTAATATATGCTAACGCTATAATATATATGTCATACCATTATAGAAACTAACTATGATACAATACATACATATCTACATACTAACATATAGCCAATATAACTACCTACCTATCATATAACAAGTATATATATAACTAGCTATCTATTTATACTAGCTACTAAACTAACTATTTCAAACTAGTATACTAAACTAACTCATCTAATACTCACTAACCAACTAGACTAACCTTAACACTACTTCTCTAACCCAAACTCTTTAACTAACTGTACAGAAAGGATACTAATATACTGATACTTAGCCGATACCTTGGCCCGAGACTGATACCTCTGCAACTGCTTCTTTTGGACTGATTTTAGTATGCTTCACAGTGTGGCTCCTTTCTGCTGTTGCCTACAACTTGTATATACTACTGATCCTTGATCCTTGCTGAGCCTACCCAAGCCTTTACTATGCACGAGCAGTTGGTGCCACACACTGCTGTGTGCATACAATATTCTTGCTGCTACTGCAAGCCTCTTCATGGCTGTTAGCAACATGCTGCAGTGAGGGAGTTGTTGTACTCTCCCTGCTGTTGCATCGAGCACTGACTACTCTCTCTCTAGTTAAAGCTGCTCCTGCTACTGCTCTCTTTATGTTGTCACACATGACTGCTCTTCCCGAGGAGTTGTGCTAAGTTCCTGCTATTGTTATGTTGAGTTTCTGCTATTGCTGTGTTGAGTTCGTACTATTGCTGTGTTGAGTTCCTGTTATTGATGCTGAACTCTCACTCACTAGCTCATACACTCACACCCACATAAACACAAACACCACTAAGCTAACATGTACACTCATATATACATCTATACCTCTATGTATATATCAATCTACATATATATCCAACTGTATATATATATATATATATATATATATATATATATATATATATAATCTTACAATATATACATATATATGTATGTATATATATATTTATATATATATATATATTGTAAGATTATATATATATATATATATACATATATATATATATATATAAACTCATAAGCATATATAAATCATATAATATATCATATATATATATATACATATGTACATATAGAAATGAGGACCAAAAACAAAACACGTGGAGTAAACTGCACCCGTATCACACTCATTTTGTGATACGCTTGCGATACGGCTCCACCACATAACCAAACGTATCCCAAAGGACACGAGCAAGTCTAATACACTAAATATGAATAATACATATTATAATTAGATTAACTACGTGTCCATGTCAAGATGTAATATGCACAAGTCCCCATGTCGGAGGAAAAACCAAAAAAATAACCCGTATTGCCCAAATTAACGAGATACGGCCTACACGTATCCAATTGTGGACATGACACTAGTCACAAATAATTAATCATATATCAATTTGATCTATTAGACTAATTGAATAAAAACAACATGTGCCAATCTCAGAATTTTCTCAAAATTGACACCAAAAAACACATAACTTTCACCATAGGTCTCCTATGAACCTAAAACCAATTCCTATGGGTAGCCTATGCATGTGGGTTAATTTCTCATAGTTAAATCTCAGATTTACAGTCTACTAGAAGAGGAAAAACTGAAATATACCTATTGGGAGATGGATTCCTAATGAAAAATCTCCAAATTAAAATACAGCTCCTCTTTTTGTAGATCTTGGCCTCATCCTTGTTGCTCCTTGCTTCCTTCTTGTAGATCCTTGATGTAGAAGTCTCCAATGAAGAATAGGGAAGGAAATTGTGAAGAAATTGGTGGAGAATTGATGAGCGAATGAAGGAAATTGGAAGAGGAAAAAAACTATATCTAAATGAAATAAAAAAATGAAATAAGAGAGACACTCTATCTCCTCCTCGAATGGCCAGCCCTAGCCCTCTCCACAAGCAAGTGTGAAATGTCCTATTTACCACTTGGGGCCTCTCATGAAGAAATTAATTAAGGAGGGAAGGTTCTAGTCTAATGGTTTCACTAATTAGTCCAACCTCATAATCCATAGGCCCAATTCATTGGCTCAATCTAAACCAATCTAAAATATTGGATTCATGCAAATAATAAATGGGTAGGTCCACTACACAAGTCTAAAATAATCTAGCATCTAACAATATTTAAATACTACAAGAAATAATTATGCATGCATGCACAATATTTAAATATAATAAATCATAAAATTAAAATATCTATGTCAATTACCAAACTACCCTTGATTGAAAATGTGAGGGTGACATTCATTCTCTCTAATTAATGAGCTAAACTATGACTAACTATTTAATTGAACCATGGGGTCAGGTCAAGTCTAGTTGGGTCGACTTGGGCTCCCTAGCACCTAGTCCAACTAATGGGATAACACCCTAACCACTAACTATACTAAATGTATATATATATATATATATATATATATATATATATATATATATATATATATATATATTAACAATACCAATAATATGAAATGACAAAAATATGCTTCTCCAAAAAAGTGATGGTTACAATCCTACCTTTCTTAGAAAAGTTTTGTTCTCAAAATTTAAGGGACAAGCTAGCACTAAAATAGTACAAGCACGATCAAGAAAGTAGAAATACCCACGACTCTAATATAAAGTAATACTCACACATCTCCTCTCCTAGGAATATCTCCTAATCCTCATATTTTTATAAAATCTTGCTTCCTTATTACGCTAATCTTGAAGCTTCCAGTTCAAAGTCCTTATATTTTCCTTGATACATTAACCTCTATCATATCCTTCTGATCTGCCATCCTTAATATTTTAATTTTTTATGAACTCTGTGGAAATCACTTTCCTTTATCCATCAATATTTCCTCTATATCATTTCCAATTACTCTTATGATCCCCTATCATCAATTGCAAACTCTTGTAAGATGTAGTTTCTCAGATTTTCAGTCTCGTCCATAGCAGAGTCCATCTTTCAAAATTCAATTCCCCTCGGAGTTTTCATATCCATCGTATCAATTTCAAGATTCTATCTACTGTATATTTTTCTCCAATCAAAATATCTCATACCTTGTTTCATTTGCCATTCATCTACTATTCTCTGGTATGTGGTATTCTTATCCCGATTCACTATTTTTACCACCAATGTTTTCATCTTGTAGCTTAACCCCCAATTTACCATAATTTATATTTGTAAATCAGTTTATCTCATTATATAATCCCTATCACTTGAAGGTCCTCTTATAGGTTAACCCCCAATTTACCATAATTTGTATTTGTAAATCAGTTTATCTCATTATATAATCCCTACCACTTCAAGGTTATAATTTGTTCATCAAATCATATTTAAATTCTAATTAAGTGTTTGATCATAAAATTGTTTCCTTCATTACCCTTGAATAACCTCATTATTTATATTCCCATCTAGTATATCTACAACATAAATTCTCTCTCACTTGAATATGCACATATTAAAATCCATCAAAGTTTTACCATTTTTTATTTGATCCAAAACTTATTTTAGTTATCCTTCAGTTTTTTTCTCAGCCTGTAAGGCACTGATACTCTATATTTACCATTATTTTAGCACCATAAAATTTGAATCCTCGATTGTATTCATTATCCTTCGTCACTAGATTTACTAAAAATTCTCAAGATCAACAACTATAGCATTTGCTATCCAAATTATCGTATAAGAATAGTAATTAGAATACACTAGTAAATTTTATAAGAAATTTTGTTTTAGAATAATAAGTATAGTTTTATAATGGTAGTGATGTAATACTAGACTTAATGTGGCTTAATGAGACTCATATTATGATTTAAAATTGTGTTTATAATATTTTAGATTTTAAGAATTTTTCTTGAATTTTTATATATTTAAAACCTAAGAAATATTAGTTTTCGAGGGCTTCCAGAATTTACTATACGAACATACAAACATATTTTGGTACCAAAATTTTCATTTAGGATTAGAATGTCAAATTATATTTTCTATATTTTTTAGAATTTTTCTGAGAATGTTTAGGATTTATTTCAATTTATTTGGAGCAAAAATGAATTCTTAATGAATTTCTACATTTAAATTGAATAATTACATAGTTAGCCTACACAGTCATCCACCGGGGCCCGCGTGTCAGCCTCCAACATCCAAACTGTGGGCCCTCTTGTCATTGACCTCATTTACATGGGTCAACTACTACTTGGTCTCCGAGCCGGAGTCGGAGAGCTGAGCCGACTCCATAGCCGACCTGGAGCCTGCGTGATCGTGGATCGTTCGATTGTAGTGGGAGTCGCCCGAATGATGCCACATGGCAGAGCCGAGCTACGGTTCCTCTATATATATATAATTCATAGGTTTTGAGCAGAATTAATTAAGAGAGGAGAGAGAGAGTTAGAAGGATTTGTTCTAGGGCTTCTTGAATTTTGCGAAGCCGTTACGACTAGGTCCGAACTCCAAACGTGCTCCCTTTTTTTTGTTAGAACTATTTTGAGGTAATGTTTAGGAATAATAAATTATTTTCCTAAAATTGTTAAACTATTTTTATGAAAAATTCTTAGAGTGCCAGTTGTCCAAAATCTGACATATTTTGATATTTTTGAGATTCTGGGAGATCCCGAACACAGAATGATGAACAGTTTAAAGTTTCAAAAAGCTGACACAAAAATACATCACATAAAATTTATTTATAATTTAATATAGTGTTTTATTATTATTTTTAATTTGTTGAACATAGAGGTAATCATTGAACCTCCTAAATTGTGAACTGTGTGCTATATGTGCATTAATTTATACCCGATTCAAGATTCGATATAACCGTCGATTCCAGCATTCTTTTAGCACTAAAATCTATCAATTTAAATAGTCAAATATTATTTTTATATTGGTTGACATTTTGGTCAACCAAATGCCTTGATTTGCATGTACGAATCTTGAATTCCCAAACTAGATTTCTTTTGGGCAAAAAATTTAGGTTAATATTAAAATCAAAATATAATAGGATTAAAAAATATTTTATGATGATTATTTTATAATTAAAATAGATTAATTATGAACAACCTAGTTAGGCCCTTTTCATGGCTTTAAGTCTAACTTGTGTTAATTAATGCGACGGAGTTCGTGGGATGATGGCGTGGTTGGATAGCTGATAGACCAGAGTTTACATTATCTTCAACTTGTGATATCAAAACAACTGAAAATCCAAGCAAGTACTTGTTTATTCTTTTATGTGCATTTACTTTATATTTTTGTAATTCATCTAATTATGTTACCTTTTCGTGTCATGATTGTTCACACACAAGAGATATAGTTCTTGTATTCATATGTCTTGTACATCATATTATTGTCTTCTTGCTCTAGTGAGAGATTTTATATTTCTCGTATATCATCTTGTGGTTCTTCTAAGAGATGGAGATATGGGGGAAGTACAGTTGTTTAAGAGAAAAAGTTTATACGAAACTTGTGTGTAACAAACTATTGAAAAGAAAAAAGTACAAATGAAGATCCTAAACAAGAATCTAAGTATAATTGATTCTTTGATTCTAGAAATGTATAGCTATAGATATCTGATCTGCTGACGATCACTTTACTCCTTGGACCACTCAACGGTGAAGAAATGCACACGTTGACAAAGAACTGGCACACAACAATGAAGAACTGAAAGTAATGCTGTGAAAACAACTAGGACAGAGTTGAACAATAGGAAAGTTTGGCACAAGGGCCCATAAAAGCTTCCATTTCTCTCGCCCTTCTCTTAAACTTTGAAGTCTTGAAGATTACTGCAAACAACTTGTAGAGTTGAACAATAGGAATGCTTTGGCATCGGGGCACGTAAAAGCTTCTATTTTTCTCACTCTGCTCTTGAATTTCAAGGACTTGAGAATTCTAGATCTTTTCTCTCTATCTTTGTGTAAGTGTAGGTAGCTCCCTTTGTATGTAGGTCTGTGTGGATATATCTCTCGATATGTGCTATGCTAAACGATCCCTTGTCTAGGTTGCAAAGAACCTATATTTATAGAGCTTAGGAACGGTTATGAGAATGTGTGCGCACTTTGCACAGTCAACATAGTTTTACCATTATGCATGCACATTTAGTGGATTAACATCACACGTTCTGCGTGAGTGGGTGCACAACTTGCTGCCTGCTTGACACATAGCTTCCTATACGAAGAAAGCGTAGGTCGTGGGGGACAGTTATTTGTATACCTTTCACGAGAAGTATGACATGTATAACACGCACTTATAACCGCTCACTGTTGGTGGATAGCATGCGCACTTTAGGAGTCGTTTGGAGACTGGCATATTTTTTAAGGAGTAGCACTATGGCACACTTTTTTGAGGCGTGGCACTGCAGAGCACTTCACTTCAGCGCACTTTTATGAGGAGTGGCACTACGACACAATTTTGAGAGGAGTGTCACTGCGACATACTTTTGAAGAGAATGGCATTGAGGTTGGGTCGCTAAACAATAACCTGAGTTTTAGGGTCGTCATTCCGCTGTAATGATGACTTTTTACTCTTCGATTTCTATATATATCAGTTGTCTGTCTACTGCATTAAATGCTTGAGAGAGACGATCGTTTGTGTACCAATTTTCGTGATATAAAAAAAGTGCACCACTTTTCTGCCATCTGAATAATGTACCATCCTCTGAAATAATCGAAAGTGTGCCAAAGTAGAAAATGCGCATTTTCGTTCTGGAATAAGTAGAAAGTTTGTCATTATTCTGCTTGTTGGGTATTTTTATAGGAAGCTGCGCCATCAGTATTAGGCACACTTTTTATGCATCTAAAAGACCCCCTTCAAAGTTTTTGAATTCGTTCAGCTGAATTTAAAATTAATTTGAATTAGAAGCAAAAAGTTGTTGAGAAGTTTGTGCGCGCAATCTTGGACATATTCTAACAGATTTGCTGACGTGGCTGCAGTCATGATTTTCTGCACATATATTTGGCTCATTTTTTGGGTTTAGACGCGGTCTTTGAGGAGACGCAGCGACTTCTCGGAAGCAATTTTTGAGAACTATTATGACTTTGGTACGTCTTCTCCGACAAATAAGAGCAAAATTTTGCCAATATTCTTAAATTTATCTCTTTCTTGCTGTGAGACTTAAGCATGGCCTTTGTTAAGTGTGATCCTACGAAGATAATCATATTAGTATAGCTCAATCAAATTTGTCGTCCGTCGGGAATACAAAATAGGAGACGTTTGTCATCGATGGGTAGGAGGCTCATTTAAAGATCGTAGCCACTGAGCTTTTCGTATGATGGAGCATGAAAGGATATCATAGGCTTCCTTATTCGTGTTGAACAAATGAATTACTTAGAAGGTTGTTCGTTGTCTTCAAACCCAGCTCGCTGGAATCAAGCTCTTAATATGGCCCATGTACTGATTTCAGGGTTAGGATTAAAATCCCAACCGGGGATTCTAGCGGTTGCGTCGGGTGGCGATAGTGGGACAGCTTCCATTCGACTCTCCATGTCCTCCATCGAGTCTGACAGGAATTAGGCTGTGCTAATTTAAACAGGTTTAGTTCTGTATGGCATCCTCGCTACAGTATGGATTATACTGAGGAGCATATTTCTTCTTTGCCTTAATTTATCTCCATCGGGAGCAAACATGATTATTATGGCTCTGTGATAGATCTCCATCATATCAAAATCCAAATATAATATATTTCCATATGTGTAATCATGAATTTGAAATGAAATCTATGTGTGATAGATCTCCATCATATGTAACCATGATTAAGCTTCAATAAAATCTTTAGTTTTGACTTTATTGTATTATAAGTGTGTTGCTGACTGGAGACTTTGGTCGATGAGCGCTAGGAAGGATCAAATTTGTTTGACCTTTCTTTGTCATCTCACGGATATGCGTGCAAATATAAATTATGAGCAAAATAGGTTTTGTGCTCACTTGTAGTTGACTGCACGCATTTTTGTAAACTTGTCTAATCAAGTGCACTATGTCATAGTAGTTGCAGAGGTTGTTTATGGTTGCAGAGGTTGCAGTATGTCACAGTAGTTGTTTATTACTTGCCTTTGATGCCGTAGTTGCAGAGGTTGTTTATGGTGAAGGAGACTGCAGAAAACATGAGTTGGCACAGGCAAAAATAAATCGAAGGAGTGTTGGATCATCCATCTATTGGAGAAAGCATGAAAGTACTTTGATCGAGAGTATCCAGATTTTACTTCGAATCCGCGTAATGTCAGTATTCGTGTTGGCCTATGATTGTCACTCCATACAATCTGCCACCTTGGATGTGTAAAAAGATTCTATATATGTTGCTAAATGTTATTATCCTGGGTCTGAACAATCCAAAGATGTATATCGATGTGTATTTACATCTATTGATAGATGGGTTGAATCAGTTGTAGAAAGTAGTGCCAACACGTACGATATTTCTAGAAAGCAGAATTTTCAGATGAGGACAGCACTTATGTGGACCATCAATAAATTTCTGGCCTATGGAATATTATCGGGATGGAGCACTCATGGTCGTCTCTCATGTCCGTATTGCATGGACAGCACTAAGGCTTTTCGTTTGAAATATGTAGGTAAACCGTCCTTCGATTGTTATCGAAAATTACTGTCGAAAGATCATCCGTACCGGAGGAACATAAATTCTTTTATTGTCGGCATTGTGGATAAGGGCAATCCAATGCCATGGTGGCCCGGATATACGATATGAGAAGAGGTAAAAAATTTACCAAGTGTTATTGAAGAGCCTGCTAGGGGTACAAGTGTGACGGATTTGGTCGCACTCATAACTGGACGAAGAGGAGTATATTCTAGGATCTGCTATATTGGAGCACCAATCTGATCAGACATAACTTTGAAGTCATGCATATCGAGAATAATGTATTTGACAACATAATTAATACTATAATGGATGTAAAGGAGAATACAAAAGATAATTCGAAGGACAGTTTGGACTTGGAAGAAATATGTAGACGCCCTGCGATGCATTTGATAGAGGAGGGGAAAGGAAAGTTAAAGCTAAAGCAGCCTAATACAATTTTCTCACTGGAGAAGGATGATGAAGGGAGACTTTGTAGGTGGATTTAGGGCCTAAAATATCCCGACAGGTATAGGTCAAACTTGAAAAGATATATCGACCTCAAGGAGAACAAACTTACGGGTTTAAAAAGCCACGATTGTCACGTATTCATGGAGAGGTTAATTCCAATTGTATTTCAGGAATTCTTACTGCAGGTCGTCTGGGATCCATTGACATAGCTCAGCATATTCTTCAGATATTTTTATTCTACTAAGTTGCTCGTCAATCGTCTAATATGGTGTTGTGTGTAGAATTAGATTGGGGGTTGTGTGTGGAACTCAGATACGGACACACGGACACACAAACACACTGAGATAGTTTTGTGGGCGAAACATGGACATGGATACACACATACACATACACACTTAGATGGTGTTCTATACTATCTGACATGACACAGACACAGATAAACTCTAGCCCTATATAACCCTATCTAACATGACACAGACAGAGACACAAATACGTACACACACATAGACAAATACACAATATGACACATCCATACACACGGAGGGACACACTCACACTAACTTGACACACACATTATGACACGAGACTGGTACCGGAGGAGCACCTCGTCAAGATGATCTACCTCCGAATGATCTGCGTCCTCGTCGCAGAGTACTCCAGTATACCAACCAGTCATATCCCAGACTCCGTCGACGGTAGATGGTAGTACTCCTGGGACGAGCAATTATAGACCTAAGACTACTCCCAGTCCAGCCTTCCTCCTGCTGACGGTACCATGGAGACAGAGAAGCTGATAGAGGAGGTTTTACCGACTCCATCTGTGTATGATCAGTACGATCCTCCATGCATGCCTCCGGACGAGACGATGATGGAGATTTGGAGGGACAGGCCTAACAAGTAAGTTAAATAGTTAACATTTTTAAATAATTATATCTATATATTCATGAATTTACTTATCGTTGTATAGATATTGTACCTCAACGGTACAAAGAGCACTGGAGCATTTTCTGAGACAGAACTATGGTGGGCCTTAGATCAACTACTCTGATGCTCCTGAAGATAGGAAGACATTCTATTTGTCCCACTTCGAGGCAAAAATATATTTACTTTTGATATCAATAATAAATTATGCATATTATGTACCTCTCTATTTTACTTCTTGTACAAAACTTATTTCTATCCACCACACTGGGCTGACATAATCGAGGAACAGTTTCCTGCCGTCGCCGCCAAGTTGATCCATGATGCGATAGATGACTAGAAGGCTTGTAATTGCTCCGGACAATCGATCCAGGGTTGGATCACGTCTGAGCAGTGGACTGCAATGAAGGCAAGATTCGACGAACCAAGGTACAAGGAAAGGCCGAAGAAGGCCAAGGCAGCTAGGTCGAAGGCAAAAAAGTTGTATGTTGGCTCAATTTTCATAATAGAACATTTTTGTCGTCTAGTATATATTCCATTAAATATATATTATTTTAATGAAAGTAGGATAAGATGTTTAATTTTGATAAAAAATATAATTCTTAACAGGTAGAGAGGGGTGAGGACGCCAACATGGTGACCGTCTTCCTGGCCACCCATCGGAAGGGCGGAAAGCTCATCGATGAGAAGGCCACGCGGACCTATGTACGTTTTACTACCTTGTGTTAGTTTTAATATAACTTAAAAAATATGCAAATAGATATCTATATCGTTAGTAACAAGTAACTTAGACGTTAGCAACAACTTTTCTTGGACGAGGATTTTAAACTACGTGAGCGGGCGACTTCTAGTGCACCTGTATAGGGAGGGGCTGGTACTTCCTCGTAGCCCACTACAGCTCCGTCGGTAGTAGAGATCTGGATGACCGTCGTTGGTTGTCTTCAGAGGGGTACGTATTACGGTCCGGGATCCTACGACGCCTTACTGTGATGCAGTCCTCCATGGTCCCCTCTGTCAGTGTGCATTCCTTGCAGCCTTCGCAAGCGTCGACACAAGCCCAGGAGAGTGTTGACCATCAGATTGCTGACCTACGTGACGAGTTGCTATGGTGGATTACAAAGCTGCCATATTCTGCGCCGTAGAAGGACGATACGATGATCACCGCACATTTTGATTCGCTCGAGCATATCCTTATGGAGCTCAGGACTCTGAGCCAGATGACAGATAACAGGCTTATGGAGCTCAGGACTCTGAGCCAGATGACAAAGCACAGCTTGACAACTCTGGCCTCGTCTATGGAGCACAGACAAATGAAGCTGGAGGGGTCGAATACGGCCATGCGTGACTCACTTGCGAGGATACATGCGACACAGGATTTGTTGAGCCGGTCGGTGCCGGAGAATACTTCAAGGGTGGTATCCGCCATGGATTCACACAATGCTCGACTGCTATCATTGGAGCAGATAAGTCCTACTGGTCCGTTGGCATCGATACCGCCTCCATCACTGCCTCCTCCATCGGCATCGGTGATGCTTTCACAGGAATAGTATGAGTTTCTTCTATCCTAGATGCGAGGTGGTGCTCTTCCTAATCTGTAGTAGTCCTTGTTTGGACAAGTTTTAGTTTGTTTGTGTGTATTGGCCCATTCTGGGGTCTTCGCTGTATTTATTCATACTTTTTATTATATTCTGAGATGCATGTGACATTTATTTTAAATTCATTTATCTACTTCTTGAGACATATTTATTATAATATAACTTAGTAGATTTCTTTCTATGTGAGTTTAGTTTATTATTCATATTAATTGTATGTGAATTTATTGGTCTTAAGTACCTCGAAGGGGTCGGCGAACCCAAGGGATTCAATGGAGGGTTGCTCCGGGTCTACTTATATAAATTAAGATTTTATAACTGCAGTTAGAATTTTGTTGGAAAAAATTTCAGAAATTGAATCCTATTCTTTTCAATTTTTTCAATTTACAGATGTTTTGCGAAATTTAAGGACATACAGTTACGTCGTTAAAATATATCGGAACGTCGCTACCTGGTACCATGGACGTCGCTAGTATGTCACTACATGTTGCTAACATGCTGACATGGCAATCAACATTGTTGTAGCAAAATGTCGCTCATAATTTCGCTAATATAGTAACGTGTTGCAACAAAATATTATGTCGATAATTTAACAATGACACATCGCTAATCGTCGTATATTCTACGATGTCTTCTCGTCATAAATATACGTCACTACAACGACGACTAGCGACATTTTTGTTGTTAGTGACCATGTAATACGCAATAACATAAAAATGTCGCTAATTACGTCGCTAAATAATTTTAGCGACGTTAGTTTACATATTAGCGACGTGTTTGGATGTCGCTAATATGTGTTATTTTGGTAGTGCTCGTATCCCAAAAGTGAGAGCGGATCGCGACAAGTTTTTATGGTGGCCTACGCAGGTCAGGCTTTGCATCTAATGCGATGTCAATGTTAGTACTTCAACTTAGTAGTACTAGCTGTGAGCCTACGTATAGTTTTATATTCAAGAAATAAATTAGAACTTAGAGAAGATACATTATCCACTGTTAGTATTCTTACCCAACTAATCTAACATCATCTCTAGTCATAGGATTTCTTATGTGCATCTTGCTTGATTTTGTCCGTGATTTCTTCGATATGTTTTTATCTACCATTACAACCATGACTTTTCATTCCTTTCTGTTAGCAATGGTTGACACAAGACGTAGTGCAATCCATAGCGGTAAGAGGGTAGTTGACCCAAATGCCACCCCAGAGCCTCATAGTCCGAAATAAGAGGATACCGAATTTATAGAACCTTTACCTCAACCTAGTAGGAGAGCTAGTACGAAGGAGTCCCCACCACCAGCCCAAGAAGTAGCTGTGGATGGTTTACAGATCCTTACTATACTCCGAGGCATGATGGAGACTCAACGGAGGCATACAAATATCCTTGACAAGAACGTGGAAGAACAACGAGACCGTGATGATAGTATTGAGGGTTTTCGTAAGATGAACCCACCTCCCTTTACTGGCTCAGAAAAGGCTAGTAAAGTTACCAACTAGATAGTAGAGATGGAAACATTATTAGAATCATCTGATTTGCCCCCTGGGAAGTAGATTACGGCAGTCAAATTATAACTCAAAGATAATGTGCACCATTGGTGGGCTACCCAAGAGAGAAGATTAAGTACCAATGTGTTATGGAAGAATTCATTGACCTCTTCAATACTATGTTATTCCCTATGACAGTTAGGATAGATAATAATATAGTCAACGGGTATGGCAAAATATTATAATAAATCTGGTACAAATCAATACAAGAATGGTGTTACAGAAATAGAGGATAGATGGTAGAAAGCATCATTCTAGAGTATCTGCTCATTCTTCCTCAGAAGTAACTGTTCCTCAAGTCATATTCATATTATCTCATTTAATCATATGGTCCCTTATCATATTCCATAATCCATCATCAACTCCGAAATAATAAAATATTACCTATTCCTCAACTTGTGGTTTTAACTAAATCTTGAATTATCTCCTCTATCCAACTCAAAAATTATCATAACCTTTGAGTCAAAAATTTATCTCCTCTATCCAAGTCAACCCCTTCAGTTAATCTTGAATTATTCCTTGTATTTCACAAGTTTTCTAGATCTTCAATGATTAATGTTTCTACCAACTTATCATTTGCTTCATCAATAATGTATGTTACTATACTAAATCTTGAACTCGAAATATTTATAGCTTTCCATCTCCATTTACCAATTTAATATTATGATTTGAAACTTCTTAGTTCATAATTTTATCATCGATTATATTCCCAAAATTTATATCCAAGAATCAATAATCTCATGTCCCCTTTAATTACTAATCCCTGGTTTTCTTATTCAGCTTGTACCACACCCTGCTAATTACAATTCATAAAATTTATTTTCCATCATCCTAAATACTTCCTTATTCCTTAAAATATAAGTTTTAACCTCAATATATTTAAAGTGTATCCTCTATGCACTTTTAGATATTCATACTCTCGAAAGGCCTTTATATAAGGTGTTTGATAATCTTCAACCTGACTATCATTTTTTTATATTTCTTTATTTTTTTCTATCATTCACAGTTCACTATTTTAAGATATCAATTATCATCAATTTATCTATCTATATATGCCCAAGAAATTATTCAAGAAATATATATCAAAATTTAAACTAACCATTACCTTAATCTTGTACTGAAGGGCATGGTGGCGCTCGAGCGCAATCTTTTATCTTATGCTCATTGGATCCAAAATAGGGGAAAAAAAATTGTCCTCATGTTGTATTAATCCCATGTATGCCCTGACTTACTATAATAAGTACAAGTAGGACTCCTCTTAACTGGCCTCTGTTGAGCTGGAACTCTAACCAGGACATGATGAACATGTTCTATACTTGGGCGCTTCAGGGGCCCAGGGTAGATACCATCTAATGCCCTCTTGAGTCTGGATCCTTCCTCTTGGAGATGAATAATACCTAATAGTTGTTGGATCCTCTGACCTTGCTCCCTCTGTACTCTCCTTAGCTCTTCCAATTCATGCATAACCCTAGCTTCATCCAACCCTCTCTTCCCGTGATCCAAGGTTGGAGGTATTGTATCCTCCGAGGTTCCTTCCATGCAAACCTTCTTGCTTGCATTTTCGCCATGTTTAGAGTCATAATTTTTGAGGATATAGATGAGCAGATAATAAGTTTTAAAGGAGAAAGAATTCAAATGTTACAAGGAAGAACAAATATTCAAGGATCAAATGAGTATAAATTTTTTTGTATGTGATTGAATAATCTCTCATCCTAGTATCCTATATCCTATATTTTATCATATGCTCGCAGTATTATAACTAAGCCATTGCACTACCATGACATCGCACTAATTACGAAGCCAGACCTTCATGGGCCACCATAAAAATATGTCATGACCCGCACCCAGTGTGAGGGAACGAGTACGTGTGTACATCCAGTCTACGCCATATCATTGACGGTAGAACAATGTCTATGTCTGCAATACTATCTGATCATCTCACACAATAATATAAGAAATATGTTAATGATATCTGAACTCTATACAGAGGACAAGATGATAATAAAATATGATAATCAATACTCAATCACAGTACTAGAGAAAGATAATGGCACAATATCAAATAGAAGAATATAAATCACAAGAATCACAAATTATAACCAATATCCAAGTCTAATAGTCTATCAACAAAACACAAATAGTCTCAAATTTAAATTACATGCCAAATGTCTAAGCTGAAGACATATCCAGTACAATAAGAAAAACTACTAAGTGTTTGCTAATACTAGTTGAGCCTCCTCAACGGCTGGTACTAAATCCTCCTGTAATAGCGGTACTATCTCAGTTGGCTTGCCGTCCTGTAGGCCATAATGTGTAGGATACCAGTCCTCTAAATATCATCTAAAAATATATATATAGTCAAGATTAGAGCGAAGAACAATCCAATAGCAGTTCCAATAAATGACAGAAGATATGAAACAATAATAGCAATAAAAATAAATGATGGAGAGTCACTGAGATAGTAAACATCATGATAAAGGAATATCATGACAAATAATAAAAATGACTAAGACGAATATTATAAGAATAATTAATGTAAAGAACTAGAAGTAAAAGAAACTATAAGAATAAGTAACTTGAAATATTAGTAAGATATGTGATCAGCTTGGGCCTAGCACTGTCTATAAATAAAGGAACTAGTTCAACCACACGTATAATGCATGATCGACTAGTTGTCACGGGATACACTACTAAACGAACTATAATGTATGATCACATATCCACTAATACTTCTCCTGCCTCCGACTAGTACACGGATCCAAATTATGATACGTTATAAAACGTAAATCATGATGCACGGTCTATAATTTTATACACGATGATCATAATTTATATAATCATGAAGATATTACATAATCAATGAGTAATCACGAAGAACGTCACGGTAATCACGAACAATAATATCTCATGACGGGGATCCAAGTATACTAATCCGTGTAATTAATATATCATGAATCAAATATTTTAATACTAAATACATGTGACATTGAGACTATAACATAAGAAAACTATCAGAGAATGTACTCATATGTGGTCATGAGCAAATAATGTGACTCAGTGTCCAAACTGGTATTACACAGGCCTATATATGAAATTCCATATTATTTAGTATAATAAAGTAATAACAAACTTAAATAGACTAAAATATGATTTTCTAGGTGAAGACTCGGTCATATTGGTCAAACTAGGTCAAACTGAGTCTTTACCTTGGTTTTAGGTCCATACCTAGATTCTAGTTTGATTACAAGTCTAAACTAATTAGTACTAGGTAATACATATAACTTATATATAATAGTTAATATTATCAAGTCTTATATATATATATATATATATATATATATATATATATATATATATATATATATATATATATATATATATATATATATATATTGACTACCTAGTATCTTAACTCTTGAGATACCCTGTATCACAACATCCCATATCTTAGCCATTTACTTATTACCTATCAACAAAACCAATTTGATACCTAATACCTTGAGTATATCTATACCTATATTACCTTAACCTATAACTTATCCTAACTCAAGGCTAATACCCTCAACTTATCTACCTTACCTTAGCTATATGGTATCTGATATCTGCATTATCCCTCAATGACACTTGACAACCAAAATCTGCACTACCTAAATCTCATACTTGCACTCAACCAAATTCCCTTGCTCCCCATGCCTGCAATCCCAAGCCAAAATATTATTTTGAATGTCTGCACCTAAGTGCAGGGCAAATATGTACCTAAAGTAACCCTGGCACATAGACTCTCATTTGTACAACTAAATGCATACAATAGTCACTTTTCTCCGACTGTCATACTCGAGTGAGCATCTAAACACTTAAATTAGCAACTGAATTAGTAATCTTCCCTCTTTAATAGTTCCCCCCTTAACTTGTCACTCTCCATAATACACGACATCCCTTACACAACTGATACCAAGACCCCATAGTCCTACTGCATATACTGACTTGGTATCTGTCACGACCCATACCCAAAATTTGGGCATGAGTCATGGGTACGTCCAGCCTACGCCTCAGCATCGGTGGTAGAACATTGTCTAGGTCTCAATAATACTAAACATAACTCATAACCTGTCAATGATATCAACTCCATAAGGAGGACAATAAAATATGCATCTCTCAACAACTCATAATGTATACTCAATCACAATAACATTAAGAAATAAATGGCACGATAAAAGATAAGAAGTAATGACATAAGTCAAACACAATATCTCAAATCGAGATAAACTACTGTCTAGCTATCCAACATAAATAGTCTCTACAAGTCTCAAATTAAACTCAATATAAGTCTCAACATAAACTCAAATGCATAAAATAAATACGGTCTAAATAGCTGCAGGTAGTGTCTCCTCTAATGGAAGAGACTCTTCTAAGTTCTCTGGTAGGTAGTCTCCATCTATACCGGGTCTTTAGTGTATAGGACAGAAGTCCTAAAGATCCTCTAAAAAATTATCCTGTCAGGATTGAAGCAAAGTACAAGCACTAACAACAGTTCCATGTATATTAAAAAAAATTAGAATACAGTGTAAAGAAATATAAGATGGATATAAATACTGGCAATAAGAAATACTAGTAAATATAAAATATTGGAAATAAGTAAATACTGGAGAACATATCATCATCAAGGGTACAACTAGCAATGAACAGAAATACAAGTGCATGCTAGAACAATGAAATAGAATATAAGTGAATGCTAGAACTATTAACTGGAAATACATGAATAGAATATCTAGCTAAGTGTGTGAAACATCAGTCTATTATGTGATCGGCTTGGGATAGATCATGCTTGTTACATATAATTAGCTATGATTTATGTAAGGTCAGGCTAACCATCTAGTTAGCTCTGATGCAAGCAATAGTCAGGCTAATCATACATAACATGCTATAAGGCATGTAATGGTCAGGCTGCTCCCGATGTGAGGTATGGGGTGAGCTATGATGCATGTAAGTGGGGTATGATTATATAATCTACTAATATTTCTCCGTCTCCAACTACCACGATGGATTCCAATCACGACTCCTCGTGATAGGTCTCGATGATGCTAACCCGTGTATACATAGTGTCAGAATCATGTACGCTATATAACTAGAAACAAAGAGATAATCAACATAATAAAAACTGTCAGAGAATGTGCTCGCCTGTGGTCCTCTACTGGTGATACCAATATCCTATTTCTGAAGTCTTGTCTGAATAATCCAACAGTCCTATAGACATAATATAATAATAATATAGCATCAGTTGTTACACAACATAATTACTCTGAACTCAGAGACTACGCTACGGGGTGATACTGGTCAACTAGCAGGGTCAAATATGCGTCTAACTGCATAGGTGTCAAGTCCTCAATGATGTGCATCACAAGACAGTCAATCACTAACACATGCCTAGCCAGTACGTCAATGTACACAAGGCAGTCGATTCACTAATATTTTGGGTCACATGGTCAAATGCAAAAATAGGGTACCCATAATTAATACTTATGGTCATATACAATTGTACAAAATATCCACATTAATACCTAGGGTCATACAACATACATATATTACAGTCATACCTACCCACTAGTTATCAATTTCCATACAATATATATATATATATATATATATATATATATATATATATATATATATATGTATGTATACCAATTAGTTATTATACACACACGCACGTACAACTAGTTTCTAGGGTTACTTGCATAGTGTCTAGCAATTTTATCTAACAAACCAACTCCCATGAAGTAATATGCTAACCCTTATTATTGTTCATATACGCACACACACACAAACATAAATTAAGGCAATTCGAACCTGCACGTTATCGTGTACGTGCACGAGGTCGATGGTGTAGTCGACTGGAGATGGTGCTCGTTTGCATCACGGTGGAGGGCTCAACTTTGGCTGCGTCTGCTGCTCTGGCAGAGGACTCGACTGCTAGTGGCGGTGTTAATGGTGATGATGATGATGATGGATGGTGGTCCGGTGTTCTGTCAAGGTGAACCGCGGCTTGTTCGGGATTGCTCCGGTAGTGATCAGGCGGTATCAGCGATCGTGGAGTCATACGGACGAGGGAGGTCTACGATGATGGGGATGTTGAGGGAAATCAGGAATGACTGACAGTGGGGTATCCGCGGTGGATGGCCGTCGTGACGTCAGTGGAGGGGTATCGAGTGGATCAGGTGGAGGTTAACGGATCAGACGTGGGGCATGAGTTCTGTGGGGAAAAGGAAGATGATGATGTGTAGATGGTGGCGGTGAGGTGGTTCATTCGGGTTGATGGAGGTTGACGGGATGGAAGTCAGGCGGTAATGGTGATGATGGAGACGGTAGCTGTCGAGTCAGGGGGAGATCTGAGATGGGAGGAGGAGAAGAAGTCGGGGAGGAGTGAGAGGTGATGAAAATTATGGAGAAAATTATACATATATATGGGGATAAAAGGGTGATGTAGCCCTAGGAATTTGGGCCGGTTTGGCACTCCTTGGGATTGGGTTTCTTTCTACATGTAGAAATTTTAATGGGCTAGGATGGTTTTGTTTTAAAATGGGTGGCTAAGATTGATGAGGGAAGATTTTGAGCGTTGCATACTCCAAAATTATGGAGAAATTTACATGATCGGCCAATAAAGAAAAATGGGTGTTTCTTCATGTGTTTGGTCTAATGGGGTGTGGATACCTCAATGCACTTCTGCATAAAAGTCCCCAACAATTAGAAAATTGCACAAAGTGGGATTTTTGGATTAAATAAGGGAAAAAATCATGTTCGGTGTGATGTAGTAGTTAAAAAGGGTGTGTGGTGTTTAGTGTGAGTCTTGAGGGTGTGAATGGGGATTTTGTTTGGTGTTGGGTTTAGTTTTGGTTCAAGTTGGGTCCTTACACAAATTTAATTAAAATTAATATAAATGGTGCTCTAAAATAAATTGGAAATACATAGGGCTAAAATTAGGTGGGACACAAGTGTCATGAACGTAGAAGACTCAGAATAGAATATTGTCATAATTTGGGTTGCACAAAGTTGGTCGAGATTGTGTCTCCAATTTTGATTGGAACGGACAAAGATGTAAAGTTAGATTTATTTGGAATTAAATATAATCGTTTGTGACGAATGTTGTGCGACTAAAATGAAGCACAAGAGGGCATATTTATGAGTTACATAAAGATTAAAATAGAAGGCTGGCACGTCTAGGACAAGGGTGTAAAATTTGTTGGAAGGCAATGACTAGTGTAGGGCTACAATTATCGAAGCAACGGTAAGGTACAACAATCAATTAAAATCACAATAATCAAATATAATCCCTAATATTAATTCCTAAAAATGCTAATTATTGTTCATAACCCTATAATTTGGTTGGAGGTTCAACTAGTAGATTTTTAGTTCCAGTCCACTAACTCATGTATTTAAGGAACACTATAAATAATATATAAATATCATACAATATATTAACACATTAAATTAAATAAATAAAAAGACGAAAATACCCTTATTCTGGAATGTGGTAGTGACAAGTCTACCCTCCTTAAAAAAAATTCG
Organism: Iris macrosiphon; assembly: GCA_036927795.1. Taxonomy (NCBI): domain Eukaryota; kingdom Viridiplantae; phylum Streptophyta; class Magnoliopsida; order Asparagales; family Iridaceae; genus Iris; species Iris macrosiphon. The sequence goes on along the minus strand of JAYESA010000012.1, from coordinate 81,282,357 downwards.
TCCTTAAAATTGAAATAAACTAGCACAAGAACAAACAATCAAACAAGGAATTATACCTCAAGTCTCGAAAAGATACGGATACTGCTGGAGATTGATGTATCCATGCAACACGAACCAAAGGGATAGTCTGGTTCCGCAATAACTTTTTTCTGCGATCCAAGATCTCTACGGGTTGTTCGGGATAGCTGATAGTCGATCCAACCTCGATCTCTGAATGATCTAGTACGTGACTTGGATTTTCCATGTACCATCTCAGTTGTGACATGTGGAACACGTTATGTACTCCTTCTAGTACAGGCGGCAAGTCCAGTTTATAGGCCACTGCACTGACCCTTACAAGAATACCGAAAGGTCCGATGTATCGTGGACTAAGCTTTTCGCCTCTACCAAAATAAATCATGCCCCATGTCGGAAAAATCCGTAGGAACACCAAATTGATAACCTAGAACAAACAGTCTTAACACTCAATCTAAAATAAAATAATCATAAACCAAAAATAGCAAAACCTATACCTGAAACTCTAGGGGTCTACGGTAGCAATCGGCCCAATGTCGTTGTGTGTCCTGCACCCCGCAGTCTATCTCTGATGAGTTTTACCTTTTTTGCTGCATACACGACCATTTTTGGTCCTAATAAGGCTCTCTCTCTGACATCACCCCAAGATAACAGTGTGCGACATCTCCATCCATATAAAGCCTCGAATGGTGATATCTCAATGCTGGCCTGGTAGCTGTTATTGTAAGCAAACTCAACTAGGTGTAGATGATCCTCCCAAGAACCTCTGAGATCCAAAACGTAAGTACGTAGCATATCTTCAAGAGTCTGAATAGTCATTTCAGACTGCCCGTCTGTCTGGGAGTGATACGCAGTACTGAACTTGAGTTGATTGCCCAAGCTAACTTGTAGACTCCTCCAGAATTGGAAAGTGAAACGACTATCTTGATCTGAGATGATACTCAAAAGAACTACGTATAATCTGATAATCTTTCGCACATACATCTCTGCTAGCCTTTCTGTCGATTTACCTACTTTGAATGGTAACAAGAGGGCAGATTTGGTCAACCTATCCATGATGACCAAAATTGCGTTCTTTTCTCCTGGAGAACGTGGAAGCCCTGAAACAAAATCCATAGTCACGTGCTCCCACTTCCACTCTGGAATAGGTATAGGTTGAAGCAATCCACCTGACCTCGGTCGATCTGTCCTTACCTGCTGGCATACTAAATATTGGGATACAAAGCATGCTACCTCGTACTTTATACCATACCACCATACGTGCTCCCTCAGATCTTGATATATCTTGTTTGCACCGGGATGCATCGAGTACTGAGAGCGATGTGCCTTCTACAAAACCTTTTCACATAATTCTCTACTTGGCACAAACATCCTCGTGCCATGTCGTAAGGATCTATCATCTACAATAGTGAAGTCATCTGTCAATCCTGTCCAAACTTATGCCCTGATACTCCTCAGAGTCTCATCATCATACTATACAGCTCTAATTCTGTCCATCAGCTCTGATTGTATCTACAATCCCCATATTTGAATCTAAATACCAGGAACTAGCACTTCAATTCCCAAGTTCTCAAGATCGGCCAATAAATGTCTATCTATTGTCAAGTACATAGCCATCGGATATCTGCTCAAGGCATCGGCGACTACGTTGGCCTTTCCTGGGTGGTACTGTGATGAGATATCAAAGTCTTTCATCAACTTCAACCACCTTCTCTGACTTATGTTCAGCTACTTCTGCGTAAATACGTACTTCAAGCTCTTGTGGTCCGTGAATATCTCCACACGCTCTCCGTACATATAGTGCTCTTACAGCTTTAGAGCGAAGATAACTGCTGCCAATTCCATGTCATGGGTGGGGTAGTTCTTTTCCTGAGGACATAATTATCTTGAAGCATAGGTAATAACTTTCCCGTGCTGCTAAAGAACACAACCCAAACCCTTTCCTGAAGCATCACTGTAGATAGTGAAACTACCTGTCCCTGACGGCAACGTCAAAACTGGAGCTGTCGTCAATCTCTTCTTCAGCTCATCAAACGCGGCCTGACATTCTTCTGTCCAGACAAAATCAATATCTTTCTTGGTCAGCCTAGTCATTGGTTCTGCAATCTTGGAGAAGTCTTATACAAATCTTCTGTAGTATCCTGCTAGTCCGAGAAAGCTTCTGACCTCAGCTACCGAGCTGGGGGTAGCCCATGACTCCATTGCCTCGATCTTCTTTGGGTTAACTGAAATTTTGTCACCCATCACCATATGTCCAAGGAATTCAACCTTGTCAAGAAAGAACTCGCACTTTGAAAGTTTTCCATACAACTCCTTTTTCCTAAGAGTCTCCAAAACCATCCTCAGGTGCTTTTCGTACTCTTCTGGGGTCTTCTAATACACAAGAATGTCATCGATGAATACCACCATGAACTTGTCAAGGTACTGATGGAATACCATGTTCATCAAGTTCATGAATACTGCTGGTACATTGGTTAAACCAAACGGCATTATTGTGAATTCAAACTGGCCATATCTGGTCTGAAAAGCTGTCTTCGGTATGTCTTCTCTCTTCACCTTCACCTGGTGATAGCCTGACCTCAAGTCTATCTTTGAAAACACCTTCGCTTCGCTGAATTGATCAAAAAGATTATCTATCCTTGGCAGCGATATTTGTTCTTGATAGTGAGGTTGTTTAGAGTTTTATAATCGATACACATGCGTACCATGCCATCCTTCTTCGGTACGAACAATACCGGAGCTCCCCATAGGGATTAACTAGAACTGATGAAACCTTTGTCCCGCAGCTCCTCAATTTGCTTCTTAGTTCTGCCAGTTCACTGTTGTTGACTCTATAGACGTGTTGTGAAATAGACTCCACTCCTGGTACCAAGTCTATAGAGAATTCAATATCTCTGTCTGGCGGCAAGTCTGACAACTCATCTGAAATTACATCTAGGAACTCCACTATCAGAGGATGTGGCAACTACTCTTCTTTCTTTTCTGGCTTCGCAAAAAGTGCCTATGCTCTGCTTCGCTGCTCCTCTGGTGACCTCAAACTCTGGTTCTCCTGGTGGTCAAAATATTACTCTTCCTTCGTAATAATCTATAGTAGCATGATGCCAAGTCAACCAGTCCATTACGAGTATAATATCGTATCCTGGAAGTGGCATGACGAGTAAACTCATGCTCAACTCTTGGCCTCCCAATGATACTCTCCGTTCCTTACAATAATTATGGACTAGGAAAATGCCTCCTCCAGTCATGATCTTGCAAGTTCTATCTAACAGTTTCATCTCTAAACGATGCTTAAGAGCATAAGATACAGATATAAAACTATAGGAAGCGCTAAAATCAAATAATGCAAGTGCTGGAATAGAATCGAGAGAAACTGAACATGAAATTACGTCTCCAGCTGGCTCGGCCTCCTCAATCGTCATGGCATATGGGCGTCCCTGTGGTGCTCCTCTCTGCTATTGCCGGTGATGAGCAAACCTCTGCTGTTGTGGTGGAAGTGGAGGTCCCCTCTGCTAGCCTCCTGGTCTAGTAGGTACTCTGTCTGGTCCTCTCTGAGCGGCTGCTCCACCCTGACGAGTCTGAATAGATGGATCGTCCCTCAGCTGATGTGCTGATGATCCACAGGACAAGGATGTACCCAACCTCTTTCTACAATTGTCTCAAGTATGTCCTATCTTTCCACAATACGCACACTGGGCAGCGGGCTGAGTCTGCCTCTGTGGATGCTGCTGCTTGATGTGTCCTCAAACTGATGTCTGGTGTTGCTGATGCTGCTGCTGGTACGACCTCTGTTGTTGTTGAAAGTGTGGGCGCTTGGCCGGTCCTGTGTTACCACCTGTTCTTCCAGAAATGTCATGTCCTCTCTTGGGCCTAAGGTCCAAGTCATCTTCAGTAATCTGGATATCGATCAGAATACCCTCAAATATAGTAGTACGACATCCCAAAGTACGAGACTTGATCTCTCTAGTCAACCCCTTTCTGAACTTCTGTGCTCGGTCTCCTAGGTCTCGAATCATCGATGGTGCAAAATGACTCAAACGGCAAAATTTTGCGGCGTATTCGTCAACTGACATGCTTCCGTGGACCAAGTCATGGAACTGACTCTCCAATGCTCCCAAAGCTCCGTCAGAAAAGAACTTCTCCTTGAAGAGCTCCTTGAAGTCCTCCCAAGAAAGTCCTCCATCAGTGAGTCTTGGCTCTGTACGATACCACATCAACGCGATATCAAATATCTGACTGCCAGCGGCCTCGATCTGAAGAATCTCTAGAATCTGCACCAAATGCAAATTCCTTGCAAAGTACGCTAAGCTTCATTTTCTTTATATATATATATATATATATATATATATATATATATATATATATATATATATATATATATATATGGCAAGGCATACTTTGTGAAGAATTTTCCTTCGACTCAGGATATTACGCCAACCCAGCCATGGCGTATGATTATCAGGTTTTCCACTTTCCTCGATGGACGAGCGTGGACTTTTATGCACCTCAATCTTTGTGCTTCTTGATTATCGTGTCCTCGATTGTCATATTTCATAGAGCTTATATTTTTTTACTTTTAGCACTTCTTTGATTTATGCAACTGAGTTGCTTTCTTTAGTTTATACGCCTGTTTTTTGTTTTGTTATATTATACGCCTAACTTGAATTGCTTGTTTATATGCATGTCTTTGTGATTCCTTGTTTATATGTGTACATTGTGTTGAATGCGTATATTACTGTGATGCTCGTCTAAAACCTAGCTAGGGGAGAAAGACTAATGAACTTGATCAGTAGATGACATGATTCTTATTAACAAGAGACCAGTCTATATGATATCTTGAGGAGGCATCCATCATGACTCGACCATATGATATTGTCCCCCCTAGCATTGGATATTCTCATTATATATATACATGATTACAAGAGAATGGGGGACCAGATAAGGCTTACTATGTATACCTGACTTAACGACTGGTATCTATGCTGATATACCTGTATACGCCAAGTGTGCTACCTGACTTCTTGTGTGCCGACGTATCACTTGATCCTGCTATGAGTTAGGTTATATATATTATGCATTATGTGTTTATTTTCCCTTGTACGGACATGGTAGTCAGCCAGTAACCATACCGTAGCTAGATGATTATTCATTTATTGCATCCACGCTTGGGTGAATCTAGATTAACTCTCGAGTAAAAATATAGATTCATGTCGAACGTACATATACTTAAGTGTGACATCTAAGGAGGAATTATAATGAGACCATGGAATAAAATTCCATTTAACAATAGGGTTCACTAGGCAACTAAAACTTATAGCGTATTGGGTGGGAACGATATCCAGATATCATGCAAGACAGCTACCACTCGAACATAGAATAGAGGGTATCAGGCTGGCCACCAACAGATATGGTATATCATCTACTATAGTAGAGTGTCGTATCTGGCTATTATGTATTATATGATATTTTATGGTCCACTGAACAGTGGCCTTACGAAGGACTTGTGCCTATATTATGCACTATGGGATTATCTTGGTCCGGCTAGCTCACTCGATCATAGCACGATATGAGGATACCTATGTAATGCATTCATTGGATAACCAAACTTCACTTAGAAACCATAATATTGCTTGGCCGGTTATAAATTAATTGCTTGAGTATTATATTTTTTCTGTTAGTAGTCTAGGAACATGGACTATTATGCCCCAATACCGAAATATGTAGACGGACATGGCTAGCTATCTCGTACAAATATGTCGTACGACGATCATGGCTATAACTAGACAAGGGGATACATGCTACAATCAAATCACTAAGGATCATAAAGAGCATATATTGTCTCAATCAGTCAAACAAGAATAGTAAACTTAAAACATATATGACAAGGAAGTAAGGCATCCAAAACACCCTGCCACAATATTCTAAAAATTAGTTATGCAAAATAAAAAGTTGGCAGAGTATTAAAAGTACATGACCATGATCAGCTGCAGTCTAATTAATTATAATCATGAAAAGGAAACTAAATGTCTAGATTTACGGCTAACAAGGGTCGGTGGCTAAACACCCAAAAGAATAAAATATGTGATAACAAGCAGGAAAGAAGAAAGCCACTCATGCCCTACAACGACCATTCGCCTGTTGCGTGCCATCAGGAAGGGAGTGTCACCCTCATATTTTTACTTAAGGATAGTTTAGTAATTGACATGGGTAATTTAATTTTAGAATTAATTATATTTAATATTATGCATGCAAGATTTATTTAGTTATTATATTATTTATTGTTTATTAGTTATAGATTTATTTTAGACTTGTGTAGTAGACCTAACCAATTTATTAGATGCATGAACCAATATTTTGGATGAGTTTAGTTTGAGCCCATGAATTAGGCCCATGGATTAGGAGGTTGGATTAATTAGAGAAACCATTATGCTAGAACCTTCCCTCCCTAATTAATTTCTTCATGAGAGGTCCCAAGGAGTATTTAAGATATTTCACATAGCTTGGGAGGAGGTATATGGCTTGCCACATCTAGAGGAGAGAGGGAGTGCTCATTTTATTTTAATTCCCAATTCTTTAGATCTATAATTTTCCTCTTCCAATTTCCTTTATTACCTCATCATTTCTCCACCAATTCTTTTAATTCTTCATTAAGGCTTCTACATCAAGGATCTACAAGAAGAAAGTAAGGAGCAAGGAGGAGGAGGCCAAGATCTACAAGGAGAGGAGCTACTTTACATTTGAAAACTTTTTATTGGGAATCCATCTCCTAATAGTTATATTTTAATTTTTCTCTTCTAATAGACTCTAGATCTAAGATTTAACCATGAGAAACCAACCCACATGCATAGGCTACCCATAATTAGTTTTAGGTTCATCGGAGACCTACGGTGGAAGTTATGTCCAATTTGGTGTCAATTTTGGGAGAATTTTGAGATTGACACATGTAGTATTTGTCATATAGTCAATTAGATCATTATGACCTATAATTGCTTGTTTGTGACTAGTATCGTATCCACAATTGGGTACGTGTAGGCCGTATCTCGTTAATTCGACGAAACGGATTAATTTTGAGATTTTTCTCTGACACGGGGCCTTGTGCATATCACATTGCGAAAAGAATATGTAGTTAATCTAATTACTTTATGTATAGTTCCTAATTAGTGTATTAGACTTGTTTATGTCCTCCAAGATGCGTTTGGCTGTGTGTTGGAGCCGTATCGCAAGCGTATCATAGAATTAGTGTGATACGGGTGCAGTGCACTCTACGTGTTTGATATTTTGTTCTCTTTCCTATACGTACATGTGTGTATATATATATATATATGATATTTAAGTGATATATATATATGTATATTAGTATATATGAGTTTGTGTATATGTGTGTGTCTATGTGTGTATGTACTAGTATATATAGTTATATATAGATCTATATGTATAGGTATATATATATGTGTTGGTTTATATATATGTATTTAAATATATATATATATATATGTATATATATATATAGTTATTTATATGTCTATGAGTATATATATATTTATATATGTATAGTAGTGAGAGGAGTATATATATATATATACATAGATGTGTTTATATTGTATTTGTGTTTGTGTTGGTGTGTGAGAGGGTGAGTGAGCAGTCGAGTATCAGTGAATCACTGTGCAGTCGAGTATCAGTGAAGCACAGTGCTTAAAGATAGAGGGAGTAGCACTCGGGCTTTCATAGTGCAGAACTACTTGCACATCAAAGATCAGCATCACTAGAGAGCAGTGACTGAAGATTGAGATATGCACACAGCATGGAGGAGGCTCCTGCAGTTCAGTCAGCAACAGTAGGGAGTCAGGCACTGAGCTGAAGGAAAGTATAGCAACTGCAGCTAACTGCTGAGGCACAACAACTCGGGCAGATCAGCTAATGGAGGAGAGGTGAGCAGCACCTTATGCACAGCAGCGTGCACAAGAGGGTGCAACTGCACTCGGGCAGCAAGAACTGCACAGCTAATTGCAGTTCAACAACTTCTTCATAGCAGTTCAGGAAAGGAGTACCAGTACTGTTGTGCACTCGGGCAGCAATAACAGGAGCTCACAGAAGGTGCACAACAAAGTGCAGAGAATGCAGCAGCTACAACACTGTGAATCTGCACAGTTACTGAGCAGCTATATGCAGCACAGTAGCGTCACCGTATTTCATAAATGAGTATCAGAAGTTTTTAGGGTTTCAGTTTCAGTGGGTGTCAATATAGCCATATTTCTGTGCTGGTATTTCAGTAGGTTGAGTATTAGAAGGTTTTGGTTTTAGTTAGTTTCAGTGGCTAGCAATTAGTTACTTAAGGTATTGTTAGTAGATAGTGATTATATATATACTTGTTTATGTTGAGTTATTTATATCTATTTATATGCATTATGTATATATGTAATATGGTATATATGTTTAGTAGTTAGATACTTATATAGCTAGTGCTTAAGGTATTATGTATATGTGTATTAGTATATTAGCTTGGGGTTTTATATTTGTATTATCTATATATTAAATGTTTTGAGTTACCTCGGGATCCCAAGGTATTGGGTCGATACCCAAGGTATTGAGCTTGGGTATCGAGATAGGTGAGATATGCATTGGTGCAAGGCCACAGTATTATAATTTCTTTGTTTTAATATAGTATTAAGTATAATGACTTATATATATATATATCTAAAACACTATTTTCATATTCGAAAACTTGTGTATCTTAGGATACGCCTTTTTGAGTGACTTGTAGTATCTTAGCTTAGTTAGTATAGTTTAGTTTCATAGTGTATCAACTTAGTGACTTAGTGTTAGACTCTTGCAACATAAATTTCATCGATTTGACCTAAAATTGCATCAACATAATTAATTTTCATTCTTGAACCCTGTATTGATACAATATACCATATATAGGTTGTATGATACCAGCTTGGTCATCGAAAGACATACCTTGCTCAGGACTTCAGGCGAGTACATTTCTATGATAGTTTTAATTCATAATATTATATATATGCATGTTCTAGAATTGTATACTTAATCCCGACACAGTGATTTTACGGACTGCTACTATATGGATCCGTCAAGAGATGTTATCCCCTACTATATTCAACGGGTACTCGTGTATATTGTATCTCATCATGTATATTGGATATTGATTACATTTTGTGTTCAAAAATTGCTCCTGTTCATTGTACTTATTCGTGTACACCCACCGCTCGTGTTTGGTGGTTATGATATTCGTGTACACCCACTTCTCGTATTCATTGGTTATATTTCGTGTTCGTAGCGTATCGTGATTGGATCAATCGCTATTAGTTGGGGGCGGAATAGTAGGAGTTGATTATGTGATCAAAGCCCCATTTTTATATCGTGTATATTCTGGTTACATACCTCACTTGTAATCGTGTTACCCGATCATGTTCACCCAACCCGATCACATAATAAACTTGTATTCTGAGTTACATTAGTTTAGATTACAGTTGTTTTATCATATTATGATATTCATATTGTTGTTATATATTCTCGTACATTACTGTATATCTAATGCTCATTTATTCGTATGTTTAGTGATCTTGTATTTTATTTTTATATCGGTTTATATGCTCGATTATGTTATTGAAACTGCTTTCAGAGGTATGTACTTTGCTCCAATCCTGACTTGATATATTTTTCCAGATGACGGGCTTATAGAGCAGTATCCCACATTCTACGGGCCGCAGGACAGCGTACCTATAGAGGATACTCCTATAGACCAGGAGGACTTAGTTGCATAGCCCGAGGAGGTCTAATTATATTTGTGTTGGATTGTATTAGACTATTCTTTTTGTGGATTCACAACTTGTATATTATTTCAGATTATGGATTGTATCTTATTCTTTCCTTCGCTTTTTCATTCGTGCATTATTCTTCCTTAGTTTATTTTGTGAATGAGATTAGTTATACTTGTAAGATACCTTATTGCTCCTCCATTTGGAGTTGAGATAATTGATAGGTACCATATTATATTGTTGAGATGCTAGATAGTTAAAAATAACCCAGACAATATTCTACCGCCGATTTTGTGGTGTAGGCTGGGCGTAACCACGTACTCGTACCCGAATATCTGGGTTAGGGTCGTGACTCATTTTTAGTAGTGGCCCATACAAGTCTAGATTCTTATCGTAGTTGTGCTCGTCTAGAGTACTGCTACGAGCCTGTTTTAGGAAATAGGATTTAGGCTGAGAGTTTACTCAATCACACCAAGAAAAATTCCAAAATCTGTTTTTTAAATCCTTATCTATTAAATACTGTCTTTTACTTAATTGTTTTTCAATTCGGTTTGACCTAGAATTGCATCAACTTAATTGATTTTCATTCTTGAACCTTGTATTGATGCAATATACCATATATAGGTTGTATGATACCAGCTTGGGCATCAAAAGACACACCTTGCTCAGGACTTCAGGCGAGTATATTTCTCTGATAGTTTTTAATTCATAATATTATATATATGCATATTCTAGAATTGTATACTTGATCCCGACATAGTGATTTCACAGATTAGTACTATATGGATCCCTTCAGGAGATGTTATCCCTACCGTGTTCAGCAGGTACTCGTGTACATTGTATCTCATTGTGTATATTGGATATTGATTATCTTTCGTGTTCACATACTGCTCGTGTTCAGTATTCTTATTCGTGTATAACTACCGCTCGTGTTCGATGGTTATGATATTCGTGTACACCTACTGCTCGTATTCAGTGGTTATATTTCATGTTCGTAGCGTATCGTGATTGGATCCATCGGTATTAGTTAGGGGTAGGAGAGTAGGAGTTGGTTATGTGATCAAAGCCCCATTGTTACATCGTGTACATTTTGGTTACATACCTCACTTGTAGTCATCTTACCTGATCATGTTCCCAACCCGATCCCATAATAAACTTGTATTCTGAGGCACATTAGTTTAGATTGCAGTTATTTTATCATATTGTGATATTCCTATTATTATTCTATATTCTCGTACATTACCTGTATATCTATTGCTCATTCATTCATATGTTTAGTGATCTTGTATTTTATTTTTATATCTGTTTATATGGTCGATTATGTCATTGAAACTGCTTTCAGAGGTATATACTTTGCTCCAATCCTGACTGGATATATTTTTCTAGATGACTGGCTTATAGAGCAGTATCCCACATTTTACGGGCCGCAGGATGGCGTACCTATAGAGGATACTCCTATAGACTATGAGGACTTAGTTGTAGAGCCCGAGGAGGTCTAGTTATATTTTTGTTGGATTGTATTAGAGTATTTTTTTGGTAGATTCACAACTTGTATATTATTTCAGATTGTCGATTGTATCTTATTCTTTCCTTCACTAATCCATTCATGCATTATTCTTCCTTAGTTTGTTTTATGAGTAAGATTAGTTATACTTATGAGATACCATATTGCTCCTCCGTTTAGAGTTGAGATGATTGGTAGGTATCATATTATATTGTTGAGATGTTAGATAGTTAGAAATGACCAGACAATGTTCTACCACCGATTCTAAGGCGTAGGCTGGCCGTAACCACGTACTCGTATCCAAATATCCGGGTGCTGGTCATGACAGGGAGAAATAAACTGGATCCTCTAGAAATGGCTTAAAACCTGGCCATGCAAAATGGTAGGGTTAGATCCCAAATAGCAAGTACCACAAAGGAGGCACAAAAATAGAGAAACAAAATACAAAGTAATAGATAGGTAAAAATATAGGTTTTGTGTCATGGTTTTGGTCCATAGCTTATTAGCTTAATATCCCAATCCAACACCCAAACAAGGATAATAGTTGAATCAACACACTATGATAATCCATGTCCCTAGACTACTAACAAAATAATACAATCACAACCAAGTCTAGTTATATAATGGCCAATCATTTATATGGCTTGCAACTGTGGAATCTGAGTTATCTCATAATAAATACATAAGAGAAATTCTCAGATCGTGAGCTATTTAGCGAAGCTAACCGAGCTATAGTATCGCATAGCACATTATATATTATGCATCGGTCCCTCGTAAGGGTACCGTGCTAAGATCACATAGAAAGCATTGTACAATATAAGTATTCGGATATTGTCGTCCACTATGCGTACGTGACCAATATCCATAGGGGTCATCCTTGCATGTCATGACAGTTGTCTTAGGTGGCTAATGTGCACGATCCGGGGATATCATCCCTCCCAATGCTCTACAAATTTTGGTTTCCTAAATTAGCCCTATGGTTATGTTAGGAATTCTATGGCATGGTCATATGATCAATCCTCTAATATGTTATAGCGTAGTATGGTCCATACTAGATACGAATCCATTTTGTTACTTGATAACTCAAATTGGATTCACCGGAGGGTGATGCATCAATCAATCAAGTCCAAGCCACGATTTGGTAGTTGACCCACATACTATGCTCGTACTGGAGAATTAATATAATAATATCACATGTCACATATTATAAGAGGCATTCTCTATGCACAGTTTGTCATATGAGCCTTATCACATTGGGACTCATAGCTCATATTATGCACATAGTTGGTCAGTGACTTGTGACATAGTCAATTCTAGTACATGGTCGTGTCTAGCATAAGGTCGGATTACTAGGTCCATTCTTTCTTAGGATCGATCACAAGCAATTGTCAAGACCAACTACATAGAACAAGGAAATATTCCAAATAAAATAGCTAAGCCGTATGCACAACTTGGCACATGAGACGGGTGTCGCATGGACTGTCGGTTGCATGCTACCGCAGGCCGCATATGATCTCAGGCCGCATACGATGCTAGACTGTATGCTCCTCTAAGCCGCATGCTCCAAAAAAAGTCCACTCTTTGGGACAAGTGCCAATGTAATATTTCAGAGAAGTGACTGAAGTGATAGATGTGATAAGCCATATAGTGTTAGAGAGAAAAGACAAAATTATAGAAAGATGTGCCAACGGTTCAGAGTCATGCATCTAGGGGAAGGTGGTCGCATACTCTGCTTGCCCTATAAGTCACTCGGCCACATAATGTGATGGCCGCATATTGCTCTCGGACTTAGTGAATTTCTCATCCGTCTAGCAAACAAAACACAAGGAGTTTTATCACGTAGCTCCAGAACACTTTGTCTAATAGTCAGTCATGCTTCCAACAAAATGCACACATGTTGGTTGTCTATTTGGGAAAGAGTCCAGCCGCATAATGATCATGCCGCATTGAAGTCTCGGACGTATATGGTGCTGGCCGGATGAGAAATTCGTCAGGTCCAGACAGCAAGTTCAGCCATGGCAAAAAAGCTCCAAAAACCCTAAAAAATATTTTCTTCATAAAAACTTAATTTTAACTCCAAATCAAGTGAACTAAAAGCCAAAATGCTCGAAATGAAGTGCTTCATCAACCAAAAAAACTAATTTTCTAAAGTACCATATTTTAGTTGATCAAAACCATAAAAAACACATGAAACCAATAAAACTATTAACTTCAAATGTAGATCTACTCATATCTTCCCAGGAAAACCAAAAATATCCAAGTATTTAAAGGATCTAGAATCATAATACACATATATTAGACTAATAAAATATAAGAAAAGAGCAAAAATAAAAAATTAAGAGGTTTCTTTATCAAATGTAAGGTGTACTTGCCTAAAATGAAGAAAGGAGAAAAAATGAGAGAATGAGGGAAGAGGGAGAGAAAAGTTAAATTATATATGCTAGGGATGAGGTTTAAACCATGTGTTAACTCATGACAAAACTAACCCAACAATTAAATCATGAGTCTAATTGAACCAAAGAATGGGTCTAGTCTCCATGACATACAATCTAATCACTATGCAAGGAAGAATTAATATAAGTAAGATAACTATATGTCCTAAATACATATATCAAAAACGAGGAGTGACATCTCTACTTACCATAAAAAAATTCCATCCTTGGAATTTTAATTCATGTATTATTAGAGAAGTTAGGACAAGTACGATACAAATCTACAAGCTAATCTATACATGCAAGCAATCACACATAATAAAGCAAAGCAACTTCACAACACATAGGTGATCGATGATCACAGAATCCAAGATATGAAGGCGTAAGAAAGAATATACTTTCGGATTCAAATATGTGCGGGTACCAGAAACGAATATCGTCCTCGTGCTCCCACATTGATTTTTCTAGAGATTGACGGCCCCAGGCAACCCAGACAAGAGGAATAGTCTGGTTCTTGAGTACGTTTTCCTTGTGGTCTAATTGGGATACGGGTTTATCCTCTTAAGATAAGTCAGTACCAATGACTAATTCAGAGTGATCAAGGATATGAATTAGATCCGAAACATACCTAAGCAACTGAGACACATGAAATATATTGTGCACCTCATGTAGCGAAGGTGAAAGGGCAGACGATAAGCAACATTGCCTACCTGCTCGAGAATATAAAACGGACCTACGTATCATGGACTAAGCTTCTCGTGGACCCAAAATATAATGACTCCACGGGTTTACAAAATTTGCAAGAACACGTGGTCGCTAACATAAAACTCTAAAGACCTACGATGCTGATCTGTCCAATGTCGACGCTTATCATGTGCAACCCGAAGTCACTCTCTGATATGCATGACAACTTCTACTATCTGCGTGATCATCGAAGGGCCTAACATCATCCGCTCACCTCTATCATCTTATGCCAATAGTGACCTGCACTTTCTTCCATATAACACTTTAAAGGGTACAATCTGAATACTGGCCTGATAACTATTATTGTACGATAACTCAACGAGATAAAGGTGATCCTCCCAAGACCCTCCAAAATCCAAAGATCAAGCTCGTAGCATATCCTCCAACGTCTGGATGATTCTCTCTAATTTTCCATCTGTTTAAGGATGATAAGCGAAATTGAATCTCAACTTGGTGCCCAAACTCGGATGCAAGCTTTTCTAAAAGTATAAAGTGAACCGAGTGTCTCGATCTGATATAATACTTACTGGGACACTGTGTTGTCTTACTATATATTGTATGTATAATTTTGCCAACTACTTTGTGGATTCACCTACTCGAAAGGGAAGAAAATTAGCTACTTTAGTGAGATAATCTACTATCACCAAACTGCATCATGACCAGTAGGGGATCTAGGTAAACTAGTCACAATGTCCATTTTAATATGCTTCCACTTCTACTACGGAATAGGAAGCAATTATAATAATCCTGCAGGTCTTTATTTTCGGCCTTCACTTGCTGATATACCAAACACCGAGAAATGAATTGAGCTATCTCTCTCTTCATTTCGTTCCACCAAAAATGTTGCTTGATGTCTTGATACATCTTGGTGCCTCCTGGATGTATTGAATTCTGAGAACTATGTTCCTCGGTCATAACTTCTTGACTAATATCTCCACTTGGTACACAGAGACGATTCCAAAATCTAAGGGTCCCATCTTCATGAATTCTCAACTCCTTCCTGAGACTAGACTCACATTATGCCCGTAGCTTTTGAATCTTTGGTTCCTCTATCTGAGTTACCTTGATTCTTTCCACCAAAGTAGACTATACTTGCAAGCTATCCAATTCCTACGAAAGTACTGCCTTAATACCCATTTTTGAAGATCCTCTAATATATGTCATTGTGATATTAACATGAATACGCTGCCTCTCCTTCTAAGTGCTTCTGCTACTACATTAGCCTTGCCCAGATGATACTAAAGTTCTATATTATAGTCCTTTATCAATTTTAGCCACCTTCTCTACCTCATATTCATGTCCTTCTGAGTAAATACATATTTTGGACTTTTATGGTCCATAAATATCTCTATATGATTATCATATAAGTAGTGCCTCCATAGTTTAAGAACAAATACCACTGCTGCCAATTCTAAGTCATGAGTTGGATGGCTCTTATCATGATCTCTAAGCTGCCAAGATGATAAAGCTATCACCCTTCCATGTTGCATCAATACACACCCTAGTCCTTTGTTAGATGTGTCACAATATACTGTAAACCCTCTGGAACCTAATGGAAGCGTGAGAATGGTGCTAAAATTAGTCTCTTCTTCAATTCTTTAAATACAGTCTAGAACTCTATTAAACAATAAAACTTAGCCTTCTTGTGTGTCAAATGAGTCAACGGTGCTGAAATCTTTGAAAAATCTGACACAAATCTTCTGTAGTATCCTGCCAAGCTCAGAAAACTATTCACTTCTGCTAATGTCTTAGGAACTGGCCAACTCTCTACGGTCTCAACCTTCTTTAGGTCTACTATCACTCTTGCTCAAAAGAAGATGTGACACAAGAGTGGCAAGTAATCCAACCAAAACTCACACTTGCTAAGCTTTGCGTATAACTGGTGATCCCTCAAAATCTGTAAGACCTTTCGGAGATGCTCTTTGTGCTCATCGTCGCTGCTGGAATAGACTAGAATGTCGTCTATGAAAACCACCATGAACTGATCTAGATACGGTATAAAGATGCGGTTCAACAAATCCATAAATATCGTTGGAGCATTTGTCAGTCCGAATAGCATAACTAAGAATTCGTAATGCCTATATCTTGACCTAAATGTTGTCTTTGGTATGTCTTGCTCCCGAACTCTTACTTGATGATACCCTGATCGAAGATCGATCTTAGAGAAAACCTTAGCCTTGCTCAACTGATCTTACAAATCAACAATTCTTGGTAATGGATATTTGTTCTCCACTCTCACTGCGTTCTGCTATTTGTAGTCGATACATAATTGTCACGCCCCAGTCCAAAAATATGTAGGAACAGGTATATGTACACATGCCAGTTGTATGAACAATTAAATAAACCTAATTTAATGGACCTAATATGTCGTAGTACTCTACAAAATATAAGTAAGACTTGATATCACATGCATGTATAATCAAGTGTCATCCATAAAATATCACAGATTAGGAAGCTGAACGAAATAGAATAAGTCTCAGAATCCACTATAAAAAAAATCTAGTGGAGAACAATCCACAAAAATGACTACAAAAGAATACTGAAAGAATACAACTAAGCAATAAAGAAGTAGTCCCAAAATACTAAGCAACTATCATCCATGAATGAATGCTCAAAGAAACTCCTGTGGCTCCACCTTGAAGTCCTCGTCTGCAAATCTGCAACTCCGTAATTCATCGGATATAAGTGCTCGTCGGGATCTGAAAAATGTGTCAGGTCCTCAGAGGGGCATAACAAGTACACAAGAAATAGACATGCATAAAAGTAAAGCAGTAAAGAATAAATAGGGTAACTACACCATCTTTGTAAAATTTACTCGAGACATCTCTAATGGCACATGAGGGAAGAGAAATAGAAGAACATTCGTCCCACCAGGCAATCCAAAGAACTCGTGGGTTCAATAGTTGCACCATTTTCATAGTACAGTAAGAAACAAAAATCCCATATGCTCACTAGTAGATTCTTCCCTCCCAATGAACTATTTGAACCATATACACGGTACAGACAGAATGCAATGACGTTAATAAAATCTAGTACCTAAACTAACAACAACAGCAAACACAAGACGTGAACTCATGTACCGATGGTCAGTCAACACGCCAGTCCATGCACTCACTCACTCAGTCAACATGTTTGAAACCATGTTAGGTCATAAGATACCACGTATCTTCAAAATATAAGGGATACGCCCGCTACTTTAAGTTGTGTGCGCACATCTAACAAAATAAAAAGACCTAGGCATATATAAACTGTACAATACAAGCAAGCAAGGTGTACTTGTCTTCCAAGCCAAGATGTGAGCACAACAATTCTGGTCCGGTGCTCTCCATTGGAATATCTCAAACACCTACCAATTAATTATTACACTAATTAGACTCTTACTATCAAGTTAAAATAAGGTTATTAACTAGTTCTTAATTCTACGTTGATTGCACATACAAGTAACTAGCTCTCAAAAGTATTACTAGACGTTAAAAATTACCAAAAATTCTTTTTAAAGAAATTAATTATAAAAATATTAATTCTGAAAATTTTAGAAGTTTTTACTGATAGGGTCATCTTCTATAATTTCTATGAGTCAAAAACTAAGTAAAAACTAAAACTAGGTCATAACAGGTTACTGAAAAGTCAATAAAACTAATTTTTAATAAATAGATAATTCTGGAATAAATAATTAAAATCAGAATTAAAATAACATAATATAATTTTAGATGTATAAAACATAGATTTTTGTTCGGTGTTTAAATCTGAAATTGTCGGGGTCAAGTTTTGTCAGAACTAGGTCCACTTGTTACATAAACACCTAGAATTCTAATTTTTAAATAGAAATAAAAATTTGAATAATTATTTAAAAATCAATAATAATTACAATAAATACTAATTTTTATCCATACAAAAATAACTAGGGTTTTACCATCTACAAGTTAATCCTATTATGGTTGGGAATCAAACTTGCTAGTATGCATGCAAAATGGGTGGTACATGGTTGTTGTGACATCATATACATCAATTTTACATTTATTTAATAAATTTTAGAATATATATATTCTTAAAAAATAGTAATTCATCTAGAAAAATTAGATTTTTTATCTAGTATTAAGTACTAACAAAGTCCAAGGGTCTCCAACATGGATACATCAAAACTAGGTCAACTAGTTAACTTTTTATGCATTAAAACCATTTAAATCAAAAACAATATTTCTGGAAAATATATTTTAGAACTGAATTTAATATAGGTTAATAACATCATATATTAATTATCTACAAAGTTTTAGGTGGGTTCGATACGAGGTTTTTGAGAAAACATAAAACAATGTCACCATTCCCATTGTACTTGTAATTTATTCCAATAATAATAATAATTTATAATCTAGAATAAACAGTAAAAATATGGATAAAAATAATTTAAATATTATATTTCTATATTAATAACACGGTTTAATTAAGATTTCTAACTTTGGGTACATACATGCATTCATGAGTTCAAATCTTTACATGCTAACCCTAAAATAAAATTCTACAATGAAGAACATGGCAATGGATTGGAAACACATATAAAAATTATTTATTTATATATAAAAAGTAATTATTCATGCATTCATACACATTAGAGAGGTTGGAGGAAGAATGACACTTACTAGAGAGAGAATGATGAAGGACTAGGGTTCTTGGATGAAGGATATGGCATTGTGTCCACGTGAAGGGGGGGTCGACTTTAGTGTTGAAGGTGGCGGCTATGGTAAGAAAGTTAGGGTTTTGGATGAGATGGAGAGATGAAGTGTGTATATATATATATATATATGTATGTGTGTGTGTGTGTGTGTGCGTGTGTATGTGTGTGTGTGTGGATAGAGAGGGGGAGAAGGAGAGAGGGTCAACGAAAAAGGGGGGAGGTCCACGGGTTTGAAATGGGTGTCATGGATAAGTTTAGGATTAGTTTAAATTATTTCCTAATTAGGTTGTTAGTTATTTAAAAGTCAATAACTAATCAATTAATTAATTTGACATATATTTGATTTGATTTCATGGAATTAAAAATAGTAATAATTTAATAAATAAATCCTATAAAATTGGAAAGTGGCCTAAAAGGGTATGGATGAATTATGGGTTACTATTTGAAAAATGTTGGAATGGAAAATAATCACAAATAAATTATTTATATAAAAATATCTAAATTTTAAACACAATAAACTATGGTTGTCACCCTAGTGCCATACTAATGCTGAATGGTTGAATTTGGTGTCACATAAAGATCCTATGGGTAGTATCTCCAGTGTAGACTACTTCCTACGAAGGACGATATAGATTTTGGGATCTTCCTATGTCATTAATGTTCAAACTACGGTGAAGTGTCCAAATACAACAACTAGATTTAAATTAATTTTAAAATAGTCTAAATAAACATAATAAATATAGAATACACATAAAATACCTATTTTTAGGTGAGAGATTTTATAAACTATCCACCTTAAAAAATTTCGTCCTCGAAATTAAGAATATGGCACGATCTAGAAAAATAATAATGCGGTATATAAAGTCCATACTGGAAGACTCGCGTATGTAAGGAAAACGCTCTAAGATCAAATTCTCCCACTCCCAAGTCGTTTTGCCTGGTGAATGATGCTTCCAAGCAATACGGACTAGTCGAATGGTTTTTCCCTTTAGCACATTCTCTTGGTGGTCAAGGATCTCAACTGGCTGCTCCTCATAAGACAAACTCGGTCCTAAAGTGATCTCTGAATGATCTAATACATGGCTAGGATCTGTCACATACCTTCTCAATTATGAGATATGGAACACATTGTGGATACCCTATAAGGTCTGTGGTAATGCTAGTCTGTAAGAAACCTCTTCAACACGTTCCAATACGTCAAACGGACCGATGTACCTCAGACTAAGATTCCTTCTACTTCTAAATCTGATGGTTAATCTAGTATGGGAGATACTTAAGAACACACGATCTCCCGACTTGAACTCTAGGGGTCGGCGGTGAGTATATGCCCACTGCTTCTGTCTATCCTGTGTTGCTCGAAGGTGACCTTGAATATGTTTGAACTTCTCCACTGTGCGAGTTACCAACTCCGGTGTAAGTATTTGTCTCTCGTCCATATCACTCCAACATACTGACGATCAATACTTTCTTTTATAAAATAGAACTCTACTAAATATAAGTGATCCTTCCAAGATCGTCCAAAGTCAAGCATGCACGCTCTCAACATGTCCACCAATGTCGGAATAGTGTGCTTTGACTGTCTGTTTGTCTGTGGATGATAAGAAGTGCTAAACTTTAATCTAGTTCCTAGGCTCCCCTGCATACTCCTCCAAAAGTGTGACGTGAACCTCGAATCTCTGTCGGAAACTATGCTGACTGGTAGTCCACGTAGGCTTACAATCTCTTTCATATACATCTCTGCGAGAACTTTTATGGATTGCCCAACTCTAAAGGGTAAGAAGTATGTTGCCTTAGTCAATATATCCACAATCACCCAAACGGCATCTCGGCCAGCTGGACTCCTCGGGAAACCTGTAACGAAGTCCATGGTGATGTGCTCCCATTAATACCCCAGGATTAGAAGTGGTTGGAGTAGTCTTGCTGATCTTTGATGTTCAGCCTTAACTTACTGACACACCAAGCACTTTGCCACAAACAGTGTTATCTCTCACTTTATCTTGTGCCACCAAAATGTTGTCTCAAGTCTCTACACATCTTTATACCTCCCGGATGAATAGAGTATGCTGAACTGTGAGCCTCCAACATTAGCTCCTGCCTAAGCTCACCATTAGGAACATAGAGGCGATCCCTACTCCTCATGGTCCCATCTTCATTTATCCTTAGCCCATTCTATAATCCAGTCTCATTTCTTTGTCTAAGCCTCTGAAATCTTGCATCAATCGGCATAGCTGCCTTGATATGTTCCACCAATTATGATTGTACTTGAAGGTTCATCAACTTTATGACTTCTCCTGGCATAACCACCTATATTTCCAGCTGCTCCAAATCATATAATAATTTCTTTTATGTTGTCAAGAAGTATGCCATCGGTCTCCAACTCAACGCATCCGCTACTGCATTAGCCTTGCCTGGATGGTACTGCAGCTCAATATCAAAATCTGCCATCAACTCGAGCCTTTGTCTCTATCTCTGATTCAGATCCTTTTGAGTATAGACATACTTTAAGCTCATATGATCTGTATAGATCTCCACAGTCTCTTCGTATAAATAGTGCCTCCAAAGGTTCAGAGTAAAGATTACTGCTGCAAGCTCCAAGTCATGAGTGGGGTAGTTTTTTTCATGGATCCTAACTGCCGATAACCATATGCTACTACCTTACCATGCTGCATCAAGACACAACCTAATCCCTTTCCGAAAGCATCGCTATAAATAAAATATCCTTCTGGTCCAGTAGGTATGGTCAAGATCGTTGTTGTAGTCAAGCGCTCCTTCAACTCATCAAATGCCATCTAACTCTCCTCTGTCCAATAAACTTCTGGTCCTTGCATTTCAACCTTGTCATGGGCTCTGCAATCTTCGCAAAATTCTCTACAAACCTTCGGTAATATCCGACAAGTCCTAGAAAAATCTGTACCTCTGATACGTTGGTTAGGGTCGACCATGTCCCTATTGCTGATATCTTAGCTGGATCTACTGATATGCCTTCTTCCGAGATAATATGCCCAAGAAAAGAGACATGATCTAGGAGAAACTCATACTTGTTCAGCTAAGCATATAACTTCTAATGTCTCAATATTTCTAGCACCTTCCTCAGATGTTCCTCATGCTCCTCATGGCTCTTCGAGTACACTAAAATATCATCGATGAATACGAGCACAAATTGGTCCAAGTACTGATGGAATAGTCTGTTTATTAAGTTCATAAACACAACTTGTGTATTTGTCAATATAAAAGGCGTTACCAAGAACTCGTAGTTATTATAGCGAGTCTAAAAAGCGGCCTTTTGAATATCCTCGTATCTCACCTTCACTTGATGATATCTTGATCTCAGATCAATCTTAGAAAATACATGTGCTTCTGTCAGTTGGTCGAATAAGTCATTAATCCGCGGCAAAGGGTATTTATTCTTGATTGTCACTTCATCAAGGGATATGTAGTTGATGCACATGCGGAATATTCTATCTTTCTTTGGCACGAACAATACTGAAGATCCCAAAGGGGATGCACTTGGCCTAATGAATCCCTTGTCCTGCAACTCTTGCAACTGCACCTTCAGGTCATCTAGCTTTTTCTTTGCTAGCTGATACATATTAGAAGATATCGGCGCTGCTCTCGATACTAACTCAATAGTGAACTCGACTTCTTTGTCCGATGGCAGACCCAGCAACTCGTTTGGAATATATCTGCAAACTCCTCAATATTCGGTGGAGACGTAACTTCCATTACGATGCAAGCTCCACCTAATTGGCCTACTCCCTTCTCTGTAGTTCCTTTCATGAACTCTAATTCTGGCTGATCTGGCGGCCTAAAGATAGTACATCCTTTATGGCAATCTAATATTGCATGATATTGGCTAAGCCAATCCATCCTTAATACTAAGTCAAAATTTGGCATTTAAAATACCAAAAGTCAAGCTCTCATCTCCCGACCATAAAAAATAACTAAACAAGTCCTACAAGTACTAGTTACAGGCAATATTCCTCCTCCGGTAAGAATTCTTTAACTCTTAGGCAAGGGTGAAGTAGCTATTCTATGCATTGCTACAAATCTTGATGATATGAACAAAAGAGTGGCCCCAGAATATAATAAAACAGTGGCAGGTACCGATCCGACTAGAATAATACCTGTAATAGCAACTCCTTCAGCCTCTTCTCCTCCTTGATTCAGGGAAAATACCTGTCCTTGCCTTTGAGCTCCTTCTTACTATCTGGTTATCTCGAACTACACTGCCTATGATGCTAATGGAGGTCCTCTCTGCTGACCTCCTAGTGCTGATTATCCAAGTTATGGTCTTCTCTGGACTCTTATTGTATTTATATGGCTCGGGATTTATTTGCACAAAATCCTTAAATGACCAACATACACTTGTGGCACTGGAGCCAGTGCCTGGGCTGGTGGGGTGTTGGTATAGCCATCCTCTCAAGTGCTGCCAGGAATCCCTATCTCATTCCGGCGGCTTCCTGCCTCTGATCTTTTCCTTGCTGCCTCTGTTGGGCAGCCAATGCGGTATACTGTTGTCTTTGTTCCAGTGTCATCATCTAAAAGAATTGGAACATCTGCGTCTGGCCGTCCTGTGGTACTGCTGGAGTTGGGGGAGCTCCATTAGACACTACAGAAGGAGATGGTGGAACCGGATTGTTAGTCTATCTGTCCGGTCCTAGAAGTCGAGGAGTCGTCAATGCCTCTCCTGGTGATTGGCCATCAACCCTTGGAGACGTGTTGCCCCCGATAGCAGCACATATGTTATGAAAATTTATCTCTATACAAGAAATGAAAGAAATATTAGGAATAGTACATGAATCAAGCAGGATACAAGCATTTATTCAAATAGAACAGATTAGGAGGAAGGTGAGTTGTAGTAAAATATGTATAAGACCTATAACTCTAAACCTAAGTGCATGCCCGCTCGGTACAGTTACTAACTGAAATAGCTAACTCGACCTGTATGGGCTACCACTAAAAATATGTCATGCACTAGTCCTAAAATATGTAGGACCAGATATATGTACACATGCCAGTTGTACGAACAAGGATAGAAACCCAATTTAATATACCTAACTAGTCGTACTACGCTGTAAAATATAACAAAGACTCAATATCACAGGAATCTAGTCTCATCCATAAAATATCATAGATTAGGAAACTGAATGAAAAAGAATAAGTCTCAGAATCCAATATAAAAGAATATCTAGTAGAGAACAATCCATAAAAATGAGTACAAAAGAATACTGAAAGAATATAACTAAGCAATAAAGAAATAGTCACAAAACACTAAGCAACTATCATCCATGAATGAATGCTCAAAGAAAATCCTATGGCTCTACCTCAAAGTCCTTTTTTGCAAAATCTTTAACTCCATAATATGTCGGGTATAAGTGCTCATCGGGATCTGAAAAAAGTGTTAGGTCCTCAAAGGGACATAACAAGTACACTAGAAATTGACATGCATGAAAGTAAAGCAATAAACAAAAAATAGGTTAACTAAACCATCTATGTGAAATTCACTTGAGAAATCTCTAATGGCCATGAGGGGAAAGAAATAGAAGAACAGTCGTCCCACCAGGCTCTCCGAAGAACTCGGGGGTTACACAGTTACACCATTTTTACAGTACAGTAAAAAATCGAAATCCTATACTCTCACTAACAAATTCTTTCCTCCCAAAGAACTATCAGAACCATATATGCGGTACAAACAGAATACAATAACGTCAATAAAATCTAGAACCCAAATTAACACCAAAAACTAACACAAGACGGGAACTCACGTACCGATAGCCAATCAACACTCCAGTCCATGCACTCACTCACTCAGTGAACATTTTTGAAACAGTGTTAGGTCAGAAGATACCACGTATCTTCACAACATAACATGTACGTCTGCTACTCTAAGCCAAGATGTAAACTGCACAATTCAAACAGCTAACAAAATTAAAAGGGCTAGGCATATGTAAATTGCACAATTCAAACAAGCAAGGTGTACTTGCCTTCCAAGCCAAGATGGGAGCACAATAATTCTGGTCCGGAGCTCTCCACAGGAACGTCTCGAACACCTTCCAATTAATTATTACACTAATTAGACTCTTACTATCAAGTTAAAATTAGGTTATTAACTAGTTCTTAATTCTACGTTGATTGTACATGCTAGTAACTAGCCCTTAAAATATTACTAGTTGTTAAATATTACCAAAAATTATTTTTAAAGAGATTAATTATCAAAAATATTAATTCTAAAATTTTTATTTAAAAATAGAATTTTTAGTGATAGGGTCATCTCCTATAATTTCTACGAGTCAGAAACCAAGTAAAAACTAAAACTAGGTCATAACAGGTTACCGATAAGTCAATAAAACCAATTTTTAATAAATTAATAATTCTAGAATAAATACTTAAAATCAGAATTAAAATAATATAATATAATTTTTTATAGTTTTGGTCGGAGTTTAAGTCTGAAATTATCGGGGTTAGTTTTGTCAGAACTAAGTCAACTTGTTACATAAAATATCTAGAATTCTTAGTTTTTAAATAGAAATAAAAATATGAATAATTATTTAAAAATCAATAATAATTATAATAATTACTAATTATTTTATTCATACAAAAATAATTAGTGTTTTACCATCTACAAGTTGATCCTATTAGGATTTGCAATCAAACTTGCTAGTATGCATGCAAAATGGGTGGTACATGGTTATTGTGACATCATATACATCAATTTTATATTTATTTAATAAATTTTAGAATATATATATTCTAAAAAAATAGTAATCCTTCTACAAAAATTAGGTTTTTCATCTACTATTAAGTCCGAATAAAGTCCAAGGGTCTTCAACATGCATATATCAAAACTATGTCAACTAGGTGACTTTTTATGCGTAAAAACTATTTAGATCAAAAATAATATTTCTAGAAAATATATTTTAAATCTAAATTTAATATAGTTTAATAACATCATATATTAATTATCTATAAATTTTTAGAAGGGTTCGATGCAAGATTTTATAGAAAACATAAAACTAGGTCACCATTCCCATTATACATGTAATTTATTCCAAAAATAATAATTTATTAAACTGGAAAAAATAGTAAATATATGGATAAAAATAATTTAAATACCATATTTCTATATTAATAAAAAGGTTTAATCAAGATTTCTACCTATGGGTGCATACATGCATTCATGGGTTCAAATCTTTACATGTGGACTCTAAAATAAAATCCTACAATAAAGAACATGATAATAGATTGCAAACACAAATAAAAATTATTTATTTATATATATACAACAATTATTCATGCATTCATACATATTAGAGAGGTTACAGGAAGAATGAGACTTACTAGAGAAATACGGATAAAGGACTAGGGTTGTTGGATGAAGGAGATGGCGTTGTATTCATGTGAAGGAGGGGGTCGTCTTTGGTTTTGAAGGTGGGGGCTATGGTGAGAAAGTTAGCATTTTGGATGAGAAAGAGATTAAGTTAGGGCTTTGGATGATAAGGAGAGATGAAGTGTGTGTGTATATATATATATATATATATATATAGAGAGAGAGAGAGAGAGAGGGAGAGAGAGAGAGGGTCGACGAAAAAAAGGGCGGTCTGCGGGTTTGAATGGGGGGTCATGTGTAGGTTTAGGATTAGTTAAATTATTTTCTAATTAGGTTGTTAGTTATTTAAATATCAACAACTAATCCATTAATTAATTTGACATAGATTTAATTTGATTCCATAGGATTAAAAATAGTAATAATTTAATAAATAAATCCTATAAAATAGAAAAGTGGCCTGAATTAGCATAGAGGAATTATGGGTTGCTATTTAATAATGGTTGGATTAGAAAATAATCATAAATAAATTATTTATATAAAAATATCTAAATTTTAAACATAATAAACTACGGTTGTCACACTAGTGCTATACTAATGCTTAATGGTTAAATTTTGTGTCATATGAAGATCCTACATGTAGTATCTCCTATGTAGGCTACTTCCTACGAAGGGCGATATAGATTTTGGGGTCGTCCTATGTCATTAATGTTCAAACTACGATGAAGTATCCTAATATCACAACTGAATTTAAATTAATTTTAAAATAGTCTAAATAAACAAAATAAATATAGAATACACACAAAATACCTATTTTGGGGTTAGAAGTTTTATAATAACCGGGATGACCCATCCTTCTTCTTTACTAGAACTATTGGCGCTCCCTAAGGTGATCCACTGGTTTGAATTAACTTCTTCGCTTTCAGCTCTTCTACGTGTTGATATAGTATGTCTAATTCTGATGGTGCCAAACTTTTCAAGATATTGGCCATGCTCCTGGGATCAACTCTATAAAAAACTCTACGTCCCTTACTGGTGGTAACCCTTGAAGTTCATAAGGAAAGACATCTAGAAATTCTTGGACTACCCCAAGAATCTGCTTTTCTTCTACTATTGCTACTACTGTAATTATGTCTGCACATCGATCTCTCACGATTCTTTCAAGGACAAAATCCTCCGTACTTGGGAAAAAATCCTCCTTGCCTGGGAAATAATCTATCGTAGCATGACTGTCTCTCAGCCAGTCCATACCTAGAACTACGTCGAAGTTACCCATGGGGAACTCGATCAACTTGGCGGGTAATGAACGTTCGTTGGATATGCTACACATACTCTACTAACTTCTATAAGCCCATTACCAGTGACTACATTCAACCTCTCTGGCAATGTCTCAAACTCCAACCTAAGCATGAGACCTCTTCTGGCCTTCTGTCCTTGCTGACAAAATCTACATGGTCAACTTGTGCCTTCTGGCTGCTATCAATACTTCCTCTTAAGTTTGGTAGTCGTGCCCCTCTATAAGTTATATAATATTTAGGTAAAGCACCTGCTGGAACCTTATTGCTCAGTCCGACTTCGTAACCACCATAGTTGGAGCAAACCTACTCAGCTTACAAAATTCTCCTACATATCCATCTATAGTCCTACCTGCCTGCTTAATATCGATAAACCTCTGCTGAACCTCATACTGAGCTACAACTCCAAAATACTTAGCCCTAAATCAAGCCCTGAAACTGTCCCAAGAGATCAGATGTCTCAAGCTGACTTCCACTGATGCCTACCAGTCACGGGTAAGGCCCTGAAGCTGCAGTCGGACCTGGTCAACTTGCTCATCATCCGGAACCCTTGTCGCTCCCAGAATAACTTTGATGTCTTTGATCCATGCATCTGCCATGATAGCGTCCTTCGTGCCGTCAAAGTATCTCAGATTAAGTCTGAAAATTCTGACCAATGCCCCGAAATCAGTCATTTTGCCTCCCTCCAGAGCCGTCTATAAATCCTGACTTAACTAGACATTCTACTATTGCTGTTGAAACTGTTGGTGCTGTTACATTGCCATCTGATATTTTTGCGTAGCTATCATTCCTGAAATAATTTATAGTAATGCCAGAGTATCTAGTACCACTGGTACTGCTGGTACTACTGGGGGTACATGGATCTTAGTGGCTTACGTCTCAACATGCCCAACTTTCGGTTCCACGGTGCCAGCTTGCTCAACTACTAGCTCTACTAGAATCTGACTCTAAACAGGCGCTCCCTTTCGTTGTTGCCCAAGGGAACCCTTCCCGACCATGCCTGCTGCTCAAACAATAGAAGAAGCCCTAAAGAAATATCAAGAATAGGACAAGAAGGATTAAGGAAACAATTGATTCGATAGTCAAGCAAAGCTTCGAGAAGATTAAATTCAGGATTTCAAAGGCACATGTTTGATTGAGACTCCTATGACCATAACAACTCATAAGTCTAAAATCACAGACCTGAATGTCATGACCCGCACCCAGTGTAATATCCAATGAGTTAACAATGAAATACTAATAACTGAGTTGGAGACAAATCCAGTAAAAAATGAATCTAACTATTGAGCTACGACTCTTGGGTCATCTGTCTTAATCGGGATGAGTCCCTCCTGAGCCAAAGTCTCTGGCTCTAAGCCAACTACGTACAGACTTCTATAGTGAGTGGGGTACCACTCCTTAGTGTCATCTAGAAAAAATATATCTAGTCAGGAAAGAAGTAAAGTATATCTCTAACAACATTTCTAATAAATGATATAAACTATGGATAGTAAATAGATGTGAATATATAAAATATAATATACCGGTACAAGAGATATGCAATATAGGAATACTAGAAATAAATATAAGAAATAAGCAACATAGAAATAAACAAGAAATACTACTACTAAGTGAGTGAGTACCAGCTTCAACATGTGATCGACTTGGGAACTTGCATAAGGATAATGGCCTGGTTAATCATACGTACAGTGTATGATTAAAACTATTCAAGAAACAAGACATGCACAAAGAGGGTATGATCATATATCTACACTAACACTCTCTGCCCCCGACTGGTATAGTAGATCCAACCATAGTACGTTATGACACAGGATTCCACAAAAAGGGCGTTAATCTTCTCATGAATCAATGTCTGTATTTGTACAAGAAGAACAAGACTTGCACAAGATACACCATAAATACCAAAGAATAATATCTCATGACGAGATCTGCATATACCAATCCATGTAACCATCATGTCAAAAAATAAAGGATATCTACACTAGATACAAGAGACATAGAGGATATCATGAATAAGAAACTACCAGAGAATGTACTCTCCTGGAATTCAATAAACAGTATCAAAAATGTCGGCACCTCGAAGACCTAAATATGGAATATTATACAATACAAGATTTTGGAATAAAAATAAGTTAAACTAGTCAACTTCTAGGTCATAAAGCCATTTCTAAGCCAAAATAGTGAAACCAGGTCAACTCTAGGTTAAACTAGTCAAACTTGGTCAAACTAGCAATTTTTATGTTATATGAGTCTAACTCTAGGATATTGGGTCCATACACTATATAACTAGACCATACTTGATATACTAGGATACTAGGAAACCAATAAAATACTGTATCATAAGATACATAATATATTAGATATAAAAATACAATAATATGTATACAAGACAATAATATATAATACTCCTAACTAAACCAATGCTAAGTGGATATCTTGGCTTTGAACCAAAAGCTGTATCTCACCACCTACACACCCATCTTGATACTCAAACCCAATACCTTGATTATAAACCAATACCATGATATTACCTTGGTATCACAAGGTAATTCAACATCTAACTTATAACTAACTACCCATACACTAAACTATACACTAATATATATTTAAAATTATAACAATACTATACTAACTAACATACAAATATACCTCATAATATTTAATATCCGTACCCAAGATACCTCACTCTCATTACCTTGATGTAACTTCAAAGTAATCAAGAAATAATACTAACCAATGCTAACTAGTGCTTATATATGTATATAACTTATATATAGATATAAACTCAACTTACTAATCAAAATATATAACTAACTTATCAAAATAAACCACTATTGTCACTACCCCATTCAAAAATATGGATAATTTTATCATTTTATTTATTATAAGTATTGTGTGTTTTTATTTTAAATAATTGCATGATATGTGTATATATATGTATATGTTATATGTATAGTGTTCATTAATGCATAAGTTAGTAGACTAGACCTAGATGCCCACTAGATGGAGCCCTGACCAAAATATAGTGTTATGGATTTAATTTATAATTTTTAGGATTAATTATTTTAGGTTATAATTAATTATTATAATTTTATTTAATTGTTGTGTCTTTCCGTTGCTTCGATATTTGGAGTGCTACCCTAGCTTTTGCCTTCCAACAAATTTTACAACCTTGTCCTAGACATGTCCGCCTTCCATTCTAACCTTGGTGTAACTCATAAATATGCTCTTTTTTGCTTCATTTTAGTCGCACAACATTCGTCGCGGACATTTATTTTTAATTCCAAATAAATTTGACTTTGTATCTTGTGCGTTCCAATCAAAATTGGAGACAAAATCTTGACCCATTCTGTGCAATCCAAATTATGATAATATTCTATTCTAAGTCTTCTACGTCCATGACACTTGTGTACCACCTAATTTTAGTCCCATGTACTTCCAATTAATTTTAGAACACCACTTACATTAATTTTAATTAAATTAATGTAAGGACCCAACTTGAACCAAAACTAGACCTAACACCAAAGCAAACCCCCATTCACACCCTCTAGCTCCATCCTAAACACCAAACATCCTTTTCATCCAATACATCACACCAAACTTGGTGTTTTCCCTTATTTAATCCAAAAATCCACTTTTTGTGCAATTTTCTAATTGTTGGGGACTTAATTTCAACAATGCAATGATATGTCACCATCCTATTGGTCAAGACCTATGAAGAAATTAACCCTCCTCCCTTTGACCGGTTCAACCCTCTTCCTCTCTCCTCTTTTTGGTTGTACACCATCCTTCATGAGCAATCTAGGCCACCCATTTTAAATGAAGCCATCCTTACCACACAACACCCATTATATATATATATATATATATATATATATATATATATATATATATATATATATATATCCATAACCTCCCTTTTCCCAAAGCAACCCCATCCCAAGGTATACAGCCGGCCCTAATCCCTAGGAGGTCAACATCAACCCTTTCTCTCTTACATGCAAACCATCACCCTCCATATTATTTTTATTATCAGCACCACCTACATCAACTCAACCCTATACTAAACCAACTCGACCATCTCCCCCGTCCCGACTCCGGCTAACTCCGTTCTTTTCTCTGATCTTCCCCTTCCTGTTCTTCATCCATGTCCTCCCTGCTCCACCCTCCTCCTTGACTGAACCGCCTGCCGACCTCCTCGTTACAACCGGACCCGCCTACAATGAATGCCCGACCACCTCGCCATCAACACCCACGCTACCACTGCAGTAAGACACCACCCTTAACCGTGGAGCACCTTTCTACGCCTGAGTAGCCACCGCGATACCGCACGACCCCGCACGACCTGTCGATCTCGCCTGAGCGTCCTCCTCTTCCCTCCTTCCTCCGATGATCATTACCATTATTATCTCCCCCAACACCACCATTAACACCGCCTGACCCGGCCTTCTCCACCGAAACCTGAGCCACCACACCACCACCTGAGCACCTCGATGGTGATATCCATCATCCCGACCTTCTCCTCTCCTTCCGGTTATCTTCCCCGATCAGTAGCCACCCGGCTAGAACTCATCTCCTCCCCCACGTCGTTCTTCCCTCGACGAACTCACCACCAGCATGACTACCTGCCTGAGCGCCGACTCCGACAACCCTGCCATGACCCTCGACTCTCCATTATCATCATCATCATCATCATCATCACCATCACCATCATTATCGTCGTCATCGTCACCATCATCATCATCATCATTATCATCATCATCATCAGAACCATCATCATCGTCGTCATCGTCACCATCATCAACATCGTCGTCATCGTCATCATCGTTGCCATCGTCGATCTCGTGCACGTGCACAGGTTTGACTTGCCGTCCTTTTTATATTTTATATATGTGCATGTGTGAATGATGTTAGGGTTTAGCGTGTCGTGTCTTGACGAATTCATTAGATGTTGATTTCATGAGACCCTGCAAATAAACCCATCTTGTATACGTATACGTACGCATATGCGTATATTTTTAATTGGATATATCTATATATGTATATTTAGTATGTGTATATACTGTATAGAAATTAAATACTATACTTAGAGACCCTAGTGTTATTATGGATATCCCGTATTTACATTGGCCATGTAATCCTGTAAATTGGTAGAAGACTGCCTTATGTACACTGACGTACTGGCGAGACCCGTGTTATTTTGACTATCTGATTTTTTACAGCAATTACAAACGCGACACCCGAGCAATTAGACGCACACTTGACCCTGGTTTACCAGTGTCATACCTAGCGTAGCCCTGAGTTCAGTGTATTTATGATTGTGTGTTAGTGTATCAACTGATGCAACATTATTATTAAATGATGTCTATAGGATTGTTGGATTGTTCAGACAAGACTTCAGAAACAAGACATTGGTATTGCTAGCAGAGAACCCCAGGCGAGTTCATTCTCTGACAGTTTTTATTATGTTGATTATCTCTATAATTCTAGTTGTATAGCATACATGATTCTGACACTGTTTTATAAACGAGTTGGTATCATCGAGACCTGTCACGAGGAGTCATGATTGGGATCCATCGTGCTAGCTGGGGGAAACGGGAAAATATTAGTAGCTTATGTGATCATACCCAACTCTACATGCACCATAGCTCACCCATACCTTACGTCGGTGCAGCCTGACCATTATATGCCTCATAGCTTGTTACATATGATTAGCCTGACTATTGCTCGCATCATAGCTATCCGGATGGTTAGCCTGACCTTACATGAATTATAGCTAATCATATGTAACAAGCCTGATCAGTCCCAAGTCGATCACATGATATGCTAATATTTTACATAATTAGCTAGATGTTCTTGACATGTATCTCTAGTATATTGATCTAGCATTCCTTATATTCTAGTTATTGTTCTAGCATCCACTGATATTCCAGTTCATGGTTCTAGTATACACTTGTATTTTTGGTCATTGCTAGTGCACCATTGATGATGACATATGCTCCAATATTTCTGTTTCCAGTATCTTATTATTCCGGTATTTTATTTTACCTGTGTTCTTATTGCTAGTATTTATATCCATCTTGTATTTCTTTACATTGTATTATAGTTTTTGTTAATATACATGGAACTGATGTTAGTGCTTGTACTTCGCTCCAATCCTGACTGGATATTTTTTTCTAGACTGTGACATAGAGGACTTGTTTTCGGCATACTTGGAGATTTGGATGTTATTGATTGCAGGTTAGACTATTTATTGTTGTTTAGACTTGTCTTTATTTCATTTATTTTCTTTGATATCTCATCGTGCTTTAGTTTATGTGATTGAGTATTCCATATTATATTTTGATATTTGTGTCTCCTTATGGAGTTGGATATTCATGTGAGAGTGATTAGCTAGTATTATGACTTAGATAGCGATCTACCGCCGATGCTGCAGCGTAGGCTGGACGTACCCACGTGCTCGTGCCCCTACAGTGGGTGCGGGTTGTGACAACTATCTTATTAATAACTCAACCTTTAAGCACTGCTTCTACTTATCCTTGCTGCTTTCTTATCGCTGCTGCTTTTCATTCTACTGTGGCTGCTTATGCTTACTGTTGCTGCTGATTTTTAGTGCTTCTTCTTACTACTGCTGCTTTTCAATGCTTATCCGGCTACTTCTCTTACTGCTCACATACATATATATATACATACACACATCTACACACACACACATACATAAATATATATATATATATATATATATATATATATATATAACCACAATATCATTATGCAAATATATTCATATAACCATACTGGAGATGCACATGAACTCCTACTCTCCATGATCACCAACACATCACCGAGTGATTGTGAGAAGAGGCGGGATCCCAGAGGTCGCTAGGTCAGAAAAGATATAACTAGAAATTTGAATGTTGAAAACATCAAATCTCCCCAAGTACGATTCGAACCTACGACCAGTCAGTTAACAACCGAAGAATTATAGAACATATATATATATATATATCACATAATAATTATAATTACTAAATTATAATAGTTATAACCAAGGTGAATTGAATTAAAATGCAAAGAACAAATACGTGGAGTGCACCACACCCGTATCATACTAGATTTATTATACACTTGCGATACAGCTCCACCACACAACCAAATCTCAAAGAACACGAGCAAGATTAAAATCATAATTATGAACAATACGAAGAGCTAGCTTCTCAACTACGTATACGTGTCAAAATATGACATGCTTAAACCCCCGTATCGAAAGAAAATCCCCAAATTAATTCGTATTTCTAAATTATAGGGATACGGCCTATACGTATCCAATTATGGTTATGACCCTAGTCACACACAACCAAACATATTTTAATTTGGTCTAATTAACCTATTGACAAACACACGATGTGCCAATCTTGGAAATCTCCCAAAAATTGACTAAAATACCACATAACTTCTTCCACAGGCTTCCTATGAACCTAAATCCAATTTTTAAGGGTAGCCTCAGTATATGAGGTGATTTTTAATAATTAAAATATAGATTTAGAGTCTAATAAAGGGGAGAAACTGAATTATACCTATTAGAAGATGGATACCAAATGAAATCTCTAAATTGAGTGTCAAGAGTCTCCAACTTGTAGATCTTTGCTCCTCTTTATAGATTCTTTCTTCATCCTTGTAGATCCTTACTTTAATAGCCTCCAATGATGATTAGGGAAGGAATTGAATTTTTTTGGATAAAATCTGATGTAGGAATGAAGGAATTTGGAAGAAAAAAATTCTAGATCTATATTTGAAATAAAAAAAATAAAGATAGAGAGTCTCTCCCTACTCTAGCTATGGCCGGCATCTACCCCCTTCGAAAGCTACTATGAAATGTCCATAATACCCCTTGGGGCTTGTCATAAAGAAATTAATTAACGAGGAAAGTTTTAGTCTAATTGGTTTAACTAGTTAATTATCCTCCTAATGAATAGGCTTACTATTGGGCTAAATTCTAACTAGAATTAAATATTGGTCCTTGGATCTAATCTAAACTAGTTAGATCCACTAACACAAGACCAAAATAAAATCTAACATCTAACAATAAATAAATAATACAATAAATAAATATTCAATATATACAATATTTAATTAATTATGAAATGACTAAAATATTCTTTCCTAGAAAATATGGTAGTGACAAGTCTACCCCCCTTAAAATAATTTTTTCCTCGAAATTCTAAGATAAAACTACCCTCAGAAAATAAAATAAAACAGAATCAGGAAAGAACATACCTCAAGATACAAATAAATATAGGTAACGCTCTCGCATTTCATCCTCTCTCTCCCAAGTAGACTCCTCCGGAGAGTGATGCATCCATGCGACACGTACTAAAAGAAAATTCTGGTTCCTTTACACCTTCTCTCTCTGATCCAGAATCTCGACTGGATGTTCTGGATAGCTAAGAGTTGGGCCCATCTCTATCTCTAAGTGATCCAAAACATGACTAGGATCCGTCATGTACCATCTCAACTGTGACACGTAAAACACGTTGTGCACTCCCTCCAATGTAGGTGGCAAGTCTAGTCTGTAAGCAACTACACCGAACCTCTCGAGAATACTGAAAGGTCAGATGAATCGTGAACTAAGCTTTTTGCCTCCACCAAAATGAATCATGCCTCATATCGAAGAAATCCTCCAAAACACTAGACCTAGAACAAAATATATCCTTAAAAACTTAATCTATAACAAATAACCCATATCAAGAACAAAACAAAAATCTAAAACTATACCTCAAACTCCAAAGGTCTCTGGTGGCTATCAGCCCAATGCTGCTGTCTGTCTTGCGCCACTCGAAGTCTATCTTTGATCAGCTTAACCTTCTCGGCTGTATCCACAACCAACTTTGGCCCTTGCAAAACTCCCTTTCCAGCATCATCCCATGACAAAGGAGTATGGCATCTTCGATCGTACAGAGCCTCAAATGCTTATATTTCTATACTAGCCTGGTAGCTGTTGTTGTAAACAAATTCTACCAAATAGAGATGGTCCTCCCAAGATCCTCCAAAATCTAGCATACAGGTGCACAACATATCCTCGAGAGTCTGAATAGTCCTCTCTGACTGTCCATCCTTCTGGGGTTGATATAAAGTACTGAACTTGAACTGGGTACCCGAACACGCATGTAAACTCCTCCAAAAAAAGAAGTGAAACGACTATCCCGATCCAAGACTATGCTGATAAGAACCTAATATATCCTGACGATTTATCTCATATACATCTTATCCAGCTTCTCCATAGACAAACCCACCTTGAAAGGCAAAAAATGGGCTGACTTGGTTAACCTGTCAACGATGACACAAATTGCGTCTTTCCCCCTTGGAGATCGTAGAAGTCTGGACACAAAATCTATAGTAATGTGCTCCCACTTCCACTCTGAAATAGGTAATGGCTGAAGTAAACCACCAGGCCTCTGCCTCTCGGCTTTCACCTGCTAGCACACTAAGCATCTGGATATAAACTATACCATCTCCCTCTTCATGCCATACCATCACACACTCTCTTGCATATCCTGATACATCTTTTTAGCACCTGGATGCATAGAATACTGAGAGCGATACGCTTCCTGCAACACCTCCTCACGCAGATCCCCACTAGGCAAACATAATCTAACACCATGCCGCAAAGAACCATCCTCAGTAATTGTGAAATCATTCTCTAATCCTGCTCTCACCTAAGCCCTGATGCTCCTCAGAGATACATCCTCATATTGGGCTGCTTTGATCGTGTCCATCAACTCTGAGTGCATCTGCAACCCCCATATCTGCATAGCAAAACCATGAACTATCACCTCAAATCCCAATCTCTTTATGTCCTCCAATAAATACCGATCATGCGTCAAAAATATAGCTACCTGATACCTCCTCAAGGCATCGGCCACTACATTGGCTTTTCCAGGATAATACTGCAAAGATATATCAAAATCCTTTATCAGTTCCAGCCACTGATGCTGCCTCATGTTCAACTCCTTCTCAGTGAAAACGTACTTCAAGCTCTTATGGTCTATAAATATCTCCATACGCTCTTTGTACAAATATTATTTCAACAACTTCAAGGCAAAGATGACTGCTGCCAACTCCAAATCGTAGGTAGGATAGTTCTTCTCATGAGGATGCAATTGCCTGGATGCATAGGCAATCAATTTTCCATTCTACGAAAGAACACAACCCAGACCTTTTCCCGATGAATTAGTATAAATAGTGATACCTCCAAACCCTGATGGCAACATCAAAATAGGAGCATACATCAACCTCATCTTCAAATCCTCAAAAGCAACTTGACACTCCTCTGTCCAAATGAACTCTGGATCCTTCCTGGTGGGTAAAGTCATCGGCTCGACAATCCTCGAAAAATCTTGCACAAACTTTCTGTAATAGCCTGCTAGACCCAACAAACTTCTGATCTCTGGCATTGAACTCGGGGTCTTCCAAAATTCTACTACTGCGATCTTCTTCTGATCTACTAAAATTCCATCACCAGTGACAATATGTCCTAAGAACTCAATCTTTTTCAGGAAGATCTCACACTTGGACAGCTTTTCATATAGCTTCTCCTTCCTCAGCACATCCAACACAATCCGAAAATGCTTCTCGTGCTCCTCCGGTATCTTCGAGTATATGAGTATGTCATCAAAGAACAACACCACGATCTTGTCAAGGTACTGGCAGAACACCTTGTTCATCAAATTCATAAATACCGCTAGGGCATTAGTCAATCCAAATGGTATCACCATGAACTCATACAAGCGATACCAAGTCCTAAAGCAGTCTTCGAAATGTCCTTCGGCTTTACTTTTACCTAGTGGTTTCCTGATCTCAAGTCTATCTTAGAAAATATCTTGGTGCCACTCAACTGATCGAACAGGTCATCAATTCATGGCAACGGGTATTTATTCTTGATAGTGTGATAATTCAATATCCTGTAATTGATGTACATGCACATCGACCCATCCTTCTTCGGTACAAACAATACTGAATCTTCCTAAAGTAAAGAACTGGATCTGATAAACTCCTTATCCTGCAACTCATCCACTTACTTTTTCAGCTCGACCAGCTCGCTATTGTTCAGTCTATAGACATGCTATAAATTTGGTTCTGCACCTGGCACCAAGTCGATAGAGAACTCAACATCTCGATCCGGCGACAATCCTAGCAATTTCTCAAAAAACACATATAAGAACTTTGCTATCAATGGATGCAACAACTTCTTGTCTTTTACCATAGTTCCACAGATAATACCTTCTCCCGGCTCTGTAGCTCCTCTAGCAAACTCAAACTCTGGCTTTTTCGGCAGGCTAAATAAAACTCAACCTCCTCTACAATCTATACTAGCATAGTGCCTACTAAACCAATCCATCCCGAGTACATTATCATAGCCCGGAAGTGGCATTATAAGTAGACACGCACTCAGCTCCCGGCCTTCCAGAGTAACTCTTTGATCCATGCAAATATCACTAACCAGGATAATGCCTCCCCCTGTCATGATCATGCAAGTCCTAAGCAAAGACTCATCTACCAAATGATGCTACAGAGCAAAAGAAACAGATACAAAACTATGGGAAGCAACATTATCAAACAAAGCTTAAGCTAGAATATAATCAAGAAGAACAGAACCTGCGATGACATCTACGGTGGGCTTGGCCTCCTCGACCATCATAACAAAAGCTCGTCCCTGACGGGCACCTCCCTAATGCTTGTGCTGGGCATAATGCTGATGCTGGATCGGAAGCAATGGTCCCCTCGGCTATACTATAGGTGGCCTCACATGGGTCCTCAGAGCTAGAGCTGCTCCCTAAACTATACAAGAAGGGTTGGAAGAACAATCTCTTAGTTGATGTCTATCAGCACCATAATATAGACAAACTCCCAACCTCTTCCTGCAAACTTTCCAGATATGGCTGGGCTTCTTGCAGTAGTGGCAGAAAGCTTGCTATGACTGTCTCTGCTACTGTGGTGCCTGGTGAAACAATTCTCTAGCTAGAGTCTGGTGCTGTTGTGGCTGCTAAAAAGGCCTGGACTAAAAATGAGGATGCTTAGCAATCATTGTGCTGCTACTAGCCCCTTATAAAAGAATTACGATCTCTCTTGGGTTTCTAGCCCAACTCCCACTCAACCTTGTGTGCCTTTACAAGTATCTCTGAATAAGTCTTATAGAAAGACGGAATAAGGATCTTTACTTTCCAGTTCAGACCATCGCAGAAATGGATAGCTCGAACCTCCGGCTCCCTCACCAAATACTCCATAAAATGGCCCAGCCTACTAAACTCTGCAGTGTACTCCTCTACGGACATGCTCCCCTGAGTAAGGCTATCAAACTGTATCTGTAAGTCCAATTTGTCTGCTTGAGCAAAGAACTTTTTCTTAAAGAGGTCCTTGAATACCTTCCAAGACTGTCCCGTATTAGCAAGAAGTAGCTTATTCCTGAACCAAGTACGGGCAATGTCGAACAACTGAAGTCCTACTACCTCTGCCTTCATATCCTCAGCCAGACAGGATACCCTCATGAGATGCTCAATATCCTTAAGCCAATCATCAGCTTAGACGATGCCCTCAGTTTCCTGGAAGATCTGAGGTTTTAGCATCTTGAAGTCATGGATATTGTCGGGTCGAAGCTGGGCAACCTGCAAAATAACCTACTGCTGGACCGAAACTTCTCTCTTCTACAACAAGGGCAAGCTGATGAGCACTCTCAATGCCCTGTCGTAACACATCGGTCAGCCTCAGACTGGGCCCTCTGAGCCTCCATCATCTCATAAAATAATGTGAACACCTGAGTCGCATCTGTCAGTATGAAAGGTGGAGGTGGAAGTCCTTTAGATAAAGTCAGAAAAATCCTCTGAGCTAGAGGTGGACCCCCAAACACAGCTGATACGCCAATCATCAAAAAATTGACTGGTGTAGGCCCTCGAAAAGTCGCAAATCTCTCAGAAACTGCTCCCTTCTGTTATGATATTGTCCTAGGCGACATCATGAGGCAAAGCAAAAGAAAAGAATCAATATGGCACATGATATAATGCATTCCAAGAAGGACAGTTAAAGATCAAATATCAATATCAAGGAAGAACAGTTAAAATGAATCAATTTTGTTTTTCCTAGATGTGATTAAGTATTCTCAGCTTATAGCCTATGTCCTATATCCTGAAATAGGCTCGTATTAGCACTCAAATACGATCACTACTACGAATCACCCTAATTGCAACCTCAAAGGACCTGCATGGGCGACTACTAAAATGTGTTACGACCCACACCAAATTAAAGAGCACGAGTACGTGGATACGTCCAGCCTATGCCGCAGCATCGACGATAGAACGCTATTAGGGTAAACTATTTATCTAGCAGTCAAGATATACTAATACCACAAATAGAAAATGAATACTCAATCACAGATCTATAAGATGGAAAAAATTGCACGAATATGATTAAAAGAACAGAAGAGTCAAAATACAACTCAAGATAAAATAATATCCAATGAGTTAACAAAGAAATACTAATAACTAAGCTGAAGACATATCCAGTACAAAAAGAATCTAACTACTGAGCTATGAGTCATGGGTCATCTGTCTCAATCGGGATGAGTCCCTCCTGAGCCAAAGTCTCTGGCTCTAAGCCAACTATATTCTGACGCCCGTAGTGAGTGGGGTACCACTCCTTAGTGTCATCTGAAAAAAATATATCCAGTCAGGAAAGAAGCAAAGTACATCTCTAACATCAGTTCCAATAAATAATATAAACTATATAACAGCTAATAGATATAAATATATAAGATATAATATACCAGTACAAGAGATATGCATTATAGGAATACTAGAAATAAATACAAGAATTGAGCAACATAGAAATGAACAAGAAATACTACTACTAAGTGAGTGAGTACCAGCTTCAACATGTGATCGGTTTGGGAACTTGCACAAGGATAATGGCCTGGTTAATCATACGTGCGGTATATGATTAATACTATTCAAGAAATAAGACAATCATAAGGAGGGTATAATCACATATCTATACTAACAATCCCCGTCCTTGACTGATATAGTGGATCCAACCATGGTATAATATGATATAGGATTCCAGAAGAAGGGCGCTAATCTTCTCATGAATCAATGCCTGTATTTGTATAAGAAGAACAAGGCTTGCATAAGATACACCATAAATATCAAAGAATAATATCTTATGATGAGATCCAAATATAACAATCTATGTAACCATCATGTCAAGAAATTAAGGATACCAATACTAGATACAAGAGACTTAAAGGATATCATGAATGAGAAACTATCAGAGAATGTGCTCGCATGAAATCCGGTGAACAGTACAAAAGATGTCTTGTACAGTGCCTCAAAGACCTAAATATGAAATAATACATCAATATAAGGTTTTGGAATAAAAATAAGTTAAACTAGTCAACTTCTAGGTCAAAAAGCCATTTCTAAGTCAAAACATTCAAACTAGGTCAACTATTGGTCAAACTAGTCAAACTTGGTCAAACTAGGTATTTCTAGGTTGTCTGAGTCTATCTCTAGGATATTGGGTCCATACACTATGTAATTAGGCCATACTAGCTATACTAGGATACAAAGAAACCAACAAAATACCGTATCATAAGATACATAATTTATTAGATATAAAAAT
The DNA here is from genome assembly GCA_036927795.1 of Iris macrosiphon. Classification (NCBI taxonomy): domain Eukaryota; kingdom Viridiplantae; phylum Streptophyta; class Magnoliopsida; order Asparagales; family Iridaceae; genus Iris; species Iris macrosiphon. The sequence goes on along the minus strand of JAYESA010000012.1, from coordinate 81,239,928 downwards.
ACAATAATATGTATACAGGAAAACAAAATATAATATTCCTAACTAAACTAATGCTAAGTGGATACCTTGGCTTTCAACCAAAAGCGGTATCTCACCACCTACACACCCATCTTGATACTCAAACCCAATACATTGAGTATAAACCAATACTTTGACATTACCTTGGTATCATAAGGTAATTCAACATCTAACATATAACTATCCATACGCCTCATTATATACTAATATGCATTTAAACTTATAAAAATAATATACTAACTAACATATTAATATACCTTATAATATTTAATACCCGTACCCAAGATACCTCACTCTCTTTACCTTGATGTAACTTCAAGGTAATCTAGAAATACTACTAACCAATGCTAACTAGTGCTTATATATGTATATAACTTATATATAGATATAAACTTAACTTACTAATCAATATATATAACTAACTTATCAAAATAAACTACTAGCTTATCAATAACTCAACCCTTAAGCGCTGCTTCTACTTATCGTTACTGCTTCTTATAGTTGCTGCTGCTGCTACTTTTCATTCTGATACTGCTACTTTTCAGTGCTTCTGCTGCTGCTGCTTGTGCTTACTGCTGCAATTGCTTTTCAGTGCTTCTGCTTACTGCTGCTTCTTTTTAGTGCTTCTACGGCTGCTGCTTGTGCTTACTGCTACTGCAACTGCTGCTGCTGCTTGCGCTTCTTGCTACTAGTGCTTGTGCTTACTGCTGCTGCTGCTTTTTATTGTTTATCCGGCTGCTTCTCTCACTGCTCACATACACATATATACACATACACACATCTACACACACACACACACACACTCTCACACACACACACACACACACATATATATATATATATAGTGTTATATATATATATAACCATACTAGAGATGATGTTGATCCTGAATAGTAAGATAATAAAGATATCACATTTCAATTCCATGAACTAGTTTCTGAAAAGTTGACTTTGGCAGCAATTTGGTGAACAAGTTTAAAATATTATCACTTTAGCGAACTTGTTGGACATTAATATCAAAGTTCTTCTGAAGCTCATGAGTATAGAAAACTTTGGTGATATATGCTTGGTCCTGTCTCCTTTCATAAATTTACCTTGAATTTGTGCAATACATGCTGCATTATCCTCGTAAATAATAGTTGGAGTATATGTGGTAGGAAAAAGGTGACAGAAGCTAAGAATGTGTTTAATCAACGATCTCACCCAAATACATTATCTACTTGCCTTATGGAGAGTCAATATTTCTGAGTGATTTGAGGAGGTAGCAACCATTGTCTGTTTTATTGAACGCTAAGAAATGGGTATATTGTTATTAAGAAACATATATCCAGTTTGTGAACGACCTTTATGGGGATCAGATAAATAAACTGAATCTGTAAAGCCAACTAGATTCACGATGTCAAATAAACCACAAGTATAAAATAATCCCATATCGGTAGTTCCACAAAGATATCTCATCACATGTTTAATGTCATTCCAATGTCTGCGAGTTGGCGTCGAGCTATATCTAGCCAACAGATTGATAGAGAATGATATCTCTGGCCTTATACATTATGATAGATACATTAATGCCCTAATGGTACTAATGTACGGTACTATAGGTCCTAACATTATTTCATTGTCGTCCTTAGGACGATATGGATCTTTATTGATATATAAAGATCGAACAACCATTAGAGTGCTTAGGGGATGAGCTTTATCTATATCAAACTATTTTAATATATTTTTGGTGTATTTGGATTGATGCACTAAATTTCTATTACTGTAATGCTTAATTTGTAATCCGAGACAATATTTTGTGTCTCCGTGATCTCTTATCTCGAACTCCTTTTTCAAATAATTTGCAGTCTCATTGATTTTATGTCTTGTCCCAATCAAGTTTATGTCATCGACATATACTGCAACTATAGCGAAACCCTCCTTAAATTTCTTTATGAAGACACATGGGTATATAGGATTATTCTTATATCCCTCCATTTTCATAAATTCACTAAGACAGTTGTACCAAATCCTTCCGAATTATTCTAAACCGTACAATGAATTAGCTTTATGGAATGCATATTCTTAGCTTTTGAGCTAGGTATGTTAAATCCATCTGGGATTTTTATATTGATTTTCTATCTAAATCACCATATAGATAGGCTATTACAACATCCATAAGTCTCATGTCCAGCTTTTTTCAACTGTTAGACTTATCAAATAATGAAACGTTGTTGCATCTATTACAAGGGAATACGTCGCTTCGTAATCAATCCCGATCTCTGAGAAAACCCATGTGCCACTAATCGTGTCTTCAATCGAGAGATTTTATTTATTTTATTTTACTTTTTTACAAACACCCACTTGTAACCTACCGGTCTGACGTCTTTTAGTGTTTGTACTATAGGTCCGAACACTCCATGTTTATTAAGGGAATCAAATTTTGTTTGAATAACATCCTTCTATTTTGGCAATCTTTTCTGTGTCGACATTCATCGATGCTACGTGGTTCAGTGTCATCAATGCCCTTAGATATTTCAGTAGCTTCTGAGAATGAAAATATCTCATCTATTGTTATATCTTTGCGATCACATACCTCTCTTGTATATGTATGAAATATAGATATTTCTTTGCTTTCAAGTACCTGAGCCTCCTATTAGGCTTGTGTCTTTTCTAAGATAATAACCTCTTATGGATTTTCAAAGAGTATGGATCTGTCATTCATAACCTCTTCTTGAGCATTATGTGTAACCTCCTTAAGAGCGTTACTTAGCTATTATCTCTTTCTAGGGACTAAGTCCTTCGAACCTATAGGTCTACCTTGCTTTTGGCGTACAATAGATTTATTAGCCACTATACTATTTTTTCCTATGGGGATATCAATTCGAGCTGGCACATTTGCAGTGGGCACATGTGATTTAATTACTTTAGCTGCATCAGTAAATTTATCTCATATTTGATTTGCAATCTCCTGTAGATGCATTATCCTTCGTACCTTAGTTTCACATTGATTAGTATGAGTATCTAGATGAGACAGAGTAGAATTATCCCATGATAATTTATGCCATTTATTTATGGCAAATGGTTCTATAAGAACATTCTTTTCTTTCTTATCTTCCCCTAATAGCAAGAATTTAGTCTCATCAAAATGGTAGTCTACGAATCTTGCAGTAAATATCACCAGTTAAAGGTTCTAAATATCTAATAATTAAGGGTGAATCAAAACCAATATAAATTCCTAAACGGTACCGAGGTCCCATTTTAGAGCATTGAGGAGGGGGAAAAGGAACATAAACAGAACAACCAAATTTACGCAAATAAGAGATGTTAGGTTCATGGCCTGTCACAAGTTGTGATGGTAAAAATTTATGGTATGCAGTTGGCCTAACAATATCAATTTAGCAGCATGTAATATAGCACTTCCCCAATCTGAAATTGGTAGCTTTGATTGCATGAGTAAAGGCTTTCCTATGTGGTGAAAACGCTTAATCAAGGACTCTGCTAAAGCATTTTTGGTATGAACATGAGGGACATAATGTTCAACTTCTTTTCCTACGGAAGCACAATAATCATCAAAAGTATGGGAAGTGAACTCAGTTGCATTATCAAGTCGACTCGTTCTAACATGTTGGTCAGGAAAATGAGTCTTAAGCTTAATCAACTGAGAAAGTAGCTTGGAGAAGGCAAAATTTCTATATGAGAGTAAGGAAACATTTGACCATCAACTAGAAGCATCTATTAGAACCATAAAATACCTGAAAGGTCCGCTAGTAGGATCAATTGGTCCGCAAATATCCCCTTATTTTCTCTGAAAGAATGGTGGTGATTCAGAAGCTATTTTGAGAAGTGAAGGTCTTGTAATGAGTTTACCCTATGAACAAGCTACACACAAATGTTCAGTAGAAAAGGAAAGACTTTGGTATGATAAATTATGCCCATTGGTATTGTTAATGACCTTTTTCAACATAGTCGATCCTGAATGACCCAATTTGTCATGCCAAAGGATTAGATTTCTTTGATCCTTTAGCCTTTTGCTAGTGCTGGGGTAAGATTCTACTACCTTCAGAGTAGTTTGAATATGCCCCAAGGAGATTAACTTGCACTTTTTTAATGTGAGCTTATTGCTTCCAACATTAGAGGTGATACAAATATACTCTTTGCGATCATCGTTTATGGTTTCCATATGAAACCCGTTCATTCGAATATCTCTAAAGTAGAGTAGATTTCTATTAGATCTACTAGAGAATAATATATTTCGAATGACTAAGTGTCTTCTATTTGGCAACACAACTTTGGTCTTACCATAACCTTCTATAATCTGCATGGGTCCATCAACTGTGGTCACCATGGCAGTATTTGAGGCATATGTGGTAAAAAACTTCCTAGTTTATAATATAGTGTGAGTTGTTGCACTATCTAACAAGCATATGCCATCATCATTATACATACCTTTCAAAAATAAAAATTAATAATATATTAATATGCTACTAAATGTTTAAACATGGCATATTGCTAATTATTACAACTTGATCTAAATCTAAATAAAACTGCTTCAAAGAAAGTAAACTACTAGACTATTGATCATATAATGACCAATTTATTCAAAGTGGAAAGTAAATAAACTTAAACAAGCATACAATAACTAGTCATTGACTTCGCCTATCATGGCGTTGAACTGGTCTTCCAAAATTATGTTTCCATCCTTATCTTGTAAGAAATCATTAAAATCCAAGTGTGTTGTACCCTCCATTAGATTAGTCTCCATACCCTTTAAGGCTTTATACTCGTCTATTTTCTTTTGTGAGGTGCGACAGTTTCGCATCCAATGACCAGCTCTTCCACAATGTTTACAAATATCAGTTGGAGCAAATAGATTAAGAATTTGGGTATTATTTATTTGAGGATTAAATCCCTTATTTTTATCTGTGTATCATTCCTTGGACCCAGATTATAGCCACTTCTGTCACCTTCACTTTTTTAAATGAGGATAATTTAGTCAATTTGCGAATAATTATTTTTAGAGATTAATATTTATTTATATTGTGATAATAATTAATATTTGTGGTTTTGCTATTTGTTCATTAATTAGTGGACTAGCCTATTAGTTACACTTGACACTTGTGAATCCAATTAGAGATGTCATGATAACTATTTGAGTCCAACATGAACCAAGCCCAATAGACCAATTTCCACTAATTAATTAGAAGGATTAGACTAATAGGCATTAGTGTAGAAACTTCCTAAATTAGCCCTTCCCTAATCCTATGCATAACTACTAAGTAGGGGCATGTTTGACATTTGATATGACTTGGAGAAGGGAGAATAGGGGCCGGCCACGATAGAGTGGCTCTCCTCTCTCTATCTTCATTTGCACTCTTAATTCTTAGATCCACAATTCCTTCATCCCTCCATCAATCACTCCCAAATTATTTGCATTTCTCTCTTATTTTTATCACTCAGAGAGCATTGGAGCTTGGAGTTGCAAGAAGCACTAGGAAGAGGAGCTTGTGGCAAGGAGATCGTGTCTAGATCGTATCCATTAAGCATTTTATTGGGAATCTATCTCCAAATATGTACAATTCTGAATTAACCTTTATTATAAATTTCAAATTATGCATTTGACCATTAGGAACCTTCTCGTGGCATAGGGCTACTTATTAGAACAAATTCGTGGCTAATTAAATATATATTGTGAATTCTACATAGGTTTTTGTGTATATTTTGGGAGAATTATGGGATTGACACATAAAGTGAATGTCATAGGACTATTTTAGTCTAATTAGAATTATATCAGAGTTATGGGACTAGATATGTGTCAACAAATGGGTACGTGTAGGTCGTATCATGATATTTTACGATATAGAGTGATACATGACTCTATTTTGGATATTTTATGCAATTACTCCTCAATTCTCATTGTAGCAAGTTACTTTAGTTATATTATGATGCATTTGATATATAGGAATATGTATTGTAAAGTATTTGGGGTTTTAATATTTTAATAGGATAAGTATCATGAATACTCTATTTGTGTACAATAGGTGTTTGCTTAAATGCTTCTCATGTATCATATAGATATTGTATAGGGTTATATATGTCTATATATAATTATTCATTCATTATTTATTTTCTTACATGTGTGTAGTTTATACATATATGTGAGAGTGTGTGTGTGTGATAGGTGTAACATAAGATTAGAGAGGGAAGTGGGGAGTACACAGATGTGTCTATGTGTGGGTGTTGATACAGTGGGAGTCGGGCCAATGTGTGATAGCAAAGGGGGGGAACTCTCATGGATTACCTTAACAGCAGTAGCAAATGATGTTGGGGTCAAACTAGATGCACAGGTAAGTAGCAGTAGGTAGCTACTGTTGTGTATCAGTTTTGATACACTGATGAGTATCAGAGGGTAGGTGTATCTGTGGTGATTTTATTTCAGTCATATTATTAATACTTTAGTAGTGTATGTTAGCTAGTTAGTAATCAGTAAGTTAGTTAGGGATAGGTTAGTAGTATATCAGTATTAAGTTAGTTATCAGTCAGTAGTTATGGACATGTCTGTTATTATAAGTTTTAAATTAGTTAGTAATGTTAGGGTGCAGTGGGTTAGAGTAATAAGGGGTAATTAATGGGGCTTGGTCGAGTGCAAGGGGGGAGGTTTTGAGTGTATAATTTGTTAATACATGGGCATTTGCATCAGCCATATGTATCATCATATTTCAGGATTGGTAGGGGATTAGTTAGACTGAGCATAGACCATTCTTGTAACGCATCAGACATTAGTTCATCATGTACTAGTTCATAGCAGCAATAGGGATGTGGGTCCTATACCCATCAGTTGGGTTATTGGGGGACTTTCAGCAATAGTAAGTAGAAGTTGCAGGTTGATGTTGGTATTCCTGGATGCCTAGAGGAGGGTAATATTTAGTATTGAGTTTATGGGTATCCTAGTGTAGATAATAGAGATAACTAAGGTAATTAAATGGTATATCAAGGTATCTTAAATACCAAGACACTAAGTATAGTGATACTCAATTATATAGGTAGTATATCTATATAGAGAGGGTTATGATATTAGGATAAGAGATTCAGTTAGAGTTAAGTTTAATTAGTTTATAACTAAGTTAGTGGGTTATAAGGATTGTTAGATATCGACAGTTAACTGGTATATATATATATATATATATATATATATATATATATATATATATATATATATATATATATATCAATGTTTGTTAATTTATTAACTTAGGTAATACCTAATATAACTAGTGATTGCTAGCTAATGACCAATTTAGATTTATAACCTTAGCTTAGACCTAGAAATTGGTGTATGACCAGTATTGGCCTAGAAACCATCTTTAATGCATTTAGCTCATTTCTTACTTTTATTACACCATTTGGCATGCCATTCATATATAGGTGAGTGTGGCACCAGCTCGTACATCGAGTGACAATTTTTTTCCTAACAGAGGCAAGTACATTCTCTAATAGTTTTCTTATTTGATAGTCTCTATGTTCTATGTATTTACTATTAAGATATTTGATTCCTGACACAATGTTTACACGGATTTGTATATGTGGATCCTTGTCATGAGAGATTATTGTCATAGAACTCAGTGATCATCGTGTCGAGCTTTAGAATTACTTAGTGACTACGTGATATCTCCATGGTTATATAGACCGTGATCATAGTGCAAGATATTATAGACCGTGCATCGTGATATACGTGTTATAACGTGTTATGTGTACTAGTCGGGGGATTAAAAATATTAGTAGTATATGATTATATCTAATAGATGTGATATAGTGTATCCCGTAATAGCTAGCAGATCATGCAAATCATGCAACTCACGTGTGGGCATGCTAGCTCTCATTTATTTATATAGCCTGTTTTAGGCCCAAGCCGATCACATATTTTGCTAATATTTTAAGGCACAAGCTATTATTTTATTTCTTTATTTCCATTTTATTATAGTGTTGTTCTATATCATATTGTTCTCAGTTATTTTTATTGCTTACCATGATTCCCTTTCTGTGATTTTGTCTAGTTCAGTTTCTTCCATCAAATATTTTTATTACTATTGTTGTTTCATAGTTTTTGTTAATTATTAGAACTGCTATTGGGTTGTACTTCGCTCCATCTTGATTGGATATAATTTTCAGATGATCATTAGAGGGTGGTGTCCTACGCACTACGAACCGCAAGAGGGTGAGCCAGTTGAGCCAATGCCCATAGAGCCACTTGTTGTAGCACTACCAGTTGGGGATGCTTAGACTTTCTTATGATTTAGATTAGATTAGTAGACTTCCATGGCATGTATTATTATTTTGAGACTTATGTTGAGATTGGACTTGTATTGAGACTTTTGTATTTCTTTTACTTCTATTCCATATTGTGCCATTCTTCCTCTAGGTTGATATTTTTATTAAGTATTGTTCCCATTTATGTTATCACTATATTGTTCCTCCTTTTAGGAGTTCAGATAGCATGACAGGTACTATATATATATATATATTGTGAGAGATGTTAGGTAGTATTGTTGACTTAAACAATATTCTACGTAGTTATTACGATGTAGGCTGGGCATTGTTCATCACATGTGCCCTTATTTCAGGTGCGGGTCATAATAATTTCTTTGGCTTCCACGGCGTCCATGCCCTCTACCTCTATGATTTCCTCGACCCTTAGTATTGGTCATATTTTTTCGAGCACTGGTTGCATTCACTTCAGTTGGAATTGGTGCAGACCCAGTTGGTCTAATAGTGTGGTTTTTGATTAATAACTCATTCTTTTTCTTGTCCACGAGTAAGAAAGCAATGAGTTCAGAATACTTCTTAAAATCCTCTCCCGATACGTCTATTGTAGGGTCATATTAGTTGCATGAAATATGGTGAATATTTTCTCTAGCATGAAAGATGTGTCACTTCTTTATTACATAACTTCAATTGTGAAGTAATCTTGAAGATAGCTGAATTATATGATGCAACTATCTTATAATCTTGGAAACGTAGATTGAGCCATTCATGGATTACACCTGGTAGTATGACCATTTTCTGGTGATCATATCTCTCAGTTAGAGAATTCCATAGCACCAAGGGGTAATTGACTGTTAAGTACTCAGCCTTGAGATTATCATAAATATGATGTCTTAGGAAAATTAAAGCCTTCGTTTTATCTAGTGCAGATATTGCCTTATCAGCCACAATTTTATCACCTAAGCTTTTGCTTGAAGGTGCAATTCAGCATCCAATCTCCAGTAAAGAAAGTTCTGGCCTTCTAAGTTTAGAGGCTTAAAATTATTCTTTATGAGGCTCGACATATTGATTTATAATATCAATAATAACTAGTTAATATAAGAACTTGGTAACTCACCAAACAATTCATGTTCATAGTGTATGCTTCAAACAATGATGTTTCATAAGTATATTTATAGCAAACAAATCTTGTTCATGGTATGCTTCGAACAATGATGTTCTAGAAGTCGTAGGTAAATACCAAATACTAGATGTTCATGGTATACTTCGAACAATGATTATGTTCAAGAAGTCTTTCAAAAATATCATATATGGTATGCTTCGAACAATAATGTTCCATAAGTCTTACATATATAGACCAAACAATTCATGTTCATGGTCATCAGATCTTTGATGGTTTTGATATGAATATATTAACATATATAAAAGAAAGAAAGAAATAAAGAATAACTCCAGTGTTCTCTCCGAGAGATCTATATACAATTAACATCGGAGTGTTATCAAAGTTAACAAAAAAAAAGTGATATAATTGGATAAAAATTATTCTTTTTGCCTTAGCGGTATGACAAGAGATGTATAAACATCAACATCAGACTGCGTCTAGGGTAAGCATATGCAAAAAAATAAACATAAATAACCATCCTATTACCGAAGTGGAGAATCCGCAAATAGCAGCTTCACTGAGATGCTCTTGCTTATTTTCTCTCGTTAGATCTTCATGCTGATAACGTGTTAGAATAAATGTAGAAGAAGGAAGAAAAAAATAGGAGAGAAGATCTCTTATTAGTGTAATTACATAGTGGGAGACAAAGGCCTTATTTATACTATCCAATGAAGGTGTAATACTAATCTCTAACCAATGTGGGACTAAAAATAAAGTGGGAATCCAATCCTTTAGTAACCCACGTTATAACATTCTCCAACTTTTAAAAGTTTAAATTCTATCATTTAAATTTTTTAATTTAAATCTATTTCCATAAAACTTTATTTAATAACTCAATCTTAAATATTCAAGTTTAAATCCAATCCTCTATTTTAAATCCAACCATTGCTTATTCTCTTCAATAAATTTTAATTCAAATTCTTCTCCACAAAATTTGAATTTGAAACTATTCTCTCAATCATTTTAGTTTATATTTTTATTTTCCACACAATACTCAAATAATAAAATAATTATAAAATCTTCAAATTGAGATTCACCAATGCTCAGCCTCATCATATCCTAAAAATCTCAAATTTAGATTCCAAGTCAAATCTTATCAAAATCTACAAATTTAAACTCCAAAAAATTTAAATACTTTAAGATACTTCAAATCTAAATTTAAATCCATCATTATAATCTTCTTTAAATTTAAACTCAGATCCAATCATATTATAATCTTTAAAAACTTATGGTTTAACAAAATTGTCAATATTGTTGTATCAAATTCTTAACTCTTTATTTAAACTAATGTTTAACCTTGAAATTTAAATACCATAATATTTAAATTTATCTAAAATATTTTAATTTAAAATTTTAAATCCATTACATCATAATTGCCTTAAAATTTTAAATTCAATAAATATCTAGCTCCTTATCTCATCATATTTTTTCATCAAATTTAAATAAAAAATAACTCTCTTTTTAAATCACATAGAAGTTTAAGCCTCAAAGCACCAAAATTGACAATTCTCATCTTCATCAATTGATTAAACTCCAAACCAATTTGCTAGTCGAGAAGCCTACCCACATTAGATCAAACTATCTTATCAAAACATAATATTATATCCTTACATAAAATGACTCACATTTATCTAAATGATTTATCTAATAGTATCCCATCACTTATAATCTAGACAATTGATAGAGTCCACCTTGGTTTAGGTTCTTACTGATAATGTCCTTAATCTATTCTATCTCTAACATCTAGAAATTATCTACATAATCTTTTCCACTCAGGCAACCGTCTACTTACAAATATTCTATCAAGCATGTCTTCTTCGTCTTGACGATAATCTTCTCTTAAGGAGAACACCGTGCATGAGTGTTCATTTCGCCGAGATAGAGAAAATGAGAATCAAGGAATAAGAGTTCAAAAAAGTATGGATGATTACAATTTTGAGGTTCAAGGACGATATTAGAAATTAAAGAAAGTTCCAAAAGTAATTATGGATTGAGATCCTAACAACCTTATCCTAACTGCAGACTCGCTTGGCACAATAATATAACCAAAATAATATGCTCTGACCAGCATGGGCCACCATTGAAAACATGTCACACCGAGTAAGAAAATACTTAGGACTAGGAATACGTAAGCATGCTAGACATATGTATATGAAAACTCTAATATATAAAAACCATGACGCATAAGTACGTTGTATTATGAATAATAATTTACAAGTGGTATATAATATCACAAGTCACAGGCAACTAAATATCATCCATAGCACAGGTCAATAAATAAATTACTAAACCAATATAGATCCAAATGATCCAGACCAAATAATCTGAAATAATATTCGGGTGAAGACAAATCCACTACCAAACTAGGATAGAAATATAATCTAACTTCTTAAAATAAATAAAGACAGAAAAGTATCAACTCAACTACGAACCTATAGACACGAAGGTAAAGAGTTCCTCGGAAGAGAATAAAGAAGCAGGTCCTGATTTGTGCTCCTGTAAATAGTCATGATCGTCTACACCTGATAAGGGACCAGGTCCTCAGAGGGACATAACAAGTATACAAGAAATCGACATGCATAAAGTAAAGCAGTAAACAAGAAACAAGAGAAAGGATAACTAAACCATCTATATGAAATGCACTTGAGACATATCTAGTGGCGCGTGAGAGGGAAGAAGAGAAGAATCCGTCATCCCACCAGGCATTTGACAAAAATTGGGGTACACCATATATAGAAGAAGAATAATGTCCCATACGCTTATTAGTAGATTCTTCCGTCCGAATGTAACATCAAAAATGTATACGCAGTGCAGACATAATGCAACGACGTCAATAAAATCTAGGACCTAGACTAAACACTAACTACTAACCCAAGATGCAAACCCACGTATTAATGTATGGTCGACACGCTCGTCCATGCATTCACTCACTCGGACAGAAAAATTGATGAACAAGTGTCATGTCAGAAGATACTACGTACCTTCACAATATACTGGGTAAGTTTGCTACTCTAAGACGCATGCACGCACTAAACAAATAAAGTAGGCACATGTAAACTGAACAATAAAATCAAGCAAGGTGTACTTGCCTTCCAAGCTAAGCTGTGAGCACCACAAGTTTGGTCTGGGGCTCTCCACAGAAATGTCTCGAATAGCTACCAATTAATTATTAGTCTAGTTAGACTCTAATTTTTTTAGTTAAATTAGGTTATTATCCAGTTATCAATTCTACGTTAGTTGCATATGCAAGTAGCTACACCCCAATATATTATTAGTCATTAAATATTTCCAAAAACATTTTTAAATCATTAATTATTAAAAATATTAATTCTCGAATTATTATTTATTTAGTGAAAAATACTGAAATAGTTGATGTTGCATGCACAAAGTTCTATTGTGCCTCGACTAGCAGTTCTAGCAACTTGACAACTAGCTTGTGCATGAAAGGTTGCCAACTTGCATAGAAAATCATTTAATATATAAAATATATTAATTAATATTCTGAAAATTATTATTTAATTTATGGAAATATATATTTTAATAATAAAATCATAATATCTATTAAAACTAGGTTATTATGGTTACCACATTACTATGTACTGGTTTTGTCTCATCTAATAGTTGTTTTTTATATAAAATTAGGCTTTCTCCTGTATGGGGGTTTCATCTAACATGTATATAAGTTCATACAAGGGTTCTCACATAGAAAAAATAATTATAAAATAAAAGTTATGAAACTTACGTGTTCGCAATTACGGCAGAGGCTCTTCTTGCGACACGGACCTTTTGGAGCTGACTCCAAATTTCTCAAAACTTTAGAAAGATATTAGAGTCTTCAAGTAAGATATAAATATAGGGTTTTTAGGGTTTTTTGCTATTATGGATGGGTCTGAACTGCTGCTGCAACCATCAACCAATATTCGGTCTAAAAGGGAGTTCGGTTGGGGTTTTTGTGGAGTAGTGGACTGTAGGAGAGGAGAGAGGAAGAGAAAAAAAGAAGGTGGACAGGGAGAGTTTTTGAGGAAGAAGAGAGTAGGGTCGGGGGAGGAGATATTTACGTGAGGGAGATAAAGTAGGATCGGCCGATCCTATTAATTAGGTATATATTTGCATATTGAGATGTAGTTTGGTGGGAAGGATTTGTCTTAGTGTTTTCATCTATGGATAAGATTTAAAGAGTCTAAAATAGGGTGATAGGATGCTTTATAATCTTTAAATTCTATTTTAAAATATTTATTTCTAATTTAAATTGATATGCAACAAGATTGCATAGAGGTCTTTCCTAATTTGTAAATATTGCATTTATGAACCATTTAATTGATTAGATTAAATTTTGTGGATTTATTTTATATGTGGGATATGTTATTGAATAGAAAAAAGGTGTGGGGGTAGTATATGTGTTTCATACGAATGGTAGAGTTTGAGTTGGATGTTTGGGCTTGCTTGGGTTCAACTAGTCAAATAGTAGAGTTTTATGGTATCGATGGTTCGTGATGTTTGTCAATATTTTTGGAGCATAGGGGAGATCAAATTAATATAACACCCATGTCTCAAATATTGTTGGTCCATTCAAGATCAATAATGTGAATTCGGTTGGAAAGGAAAAGGTCGTGCATTGCTCAAAATATCCAAGTCATGCAAATTATCATATATATATATAAAGATTTTAGAAATTAATTCTTTAAATCTATCTAATTAAACAAAATAATAAAAATAATTACAAATTATCTATATTCCAAAATGAGGGGGCTTACAAGTAGCCTACTAAGCAAGTGAGTACACGTAGGGCCACATCTACAAGGCTCATGACAGGTATTTAGTCATTTAGCACATGGTCACATCTAGGTTATACAAGTGATTTCTAAGTTTAACACATAACATCATAATAGTTTAATCAACATCAACATTAAACCAAACAAGTGTCCAAAGTGTGAAATAAATAGTAGGCGCATAGGAGCAAAGGCATAAAGTCGAGGCTGTATAGGATTAAGGCCGCATGCAATAGAAGTTGCATGCAATCGAAGCTGCATGGTCGGCATTGGATGCATAGACAAAACAAAGTCTACTCTTCGGGAAAACATGTGATGTGACAATAATAATTGCAAGTAAAGTCAGAAAAGTGACTGATGTGACATATGATAAAAGTTTGTCAGAAGAAAAGACAAAATTTAAGCAAAGTCATGCCAAGTCAGTCAAAAGTTATGCATTCCGAAGGAGATGAACACATAGCTCCTGGCCGCATGGTCGATGAGGACGCATACTCCTTTGGCGGCATGCACACTTGGCCACATAAAATCTTTTTGGGACTAAGTGAAATTTTATCTGTTCAAGTTCATGCATTTGGACAAGGGGAGCAAGTGCAAATTCAGTCATGCGTCCGACAGGGTTGGCCACATGCGGACTCGAGACGAAAAGTACAGGCCACATAGTACTTCATACCACATAGCACTCCTTCGTCTCCTCCAATAGCAACTTTTTTGGCCATGGCAAAAAGCTCAAAAATGGAAATTTTTCTTCCATAGAAACTTTAAATGATGCCCAAATCCAGTAGGGTGAAGTTCTAAACTACTCAAAATTAAGTGCTCCTCAACATAGAACAATAAATGTTTGAAAATATTAAGTTTTAAGAGATTAAAACCCAAGAACACTCAAAAATACATAGAAAATCCTAAAACTTAAAACTTAGATTTATACTAATCCATCCACCAAATCTAAATGGAACAAAAATATAAAAATGAGAACAAAAATATAAGAAACATAATAGAACAAAAATATAAAAGGTTTCTCCATTTGTAAGATGTACTTGCCTATGGACGAGGAGAGAAAAACCTAAGAAAGAGAATGAAAGAGAAAAAATGAGAAGTGGGAGTAAAGTTGGGTTATATATAGAGGGTTTGAGGTTTAAACCTGTCACTACCACATCCTAAAATAGGGGTATTTTTATCATTTTATTTATTATAAGTATTGTGTGTATTTATTTTAAATAATTGTATGATAGGTGTGTAGATATATATTATATATAGTTTTCTTAATGCATGAGTTAGTTGACTGTACCTAGAAGCCCACTAGATGAGCCCCTGACCAAATTATAGGGTTATAGATTTTAATTAGCATTTTGAGGAATTAAATATTGGAGATTATATTTATTATTGTGATTTTATTTAATTGTTGTGCCTTACCGTTGCTTCGATATTTAGAGCGCTATCCTAGCTTTTGCCTTCCAACAAACTTCACAACCTTGTCCTAGACGTGCCCGCCTTCTATTCTGACCTTTGTGTAACTCATAATTATGCTCTCTCGTGCTTTATTTTAGTCGCACAATATTCGTTATGGACGATTATATTTATTTCTAAATAAATCCAACTTTGTATCCTTGTGCGTTCCAATCGAAATTGGAGACACAATCTCGACCTTTTGTGCAACCCAATTTATGGGAATATTCGACTTTGAGTCTCCCACATTCATGATACTTGTGTCCCACCTAATTTTAACTCTATGTATTTCCAATTAATTTTTAGAACACCAATTATATTAATTTTAATTAAATTAATCCAAAACCCAACTTTGTGTAATTTTTTAATAGGGCACTTTTATGCAAAAGTGCATTGAGGTGTCCACACCCATTGGACACAACATATGAAAAAACTCTATTTTCTTTTATTGACCGGTCATGTAATTTTTCTCCATAATTTTGGAGTGTGTAATACTCAACATCAACCCTCTTTAAACCGTGGCCCTCCATTATGAAATAAACCAAATCCTATCCTTTGAATTCCTACATGAAAATGCTAAGCCCACTCCAAGGGGGATGTTGACCAGGCCTAACTTCCTAGGTCAACACCCAACCCTACTTTTTTACATGTATATATATCCCTTCCTTAATATTTTTATTCATCTTCACAAAAACCTAAACTAATCCAGCCGATACCCCCATCACATCTCATGTTCATCTCCTTCCCGCCGACCGGAGCAGTCCTGCCGGAGCCCGGCGAGCCGACCTCCCTCACAGCCAGACTTTCCCAGCCATCCCCTCCGGCCATCCCAGCCCGACTCGACCCCTTGTCCACCGCTACCACCACCATCTTCTTCTTGCTCCTCTCCCCCGCAGCCGGAGCCCCGGTCATCCCGAACTCCTGCACCACCACCATCGTTTCCTCCATGCTGAGGCCGCCCCACCTAAGCAAATAGCAGCAAGCCACCGGCCTTCTCCTCCGCCTGAACCGCGGTTGTCACTACCACTAGTCTTCTCCATCCTTTCCTGCAGACTGTCGGAGCCCAGATCCCATCGACGCTGAGCCTATCCACCCTCGCTTTACTGCCGTCTCCTCCCTGAGCAGCAGGTCGTCATCCCCGACCCTGAGCCCTGCTGCCATCTCCTTCCTGACTTCTTCTCCTTCTTTCATCCCCAGTGAACTTCCCTGACCGACTGGACCACGAGCCCCTTCACCTCACAACTACACCCGCCGGACATTACCCCCTGATCGCCTAGGCACCTCCCCGAGCGCCGGAGCAGCAGCAACCGGACCTCCCCACATCACCACCACCTCTCCTTCCTGCTCTCCCATCCTCCACGACCTGTCCTCATTTCCTCCCCCTCGCCGTTCTCTCCATGACAGCACCTCCATCCCTGTCCTCCTCCTCGCCTGAGCCACCGAACTCTGGCAGCCATCATCTTCTTTATTACCATCATCATCACCTTCATCATCACCATCATCATCACCAATCATCACCTTCATCATAACCATCATCATCACCACCATCATTGTCATCACCAATCATCATCATCATTATCATCATTATCATCATCATCATCATCACCACCTTCACCATCGTCATCGTCTTCATTATCGTCGTCATCGTTGTCATCATCAACCCCGTGCATGCCCGCTAAGGTACGTACATGTCCTCTCTTCCTTCGTAATTTTATGTGTGTGCATGTATGAATAGTGTTAGGGATTAGTATTGCTTCATGATAGGTTTTATTGGATGTAATTTCAGACCGTGTCGGTGAACCCAATGACTCGTATACGTATGCGTATATGTACGCATATATGTATTATAATCAAATTGATATATATATTTATATATATATATGGATGTATATATAAGTAATTAATTACTAATGCTAGTTATGACTATATATATATATATACTGTATCACCCTAGTTTAACTGTGGATATCCCGTATTTACTTGACCATGTGACCCTGAGTGATTGTGAGTGTCTATCTTGTGTACACTAACGTACTGGTGAGACATATATTAGTGTTTCACTGTCTGATTATGCACAGTAATCAAAGACCTAACACCCGTGCAGTTAGACACATATTTGACCCTGCTAGTTGACCAGTGTCAGACCTAGCGTAGCCCCTGAGTTTAGAGTATTTATAATTGTGTGTATATTAGTGTATCGACTGATTCTATATTACTATTATATGATGTCTATAGGACTGTTGGATTATTCAGACAAGACTTTGGAAACAAGATAATGGTATTACCAGCAGCATGATCATAGGCGAGTACATTCTCTGACAGTTTTTATTATGTTGGTTATCTTTATAATTCTAGTTTTATAGCGTACATGATTCTGATACTATGTATACACGAGTTGGAATCATCGAGATCGGTCACGAGGAGTCATGATTAGGATCTATCGTGCTAGCTGGGGATGGAAAAATATTAGTAGATTATGTGATCATACCCAACTCTACATGAATCATAGCTCACCCATACCTCACGTCAGTGCAGCATGACCATTACATGGCTCATAGCCTGTTATATGTGATTAGCCTGACTATTGATCGCATAATAGCTATCTGGATGATTAGTCTGACCTGACATGAATCATAGCTAATCATATATAACAAGCCTGATCAGTCCCAAGCCCATTACATGATATGCTGATATTTCACACACTTAGCTAGATAGTCTATACATGTATCTCTAGTTTATTGATCTAGTATTTTCCTATATTCTAATTATTGCTCTAGCATTCACTTATTTTCCAATTCATTGTTCTAGCATGCACATATATTTTTGTTGATTGATAGTTGTACCATTGATGATGATATATGCTATAGTATTTTAATTTCCAGTATTTTATTATCTCCAGTATTTTTTATTGCCAGTATTTACATCCACCTTGTATTTCTTATTATAATTTCTAATTTAAATTTTTTTTCTTGTTTCCGTCCGTTCTTACTTTTTGTTATTGAATTTGATTCTTGTTGATCAGTTATTAAATTTAATTCTTGGTGTCATTATTAAGTCTGATTTTATATCGAGATGAATCTTACGGACTAAAATTTACGGTATCATCTGATGACATATGTTGATGAGGACAGTGAGAAAGGTAAAATGTCTACTTTGGTTATGGAGCCTAGAATTTATCGCATCCACATTAGTTATCGTGGCAGAAATATAAGAACCTGACCTTGGTGTAAATATTTTAGTTATGAAATTTAGAGTTTCTTGCAGCCATACCGGTTTGTATGGTGAGGATTCTAGATAAAATGATTATAGAGTTACATACCTTAGTTATGGAACCTATCGTTTATCGCAGCTATGCTTACTGGTGTGGCGAGAATTATGAGTGTCATAATTTTGGATAGACGTGTATGATTATCAGATTGTATCTTAAATTGGTTCTTAAAGTATCATCTTAATACTTATCCGATTTTGTTATTATAGGATCTTGTTCCATCATTTTCTTTTCTAGTAGTAGAGATACTTTCAGTCCTTAGTCCAGTTCCTTATAGAGCTTCTTTCCATTAGGGCTCCTTGTTAGTGTAATAATTGGTGACTTGCAATTAGGTCTATATTTTGAGTATCAGTGTTGACTGTTGGTAGTGTGGCTTATGAGTCTGTAAGTGTTTCTTGGTTGGATATGTGAGTAGTAGGCATCAATTTAGAGATAACCGTAGCATAGTACCTTGTAGCAATAGTTCTATAATAAGTATCATTATAGTTAGTAATGGTACTATAGGTAGAAGGGAGAGTAAAGAGTATCAGTGATGGTTCCAGGAGTTAGTATCAGAGTCAGCATGCTAGTCCTGGATTGTCGTAAATTCATGTAGTTGGGTGATCCATGTAATAATTAAGTACCAAGGAAACTTGTGTTGAAAATTAATAGAGTATGATATTCAATTTGATGATTGATACTTGGGTGTGTCAAGAGTAAAGGAATGTATATGCGTAAAAGGTATTAATGAGTGTGCTATAGTTGGAGGATACCCATAAGTGTATAAGAGAGTGTGAGAGAATAAGAATACATTGTACTAAGTAGTAAGACTTGTGTTACAGATAAAGGTAAGGCCTTGATATATTATTTGAGCTGAGTGTACCGATATATGACTAATGATGGATGTATCACCTGATATTGAGGCCAGTGATGTGTTGGAAGCAATAGATGAAAGAGTGTCTAGAAATTATGTGCAGGATGCACAGTGGATGTTAAGTGTCAGTATGGATGTTCATGAAAGTGGAAGCATGAGTATTAGAAAATTCTAATGGTGTGTCATGGGTTAAAGAATATCAAGATTGATCATGGAAGGTATGAAGTGTATCACTGATTAGTGTATCAGCCTGTAAAGGTTACAGGAAGATACTTATACATCAATCGAGATATGGAACCATATGCCTGCCTTTAAGAGTGAAGTGAAACATGTGTATTATAGAAAGTACAAGTGATCATGAGTTTTAGTGAGTGTAATGAGGTGATCTAATAATGAAGCTAGTGTTACGATACCAAGAGAGTTAATGTTTCTATATCGAGGATTAGTTGAGCAATGTGCTAATAACAATAAGTACCTTGTGTGATAATATTACATTGGTGTATCAGTTAATATGGATAGAAAATAATTGGAAGTAATAGTGCAAGTAATCCAGGTAGTGCAATATTCAGTACACAGTTGAAAAGTGTAGACAATTGGTGTATTTGTTTGTACCTTGAGTGTTAGAGACTGTGAGTATTTATATGTATACCTAGATAGAAGTGGATTTAAATTTATAATTTGAAGATTGGAAATAAAATTCAATTTTTAAGAATTTTGAGGAGTTAAGATTTTATGTTATTAAATTTTTTGAGGATTCAAATTCAATTCAATAAATATAGTCAAAGCTATAAAGATTTTTGGAAGTGATTAAAATTTTATTTCAATATTTGAATATTTGACTTTTGAGGAAAGTATATACATTTTATTTTAAATTGTTCGAGAAGTTAATTTTGAGGATAAAATTTATGGTGGGTAAGAAATGTATAGTAGTATGTGAGTAGATAAAGTGCATGTGTAAGGTTCTGTTCGCTTGAGCATGCCTAAGATGGCACTGCAAACTACTTGGGTGTCCATCTAGAGTTGTATTAGAAGGAGCAGTACTTAGTATGGTGTGTTGCACTTGGTGTGCACTTGAGTGATAAGAAAAACTAGTATAAACAATTACAGTCAGTAAGAGAGCTAGCAGTGGGTGTGCTTGTATTAGAAACAGTGGTACCAAAGGATAGGGGTATCAAACTTTGGATGTATCATTAAACCATGGTTGTGTTAGCAGGTTCTGTCCTGTTCTTTTCCTTTTGTTTATTTTTCGTCTGTTTAATTGATTGATTGATTCCTTAGTACCATAGCTTGTATCAGTGATTTTCTTGTGAGAATGTAGTTAGTAGTACACCCTGACAGAGATTACAATACCATGACAAAAGTGACCATAACCATGTATGTTTTTTTCTAGATTGCATGTTGTGTGACTGTAGGTAGGATTTTCTTAGACCTAGATTGTTGGGGGTTTGACCATAGTAAAGATTAATAAAGAGGTTATGACTGGATAAAGAGAGACAAGGTACCTTAAATTTTGAGGATAAATATTAATTTAAATAAAGAGTTGAGAACTTAATATGGCAGAATTGACAATTTTATTAAATCATTAATTTTTACGAAGATTATAATATGATTGAATTGTCATTAAATTTTAAGGAATTTAAGAAATTATTATTATATTTATTTGATTACAAGATATAAAATTAAAATTTTATATTTTGAATATTGTATTTGAAGATTTCATAAGTATTATATTGTTTGAGTATTGTGTGGAAAAAGAATCGAGGAATAAGATCATTAATGGATTAGTGTTTGAATTCAATTTTTGGGATGAGAATTTAAATTTATAAATATGCATCGATTGAATTTAAATTAGAGGAGTAAGATGATTAATGGATTAGTGTTTGAATTCAAATTTTTTGGATGAGATTTCAATTTTATAAATATGCATTGATTGGAATTAAAATTAGAGGATTGGATATTAAATTTTTGTATTTAGATATTAACTTACAATTTTGGAGGAGATTGTGATAAGAATGAAATTTGATTTTCAATTTGAAGATTTTTAGGAATATGATAAATATAGAATTTTGAGAAATTTGTGAAATAACAATATGGATTTACTTCATGATTATATGGTTTTATGAATTTAAAATTTTGTATGGTAAAATAAATAAATAAATAAATAAATAAATAAATAAATAAATACAACTATTGAGGATCTTAAATTTTGAGGACGAAATTTTTCTAAGGAGGGTAGACTTGTCACTACCACATCCGAAAATAGGGGTATTTTTGTTATTTTATTTATTATAAGTATTGTGTGTATTTATTTTAAATAATGGCATGATATGTGTGTAGATATATATTATATACAGTGTTCTTAATGAATGAGTTAGTTGACTGGACCTAAAGCCCACTAGATGAGCCCCTGATCAAATTATAGGGTTATGGATTTTAATTAGCATTTTGAGGAATTAAATATTGGAGACTATATATACTATTGTGATTTTATTTAATTGTTGTGACTTACCGTTTCTTCGATATTTAGAGCGCTATCCTAGCTTTTGCCTTCCAACAAACTTCATAACCTTGTCCTAGACGTGTTTGCCTTTTATTTTGACATTTGTGTAACTTATAATTATGCTCTCTTGTGCTCCATTTTAGTCGCATAATATTTGTTACGGACGATTATATTTTATTCTATATAAATCCAATCGAAATTGGAGACACAATCTCGACCTTTTGTGCAACCCAATTTATGGGAATATTTTACTTGGAGTCTCCCACATTCATGACACTTGTGTCCCACCTAATTTCAACTCCATGTATTTCCAATTAATTTTTAGAACACCAATTATATTAATTTTAATTAAATTAATCCAAAACCCAACTTTGTATAATTTTCCAATTGTTGGGCACTCTTATGCAAAAATGTATTGAGGTGTCCATACCCATCGGACACAACATATGAAGAAACCCCATTTTCTTTTATTGACTGGTCATATATTTTCTCCATAATTTTGGAGTGTGTAACACTCAACATCAACCATCTTTAAACTGTGGCCCTCCATTTTAAAATAAACCAAATCCTAGCCTTTATATTCCTACATGAAAATGCCAAGCCCACTCCAATGAGGATGTTGACCAGGCCCAACTTCCTAGGTCAACACCCAATCCTACTACTTTCTACATGTATATATATCCCTTCTTTTATATTTTTATTCATCTTCACTATAACCTAAACTAATCCAGCCGACACCCCAATCACATCTCCAGTTCATCTCCTTCCCGCCAACCGGAGCAGTCCCGCCGGAGCCCAATGAGCCGACCTTCCTCACAGCCAGACTTCCCCGGCTATCCTTTCCGGCCATCCCAGCTCGACTCGACCCCGAGTCCACCGCTACCACCACCCTCTTCTTCTTCCTCCTCTTTCCCGCAGCTGGAGCCCAGGCTATCCCGACCTCCTGCACCACCACCATCATTTCCCCCAGGCTAAGGCCGCCCCGCCTGAGTAAACGACAGCAAGCCACTAGCCTTCTCCTCCACCTAAACTGTGGCTGTCACCACCACCAGTCTTCTCCATCCCTCCCTGCAGACCGCCGGAGCCCTGATCTGGCCGATGCCTGAGCCTATCCACCCTCGGTGCACTGCCGTCTCCTCCCTGAGAAGTAGGTCGTAGTCCCCGACCCCGAGCCCTGCTTCTATCTCCTCCCTGACTTCTTCTCCTCCTCCTATCTCCGGTGAACTTTCCTGACCGACTGGACCACGAGCCCCTTTACATCACGACTACACCCGCCGGACTTCACCCCTTGATCGCTTGGGCACCTCCCGAGCGCCGGAGCAGCAACAACCAGACCTCCCCATACCACTACCACCTCTCCTTCCTACTCTCCCATCCTCCATGACCTACCCTCATATCCTTCCCCTCGCCGTTCTTCCCTCGACAGTACCTCCATCCCATTCCTCCTCCTCGCCTGAGCCGCCGGACTCCGGCAGCCATCATCTTCTTCATCACCACTATCATCACCTTCACTATTACCATCATCATCACCATCATCATCACCTTCATCATATCCAACATCATCACCTTTATCATAACAATCATCATCACCATCATCACCATCATCATCATCACCAATCATCACCATCATCATCATCATTATCACTTCACCATCGTCATCGTCGTCATCACTGTCATTGTCATCATCATCGTCATCGTCAACCCCATGCATGCCCGCCAAGGTTCATGCCTGTCCCTTCTTCCTTTATGATTTTATGTGTGTGCATGTGTGAATAGTGTTAGGGATTAGTATTGCTTTATGACAAGTTTAATTGGATGTGATTTCAGACCGTGTCAGTGAACCCAATGACTCGTATGTGTATACGTACGCATATGTGTATTATAATAAAATTGATATATATATATATATATATATAAGTAACTAAATGCTAATGCTAGTTATGACTACATATGTATATATACTGTATGACCCTAGTTTAACTGTGGATATCCCGTATTTACTTGACCATGTGACCCTGAGGGATTGTGAGTGTCTGCCTTGTGTACACTGATCTACTGGCGAGATATATATTGTTTGACTATCTGATTATGCACAGTAATCAAGGACCTGACACCTGTGTAGTTAGACGCATATTTGACCCTACTAGTTGACCAGTATCATACCTAGCGTAGTCCCTGAGTTTAGAGTATTTATGATTGTGCGTATGTTAGTATATCAACTGATTCTGTATTATTGTTATGTGATATCTATAGGACTGTTGGATTATTCAGACAAGACTTTGGAAACAGGATATTGGTTTTGCCAGCAGCAGGACCATAGGCGAGTACATTGTCTGACATTTTTTATTATATTGATTATCTCTATAATTCTAGTTATATAGCATACATAATTTTGACACTATGTATATACAAGTTTCCATCATCGAGATCGGTCATGAGGAGTCATGATTGGGATCCATCGTGCGAGCTGGGGATGGAGAAATATTAGTAGATTATGTGATCATACCCAACTCTACATGAATCGTAGCTCACCCACACCTCACGTCGTTGCAGCCTGACTATTACATGTCTCATAGCCTGTTACATATGATTAGCCTGACTATTGCTCGTATCATAGCTATTCGGATGGTTTGCCTAACCTTACATGAATCATAGCTAATCATATGTAACAAGCCTGATTAGTCCCAAGTCGATCACATGATATACTGATCTTTCACACACTTAGCTAGATAGTCTATACATGTATCTCTAGTTTATTGATCTAGCATTTTCCTATGTTCTATTTATTACTCTAGTATTCGCTTATATTCCAGTTCATTATTCTAGCATGCATATGTATTTCTATTCATTGCTAGTTGTACCATTGATGATGATATATGCTCCAGTATTTCTATTTCCAGTATTTTATTATCTCCTGTATTTCTTATTGCCAGTATTTACATCCATCTTGTATTTCTTTATACTGTATTATAGTTTTTGTCAATATATATGAAACTGCTGTTAGTGCTTGTACTTTGCTCCAATCCTGACTGGATATTTTTTCCCGACTATGCTTTAGAGGACTTATTTCTAGCATACTTGAAGATTTAGATGTTATTGTTGCAGGTTAGACTATTTTTTTTATTGTTTAGACTTGTGTTGCATTTTATATATTTTCTTCGATATCTTATCGTGCTTTAGTTATGTGATTGGGTATTCCATATTATATTGTGATATCTGTGTCTCCTTATGGAGTTGGATATTCGTGTGAGATTGATTAGATAGTATTATGACCTAGACAGCGTTCTACCGTCGATGCAACAATGCTTGCAAGAAAAAATTTTGGGTGTGGGTCATGACAAAACCAAGGGTTAAAATCAAGATAAAATCAAACCAAACAAATAAACCAAGAGCCTAGTGAACCAAAGAATGGGTCTAGTCTTTTCTTAATATACAACTATGCTAGCAAGAAAATAAATACGCTCCAAATACGTATATTGGAAACGGGGATTGACACATTCTGTCCGTAACTTCTGAATCTTCGGTTCCTCTGCCTTAGCTATCTTGATTTTATCCACTAAAGTTGACTGAATCTGTAGGCGAGCCAAAACTCATGTATCTTGTGGAAGCACTATCTTGATTTCCATCTCTCATTAGTCTTCGAGAATGTGCTTATGAGAGGTCAACATAAATATTTTACCTCTTTGACTTAGTGCATGAGCTACTATATTGGCCTTGCCTGGATGGTATTAAAGTTTTATGTCATAGTCTTTCAACAGCTCTAGCCACCTTCTCTTTCTCAAGTTTAAGTACTTCTGAGTGAATATATACTTTAAACTCTTATGATCTGTGAAGATCTCTACCCAATCGCCATATAATTTGTGCCTCCATAGCTTAAGTACAAACACTGCTGCTGCTAACTCCAAATCATGAGTTGGATGGTTATTCTCGTGATCTCTGAGCTGCCGAGAAGCATATACTATCACTCTTTGATGTATCTAAACACATCCAAGCCCCTTGCCAGTTGAATCATAATATATTATGAATCCTTCAGAGCCTACTATAAGATTAAGGATTGGTGCAGAGATTAACTTCTTCTTCAACTTTTCAAAGGATATCTGGCATTTTGCTAACCATACAAATTTTACTTCCTTATACGTCAAACGAGTAAAATGTGCCAAGATTTTAGCAAAGTGTGACACAAATCTTTTGTAGTATCCTGGCAAGCCAGGAAGCTACGCACCTCCTCCACCATCTTCGAAACTTGCTAGTTCTCTACTACATATACCTTCTTGAGATCAACTGACACTCCTACTCTAGAAATAATGTACCCAAGAAAGGATATGTGATCCAGCAAAAACTTATATTTACTAAGATTCTCATATAACAGGTGCCCCCTCCAAGTTTGTACTACTATCCTGAGATATTCTTCATGTTCCTCCTTATTATGAGAATACACAAGAACGTTATTGGTTAATACTACCATAAATTTGTCTAAGTATGGTATAAAAATTTGGTTTATAAAATCCATGAATACCGTTAGAGCATTAGTCAGTCTGAATGGTATAATTCAGAATTTATAATGCCCATATCATGACCTAAATAATGTCTTCATTATATCCTGCTCCAGAACTCGTACCTGATGATATCCTGATCGTAGATCTATCTTGGAGAAGACTCTTGCTCTGCTTAATTGGTCAAACAAGTCATCAATCATGGGCAATGAATAATTATTTTTTACTGTTACTATATTCAATCGCCTGTAATCCATGCACAATCGCGTCGATCCATCTTTCTTCTTCACCAATACCACTGGTGCTCCCCACGGTGATCCATTTGTCCGAATAAACTTCTTTGCCTTCAGTTTTTCTACGTATTGATATAACCGATCATGCCCTGATAGTGACATTGGTTATACCTTCTGGGATATTGGTTCTGCTCCTAGCATCAACTATATACAGAACTCTGCTTCTCTAACTGGGGGTAATCAGGGAATCTCGTCGGGAAAGACGTCGATAAATTCTTTAACTATTTTAGGTAACATGTCCTCTTCCTTTTCTACTGTTGTGATTCCCTCCTTATGATGGTCGTATTCTATTCTGCTAAGAATAAACTCTTTTAGACTAAGGAGTCTAAATAATACTCTACCCTTATAATAATCTAGTATCTTATGATTGTCTCTCAACCAGTCCATGCCTAAGATAATGTCAAAGTTATCCATAGAAACTCGATCAACTTTGCAAGTAATAAATGCCCACATACATGACTTGATACGCTATGCACATCCTATTAACTCCTACGATCCTATTACGAGTGAGTATATTCAACCTCACTAGCAATGCCTCAAACTTTGATCCAATACATCTCGCATATTATGCAGATATAAATGAATATGAATCTCTAAAATTAAATAAGGCTATGGCAGAAATGGTTGTAATAAAAATATTACCTGCCACTACGTTGCCTGATGCCATAGCTTCTTCCAGGGATAAGGTGAACGCCTGCCCTAGGCCTTATCTCACTCCCTGCTGCTGGCTTCTCGGGTGTCATTATTGCGGTCTCTGTTGTTCCTATTATTCTTGTTGTCATTATAATTAGGCCTACATCTGCAACGGACGTTGTGCTATAGGTCATACCGCTATTGCTGGTCCTCCTTGCTATACTGCCCTTGGAGTTGGCAATGCA
The DNA here is from genome assembly GCA_036927795.1 of Iris macrosiphon. Classification (NCBI taxonomy): domain Eukaryota; kingdom Viridiplantae; phylum Streptophyta; class Magnoliopsida; order Asparagales; family Iridaceae; genus Iris; species Iris macrosiphon. Next base: position 81,212,010 of record JAYESA010000012.1, on the reverse strand, counting down.
AAAAATTGTTATACTGGCCCTCTTGGCCACTGTATCATTGAACAAGTAGCGCCCCTATGATAAGGGCTTCGACATCTCAAGCATAGTCCATTTGCTGCCCGACAAATATTTTAGGTATGGCCTCCCTTGCTACAATACGTACTATCCGTCGACGCTCCCCGTTGTTGTTGTTGTTGTTGTTGCTACTGCTGCTGCTGCCTTGACTGCTGCATCCGAGAAGATGACATCACTGTCAAGGATACTGGCCACCTCTATATTATGTCCTGGACGTTCGCGGTACTAGTCCCCCCTCGCTACTCTGTCCATGAGGCCTCTTCTGGTCTACTCTTCTTGATGCCAACCTCTGAGAGGTAAGCTCAACCCTCTTGGCCGCTATCAATATTGCCTTGAAAGTTTGGTAATTATGTACCTCTACCATGTGTAAGATCTCTAAGTGAAGTCCATGTTGGAACCTCATCACTCTCTCAAACTCTGTTTCCACCATAGTTGGAGCAAACATGCTCAGTCTGCAAAAATCTGTCGCGTAACTATCTACTATCCATCCAACCGGCTTGAGGTTTACGAATCTCTGGTGTAGCTCGTATTGAGCCATAAATCCAAAGTATTTCATCTTGAACCGAGTCCTAAAATTAGTCCACGAAATAGGATGCCTCAATCCTACATCCATCGTGGGCCACCAATCTCTTGTAAGATGCTGAGGCTGCAAGCGAACCAGGTCAACCTGTTCCTCAGCCAAAACTTTAGTTGCTGCCAGAATGGTCTTAGTATCCTGGAGCCAATCATCTGTAGTAATGGCTTCCTCCATGATATCGAAATATCTAGGATTCAGTCTACAAAACCAAACAGATGCCCCAGAATCTACTCTTCCGCCATATTCCAAGGTCGTCTGCAAGCCTTAGTTCAATATGACATTTTGTTCGTGTTGTTGAAGTTTTTGGTGTTGTTATTCTTGATGTTGTTGTTGCTGAACCATCATATGATATTGTTGGGCAGCCAATATTCCCCAAATAATCTTTAGCAAGGCTGGGGGTGCAAGCTACCCCATACAAGGTACTATACTTCATACGACGATCACTGTTGTAACTAGATAAGGGGGTGCAAGCTACAATCGGGTCACTCAGTGTCACACGAACAAGTAATAGTAATTATAGAGCATATATGTTAAAGTAATAAGGCATCCCAAATGCTGTCTCAAGATGCTCTGGAAACTAGCAGTACAAAATAAAGAGTTGGTGGAATATCAAAAGAATATAATTATGATTAGCTGCAGTCTGATTTAATACAATCATGTAAGGAAAACTTAATGTCTAGACGTACCGGCTAACAGGTGCTAGTGGATAAATGCCTAAAATATAAAATATACAATAGCGAGCAGGAAAGAAGAAAACCCACTCGTTATCTTCTGCAACCATATTCCTGGTATGCGCCATGAGTTAGGAAAAAGTATGATAGATCCTCAGGTGCTGGCTCGAAACCTGGCCACGCAAAACCAGTAAGGTTAGACCCCAAATAGAAAGTTCCACAAAGAAAGCACAAAATAGAGAAACAAAAGCCCAAGTAATATATAATAATATAGATTATGTGTTGCAACTTAGGTCCATGGCATATCGTAGATCAAAGGCCCAACCCTACAACCAAACAAGGACAATGGTTGAATCCATCATATTATGATAGTCCATTTTCCTAGTCTACTAACAGAATAATACAATCATAATCAAGTCCAATTAATAAAATTGGCCAATTACTTGTACGGCTTGCTAATTATGGAGTCTGAGGTTATCTCAAATAATGCATAATAGGTATGCTCAGATCACGCTATTGCGGATCATGAGTTAACCATGCTGAATAAAATGATTATACAGGCACTACACGAATTGCACCAGTTCTTCGTAGGGCCACGCTCTATATCACCATATTTGTAGTTCCAATGTTCTTATAGTGAAATAGTAGCTCAAAATTATTTATAATAGGTCATACATGACACTCCACTAAGGTAGATGATATATAGTATTTTGGTGCTCAACCCATAACGTGCTTAGAATGAATCTCTGTAGGAAGGTTCGTTGGCATGATCTCGGGATACCGTTTTCTCCTAATGTTACTACTACTTTTAGTTGCTTAATTAACCCTATATTGTTTTAAAATCTCAAGGCATGGGTACATGAGAATTCTCTTAAGATGTCGTACAAAGTATAGTTAAGCTAGATACGAATCCATAGAAGTTTAATCTGAATTCACAGCATGTATGCAACATTTAATAATTCAATATCCTAGCCATGCTTTGATGACTCACATATCATTCTCGTGCTGGAGGAAAGTATATTTATAGTATCATGCGATTAGAAATTTAGAGGAATTCTTAATGCATAATCCAAATATAAATCACTTAACACGTAATACGGTATGTTGTACCTCGGTGCATAGATCATGTACAATATCAAGCAATGATTGTATTAACACAGATACGAAATTCGAGTCCAATTACCAAGATCATAAGTATGAGTTTTAACATATGGTCAGGTTACTGAGTCTATTCTCCCCTAAAATCATAACACAAGTAATAACTAGGATCAAACACAATAGAGGATGATAAGAAACATTCCAAATATAATAAATGATCCCAACAAAAAATTACTACGTATACACAGGGAGTCACTAAGGGTAATAGGTGTCCAAGTCGTGCACAAGAATGTCAGGCCGCATGAACCAACTAGCCGCATGCTCCTCCAAGCCTCATGCACCTTTAGACCGCATGCTCCTCCAGGCCGCATGCTCGGGCAAAAGTCCAATACTTGAGACAAGTTCTGATGTGATGGGGAATAAAATGAAGTGTTAGAAAAATGACATAAAAGTGATTGATGTGACAGGGCATAAGTGTCTAAGAGAAAAGATAAAAGTACAAGGTCATGCAGGGACACAAAAGTCATGTAGATGCATGCGCCCAAAAGAAGAGACGCATGGCTCGTGGCCCCATAATCTCCTGGACACATGGACTCTGGGCGCATGAATTCAGGCCTTAGTGAATTTCCATGCGTTCAAGGTATAATGCGTCCAACTTTTGAAAGCATGCACAAGCAAACATGTATCAAATAAGATGGACGCATGCTGGAGGGGGCGCATGTTGTTGGGCCGCATTGGTACTCCATCGTCATAAAATAGCAAGTTCGGCCATGAATTTTTTTTAAGAATCCGAAAAGACTAGATCTGCCATAAAATACTCATCTTAACTCCAAATTAAGTGGTTCAAAAGCTAAACTGCGAAATGAAGTTCTCTATCACATAGAACAACAAGTTTTTAAAAATAAAAAGCTTTTGAAGATCAAAACCAAGAAAAACTCAACAACATCCACACTCATAAAAATTCAGATCTACACCATTTCATCCACCAAATTCGAAAATATCAAGTTCTAAATATGCTTAAAATCATAAAATAAACATAATAGACCAAATAATATGGTCCATCTCTCATTCAAGGCGTACTTGCCTATGGAGGGAGGGAAGACCTAAAAAAGAGAAGGAAAAGAAAGAATAAAGAGGGGGAGAGAAAGAAGTTGGGTTATATAGATAGGGTTTGAGGTTTAGACCATGGGTTCATGTCATGCCCCAGTCCTAAAATATACGGGACCAGGCCACGTGGCAATGACCAGCTAATACAACTCCGAGGGATTACCCAATTTAATGGATCCGACGAAGCGTACTATGTTGTCCTAAAATACTAACATGTCTAATATGCTAACATACTGCAGGTAAATATCTAATCTCATCCACATAATACAATATAATAATAACTAAAAAAATGCTAGTAAATAGAATACAAGAGTATGAATATCCATGATACATCTGAAATAGTCTGATGGGGACAAACCCACTGAAATACAACAATGAAATAACAATACAGAAAGAAGTAAGATAACTCGACTAGAGTATCAACTAGCAAGATAAGAATGCTCTAGTCCAAAATAGTTGCGTACCCAGATCACGGGAACTCCTCTGGAAATGCCTCAAAGTCCTCTGTCCCGAATCCTGTCTCTACTCTTGCTCCATAGATGATCAGTTACAAGTGCTCGTCCGGATCTGAAAGGGAACCAGGTCCTTAGAGGGACGTAACAAGATACAAAAATGCATGCCATAAAGTAAATATTGTCTAAACTCGAGGGTGATCTTAACAGCTAAGTGAAATACACTTGAAGACTGTAGAAACATAAAAATACGCTGGGAATTATACGCGTTAAAAAATTCCAACATGCATGAAGCTCGCATAAAACAGAGCTTCTGCGCTAAGTGGCATAAAAAATGACTTCAGAGCTATACGCGTAAAACAGAGCTTGAACGCTGTGTGGCATAAAATATGGCTTCAGAACAGCCCGCGTAAAGCAGCACTCAAAGGCTGTATTGGCATAGAAGGTTGCTACACTTCCCTCCGGCATAAAATACGTTTGCTTTTATTACAGCGTGAAGTTGTACGAGGAACTCTTCGTATTGCTAGAATGAACCTGTCAGACAAAACAGTGAACCTGACTCTTGATAAAGAGTACTGCACGACGATCGAGAGGACGGCTGCAATAATGATTTTGCATAGAGGCCCAGGTGGTCGTTTAGTGACATATCCTTGATGCAAGTCATTTTTACGTATTCAAGGAATACGCTGCCTATTCTACACGGGCAGAGATGAGTTTTTATGCTCAAGATGAGACGAAATTAGACGCCACATCAAAAGCTGTTCTTCGTACAGAACTCGAGGCACATCTCTGCAGTTAATGCGCGAGATGGGGGCAAATCTCTTTATTTAATGCACGAGATTTGGTTCTATTTTTAATTACCGAGAGAGCTAAAACTATGGCTAATACGCTCACGTCACCATCCTGGCATTTTACGCCAACCAGGCTATTTTCAACTATAGGAGTACACCGTATGCTATCTCCTTGAAATACGTCAACCTGGCTATTTTCAACTATAGGAGTACGCCGTATGCTATCTTCTCGAAATACGCCAACTCAGGCTATATTTGCAAAGGTACGTGATAAGGCTATTTAGCCCAGAATACGCTCAAGACCTCAGTCAAGGAAGGATAATTGGCTATCTTTACGTTGGTTACCTATTATGCAGCTATTTGGATTTTATGCCAACAAGACAGCTATTTGGCTTTTACGCCAACAAGACAGCTACTTGGCTTTTACGCCAACAGGACAACTATTTGGCTTTTACGTCAATAAGATAACTATTTGGCTTTTATGCCAACAAGACAGTTATTTGGATTTTATGCCAGCCATCTCTATGCGAGGGGCAGTTACCTACGTGGCTTGCATGTCGTGATCTTCGATGAGTGATTATACGCGTTACCTCATAATGGGACACGCGTCACACGCGGATTTAGGAGATCATTCAGACGTGGGTAGCAGTTATTATAACCGCCGCATAAAAGGTGCAACTCTCTCCACAGTTTGGCTTCTACGCCAACTGGACAGTTACTGTGACTGAGCTCTATAAATAGAGACTTTCGGTCACAGGAGAAAAGGGTGGAGATTAGAGAGAGAGTACATACAGAGAGTGTTGATTGACAACTTTGGCAACGAGAGTTCAATCCCTCCTGCAATCTTTGAAGCTTCTTCTTCTTCTACAGTACTTCTTCGTCATCGTGTGGTCCAAGAGACAAAGTGATCGACCGCAGATCAGACTCCTATAGCATTTTTTCCCCAGAATCATTTTTATTGTACTTAACATCCTCGTATAGGATTAATTGTACTCTTTTTTCTTGTTTGTAAACAAAGAAAGGGTTTCGTATAAACCTACTTTTAATTTCTTTTGTTTATCATCAAACAAAGACAACCTTGGTACGTATGGGTAGGTGAAAGGTATAAAGCGTAGCATCGAGCCAGAGGCTAAGTACCTAGCATTAGCTGTAAACTGGATGCCAGGAGTATATGCTGACTACATCACCGATCATGATAGCGCACAGCTAGTAACCTCTGCCGGATGTATCGACAAGCATATACGCCAATAACTTGGTAACCTGAGCCCATAACCGGGTAACACTGAGGCTCACGGCCCTGCAGTTTACTCTGAAACTACGACAGCCAAATATCTGTCCCATATGCCTACTAATTGTCTTTCCCTCCCAATGCCAATGTACAAGTCATAAATACGACGTGGACATCTCGTACTATAATGCAAGTCGCTATAAAAATAAATAACTAAGCCAAATACCGTCACACGTGTTGCTGATACTGATGGTCAGTCGGTCATGAAGCATACGCCCTTATATGAACTCACTCTGTGACGTATAATGTTACGTGTCAAGGCCTGGGGAGTTATACTGATAACTCCATAACTTTAGGTGAGTCCACTAGACACTAGGTCAGACACAAGTCCTAACGTCAATGCCTTCGTTGACTGCACTCGAGTCTTTCTCGGACACGCACAGTTAATATTAAAATAATAAAATATACAGCTAAATAATATTTGAATTTAAATAGTACAACAAGGCAAGGTATACTTGCCTGGAATTCTGGTATACACAAGCAATGATCCGGAACCAACAGCCAAGGTAGTATCATCTTGGATGTCTACGAATAAATAACAATAAATATTAATCACTATATTACACTATGCTAATTACGTATACAAGTACGACTTACGTAATGTCATGAGTTATGCGGATACTAAACTGAATAAACGTTCTAATTTAAATACGTTGGCTAAGGTTGACTAGTCACAGGTCAAGGGGGTTAGGGGTATACTTAGTTTATTAGTCTACAAAAATTTATAAGCTATTCTATGGTATAAATTGTCATATGTTACAATCACGGTCACAGATCGGATTCGTGTAGGTGCTATGTCGTACTTCTAAAACATGGGTACCGGGTGTCCTAATCACATAAGGGTCCTCCCATTGCGTTCTACCAGGCACGCATTTCTAGAGCTTTTAACCAAAAAGTAAAGGAAAGAGTGTTCAAAGTTGGTGAGCTAGTTTTAGCTGTGAAGAGGCCAATGATCATTACACACAAAAGTAAGGGAAAGTTCCAGCCCAAAATGGGAGGGCCCTTATGTGATTGAAATGACTTTTTCAAACGGTGCTTACAGATTAGCCAAGCGTAATGGAGATCTGATAATGGATCCTATCAACGACAAATTTCTGAAGAAGTACTACGCTTAATCTCCCTTGCTTAAACGGAGTATGATGAAGATCTCATTCTGACGATCTACGTACAAAGACTGGTTGGATCATATTCTATCATGTTCTTATGACCTATGATTAGATATGTTTAACTAATTTAAAACTTCAAATCCTATCAAGTCTATATTACCTCTGATAGTGTTTTGTATACAAATTTAGTTGGATCATATTCTATCATGTCCATATAACCTCTGAATAGATATATCCAACTAAAACTTACCGAAAGTATATCACGTCCATATTACCTCTGATATTACTTTCATCCTTGCCTATCATTTATATTCTAAAATGATGGGTCCACAAAGTCAGAAGAAGTATCTTTATTATCTCTAGGAATAGCAAATTACAGAAGAAGCAAAAAGGTACATCATAGGGGAGGAGTAGTTAAATCGCGAATCTGTTGCGCCAAAGCAGCCATTCTCTCATTCCTGGAGTTCAAAATGTTAGTGCGAGCCTGTTCCAGCCTTGCCTTGTCATTGCTCAAGTGAGATAGTTTGGACAGAGAATCAACAAAACTTGCGTGGATGACACCCACATGTGTCAAGTTCTGTTTAGCTGTATCCACTTGGCCCTTCAGCACATTGTGGACTGCCGATGTCTTGAGAAGCCTCTACCTTGCCTGAGCGAGTTCAGCTTCCAATTCTTGAACCCTTGCTTCATTTCCCTCACATTCGGCCTGGCACTTAGCTAGCTAAGGAATGACCTCCACCAAGACTGCTTGCTCTTTATCCATCTCTTGCTGCTATTCCTGGATGGATTTGTTTAGAGATTCTATCTGCTGAGCAAGTTCCGCAGTTAGGGAGTCATACTCATCCTGAAAAAGATCATCGATGCTGCCTTAGGATAGTTGCAAATATTTATTAATGGGTTGTTCTAAACTATTAACTATTTGCTCTAACGCATCAGCTCTTTCAGCGTCATTAAAATTTCTAATCAGCGCTATCGTAAGCTGGGAGGGCGACTGCATGGCATCAAAGCCTAGGTTCTTCTCCAGCACCATGGATATCAGTTCTTTAAAAGTGTGATAGAATATGCTAGTATATTGTTCAACTAGCATAGGAAAGATCGGATGTACGCTGGGACTAGCTACAATACCGATAAATCTTCTTTCTGGGATGACCGTAGAGGATGTTGCCACAGCCGTTGCTTCAACGGATGTCGCAACAAAAGAAGGGAAACCAGCAACGGTTGAAGTTGGTGGCATACTCAATGAAGGAGGCACAGTCAAGATAATAGGCTCATCCTCCTCTGATATTATTTGGACTATATCTGGCGGGATGACATCCGAGAATATTGCGGATGAAAGATCGGTAGCATCAAAGCATGCTTCTTCGACATCGGGCACTACCGTTTCATCAGCTGGATCCGCAATAAAGTCAGAGGTTGTGTCAACTCCGCCCTCCCCAGAGATGTCCTCGCCTGAAAAGAAGATAAGAGAAAGTTAATATCAATTTGATGTTAATTTTCCTGAAAGAAGCGTAAGGACAATATTTACCCATGGCCAATGGTATGTAGGTTGCGTCTGCAGCATGTATAGCTAAATCATTTCTTAATGATGCTAAACAAGTTGTCATACTTGGAGAAGAGGGTGCACTAATAGACACTTGAGGGTAGTCATCCCAGTCGTCACCCAGATCCACTCGAGGTTCATCGGGTGGAATCTCGCTTGATATACTTACAGACGAAGGAGGGGCTAGGCCTATTGTTTGTCAAGATATTTTTATTATGTTCGGCCTCGAAGGCGATCTTGAAACACTACCAGTAGCGGTAGTAGCGGCAGCGTTCGCAAGCAAAGAATCTCCAGCACTGTCAGCCGGAACTGTGGAGGTTCCCTCTCTAAAAGGCAAAGGACCTCTGATCAAAGAATCATCCCCAACAGGGGAAACAATAGGATCACTCCTAGAGGCCCCCTTGGTTGAAGCCCTTTTAGGACCTCTGACAGTCTTCTTCTTACGGGGGGAAGGCTCTTTCAGAGTGGAAGCCTTTCGCTTATTTGAGATAACGAGAGGCTCTGCTGGCGGAGCTATTACGCCTCTCGGTATTACCAATAAGAACTCGTCTGCATCGATAGTGTCTTCACCTTTATCAGAGGAGACGGATGGGATCTCCTCTCTTCCAGTGGACTTATGGGAGTGCATCCTGAAACTCCCATACACATTAAAATTACGATGTAAGGTGTTGATGGATGCATAAAACTACACGTACGAATGGAGAATGCGCAACTCCATGGAGAGAGTAGTTGCGGGCACAGCAAAGATTGTACTAGTATAACCCGTGATGAAATACTGCCATCCTCTGGCTTCATCAATAAGTCCACCTTTGGACTTAAAGTTGGTGATAGGATTCCCCACATGTAACTGGTCGTACCCAAATTGCCTGGCAAACCGGCTAGGCAAATAAGTCTCCAAGTAGCAGTGGTCCTCACTTCTGTACAGCAGGTTGGAAGGTCTAATGCCAACCAACCAGTAAAAGACTTTCGGAGAAAGAATAGTCCTCCCTTGACCTGCATCCTGAAGCTTCGTCCCCTGTTGATTGATATGTACGGGGGGGGGGGGGGGGGACGATACAGAAGAGCTTCCAACCATGGGCAAAATTTAACGCTCACCGACAATCTATGAAGCTAGCCACATTCCAAAGAGAATTCTTGTAATTCAATAAGAAGTTATTTCCCGAACCGCTGGCAGAGCAGGGAGATATCACTCTGGTGTTGTGAAGGATTAACCATCCAATCAGATATAGGAATGGTAATTCCACTCTGGGATATCCTTTACCTGTGTATCATCTACAAGAAGCCCATCAGTAATGGCCCTCAGGCCAGCCTGTATTCTGTATACCATGGCAGGAAGCAGGCCCAATCTCGCTCCAAACACCAAATGCACTGCGGGCCATATGGTATTGCGATGACTGTGATCCGCAGACGCTATGCCAGGCACTACCCTTCGGCGTAGCCAGACAAAGAGGAAGCCAGCCAGTTCAGCTTCCCTTGACAGAGGCTTGCGATAATGCCTTATATAACTGAAGGCTTTAGTGCCTGCAGGATAACCCCCTATCTCCTCATCGAGAATATAATCTGAAGCCCCTGCGTCTTCAATGAGATCATCGACCGTGTCGATACTAAGCATGCTCAGGAGGTTCAAAGGCTTATCTCGGCTATCTACAACCTTGTCCGGCTTAGCATTTCTGGCCTGATGGAAGAAGAGGTAGGATACCCATTTGTTGATATAGTCTAAATCAGAGGGCTCTTTGTAAAAGATGGTGCAGGCAAGATAGTGGTTCATCAGCTCTTGGTACACCGCCACTGCCCGAGGGTTTGTGTCCTTTAGCTCCCTGTTTGTGGGAACGTACTCTTCATAAGGAGTGTCTCCCATTGGCAGCTTTGAAATCTCTGCCATCTCATGAAGGGCTAAGCCCAACTCACCTAGCGGAGTGGCAAAAGTCCCAGTGAGTGAATTGTATCGCTCCATAAACGCTAAGAACAAGTTGGGGTTGACAGGCAGCCCAAAACTAGTGGCACTCACAACCGCAAACAAACCAATACTTTTTAGCTCCGTCTGGAAGTGCTTCAGGGCCTAGGCAGTTAAACTGGCCCATCGAAGATTTCTGGGGCTAAGCCATCCACTGGTGCGAGGGTTAACCTTGGGGTACACTCCTCCCGGACCTATAAAGTCATTGTAGAAAGTCGATATTTGAATCGGCTGGATCACTAAAGTGTCTTCACTCGGGACGCTGCCAGGTAGTAATCCCCTGAAAGGCATAACAGGGCCTGAAGGACTGCTCATATAGGCTTCTCGGTTCAATCCTTTCTTGTATAAAATCTTCCCCGGTCGGCCATGAAGATCGGGAGTCAGAGTCCACATCATCTTCCTGGGATGGGTGGCATAGAAGAAGGCCGAGATAGGGTAATCTCTGGGCATCCTTAGCAGATACATGACCGTGCCCTAAGCAAAAAATACCCAATTCTCCTTCTTGGGCTTAGTCTGGGATTGTTTGTCGATAACATCCCCGAATAGAAAACCTGGTTTCTTATATTCAGTCCCATCTATGTATCAGGGGCTCCCCACTGATCATACTCAGCAGCATTCGTTCTCCTTGGGACGAGATCAGAGTTCCCTTTTCTTGAGGATACTCGGTTCCAGAGATGGGGAATGTCACATGGGACAAGTCCTCCAGATAGCTGGAATTCAGCATCCCAACAGCAAAGCCCATCACTTCAGCCAAAGGAGGGATATGCAAGTCCACTATAAAATACAAGAAAATAAGTCAGTTTTACGCTAGACGCTACACTCTTGCAGTATACGCCAAAGATTAACCGTCTGAGCTTTTACGCCAGACTGCAAAAACTAGAGTTTTATGCTAGAATCTATTTTCCATTGCGTAAAACTCAAGGTTGGCAATATCTGCCAAGATCTAACAGTCTGAGCTTTTTACGCCAGACTGTCAAAATTTGAGTTTTTATGCAGGAATTTACATCCAGCGCATAAAACTCAAAATTTTTAGTATACGCTAAACTTTGACAGTCTAAGTTTTTACGCCAGACTGCGAAAATATAAAATTTTTATGCTGACACATTAGAAATGTGGCCCTATTCTTGCGCATACACGTACAACGTGTGCGGAGAGTTTTTCTTCTCTCGAAGTCTTTACCTTTAATGCCCGGAGCACAGTTCGACGGTGGAGCACTGCGTTCAGATCGGGGCTCGCTCAGCCTAATGGAGGTCGCTCTTGCTTGAGCGGAGGAGCGAGATAAGGGAGCAATTTTTTTTCCCTTAGCATTGCAAGCCTATTTTGGTGCCATGGCAAAGCTCAAAGTTCTCAGAAAAGAGACGAAGACGAAGAGTTCTGAAAGAGACGAAGGGTTTTGCAAAGACAGATGAAGGGTTTTTCTCTCTCAAGACCTTGGGCTATTTATAGAGTTCAGATAACTCTTTGAATCCCTAACCAAATCTGATTTTTAATATTCGGTTGGGGACCACGTCAGCCTATCATTTTGAAAAGGGAAGACGGACAGTCATACTGCGTAACAGATCAAGATTTTACGCATAGAGCAGATCTATAATTTTAAGCTCAGAGGCTACAAAGCTATGGTTTTACGCTCATAAGCTTTTATGCTCAGAGGCTATAAATCTACGGTTTTAGGCTCAGAAGCTTTTACGCTCAAAGGCTACAAATCTACGGTTTTACGCTCATAAGCTTTTACGCTCAGAGGCTACAAATCTATGGTTTTACGCTCAGAGGCTACAAATCTACGGTTTTACGAACAGAAGCTACAGATCTATGATTTTCTGCTCAGAAGCTAACACATGCTACGATCTATGACTTTTCAAGAAGGCCAATTACAAGGGTTTATGCAGAAAATGATCCTTTTTTGCTACAAAACATTCCAAGTGCCTGAAACACACAGATGTCAGCATTGAATATGACTCTTCTTCTTGGGCCATTGGAAGTTTATTCGAAGTCTAACCAGAATCTTTTACATCTAAGTTCAAGTATGGCCTGTTCGGCTGACATTTCTTGCCCTGTTTTAAGGAACTTTTGGGAAGCCATTCTTGAAGATGATGTTCTAAATAAAAATTCTTCGTATCAGAGAAGTGACAATTCAGAATTCTATGCGACTCCATCCAAAAAATAGCATGACAGTTGGATCTTCAAGACAACTTAATGCTAAAAAGCTTTTTACGCATCTTCCGTTACGCGTAAAAGTCGGGACGTGAGCGGATAAGCGTTTATCAGAGTCAGCATAAAATTACCCAGACATGTCAAAGCTGCACATTATCAGACTTCCTCACAACAAATATGGCAAATTAGCAATGCATAAAAGAAGACAAGTTTATTAATCATGATTACATATGATGAAAATCTAGTTTAAAAGGATTTTTCATTCTCATGATTACATATGATGGAAATCCTTTTTTTACAAAGGATTTCCCATTAAAAGATCACACTGGGAATCTGTTGTGCCAGGTTCTCATTTGATGGAGATCTTTTTTTTCTTCTACGACACTTCATCGGCTTCTACGGTCGATGAACAAGAAAATAATTAATGGCGGAAGGATACAAAACTGGGCCTGTCTAAATTATTCAAGCCCACCCTCCATATGCTATGGCAGACACGCCCTAGAATTGTGTTAGGAATTCAGACCCAACACAATACTGGAAGACAGGGCCAAACTGCCTACCTACGTCCAGCTTCATAATAGAAGAAAATATATCTAGCAAGCTGTGTGGTCCGATGAGCCCCTTTCTCCGTCCTGGACGAATCATCATATAAAATTGCTGATTATTCTGAGCAAAGGAAGCTATGATATCCTTTCATGATCCATCGTTGCATAGGACATTTTCTCGAAGATGCCTCCTTTTACGGCTCCTTACATGCTGGAAGAGCATAATCTTCTTCTTCCTCAGTTCAGCCCGATGAATCTCGGCAACCATCTTTTTGGTGAAGGAAGTGTGGAAAAACAGGTTCACTCGCTTGCCTTTATATAGGCAGAAGAGAACATACCAAATCCCAACAAATTCTTAAATTTTGCCAAAAAATTAGCCTCGCAGAACGAGTCAAATTTGACCGTTTCATGCTTCATTCAAAGTATTTTAAATTACGAGAAATTTAAAAACTTTGAAGGGGGTCTTGTAGAAGCATAAAAATATACTGGGAAATTATACACGTAAAAAGCCCCCAACATGCATGAAGCCCGCATAAAATAGAGGTTCAGCGCTATGCGGCATAAAAATATGACTTCAGAGCTATACGGGTAAAACAGAGCTTCAGCGCTGTATGGCGTAAAATATGGCTTCAGAACAGCCCGCGTAAAGCAGCACTCAAAGGCTGTATTGAAGGTTGCTACACTTTCCTTCGGCGTAAAATATGTTTGCTTTGAATGCAGCGTGAAGTTGTACGAGAAACTCTTTGTATTCCTAGAATGAACCTGTCAGACAAAATAGTGAACCTGACTCCTGACAAAGAGTACTGCACGACGATCGAGAGGACGGCTATAATAATGATTTTGCACAGTGGCCCAGGCTGTCGTTTAGTGACATATCTTTGATGCAAGTCATTTTATGTATTCAAGGAATATGCTGCCTATTCTACACAGGCAGCGATGAGTTTTTATGCTCAAGATGAGACAAAATCAGACACCACATCAAAAGTTTTTCTTCGTACAGAACTCGAGGCACATCTATGCAGTTAATACGCGAGATGGGGGCAGATCTCTACATTTAATGCACGAGATTTGGTTCTATTTTTAATGGCCGAGAGAGCTAAAACTAGGGCTAATACGCTCACATCACCATCCTGGCATTTTATGCCAACCAGGCTATTTTCAGCTATAGGAGTACACCGTTTGCTCTCTCCTTAAAATACGCCAACCTAGCTATTTTCAACTATAGGAGTAAGCCGTATGCTATCTTCTCGAAATACGCCAACTCAGGCTATATTTGCAAAGGTACGTGATAAGGCTATTTGGCCCAGAATACGCTCAAGACCTCAGTCAAGGAAAGATAATTGGCTATCTTTACGCTGGTTACCTATTATGCAGCTATTTGGCTTTTATGCCAACAAGACAATATTTGGCTTTTATGCCAACAAGACATCTACTTAGCTTTTACGCCAACATGACAGCTATTTGGCTTTTACGCCAACAAGATAACTATTTGGCTTTTACGCCAACAAGACAGTTATTTGGCTTTTATGCCAACCATCTCTACGCGAGGGGCAATTATCTACGTGGCTTGCATGCCATGATCTTCGATGAGCAATTATACGTGTTACCTCATAATGGGATACGCGTCACATGCAGATTCAGGAGATCATTCACACGTGGGTAGCAGTTATTATAACTGTCGCATAAAAGTTACAACTCTCTCCACAGTTTGGCTTATACGCCGACTGGATAGTTACTATGACTGAGCTATATAAATAAAGACTTTCGGTCACAGGAGAAAAGGGTGGAGATCAGAGAGAGAGAGTACATACAGAGAGTGTTCATTGACAACTTTGGCGATGAGAGTTCAATTCCTCCTGTAATCTTTGAAGCTTCTTCTTCTTCTACATACAGCACTTCTACGTTATCGTATGGTCCAAGGGACAAAATGATCGACCGTAGATCAGACTCCTATAGCAAATTTTCCCCATAATCATTTTTATTGTACTTAACATCCTCGTATAGGATTAATTGTACTCTTTCTTCTTGTTTGTAAACAAAGAAAGTGTTTCGTATAAACCTACTTTTAATTTTTTTTGTTTATCATCAAACAAAGACAACCTTGCTACATATGGGTAGGTGAAAGGTATAAAGCGTAGCATCAAGCCAGAGGCTAAGTACCTAGCATTAGCTGTAAACTGGATGCCAGGAGTATATGTTGACTACATCACCGATCATGATAGCGCACAGCTAGTAACCTCTGCCGGATGTATCGACAAGCATATACGCCAATAACCGGGTAACCTGAGCCCATAACCGGGTAACACTAAGGCTCATGGCCCTGTAGTTTACTCTAAAACTACGACAGCCAAATATTTGTCCCATATGCCTACTAATTATCTTCCCATCCCAAAGCCAATGTACAAGTCATAAACACGACGTAGACATCTCGTACTATAATGCAAGTCGCTATAAAAATAAATAACTAAGCTAAATACCGTAACACATGCTGCACATACTGATGGTCAGTCAGTCAGGAAGAATGTGCCCCTATATGAACTCACTCTGTGACGTATAATAATACGTGTCAAGGCCTGGGGAGTCATACTGATAACACCATAACTTTAGGTGTGTCCACTAGACACTAGGTCAGACACAAGTCCTAACGTCAACGCCTTCGTTGACTGCACTCGAGTCTTTCTCGGACGCGCACAATTAATATTAAAATAATAAAACATGCAGCTAAATAATATTTGAATTTAAACTGTACAACAAGGCAAGGTATACTTGCCTGGAACTCTGGTGTACACAAGCAATGATCCGGAACCAACAGCCAAGGTAGTATCATCTTGGATGCCTACGAATAAATAACAATAAATATTAATCACTATATTACACTATGCTAATTACATATACAAGTACGACTTATGCAACGTCATGAGTTATGTGGATACTAAACTGAATAAATATTCTAATTTAAATACGTTGGCTAAGGTTGACTAGTCACGGGTCAAGGGGGTTAGGGGTACACTTAGTCTACTTGTCTACAAAAATTTATAAGTTATTCTATGGTATAAATTCTTATATGTTACAATCACGGGCATAGATCGGATTTGTGTAGGTGCTAAGTCGCACTTCTAACACATGGGTACCGGGTGTCCTAATTATTTCTAGGATACGTCTAATGTAGGTAGTCATCTAGGTCTCCATGCACGGGTATAGTGTGCCATATTAAAATAGTCATATTTATTAAGAGGTAATTACTAACATTAATATTTATTCTAAAATAAACACACACACATAGCACTAGGTTTACACAACTACACATGTCCATTTAACGACGCATCGACATAATACATGACAAAAAGATGAAAGTAAATATACCTAGTCGATGATCGTGTCCGTGGGGTGTGTCCGTTGTACGAGGGCCGGTCTCCGGCAAGGGAGGGCGGAGCTCTGGCATGTAAAGTACACTGGCGACAGCAACACCAGCAGTATCAATGCAGCAGCTCGCAGCTGCTCTGACGACGGCAGTGGTTGTAGTGGCGGGTTGCTGGCGGCGGGGAAAAGGTCGTAGGAGGTCGGCGACTATGGTTGCCGGGGTCGGCGGTGGCTAAGGTGGTGGAGACGAGTCGAAGGGGAGTCGGGTTATGCTGTTGATGGTGTTGTTGATGGTGGTCAGGTCGACGATGTCGGGGGTGATGGTGACAACGGTGGTAGTAGAGATAGTTGTTGATGGTGGTGGAGACGGTGAGGGGAGAATGACGGTGGCTAAGGTGGCGGTGTCGAGGGCTGCTAAGGTGGTGGAGGTGCATGGACGGGGAGTCGGGTTGCTGGTGATGGTATTGTTGAAGTTGTTGTGTATGATGATGTCGGTAGTGATGGTGACGACGGTGGCGGTAGAAATGGTGATTATGGTGGAAAGGAAGATGGTGATGAGGATGGCCGTGGAGATATTGATGCTGGTGGCGGTGTTCTCCGGTGATGAACGGAGGAGTTGGAGTCGTGGTGCGGGTTGGTGATGGTGATATTGGTGATGATGATGAACGGAGAAGGAGAAGGAGGCGGAGCCGTTGCGCTGTGGTTGCGGTGGCAGGCGGTGCTGTCACTACCACATTCCAAAAATAGGGGTATTTTTGACTTTTTATATACTATTAATATTATGGTATTTATATTAAATAATTTCTCGATATGTGTATTTAAATTAATTAATTGCATGAGATGTGTATTTAAATATATTATATATATTCAGTGTTCATTAATGTTTGAGCTGGTAGACTTGACCTAGAAGCCCACTGACGAACACCTGTCCGAATTATAGGATTTTGTATTTAAATTGTATTAATTAGAATTTAATTATTGGAGGTAGTAATTAATTACCGTAATTTATTTAATTGTTGCGTACTGCCGTTGCTTCGATATTTGGAGCGCTACCCTAGCTTTTACTTTCTAACAAATTTTATAACCTTGCCCTAGACATGCCTGCCTTCTATTATGACCTTTTTGTAACTCATAATTATTTTCTCTTGTGCTTCATTTTAGTCGCACAATATTCGTCGCGGACGTTTATTTAAATTCTAAATAAATTTTGACTTTGTATCGTTGTGTGTTCCAATCAAAATTGGAGGCAATCTTGACCCATTTCTCGTGCAACCCAAATTAGGGTAATATCCTGTTCTGAGTCGTCTTCACTAATGGTATTTGTGACCCGACCTAATTTTGGCCCCATGTACTCCTAATTAATTTTAAAACACCAATTGTATCTAATTTTAATTAATTAAATCCAGAAACCCGCTTTTGTGCAATTTTCTAATTTGTTGGGGACTTAATTGCAAAATTACAATGATGTGTCACCATCCTATTGGTTTAACCCAAATGAAGAAACAACCCCCCTTCTTTGACTAGTCAACCCAACACCCTCTCTCCTCCTTTCTTTTGTTTGTATTTTCCCCATGTTGAATCGTGGCCATCCATTTAAAATGGGGCCATCCCCACCACACAATACCCTTATAATTCCTCAACACTCTTCCCAAAGCAATCCATCCCAATACTTGGCCGGCCCTAATTCCTAGGGGGTCACCTCACTCCTCCCACATACAAAAACTCACCCTCTCCACATATTTTTCTTCACAAAACCAACCTTAAACCTCACCACACTGTTCATCCCACTTCCTTCCCCGACCCGGCCCCCCGGCCAGCTCCGATCGGCTGACCCTGACCCCTTCCCCGGCGAAGCTCCTCCCTACTCCACCTGCACTCAGCCGAGCACCCGACCCAGCTGCTAGCCGACCTCCTCGCTGGACCGCAACTGACTGCATCTTCCTCCTCAAGCCTCCTCCACCACCAGTGCCATCACCCCCCTCGAGCTACTGCAGCCCGACTCCGACTACCCGAGCTTCTTTTCCCGGCGGCTCTTTCCTGCTCCGGCACGGTGCCACTCCCCTTGCCTCGACTCCCAAACTGAGCAGTGCACCACCGCATCTACATTGACCAACTCCGGCCCGGCCAACCTGTACTCCGATTACTGTTCCATTCCCCGAGCTCCTTCCCTCAGCCACCATCGTCGACATCAGCCTCCTGCTACATTCCCCGACTCCGGCCTGCACCTCGACTCCGGCCCGACGGCCCTCGCTGCACACGGACCCGATGCCCACAGCTCGCCACCACCCTGCTCACCACCACCGGCTCCAGAACCATCTCTCCCTGTTGCTCCTCCTCTACAAGCCCCGACCCCGAACCGGCCTGTACTGCGATCGAGCCCCGGGCCATTCTCCCCCGGATGCTACGGTCCTCCTCCCTCCTCGAACTGTCCACACCACCGACCATGACGAGCAATACTCCGGCCATCCTCA
Organism: Iris macrosiphon; assembly: GCA_036927795.1. Taxonomy (NCBI): domain Eukaryota; kingdom Viridiplantae; phylum Streptophyta; class Magnoliopsida; order Asparagales; family Iridaceae; genus Iris; species Iris macrosiphon. Next base: position 81,192,845 of record JAYESA010000012.1, on the reverse strand, counting down.
GCCACATCCAGCCTCGACACAGCCAACCGGTTCAACTCCTCCTCCAGTCGGCCTGTCCCCCTGCTCCGATCCTACTTCGGCCAAGGCTCTCCAGCCAGACGACCCAGCACCACACACTTAGTTAGATAATTCTTGACATGTATCTCTAGTGTATTGATCTAGCATCCCCACATGTTCTAGTTTTGTTCTTGTACACCTTTACATACCAGTTCATTATTCTAGCGTGTACTTGGATTTCTGTCTCATTTTTAGATGTACATTATATGCTCCAGTATTCCTTATTCTAGTATTTTTGTTTCCAGTATACCCATGCTCGTCAGTATTCCTTATTTTTAGTTTTTATATCTGTCTGTATTTCTTTACACTGTATTTTAGTTTTATCAATATATATGGAACTGCTGTTAGAGGTGTATTTCGTTCCAATCCTGACTGGATATATTTTTCCAGACTATGCCTTAGAGCACCGGTATCCGACACTTTATGGACCACAGGGTGAGTAGCTGCAGACTTGGACTTGGTAGTTCAGTCGTGTTTTTGGGAGGTTTAGCCGGAATCACTAGTTATTTAGTTAGTTTCTTAGTTGTCTATTTTGGGTACCGGATTTGTCTCCGGCAATCTTATTTGAGACTTGGATTATTTTGTTGAGTAGACTATTTCTATTTCAGACTTGTGTTGCATCTTACTTGTTTCTTCGAGATTTTATCATGTTGTAGTTGTGATTGAGTACGTTGGTTATATTATATTGTGGTATCTGTGTCTCCTTATGAAGTCGGATGCTCGTGTAAGATTGTTTAGATAGCAGCAAGACCTAGACAGCATTCTACCGCTGATGCTGCGGCGTAGGCTGGACGTACCCACGCACTCGTGCCCCTATACCGGGTGCGGGTCGTGACATATTTTTAGTGGTGGCCCATGCAGGTCAGACTTCGCAAGTTGTGCGATGTCGTGGTAGTACGACATATTAGTTGTACTACCGCGTGCCTGCTATAGATATAGGACATAGGATACTAGGATGAGAGTGGATACTCAATCATAATTCTTGAGAGATTCCTGGGATGACCCCTTGAGAATCTCATTATGAATTCCAATTTAATTCCTTTGCCCTTGTTTCCATCCGCCCTCACTCATTGATATTGAGTTTGAATCTTGTTGACAAGTTGTTAAATTTAATTCATGGTCTCGTTGTTGAGTTAATTTTATATCAAGATGAATTTTATGGGCTAAAGTTTACGGTATCATTTGATGACATATATTGATGAGGACAGTCAGAAAGGTAAAATGTCTGCTTTGGTTATGGAACCTAGATTTTATCGCAGCCATACTAGCTGTTGTGACGAGAACGTAGGAACCTGACTTGGATGTACATACTTTAGTTATTAAACTTAGAGTCTCTCGTAGCCATACCGGTTGGCATGGCGAAGATTCTAGATGACATGATTATAGAGTTGCATACCTTGGCTACGGAACCTGTCGTTTATCGCACCTATGCTTACAGCCGTGGCGAGGATTCTGAGTGTCATGATTTCTGACAAACGTGTAGGATTATCAGGTTGTATCTTAAATTGGTTCTTAAAATATCATCTCAACACTTATCTATTTCTGTTATTACAGGACTTTATTCCATCGTTCTTTTGTTTGCTAGCAGTAGAAATACCTTCAGTCCTCAATCTAGTTCTTTTGAGCTTATATTCCTTGAGGATTCCTTGTTAAGTATGATAATTAGTGACTTGTAATTATGTCTATGTCTTGAGTATTAGTATTGACTGAGTGTTGCTTGTGGATTTGTAAGTGTTTCCTAGTTGGACATGTGAGCAGTAGGCATTAATCTAGAGTTAACCCATAGCATAGTACCTTATAGCTTTAGCTCTAGGATAAGTGTCATTATAGTACTATAAGTAGAAGGAGAGCATAGAGTATCAGTGATAGTTCCCAGAGTTAGTATCAGAGCCAGCATACCCGTCCTGGATAATCATGATTATGTAATTGAGTGATCTATATAAACAATTAAGTATCAAGGAATTATGTTAAGGATTAATTGAGCATGACGTTCAATTTGATGATTGATATCAGGTGTGTTAAAAGTAAAGAAATATATATGCATGAAGAGTTATAATGAGATGTCATGAGAAGAAAAATATCAGAATTGGTAATAAAAATGGTGAAGCGTATCACAGATTAGTTTAACAGGCTATAAAAGGTTAAAGGAAAATACATATACATCAATCGAGATGAAGAACCATATACTTGCCCATGAGAGTGAAGTGAAACATGGGTGTTATAGAAGGTACAATAATCATGAGTTCTAATAAGTTTGATAAGATAATCTAATGATGGAACTAATGTTACCATACCAAAAGTGCTAGTGATTCTATATCAAGGATTTATTGAGCAAGGTGCTAATAACAGTAAGTATCTCATGTGATGATAATTAGATCGGTGTATTAGTGTGCACCTTGAGCATTAGAGACCGTGAGCATTTATATGTATACTTGTGAATTTAATTCTATCGTTGAAGAGTGGAAACGAATTGCAATTTTGAGAATTTTAAGGAGTTGAGATTTTATGTTGTTAAAATATTGTGGATTCAAAAAAAAAAATTCAATAAACATGGTCAAGGCTATAAAGATTTTTTTGAAGTAATTAAATTTTATTTCGATATTGAGTATTTAAATTTTGAGGAAGTATATGCATCTTATTTTAAATTTTTCAAGGAGTTAAACCTTGATGATTTTATTTTGAGGATAAAAATTTTATGGTGGGTAAGAAATATATTAGTATATAAGTGGATGAAGTGCATACGTAAGGTTGACTTGGGAATGATTGAGATGGCACTGCAAACAGACTTGGGTGTCCATCTAGAGTTGTATTAGGGAGCACAGTACTTAGTATGGTGTGTTATATTTGATATGCACTTGAGTGATAAGGATAACTAGTATCAACGATTGCAATAGGTAAGAGGGATAGCAGTGAGTGTGCTTATAGTAGAACTGTGGTATCTAAAGGGATAGAGGCATCAACCTTGGATGCATCATTGACCTGTGCAATCACAACTAGAAATATTTCCAATCTATTTATCCTTATTCCTTCTGAATTTTGCTTCTTTAGAACTTACTGTCCTTCCTTGGTGATATCACATTTATTGCCCTAATTGATTCTTTTGGGTCTGTCTTCAGGATGTCGCCGAAGACACAATCTATGAGAGTGAGAGAATCAGCTTTAGAGGGGTCTCCCACCTCTCCACCTACTGGACAGACAGTCGTATTTCCTTCTACATCTCCTATGTATGTGGGAGTATCTGCACTTTCCGGGGGTCTTCCTCCCCCACCTGTTCAGAGGTTTGCCGCAGCTATGACGTACAACCTTCCTCCTTCATCGACTCTGATTTCCGGAGGTGTGCCCATTGACGGGGCACAAATGTTTACCTTGATCCAGGGCATAGTAGATGGCCAGAGAGTGACGGCAGATGCTCAGCGAGTTCAAGCTGAGGCTCTGAGGATGCAAGAAGAAGCGCACCGGGCGCAGACTGAACTAATGAGAGAGAGCATGGAGAACGCTCACCAGATGGCACTACAAGCAGTTGAGAGAGTTGCCCAGCAGTATCCTAGTCAGCGGCAGCCGAGGGCATTTCAGTATCAACAGCAGTACCAGGTACCAGTTCGTGTTCAGCAAGGTCAGCAGACTTGTCATTACTGTAAGAAGCCAGGTCATCGTAGGAAGAGCTGTAGAGCGAGGCTAGGACTTTGTTTGCGTTGTGGCAATGCCGGACACCGAATGAGGGATTGTCCTCTAGTTCAGCGCGAACTCCAAATTATAGAGATCCAGTTAGACTACCTGTGGAACCGTATATTGCTCAGCACCCGCAAAGGGAACCACCCCAGCAGGGCGGTGTATTTGCGATAACGGTCGAGGAGACCGATACTGCAGGTAACATGTTAGTATGTTTTGTTCTTTCCTTCCTTCTGTTCCTTTCTATTTGATTGATTGACTGATTTTTCCCTAGTACTGTAGTTCATATGCATGATTTTCTTGTTAGAATATAGTTAGTAGTACACCCTGACAGAGAATGCAATACCATTATAAAACAGACCATAACCATGCATGTTTCCTCTAGATTGTATGTTGTATGACTGCAGGTAACTTTTTCTTAGACCATGATCATTGGGGTTTAACCATAGTAGATTTATGAAGAGGTTATAACTTGACAAGAGAAACAAGATGCTTAAAATTTGGAGGATAAGCATAAAGAGTTAAGGATTTAATATGGCAGAGTTGATGAATCATTAATTTTATCAAGATTGAGATATGATTAAATTATCATTAAAATTCGAGGATAAACATTAATTTAAATGAGAGATTAAGAATTTAATATGGTAGGATTGATGATTATTGATTATGATATATTTATCATTAATAACTTGAGGAAATTAAGGAGATTATCATTATATTTATTTGGCAGCAAGTTATGAATTTTAAATTTTAAATTTTGAATATTGCATTTGAAGATTCCGTAAGTATCGCATTGTTGAGTATTTTGAGGAAAAAGGAAATCAGGAAATAAAATCGTTAATGGAATAGTGTCGAATTCAATTCTCGGGATGAGGATTTAGATTTTGAATATGCATCGATTGGATTTAAATTGAGGAGTAAAAATCACTAATGGATTGGTGTTAAATTCAAACTTTTCGGATGACATTTCAAATTTTATGAATATAGTTCATTAATTAAATTGAAGGGTTGGATTTATGGATTGTGTTTTTAGATGGGAGTCTTAATGTGCATTGAGTGAATTAGAGCATTGGATGTCAAATTCCGAGTATTTAATTTTTAATTTAAATTCGGAGGAAATTATGAGGAAAATGGAAACTTATTTTTATTTTGAGGATTTTTCAGGAATACAGTAATTTCAGAATTTTTGGAAATTGTAAAATGACAAGGTGGAGTATTTCAGGATTATGTGGGTTGGTGAATTGAACTATTGATGGAAAATAATATAACGAATAAACACTACTATGAGGATTTTAAATTTCGATGATGAAATTCTTTTAAGGAAGGTAGACTTGTCACTACCACATTCCAAAAACAGGGATATTTTTGACTTTTTATATGCTATTAATATTATGGTATTTATATTAAATAATTTTTCGATATATGTATTTAAATTAATTAATTGCATGAGATGTGTATTTAAATATATTATATATATTCAGTGTTCATTAATGTTTGAGCTGGTAAACTTGACCTAGAAGCCCATTGACGAACACCTGTCCGAATTATAGGATTTTGTATTTAAATTATATTAATTAGAATTTAATTATTGGAGGTAGTAATTAATTACCGTAATTTATTTAATAGTTGCGCACTGTCGTTGCTTCGATATTTGGAGCGCTACCCTAGCTTTTGCCTTCTAACAAATTTCACAACCTTGTCCTAGACATGCCTGCCTTCTGTCATGCCCCAGTCCTAAAATCTATGAGACCAGACACGTGGCAATGGCCAGCTGGTACGACTTCGCAGGGCTTTCCAATTTAATGGACCCGATGAAGTGCACTTACGCTGTCCATGGTAAAGTGATCCAAGTAATAGTCTATTTCTAATATATAACAACTAAATCTATATCTCAATCCAGGGTAAGTAATCTCAAGAAAGAACGATACGCATCATCAGTCTGCAGCCCAATAACACATCCGTTCGAATAGACCAGAAGAACAATATAGGTCTATAAACACTAGGCTATATAAGCAGAATAAAATAGAAGTACTACAAGACTGAAATAGCTGAAAATATAAATATACCTGCAATGATGTCCACACTTTATTAGATCAAGTATCCTGCAACTGCATAAACAACCTGGAAGGGAACCAGGTCCTCAGAGGGACGTAACAAGATACAAAAAAATACATGCCATAAAGTAAGTACTGAGTAAATAAAGGGGGTGTGCTAACCATCTAAGTGAATGCAATTTAAGGACAACTTGAGTGTATGGGAAAGTGTAGGCTAAACATATGCTGACGTAATTCACCAATCGTGACAACCGGCTAGTGTATGCCATATATGCCCCCAATAACACGGGCACCTGATAACGTCCATCTCCGAGGAGCATGGTATCTGAAATAGTATAACGTCCAACGTTCTTTAGAGTGTGGTATCTGCAATATATAACAAGTAACGTCCAACACTCGAGAGAACATGGTATCTGCAATATATATACGTCCGTATCACTCCGTCGAGTGCGGTATCTGCATAGAAGGAGTGGGTGTCCCATACGCCTACTAGTCTTCCTCCCCGCCCCATGATCTAAGCATGTTCTATCCACAACACGCTTCCGCTACTACGCCGGGGCGTCGTAACTCTGGCTCATAGTCAACGTTAGCGCAAGGGTCCATCCCTACAACCAAACAAGGACAGGGATAGGACCATTATACCACGCTAGTCTATGATCCACCTACTAATAACTGCTAAGTCTTCTATCATGCATCACTAATAGCAGTTATTCCCTATCCGTCGCACGCCTACACGTACAGGTGGCCAACCACATATGCAGGACCGTGCCCTACATGAGACTCACAACACGTGTACGAGATGTGTCAAGGCCTGGAAGTCATACCAATAACTCCACAACTTTAGGTGGGTCTACTAGACACTAAGTCAGACACAAGTCCTAACGTCAACGCATTCGTTGACTGCACCCGAGTTTCTCTCAGACGTGCACAGTTATAATATCTAAAACAATAAACAGGAAGCTAAAATACAGAAAATTAAACAGTATAACAAGGCAAGGTATACTTGCCTGCGCGAGGCTGCTGATGACAGGGTCCCAGTACCGCGTCCAAGTCCTCGGGTCCCGCAATACCTAGAGTTGAATTTCAAACTAGAATAAATTATCTATTTAGGACAGACCGGTGTGCTACACATATCTACCTCTAGACTCAGTCTCATGAATTATCTACTAATTCTAACGTCCTCAATTCATTGTCTCGTGATCTGATATAATACTCATTCCGGATTAACTTACCTGCTCTCCATTTGCAGTTATTTTATAACCTCAATCGATCTTCTATTCATCTAAAAAATACTGAATTTAATTATTTATTTCAACCCTGTATATGCCAATCAATATAAATACAAACGCTAAGCACCTTATCTACAGATAATCCTCGAACCAATTACCATCCATAACCATCAATACTTATCCTTAGATAACTTAAGTCCATATGTATATATAAACATCCTCATTCCAATAATATTTGCATATAACAAACTCATATTTCCTTTAGTTCAAATGTTTCACTACACTATTATTTATCATCACTATACAGACATTAGAAATATATTATATCTCTTTAAATACTACCTCCTCCATACTCATTTTTAACATCATTAACCTCAAACTACATATATATTCCTCAACCGTATTTTTAATTATCATACTACCCTATCCATCCATATCCATATATATAAGAACTCAACCCTAAAACATTTCCTAGTTCATAGCCCACAATCCTAATAATCATATTAAAACAGGTAATAAATTCTGGAATTAAAAGAATGAGAGGGGGAAGTCGACCTCGTCGCGGCGAGGTTGATGACCGGCCGAAGGTGGTAGTGGAGCAGGAGGTGGTAGACGAATCGGCGGGGGGAGAAAGAGTCTGCTGCCGGAGCGGGACGCACGCGGCGGGGAGTGGAGACAGCACCGGCGGGGGTCGATCTCTGTGGCCGGAGCTGCCCTGCTGCAGCGGGGATGGCCGGCGTGGGAAGTCGGAGATGGAGCCGCTGGTTCGAGTTCGAGGTGGTGGCGGAGCCGCTGTGGGGCGGGGACGCACGCGCCGGCCGGAGGAGATCGGCAGCAGCATGGGGGAAGGCCGGACGCACAGCAGCTCGGGGTGAAGGCCGGCTGGAGCGGGGTGGCTGCGTCGGCGGCCGACGTGCCCGGAGGTCGGGGTCGGAGTCTCCGGTCGGGTATGCTTCAAGTGGAGGAAGAGTGGGGGATGAAGGAAGAAGAAGGAGTTGCTTCTTCCATGAGAAGAATGGAAGAAGAAGAATGAAGAATGAAGGAACTTTGCATGGGGAGTAATAAATGGAGGAGGAGAGAGAGTGGTGTTGGGATTAGGGCCGGTGGAGTGTTAAGGGTGGGGGGAGAAAATGTTACTTTATAGGAAGATGTGAGGGTTTGAATGTGTGGTGGTGATTCCCCTAGGAAAAATGAATGGTTGGGATTTAATATGAATAGGGGTGGGATTTCTTCATGAGGGATTTGGGTTTGGGACCCCATTTTGGGACCCAACAAATAATCATGACCAATGAGGTGTTGCCAACAATTTGTTAATTGCAAATTAGACCCATAAATTCGAGAATTTGCATGAACACATGAAATGACGCAAAAATTGCAGAAAAAATATATTTAAAATTGTCATAGTGAGGGGGCATTGCGCGTTAGGCGCGGGTCAAATTTGAAGGGCATTGGGATTAATTTAATATTAAAATAGAATTTACAAGGTTGTTAAATCCCTGATTTAAGTAACGATAACGCGTCCCGCGAATTTAATTTAATTGGGGCCCGCGGGGTCAAAATCTGGAAACGGCGTAAAGGCCAAAAATGGTGGGGACTTAGTGTCGGTCTTGGACCCTTTTGTTGGTCCGGCTCAACGGGTTAAGTTGGTACCCCAAAATCGAGGATAACGACACAGGTGTCCGACACGGAATAAAATACGGTTTACGATTTTCGGAAATGTTGCACAATTAATTTAGAGCACACAAAAGTTGATTTTAACAATCAGAAAAAGTCCAGTGCCTAATTTGGCGAGTTGAGTCGAGTGTACAATATTTGTACGGAATTTATGGGCTAATAATCGGCTCCGAAAAAATTAGACAAAGATAGGGCGCGCCAAGGGTTTTAATTAAATAAAATAAAATCACAGTCAAACTCAACTCTACTCTAAACCTCATTATCTTCTAAAAATTCTAAAAATTTTCCAAATCCAAATCTGACTATCTATAGAATTAGTCGAGGGGTTTTACATTCTTCCCAACTTAGAAAAATTTCGTCCTCAAAATTAAAAGTAAGGCACGATAATAGTTAAGCGATTTTTTTTTTTTAAAAACCACTAGTAATTCAAATGCCGTACGTAAATTCGTACCTTACTCCTCAAATAAGAACGGGAACCACTGACGAATAGAATCCTCGCGCTCCCAAGTAGACTCGCCTGGTGAATGGTGCTTCCATGCCACTCTGACCAGTCGAATCATCTGTCCTCTCAAAGTCTTCTCGCTGCGATCGAGGATCTCAACTGGCTGCTCTACATAAGACAGACTAGGCCCGACTGTAATCTCCGAATGATCAAGCACGTGGCTAGGGTCTGCGACATATTTCCTCAGCTGCGATACGTGAAATACGTCATGTACTCCCTCTAATGATGGAGGTAATGCAAGACGGTAAGCCACTTCGCCAACTCGTTCCAGAATGTCAAAAGGTCCGATATACCTCGGACTCAGCTTGCCTCTGCCTCTGAATCTGATGGTACCACGAGTGGGCAATATCCTTAAAAATACGTGATCACCCTCCTTGAACTCCAATGGTCTGCGGTGCGCATCTGCACAGTATTTCTGTCTATCATGTGCTGCGCGCAGGTGGCCCTGAATCTGCTTGACCTTCTCTACTGTCTGCGTCACCAACTCTGGACCCAGTATCTGACACTCTTCCACGTCACTCCAACAAACTGGCGACCTATATTTCCTGCCGTATAGTGCCTCATAGGGTGCCATCTGTATGCTGGCCTGGTAACTGTTATTGTAGGAGAATTCCACCAAGTGTAGATGGTCCTCCCAAGATCCTCCAAAATCAATCATGCATGCTCTCAACATATCCTCCAATATCTGTATCGTGCGCTCTGACTGTCCATCAGTCTGTGGATGATACGCAGTGCTGAACTTGAGACGAGTTCCTAAGCTCTCCTGCATACTCCGCCAAAAATGTGACGTGAATCTGGAATCACGATCCGATACGATGCTGACAGGCACTCCATGTAATTATACTATCTGTCTCATATACATGTCAGCTAGTATCTCTGTGGATTGCCCAACTCTGAAGGGCAAGAAATGTGCAGACTTGGTGAGTCTTTCTACGACAACCCAAACTGCATCCTTCCCGCTAGGGCTTCGTGGGAATCCTGTGACGAAGTCCATGGTAATGTGTTCCCACTTCCACTCGAGAATGGGGAGTGGCTGTAATAATCCTGCAGTCCTCTGATGTTCAGCCTTGACTTGCTGACAAACTAAACACTTTACCACAAATCTTGCAATTTCCCTCTTCATCCCATGCCACCAAAAATTCTGTCTCAAGTCTCGGTACATCTTCGTACCCCCGGGATGAATGGAATAAATCGAGCTATGAGCCTCTGTCATCAACTCTTGGCGTAGCTCGCCACTCGGAACATATAGGCGATTTTCGTACCTCAACGTTCCGTCTTCATGAATCCTGAGTCCCGTCTGCAGGCTGGCTTCGGTTCTCTCTCGCAGACGTCGAAATCTCGCATCTGTAGGCAATGCTGCCTTGATTCTCTCAATCAATGTAGACTGAACCTCAAGACTGGCCATCTGTCCATCCATGCCAGGCAATACGATCTCTATCCCAAGCTCCTGGAGATCCTCTAGCAACTGTCGCTGCGTCGTCAGAAAGTATGCCATGGGCTTCCTGCTTAAGGCATCAGCTACGACATTCGCCTTGCCAGGGTGGTACTGTAGCTCAATGTCATAATCTGTCATCAGCTCTAGCCAACGTCTCTGCCTTATATTGAGCTCCTTCTGCGTGTAGACGTACTTCAGGCTTTTATGATCTGTATAAATCTCAACACGCTCACCATAAAGGTAATATCTCCATAGCTTTAGTGCAAATATCACCCCAGCTAGCTCCAAGTCGTGCGTCGGATAGTTCTTCTCATGAACTCTCAACTGTCTCGATGCGTAGGCTATCACCTTGCCGTGTTGCATCAGTACACATCCCAATCCGCTCCCTGACGCATCACTGTACACTACAAATCTTCCTGATCCGGAAGGTAGTATCAAAATCGGTGCCGATGTCAGACGCTTCTTCAGCTCATCGAAAGCCGCCTGACACTCGTCGGTCCAGATAAACTCTTCGCCTTTACGCGTCAGTCGCGTCATAGGCACAGCTATCCTCGAAAAGTTTTCCATGAGCCCCCGGTAATATCCGACAAGTCCGAGGAAACTCCTAACCTCCGTAACTGATGTAGGGGTAGGCTAGGTCTCTACTGCAGCTATCTTCTCCGGATCAACTGATAGTCCATCTCCGGTGATTATGTGTCCCAGAAATGGTACTCTGTCCAAGCAAAACTCATATTTGCTGAGTTTGGCATACAGCCTCTTATGTCTCAGCGTCTCCAACACAATCTTGAGATGTCTCTCATGCTCCACCTGGCTCTTGGAATATATCAGGATATCGTCTATAAATACCACCACGAACTTATCTAAGTACTGGTGGAAAACATAGTTCATCAAACACATGAATACTGCTGGCGCGTTGGTTAAACCAAACAGCATGACTAAAAACTCATAATGGCCATACTTCGTCCGAAAGGCCGTCTTCTGGATGTCCCCTTTCCGTACCTTGATCTGATGATATCCGGATCTGAGGTCGATCTTCGAGAATACACATGCACCGCTAAGCTGATCAAACAAATCATCGATGCGCGGTAGTGGATACTTGTTCTTTATCGTTACAGTATTTAGCGTCCTGTAATCGATACACAAGCGTACCGTCCCGTCCTTCTTCGGTACGAACAAAATGGGTGCTCCCCATGGAGATACACTAGCCCGAATGAAACCTTTTTCTAAGAGATCATCTACTTGAACCTTCAGTTCAACCAACTCCTTCGGTGCTAGTCTGTAAACGGGGGAAGTAACTGGCTCGGCTCCTGGAGTCAACTCTATAGTGAACTCAATCTCTCGATCAGGTGGCAGTCCTGGGAGATCCTCTGGAAATACATCCTCGAACTCTGCTATAAAGTGAGGGTACATCGGTTCACCTTCTGCAATATGTGTCGCTAGGGTAGGTTGGACACCATGCCCTCGGGATCCCCGAAGAAACTCAAACTCTGGGTGATCTGGGGGTCTAAAGATGACACAACCACGATGGCAATCTAGCGTTGCGTGGTATTGGCTCAACCAATCCATGTCTAGGATTATGTCATCGTCCAGACTTAATCCTCAAAATAAATTCTCCTGTTCTGTTTACCACACTAATCCTCTGAAAGAAGAAAAAAAATTCTTCCCTGTCTAAAATATAATTTCTCTCCTTAAATTTCTCTAAAATTTATTCCTCAAATTTCTTCTTTTCGTTATTTATCTCTCCAAGTCACATAGTACAATAATGGTATCACTCAAACACATTTCTTGAAATCAGATCATTATCTTCCAATTGAGAGCCTAGAATTTTATCTTCTCTAGTCCATAATATCATTCCTGATATTGCTATAATATGCAACCACTAGTCTCCAGCATCGGGCTATGCATTTCCTTAGACTATTCTAGGCCTTGATCAACAATCCTTCCAGCTCCTTGTACTTCCGAGATCACTGCTATCTCGAGTACGAATAGGGTACTACTGGGTCCAACTCTCTTGCCAACCTTCCACACTAGTTCTAGAATCCAAAGAACCCATCAATCTATTCTGATAAGGTAACAACCTTCTCCGAGAAAGGTATACAAATTCTATCTCCTGTCGTCTGGTCTTCGATCTTCTTCTGGAGGGAAGTCATCAGTCACAAGCATTCGTCTCCCTGAACAATAGGGGACGAGGAACAAGGATTGCGATATTGACGAAGATTGAACGAATGTAAATTGGAAGTCCAAGGGCGATAATCACATACAAGAGGAGTTTTAAAATCGGTTATGGATTGAGATCTTATTCACATTAATCCTAAGTTGCAGGCTCGTTCGGTACAGTAACGTAACCGATACAATTTGCTCTGACCTGCATGGGCCACCACTAAAACCATGTCACGCCCCAGTCCCAAAGTCTATAAGACCAGACACGTGGCAATGGCCAGCTGGTACGACTTCGCAGGGCTTTCCAATTTAATAGACCCGACGAAGTGCACTTACGCTGTCCATGGTCAAGTGATCCAAGTAATAGTCTATTTCTAATATATAACAACTAAATCTAAATCTCAATCCAGGGTAAGTAATCTCAAGAAAGAACGATACGCATCATCAGTCTGCAGCCCAATAACACATCTGTTCGAATAGACCAGAAGAATAATATAGGTCTATAAACACTAGGCTATATAAGCAGAATAAAATGGAAGTACTACAAGACTGAAATAGCTGAAAATGTAAATATACCTGCAATGATGTCCACACTCTATTAGATCAAGTATCCTACAACTGCACAAACAACCTGGAAGGGAACCAGGTCCTCAGAGGGACGTAACAAGATACAAAAAAATACATGCCATAAAGTAAGTACTGAGTAAATAAAGGGGGTGTGCTAACCATCTAAGTGAATGCAATTTAAGGATAACTTGAGTGTATGGGAAAGTGTAGGCTAAACATATGCTGACGTAATTCACCAATCGTGACAACCGGCTAGTGTATGCCACATATGCCCTCTATAACACGGGCACCTGATAACGTCCATCTTCGAGGAGCATGGTATCTGAAATAGTATAACGTCCAACGTTCTTTAGAGTATGGTATCTGCAATATGTAACAAGTAACGTCCAACACTCGAGAGAACGTGGTATCTGCAATATATATACGTCCGTATCACTCCGTCGAGTGCGGTATCTGTATAGAAGGAGTGGGTGTCCCATACGCCTACTAGTCGTCCTCCCCGCCCCATGATCTAAGCATGTTGTATCCACAACACACTTCCGCTACTACGCCGGGGCGTCGTAACTCTGGCTCATAGTCAACGTTAGCGCAAGGGTCCATCCCTACAACCAAACAAGGACAGGGATAGGACCATTGTACCACGCTAGTCTATGATCCACCTACTAATAATTGCTAAGTCTTCTATCATGCATCATTAATAGCAGTTATTCCCTATCCGTCGCACGCCTACACGTACAGGTGGCCAACCACATACGCAGGACCGTGCCCTACATGAGACTCACAACACGTGTACGAGATGTGTCAAGGCCTGGGAGTCATACTAATAACTCCATAACTTTAGGTGGGTCTACTAGACACTAAGTCAGACACAAGTCCTAACGTCAACGCATTCGTTGACGGCACCCGAGTTTCTCTCAGACGCGCACAGTTATAATATCTAAAACAATGAACAGGAAGCTAAAATACAGAAAATTAAACAGTATAACAAGGCAAGGTATACTTGCCTGCGCGAGACTGCTGATGACGGAGTCCCAGTACCGCGTCCAAGTCCTCGGGTCCCGCAATACCTAGAGTTGAATTACAAACTAGAATCAATAATTTATTTAGGACAGACCGGTGTGCTACACACATCTACCTCTAGACTCAGTCTCATGAATTATCTACTAATTCTAACGTCCTCAATTCATTATCTCGTGATCTGATATAATACTCATTCTGGATTAACTTACCTGCTCTCCATTTGTAGGTATTTTATTACCTCAATCGATCTTCTATTCATCTGAAAAATATTGGATTTAATTATTTATTTCAACCCTGTATATGCCAATCAATATAAATACAAACGCTAAGCACCTTATCTACAGATAATCCTTGAACCAATTACCATCCATAACCATCAATACTTATCCTTAGATAACTTAAGTCCATATGTATATATAAACATCCTCATTCCAATAATATTTGCATATAACAAACTCATATTTTCTTTAGTTCAAATGTTTCACTACACTATTATTTATCATCACTATACAAACATTAGCAATATATTATATCTCTTTAAACACTACCTCCTCTATACTCATTTTTAATATCATTAACCTCAAACTACATATATATACCTCAACCATATTTTTAATTGTCATACTACCCTATCCATCCACATCCATATATATAAGAACTCAACCCTAAAACATTTCCTAGTTCATAGCCCACAATCCTAATAATCATATTAAAACAGGTAATAAATTCTGGAATTAAAAGAATGAGAGGGGGAAGTCGACCTCGTCGCGGCGAGGTTGATGACCGGCCGAAGGTGGTAGTGGAGCAGGAGGTGGTAGACGAATCGGCGGAGGGAGAAAGAGTCTGCTGCCGGAGCGGGACGCACGCGGCGGGGAGTGGAGACAGCACCGGCGGGGGTCGATCTCTGTGGCCGGAGCTGCCCTGCTGCAGCGGGGATGGCCGGCGTGGGAAGTCGGAGATGGAGCCGCTGGTTCGAGTTCGAGGTGGTGGCAGAGCCGCTGTGGGGCGGGGACGCACGCGCCGGCCGGAGGAGATCGGCAGCAGCATGGGGGAAGGCCGGACGTACAGCAGCTCGGGGTGAAGGCTGGCTGGAGCGGGGTGGCTGCGTCGGCGGCCGACGCGCCCGGAGGTCGGGGTCGGAGTCTCCGGTCGGGTATGCTTCAAGTGGAGGAAGAGTGGGGGATGAAGGAAGAAGAAGGAGTTGCTTCTTCCATGAGAAGAATGGAAGAAGAAGAATGAAGGAACTTTGCATGGAGAGTAATAAATGGAGGAGGAGAGAGAGTGGTGTTGGGATTAGGGCCGGTGGAGTGTTGAGGGTGGGGGGAGAAAATGTTACTTTATAGGGAGATGTGAGGGTTTGAATGTGTGGTGGTGATTCCCTTAGGAAAAATGAATGGTTGGGATTTAATATGAATAGGGGTGGGATTTCTTCATGAGGGATTTGGGTTTGGGACCCCATTTTGGGACCCAACAAATAATCATGACCAATGAGGTGTTGCCAACAATTTGTTAATTTGCATGGACACATGAAATGACGTAAAAATTGTGGAAAAAAATATATTTAAAATTGTCATAGTGAGGGGGCGTTGTGCGTTAGGCGCGGGTCAAATTTGAAGGGCATTAGGATTAATTTAATATTAAAATAGAATTTACAAGGTTGTTAAATCCCTGATTTAAGTAACGATAACGCGTCCCGCGAATTTAATTTAATTGGGGCCCGCGGGGTCAAAATCTGGAAACGGCGCAAAGGCCAAAAATGGTGGGGACTTAGAGTCGGTCTTGGACCCTTTTGTTGGTCCGGCTCAACGGATTAAGTTGGTACCCCAAAATCGAGGGTAACGACACAGGTGTCCGACACGGAATAAAATACGGTTTACGATTTTCGGAAATGTTGCGCAATTAATTTAGAGCACACAAAAGTTGATTTTAACAATCAGAAAAAGTCCAGTGCCTAATTTGGCGAGTTGAGTCGAGTGTATAATATTTGTACGGAATTTATGGGCTGATAATCGGCTCCAAAAAAAATTAGACAAAGATAGGGCGCGCCAAGGGTTTTAATTAAATAAAATAAAATCACAGGCAAACTCAACTCTACTCTAAACCTCATTATCTTCTGAAAATTCCAAAAATTTTCCAAATCCAAATCTGACTATCTATAGAATTAGTCGAGGGGTTTTACACCTTCCATTCTGACCTTTTTGCAACTCATAATTATTCTCTCTTTTGCTTCATTTTAGCCGCACAATATTCGTCGCGGACGTTTATTTAAATTCTAAATAAATTCTGACATTGTTTCGTTGTGCATTCTAATCGAAATTGGAGGCAATCTTGACCCATTTCTCGTGCAACCCAAATTAGGGTAATATCCTATTTTAAGTCATCTTCACTAATGGTATTTGTGACCATGTACTCCTAATTAATTTTAGAACACCAATTGTATCTAATTTTCATTAATTAAATCCAGAAACCCGCTTCTGTACAATTTTCCAATTTGTTGGGGACTTAATTGCAAAATTGCAATGATGTGTCACCATCTTATTGGTTTAATCCAAATGAAGAAATAATCCCCCTTCTTTGATTAGTCAACCCAACACCCTCTCTCCTCCTTTCTTTTGTTTGCATTTTTCCCATGTTGAATCGTGGCCATCCATTTAAAATGGGGCCATCCCCACCACACAACACCCTTATAATTCCTTAACACTCTTTCCAAAGCAACCCATCCCAATACTTGGCCGGCCCTAATTCCTAGGGGGTCACCTCACTCCTCCCACATACAAAAACTCACCCTCTCCACATATTTTTCTTCACAAAACCAACCTTAAACCTCACCACACTGTTCATCCCACTTCCTTCCCTGACCAGGCCACCCGGCCAGCTCCGGTCGGCTGACCCTGACCCCTTCCCCGGCGAAGCTCCTCCCTACTCCACCTGCACTCAGCCGAGCACCCGACCCATCTGCTAGCCGACCTCCTCGCCGGACCGCAACTGACTGCATCTTCCTCCTCAAGCCTCCTCCACCACCAGTGCCATCACCCCCCTCGAGCTACTGCAGCCCGACTCCGACCACCCCAGCTCCTTTCCTCGGCGGCTCTTCCTTGCTCCGGCAAGGCGCCACTCCCCTTCCCTCGACTCCCAAATCGAGCTGTGTACCACCGCATCTGCATCGACCAACTCTGGCCCGGCCAACCTGTACTCTGGCTACTGTTCCATTCCCCGAGCTCCTTCCCTCAGCCACCATCATCAACATCAGCCTCCTGCTACATTCCCCGACTCCGGCCTGCACCTCGACTCCGGCCCGGCGGCCCTCGCTGCACACGGACCCGCTGCCCACAGCTCGCCACCACCCTGCTCACCACCACCGGCTCCAGAACCACCTCTCCCTGTTGCTCCTCCTCTACAAGCCCCGACCCCGAGCTGGCCTGTACTCCGGCCGAGCCCCTGTCCATTCTCCCCCGGATGCTACGGTCCTCCTCCCTCCTCGAGCTGTCCACACCACCGACCACGACGAGCAGTACTCCGGCCATCCTCAGCCACATCCAGCCTCGACACAGCCAACCGGTTCAACTCCTCATCCAGTCGGCCTGTCCCCCTGCTCCGATCCTACTCTGGCCAAGGCTCTCCGGCCAGACGACCCAGCACCACCACCACCCTCCTCCGTGAGTCTCCTCCCCCTCTTCCCTCCTTCACTGTATTTAATTTAAATGTGTATAATTAATGTAAAGTATATGTAAGTATATAAGTATATGTATGTGTATAACTAATTAATTGTATAAGTATGTATTTAATTAATTGTATATGTATTTATTTAATTTAATTGGTATATATATATATATGTATATATATATATTGGTCTATTTTTGTAATATGTATTTAATAAAAAGTATACTAGTATAAATTAAATTAGTGTATTAGTATTTGTATGTATTAATATTAATGAATAGAATATATGTATATATGTACTTATATACAAGTATATAATATTGTATTTTTAATTGGTATATAAGTGTATATATATATTTGGTATATATGTGTGTATATATATTTTTCAACTAATATATATATATTATACCTGTAATTAATTGGTATATATATATATATATATTGTATATGTACTTAATTTGGTGCATGTATATTATAAGTACTAATGCTAGTTAAATAGGCATAATATGTTTTATGTGTCCATCTACTAGATGACCCTAGTTGACTAGTGTCATACCTGGCATAGCCCGTGAGTTCGATGTATTTTGATTGTGTGTTAGTGTAGCATCTGATACAAATGTTATATTTATGATATGTCTATAGGAACATTGTATCGTCCTGCGAGACTTCAGGAGCAGGACATTGGTATTGACAGCTAAGGACCTAAGGCGAGTACATTCTCTGACAGTTTTCCTTATGTTAATTATTTTTATAACTCTTGTTGTATAGCATACATGACTCTGACACTGTTCTTTACACGAGTTGGTATCATTGAGACCTGTCACGAGGAGTCGTGATCGGGAATCCATCGTACTAGCTGGGGGAAAAAAAGGAAAATATTAGTAGCTTATGTGATCATACCCAACTTTACATGCATCATAGCTCACCCACGCCTCACGTCGGTTCAGCCTTACCATTACATGCCTCATCACTGTTACATGTGGTTAGCCTGACTATTACTCGTATCATAGCTATCCGGATGGATTAGCCTGACCTCAAGGATGATCGCTAACCAATGTAATGAGTTCACCAGTCCCAAGCCGATCACATCATATGCTGATATTTCACACACTTAGTTAGATGATTCTTGACATGTATCTCTAGTGTATTGATCTAGCATCTCCGCATATTCTAGTTTTGTTCTTGTACACCTTTACATACCAGTTCATTATTCTAGCGTGTACTTAGATTTCTGTCTCATTTTTAGATGTACATTATATGCTCCAGTATTCCTTATTCCAGTATTTCTATTTCCAGTATACCCATGCTCGTCAGTATTTCTTATTTTCAGTTTTTATATCTGTCTGTATTTCTTTACACTATATTATAGTTTTATCAATATATATGGAACTACTGTTAGAGGTATATTTCGTTCCAATCCTGACTGGATATATTTTTCCAAACTATGCCTTAGAGGACCGGTATTCGACACTTTATGGACCACATGGTGAGTAGATGTAGACTTGGACTTGGTAGTTCAGTCGTATTTCCGGGAGGTTTAGCCGGAATTACTAGTTATATAGTTAGTTTCTTAGTTGTCTATTTTGGGTACCGGATTTGTCTCCGACAATCTTATTTGAGACTTGGATTATTTTGTTGAGTAGACTATTTCTATTTCAGACTTGTGTTGCATCTTACTTATTTTTTCGAGATCTTATCATGCTGTAGTTGTGATTAAGTACGTTGGTTATATTATATTGTGGTATTTGTGTCTCCTTATGGAGTCGGATGCTCGTGTAAGATGGTTTAGATAGCAGCAGGACCTAGACAGCATTCTACCGTCGATGCTTCGGCGTAGGCTGGACGTACCCACGCACTCGTGCCCCTATACCGAGTGCGGGTCCTGACAGGTGCTATAGTCGGGGTCGAGGGGGAACAGGCGAAGGATGAGAAGGGGGAGGCTGCTCGTAGGGGGTGGTCGGTTCGAAGGGTGGTCATGAAGTCGGAGAAGGGAGGTACGGGTTGAAGAAGTTAGGGTTTCGGCTAGGTTTTGGTTAGCTGTGGTTTGTAGAATTTTTAGGTTTTAGGAGAGAAAGAGAATAGTATATATAGGAAAGATAAGGGGGGCTCTTCTTGGGATTAGGGCCGACTGGGATATAATTTTGGGGATGTAGAAAACCTCTACAAAATGAAGGAATGGCTAGGATGGAGGGGTTTGAATTGTAAGGTAGAGTTATGAGAAATTAAAGTTGCATGAGGTACAACAAATAGGAGGGAAATATAAGGTAGAACGATCAAAGAGGGGGGATGAGGTTCTTCATGTGTTAGGTCCAATGGGAGGGGGACACCTCATTGCATTTTTGTATAAAAGTTTCTTAACAATTAGGAAATTGCACAAATAATAAAATTTGGGATTGGATGGGTCAAAACACCATATTTGGTGTGATATAGTGGGCTAAAATAGTGTGTGGCATTTAGTATGAACCTTGAGGGTGTGAGTGTGAGTTTGGGTTGAAGTTTGGTCTAGTTTTGGGTGAGGTTAGATCCTTATAGCAATTTAATTAAATTAGTGTAATTGATGCTCTTTAATTAATTGAAAATACATAGGATTAAAATTGGGTGGGACACAAGCATCATGGACATAGTAGACTCAGAATAGAATAATGTCATAATTTGGGTTGTACAAAATGGGTTGAGGTTGTGTCTTTAATTTCGATTGGAACGGACAAAGATGCAAAGTTAGATTTATTTGAATTCAAGAACGGACATTTGTGACAAATATTGTCCGTCTAAAATGAAGCACAAGAGAGGGTATTTATGAGTTACACAAAGGTCAGAATGGAAGGTTGGCATGACTAGGAAAAGTGTGTGAAATTTGTTTGAGAGCAAATGCTAGTGTAGCGCTCCAAATATCGAAGCAACGGTAAGGTGCACTAAGGAATACAAATAGTCTCACAATAAATCTAAAATACTGTGATCTAATTCTAATTGGCTCAAATTAACCCTAGTCTCTATATCGATGCTAAGTAGACCTAAATTTGGTCGAGGGGTTTTACAGTTCAACTCATGAAAGAACCAACCCAAACCAAACCAAGACAAACCAAAGAATGGGTCTAGTTACATGCAACCAAATAAATACTAGGCCAGCGAAAATAATACGCTCTCAATACATATATTGGGAATGGGGAGTGATAAATATCCTACATTCTGATTAGTGGGTGCATAACTTACTACATGCTTGATACGTGGCTTCCCTATACGAGAAAATCATAGGTCGTAGGGACAATTATTTATGTATGTTTGAAAAAAATATGGTATAAAAGTCACATAATCATAACTGCTCACTGTCAGTTAGGATTATTTGCATATAATTGAAGGAGTTTAGCAAAATGGGCTGACTTTGATAAAGTTTGAAGTCGGTAGCCATGTTGGCATACTATAATAAAGTTTGGTACTTTGGCACACACTGGTAGAGTTTGGCACACTGTCCACTAAATGATAAGCTGGTTCTGCGTACCAGAGATCTTTTGTATTAAATGAATCTAATCTCCCAACTTTCCACTTTTGTCAGCTGTCAGGTTCATTGTATTAAATGTGGCGATGTAGGCAGGAAGATTGTACGCCCTCCTATATTAAGTTGAACAAAAATGGCACAAAAGTGCACCTTTGCTCTTTTCTTTAAGAAAGTTTGCCAAACTTCTTATACTTTAAGAAAGCTGTTCTATCATATAGTATACCACCCGTGCTTTAGATCTAGTATTCTTTGGAGCCATACTTTTTATGCTTCTACAAGACCCCCTTCAAATTTTTAAATTTTTAGAGATAAATTCAAAATATTTTGAACTAGAAGCATGAAAAGCAGTTGAGATATTTGTATGCGCATTCCAGAATAATTCTAACAGATTGCTGACGTGGTTGTTCAGACTTGTCAATCTGTCATGTTTTGACCCGTGCCTTTATTTGACACGGTCTTCAAGGCGATGAATGTGACTTCATTGGAGTGATTTTTGGGGGTCTTTTCAAAATTTAAGTGTTACCTTCCACTCTATAAATAGCTCTTTAACTTGTTTTCTTCTTGCCATAAGATTGAACATGGATGCCTCATGGTGCAAGTCTAAAGGGATGACCAAAGCAGTATGGCAATTGTTGGTTCTGTTGGCTTCCTAGAGGGTATAACAAGACAATCTTCCAAATGATGGATATTCATACGGAGACCACTGTTGTTGACTTCTTCTTCCTTTTTTTCTTTAAATTATATGTATAATATAGAGAGTGGAAAAAGTAAAGAGAGTATAGAAAATTTCACAGACACGTTGCATGTATTTCCCTCTTTCAGAGCAAAATCCTCTCCTTGGCATACTTTCTTCGTTTAGAGTGACATAGCCATCAAGATTTCTTTTTCAAAATCCTGAAGGATTTGGAGAGTTGGTGTACCTTTCTTCATTCAGAGCAAAAAGGGTTATCATCAGCATTCTCTAAGTTTTGACAGATTTTTGAATTTTGGCATACTTTTTATCTTTTTAGTGTGAGAACTGTATGCACCTTTCAGTCTTCCACTAACAATTATGGTTTGTAGGTACGTTGCAACTTCTTCGCTAGATGTTTTGAGAATTCATCATAACATATTTTTTTCTATGCAGAGAGACTACAGGCTTGCTTCTTTTATGATGGAGCATGGAAGGAAATCATACGTCTTGTTATTCGTATTGAACAAACATATTACCTTGAAGACCATAGCTGTCTTCAGATTGAGCTCGTTGTGATCACTCCCTTAACATGGCCACTGTATCGATTATAGGGTTGGGATTAGAATCCCAACTGGGGCTTTTAGCAGTGACACATCCTTACATCAATGGAGGCTCATGCATATTTTAGACAAATTTATGCAGGCCCTTCTCTATTTTGCAACCTCACTTATTATCTATCAGTATGGATTCTCTTCCATGTATTAAGTTTGCACTGAGGAATGATTAGACAAGGATGGCTCTGTAATAGATATGCCATCATATGTAATCATGATTTTAGAATAAAAATCCAGATATAATATATTTCCATCATATGTAGAAATAAAAATCCAGATGTAATAGATTTCCATTCTTTGTGCTTCCCTTTATCTGTTGTTGTAGGCTTCGACGAACCAGGTTCAATGGTTGTTGGCATAATGGGAGGAGTAGGAGTCGGAGAGGCAGGAGGAGCATCCTCTTGGGTAGGTTCATAAGTGTTTAGATACTCCTTTCCAGACCTAGTACCGGTCTTGACTTCTTCGGGTATAGAAGATAGAAGGACCATGTGACATGCCCTAGTGTTCCTTCTTGCTTGTCTCCATTTAGCCTCACTGGGATGATTTTGCATGTTGCCATCTTCGTATCCCAGTTCACAGTAGTACTTTCCAGTTTAATTTTGGGCTTATAGAGGAATATGTCATCATTTGCCGAAGTTCAGACTTTTAGCCTTTTGAAAGGCATAACCCATCTTTTCTATAAGACGGATTAATTGTTGACTATAGAGCTAAAATTTGGGTTTCTTATTATTGTTCCTACCAGGCATTATTAGTAGTTCTGTTTAGGATGAAGGAGAGAGCTATTTCATAATAGATTTGCCTTCTCCGTTGTAGGTTGTGTGGAAGATGTGTTATGCCCTTAATAACGGAACAGTGCCCAGTCAACACCAGTACTGGTTAGTCATGCGAGGTTCATCCACAGAAGCTCTTGGAGATAATCCTAAATTTTGTAGCTTGGTCTCAAGGAACATACCATCTTTGAGTAGGACTTGGTCCCTATCTAAATTATGATCCAGATAAACCATATTAGATAATTTGTTCATCCGACCTTTCCTCTTGGATTTAGAACTGAAAGATGCTACCTCTTGTCCTAAATCTAGTAACAGGTTGGGATGAATCAACATAATCTTGCCTCATTGAGTGGTAAAGTACACCAGCCATTTAGCTTGACCAAAATCTTGTGGGAGATTGATGAGCTCCATCGTAGCTTTAGGTATTGGTACGACGCCGTCTCAAACTTCCTATGCTGGAAAGTCGTCTGAATTGAAGAGACACCAAGTCCGTAGTGACTTACTTCTCGTCATTGTGAAGAGTGGTTACTTTGGCATCAATCAACTATTGTATCTTCTATTTCAAGACATAAAAATCCTTGGTAGGATAATGTACATATCGCTAGTACAAATAATACTTTGGGTCATCCGCCTTTTTGGCTTCGTCGGGCCGTTTGATGTCTGGCTACTCTAGTTTGTTTCTCTTCATCAGATAATCAAAGATATTAATGATGCAATTTTCATCAAAAGAGTACTCCTCATTGGGACTTGAATATTCTGGAGGCTTCTATATTCGCGGAGATGTAGGCTGCTTGGACACATTAACGGCAAGGGCTTCTTTTCCTTTGTTATTGTCACCACCCCATTTCCCGAGCCGGGTATTTTTTTTATTTTTAATTTAGTTAATTGTGGATTATTTATATTTAATTGTATTTATATTTAGTTATTGATTGTATTATATTTTTATTGTTTGTTTTAGGATTTTGGCTAGCCTGGACCCATGTCAGACCCTAATGGACCCATGTCCGACCTAGCCCACACCCCTGTGAGACTTATTTTGGGGCTTAGATTTATTATTTTATTTTTAAGAGGTTAGTTGGAGAGATTTGGAGCTAGTTTGAGTACTTTTGGAACCCGGAACCCGAAACCAAGTCACGTAGGGGCATTTTGGAACATGTGGAATCCCTTTATTTTGCTCCAACCGACCCTATCCCAGCCCTTATTCCCGTGAGCAGCAGCCCCCACTCCCCTTTCTCTTCTTCTTCATCTTCTTCTTCACTTCTTCTTCTTCTCCACTTCTTTTTCTTCTTCCTTCCTTCTCCAAGTAAGTTCCTTCCTCCTATTTCTCTTCTTTCTTCTTCTATTCTCCATGGTTGCTAACCCTAACCTTGCATTTTCCCTAACCTTGGTGGGTAGAGCCTAGATTTGGTGTTGGAGCTAGATTTGGGAGCTTGGAAGCTTGGTTTGCTGGATTTGGAGCATTTTGGAGATTTTGGCTTGGGATTCCAACTCCCAAGAGGTAAACCCTAATTTTCCCCTTGTAATTACTTTTATATAGTGTAATTAATAGTTTAGAACCTTCCTAGACCCTTAGGCTACCCGTGGGAGGAAGTTGGAACTAGTTGGGTAGTGTTTGGAGACTTTAACACTAGGTTTTGTGTCAATTTTGGGTGAAATCCGAATTTGGCCCAATTTTGGGTGATACCCTAGGTTAGATGGAACTAGGTAGACGTTGTCAGGTGTCTTGAGGGTGAGTGCGTGTCTCCGTTCGGACACGGGAAGCCGCGTCGTGGAGAAACGGGCGTTTCGGGCGAAATTGGGGCTTTTCGTCGTCGCCGATTCTAAGTGCGTGTGCGTTTCCGCCACGGGCCTAGAATCGACGCGGGAGCACATTTTCTAGGATCTAGACATCATGTAGAGCGCGTGGGTAAATTTTGGGCCGATTCCGAGTTCGTTTGGTGTGCGTTTCAGGAGGTTTTCCGAGCTGCGCACCACGTGTTCGTCGAAATGACCGAACGGCCATTTCGACTTGGTTTCCTCGTTTCGGGCTTGTGCGCGCGTTGGGTTAGTATCGGGGAGTGTGTGCTAGAGTTTTCGAGTTATATTTTATAAATTTATAGGCGTTGGTGAGTGTCGGGGTCGTTGGGCGTGCGTAGGTGGGGCGTTGTGAGCGTTGTGTGCATCATTGTGGTAGTGTTATGTTTGTGTATATATGTCTCTATATATATATTTATTTGTGTGTGTGTTCCTATATATATATATATATATATATACATATTTCTATTTATATATATATGTGTGGTTATGTGTTTGTGAGTGTGTTAGTGAGTGCTAGTGTATGTGTGTAGGTGAGTGCTTGTGTGAGTGTGTGCTAGTGTGTAGGTGAGTGTGTGTGAGTGTGAGTGTGAGTGAGTGCCTATATATATATATATATATATATATATATATATATATATATATATATATATATATATATATATATATATATGAGTTTCAGTTTATGTAAATATGTATTTATATATATATGTAGGAGTGATTGTGTGTGGGGTTGTGTGTTTGTGAGATTGTGTGTGTGAGAGTGTGTGTGAGGGTGTGTGAGTGTGAGTGTGTGTGAGGGTATATGTATTTATGTTTGAGTGTGTGAGTGTGTATGTGTATATATACATATATAAATATATGTATAGATATATGTGTGTATATATATATAGATGTGTGTTTATATATGTATAGATATATGTGTGTGCTTATGTGTGTGTGTTGATAGTGTTGTGAGTGGGTGTGTGTATTAGTGTGTGAGTGTGCTAGTGTGTGTGTTAGAGTGTGTAGATGAGTGTGAATGTATATATAGATATTTAGTTATATATATATAGATATATATATATGTGTATATATATATATGTATATATATAGGGGGGGTGTGTGTGTGTATGTGAGATGAGAGGGGGGGCAGGACCAGCAGCAGGGAGCTGCAGCAGCAGCAAGGAGCAGCAGTAGCAGCTGCACCAGCAGCTCCAGCAGCAGTTTGCACCAGCAGGTGCAGCAGCAGCAAGCAGCAGCTTCAGCAGCAATGTGGGCAGCAGCAGCAGCAGTTTTAGGTAGCAGCAGCCGCAGTACAAGCAGCAGCAGCAGCAGCTAGCAAGAGCAGTGTGCGAGGGAGAGAGGTATATATATATATATATATATAGATATAGATAGATTGCTATATAGATAGTTAGGTAGATAGATGATAGTTAGATAGTTAGATAGAATGATAGATAGATGGATAATAGGTAGTTAGATAGATACGTATATAGATAGATAGATTAATAGGTAGATGGATAGATAGACGGATTGATAAATAGATTAGATATAGGTAAATGGATACCTAGATAGTTAGAGATAAATAGATAGATACTATATAGATATTTAGATAGTTAGGTAAATAGTTAGATATATGGATATTAGATACATATAGATAGATTGATAGATTAATAAGATATCAAGATAGATAGACACATAGATAGATAGGTAATAGAAAGATAGATAGATATATAGTTATATAGCTAGCTAGATAGATAGATTCATAGATAGGTAGATAAATAGTTTGATAGATAGATAGGTAAATGAATAGATAGCTAGATGTTAGATAGATAGGTAGGTACATAGATAAATAGATATTAGATACATAGATAGATGGATGAGATATAGATAGATAGATAGATAGATAGATAGATAGATAGATAGATAGATAGTTTAGATATCTAGATATAGATATACATATATATTTATGAGGAGGGTAAGGTAAGGTAAGGTAAGGTATTGGATAAATATATATAGGTATATGCCTATATGTATTAGATATATGTATTTTAGCCTAGATTATAGCTAGACATATATGTTTATGCATAGTTAGTTAGCTAGATGGGTAGTCGGGTTGAGTTTAGTGCGGTATCTCAATACCTTGAGATACCGAGGTATTTCAATACCTTGAGATAACCAAGGTATTGGGTTTCGAGCGAGGTTTTTGAGCAATAGCCTAGGAATAGTATTGGAGTGATTTTTATACGTATATGTGTATATATTTACGCGTGCTAGCATAGGTTTTAGAGGATATAGGCGGGGTATATAGCCTAGGTTGAGGTATCGGATACCGAGGGTATCCCGGTATCTCAAGTTGGCGAGTTTGTGAGTTTTCTAGCTTAATGAGTTCGGTTTGACCTAGAATTTCAGGAGCACCCTAGTTTGACCCAGACTTGACCGTAGTTGACTCGGTTGACCGCCAAAGTCAACTTTTGACCTAGTTTTGACCTAGAGTTGACTTTTTGGACCCAGAGTTGACTTTTTGACCCAGATTTCATCGGTTTGACCCATTTGACCTAGAACGACCCTAGAAGCCTATTTTTAGTTATTTTATATCTGTTTAACTCTTTAGAACCCTGTTTAACCTTGCTTTTCGTATTAGGTCCTTGCGACACCAGTTCGGATCGCTAGTTGCTCAGGACGTCAAGCGAGTACATTCTCTGATAGTTTTCATTATTTGATGATTATTTTGATTCAGCTTCTAGTATAGTATCATCTGATTATTCTGGCACAACACGGGACACTGATTAATATTTCTGGATTTATTTACTTGCGACACGTACATTTCATGTTTCTGGCCTCTATTCTGGAATCACTACTGGCATCACCTACAGGCATCATTCATGTTCGGGCTGGACTCATCTTGATTTGTGTGTCGGGTCTTGGATCCACTTGTATTAGTCGGGGCAAGGAAATACTCGAGTAGACATATAAACATTGCTATCTGGCATCATCAGGAATCACTCCCTCTGGTCTAATCTGGAATGATAGCAGCCGCGCACCCAGTGCGCGGTGAGCCGTACTTACCTCTAGCCGTTTACATGTCGAAACAAGTATTTCAAAGACACCGAGTTCATTCTTTATAGTCTGGACTCTCATGCATTTCTTGACTTGTCTCACTTACATGTTTCTGGACTTGACTCACTACATGTTTTTCATGCTGGACTCACTACACGTTCATGTGCACAGACTTACTCTTAGTGTAGATTTCTTGTATCTTGCAGTTATTACTATCTTGCTCTGATATCCATGCATCTTTACCTTTATGCACCAGTTATACATATTTCCTTGTTTCATACTTGCTTCATTCTTCTTGCTACTTGCTATAACTGTTTTATAGTTTTTATCATTTAAATGGAACTGCTGTTAGAGATGTACTTGCTCCAGTCCTGACTGGACATATTTTTTTAGAGTATCCGGAGGATTGGTGTCCGACGTTTTATGGACCTGAGCCTGTCGATGGTGCAGACAGGGACCCTCTAGTTTAGGGGTGATTTCCGGGTTGGTAGCCGGGATCACTGGGACTTTGTTGTTGTTTTTATTTGCTTTTAGCACCGGATTTGTCTCCGGTTTTAGATTGAGACCTTGTTTGTATATTATTTTGGATATTTTTGTATTATTATTTGATGTTGTGGTTGTTGTAGTAGTTGTTGTTGGTTAGACTTTATAGTTGTTAGATCTCTGTGTTATCTTATCGTGCTTAGATTCGTGATTGAGTACTTGATTATCATTGAGATATTTGCTCCTCCGTTTGGAGTTAAGATCTTGACAGGTTTATATATTGTTTGTGTGGTTGCCCTCCTTTTGGAGAGGTCATGGCCGATTTTTGTGTGAGATTATTATCTAGATAGTTGACCTAGACTGCGTTCTACCGCCGATGCTGCGGCGTAGGCTGGACGTACCCATGACTCATGCCCGATTTTCCTGGTGCGGGTCGTGACACATTTTTGGTGGCGGCCCCATGCAGGTCTCGATTCGTAATTAGTGCGATGTTGTGGTGGTACAACAACTTAGTTGTACTGCTGCGAGCCTGCTATAGGATCTAGGATCTAGGATGAGAGTGTACTCAATCACGACTAGGAACAATTCCAATCTAATTATTCTGAAATTGCTCCTTTTGAAATATTACTGTCCTTCTTTGATGATATCGTATCTTGCACCGTATTGACTTCTTTTGATCTGTGTTCAGGATACCTCCGAAGACACGATCCCATCGTACCATTCCAGCAGTTGCCACTGAGAGGTCTGCTACCTCTCGTCCAGCTCGTATTCAGGCAGCTGCTACCGCTCCACTCACCACTCCTGCGGTTGAGGGAGCATCTGCTTCTCTCGGGGATCCTCCTTCACCTGTCGATCCGAGGACTACCCCAGTCGTTCCAGTGGTTCCTCTACCACTTCCTGCTCCAGTAGATGCCGCGCAGTTGTTTGCGTTCTTCAGGGAGATGATGGACGCGCAGCACTGTCAGGTGGATGTGATGAGGCTGGGCATTGAGAACGTCCACCAGGTGGCCATGACAGCAGTGGATAGGGTGGCACAGATTCAGCCACGGGCAGATCAGATTCAGCATCCGAGGCCGGGCAGTATTATTGACTTTCAGAGGATGCGACCCAAGGAGTTCCGTGGTACAGAAGGTATCCTGTACGCAGATGACTGGATAGAGCAGATTGAGGGCATCTTCAGGCTGGCGCAGATTCCAGACAGCATGCAGATAGAGGCAGCGGGCAGTCAGATGTTCGACCTCGCTTTGACATGGTATCGCACAGATACGAGGATTGCAGCGCCAGGACTTACTTGGGAGGCTTTTAAGAGGCTTTTTAAGGAGAAGTTTTTCCCAGATGTGGCGCTCAGTGCTTTGGAGAGCCAGTTCGAGGCACTCGTCCAAGGGAGCATGACAGTGGACGAGTACGCAGCGGAGTTCTGCCGTCTGGGCAGATTCATGGATGGCTTGAGTGAGGCAGCTAAGGCGAGGAAGTTTCGCAAGGGCTTGGTTATGGCGGTCAAGTCTTTGACCAGGAGCGACCGCGAGGCGACTTTTGAGCAGATAGTAGGAGATGCTCAGAGAGCAGAGGATGACTTGGAGCTCAAGTCCAAGAGAGGCAGGGATGATTCAGGCAGTGCGAGTGGCAGTGCGGGGCCAGCTAAGCGTCCCTATGTGCAGAAGGCAGTGCAGCAGGGTCAGGATCAGAGAACGCCCACTTGTGCCTACTGTAGGAAGGCAGGACACACTTGGGATGTTTGTAGGAGGAGGCTGAAGGTGTGTTTGTTCTGTGGATCCGTTGCTCACCAGATGCGAGATTGCCCTACTGCACCTCCATTGGGTAGAGCACAGGATCAGAGAGTTGGAGCTAGGCCATCTGTGGCACAGCATCATGCCCCGCACCAGAAGAGGGATACACCCCAGCAGGGCAGGGCTTATGCGTTGACGGTCGAGGAGGCCGATGCTACGGGTGTTGGGTTAGCAGGTCTGTCTCTTGTTTCTTCTTCCTGTCCTTTTCCATTCCTGTGGTGTGCTTCATTAGTACCTGTTAGATTTTTTTTGTGCTGTGGTAGATAGTGTAGTGACCCCGATTGAGACTGTAATAACACGACCAGTAGGACCCTGATCTTGTATGTTATTTAGGTAGAATTTCTTGACTGTGATTGTTGGGGGTTTGACCTAGAGAGAGTGTGATTGACTTTAAATTTCGAGGACGAAATTTTCTAAGGAGGTAGGCTTGTCACCACCCCATTTCCAGAGCCGGGTATTTTTTTTTATTTTTAATTTAGTTAATTGTGGATTATTTATATTTAATTGTATTTATATTTAGTTATTGATTGTATTATATTTTTATTGTTTGTTTTAGGATTTTGGCTAGCCTGGACCCATGTCAGACCCTAGTGGACCCATGTCCGACCTAGCCCACACCCCTGTGAGACTTATTTTGGGGCTTAGATTTATTATTTTATTTTTAGGAGGTTAGTTGGAGAGATTTGGAGCTAGTTTGAGTGCTTTTGGAACCCGGAACCCGAAACCAAGTCACGTAGGGGCGTTTTGGGCATTTTGGAACATGTGGAATCCCTTTATTTTGCTCCATCCGACCCTATCCCAGCCCCCATTCCCGTGAGCAGCAGCCCCCACTCCCCTTTCTCTTCTTCTTCATCTTCTTCTTCACTTCTTCTTCTTCTCCACTTCTTTTTCTTCTTCCTTCCTTCTCCAAGTAAGTTCCTTCCTCCTATTTCTCTTCTTTCTTCTTCTATTCTCCATGGTTGCTAACCCTAACCTTGTATTTTCCCTAACCTTGGTGGGTAGAGCCTAGATTTGGTGTTGGAGCTAGATTTGGGAGCTTGGAAGCTTGGTTTGGTGGATTTGGAGTATTTTGGAGATTTTGGGTTGGGATTCCAACTCCCAAGAGGTAAACCCTAATTTTCCCCTTGTAATTACTTTTATATAGTGTAATTAATAGTTTAGAACCTTCCTAGACCCTTAGGCTACCCGTGGGAGGAAGTTGGAACTAGTTGGGTAGTGTTTGGAGACTTTAACACTAGGTTTTGTGTCAATTTCGGGTGAAATCCGAATTTGGCCCAATTTTAGGTGATGCCCTAGGTTAGATGGACCTAGGTAGATGTTGTCAGGTGTCTTGAGGGTGAGTGCGTGTCTCCGTTCGGACACGGGAAGCCGCGTCGCGGAGAAACGGGCATTTCGGGCAAAATTAGGGCTTTTCGTCGTTGCCGATTCTAAGTGCGTGTGCGTTTCCGCCACGGGCCTAGAATCGATGCGGGAGCATATTTTCTAGGATCTAGACATCGTGTAGAGCGTGTGGGTAAATTTTGGGCCGATTCTGAGTTCGTTTGGTGTGCGTTTCAGGAGGTTTTTCGAGCCGCGCACCACGTGTTCGTCGAAATAACCGAACGGCCATTTCGACTTGGTTTCCTCGTTTCGGGCTTGTGCGCGCGTTGGGTTATTATCGGAGAGTGTGTGCTAGAGTTTTCGAGTTATATTTTATATATTTATAGGCGTTGGTGAGTGTCGGGGTCGTTGGGCGTGCGTAGGTGGGGCGTTGTGAGCGTTGTGTGCATCGTTATGGTAGTGTTGAGTTTGTGTATATATGTCTCTATATATATATTTATTTATTTGTGTGTGTGTTCCTATATATATATATATATATATATATATATTTCTATTTATATATATATGTGTGGTTATGTGTTTGTGAGTGTGTTAGTGAGTGCTAGTGTATGTGTGTAGGTGAGTGCTTGTGTGAGTGTGTGCTAGTGTGTAGGTGAGTGTGTGTGAGTGTGAGTGTGAGTGAGTGCCTATATATATATATATATGAGTTTCAGTTTATGTATATATGTATTTATATATATATGTAGGAGTGATTGTGTGTGGGGTTGTGTATTTGTGAGAGTGTGTGTGTGTGAGTGTGTGTGAGGGTGTGTGAGTGTGAGTGTGTGTGAGGGTATATGTATTTATGTTTGAGTGTGTGAGTGTGTATGTGTATATATATATATATAAATATATGTATAGATATATGTGTGTATATATATATAGATGTGTGTTTATATATGTATAGATATATGTGTGTGCTTATGTGTGTGTGTTGATAGTGTTGTGAGTGTGTGTGTGTATTAGTGTGTGAGTGTGCTAGTGTGTGTGTTAGAGTGTGTAGATGAGTGTGAATGTATATATAGATATTTAGTTATATATATATAGATATATATATGTGTATATATATATGTATATATATAGGGGTGTGTGTGTGTGTATGTGAGATGAGAGGGGGGGGCAGGACCAGCAGCAGGGAGCTGCAGCAGCTGCAAGCAGCTGCACCTGCAGCAGGTGCAGCAGCAAGGAGCAGCAGTAGCAGCTGCACCAGCAGCTCCAGCAGCAGTTTGCACCAGCAGGTGCAGCAGCAGCAAGCAGCAGCTTCAGCAGCAATGTGGGCAGCAGCAGTTTTAGGTAGCAGCAGCCGCAGTACAAGCAGCAGCAGCAGCTAGCAAGAGCAGTGTGCTAGGAAGAGAGGTATATATCTATATATATATATATATATATATATATAGATAGATTGCTATATAGATAGTTAGGTAGATAGATGATAGTTAGATAGTTAGATAGAATGATAGATAGATAGATAATAGGTAGTTAGATAGATACGTATATAGATAGATAGATTAATAGGTAGATGGATAGATAGACGGATTGATAAATCGATTAGATATAGGTAAATGGATACCTAGATAGTTAGAGATAAATAGATAGATACTATATAGATATTTAGATAGTTAGGTAAATAGTTAGATATATGGATATTAGATACATATAGATAGATTGATAGATTAATAAGATATCAAGATAGATAGACACATAGATAGATAGGTAATAGAAAGATAGATAGATATATAGTTATATAGCTAGCTAGATAGATAGATTCATAGATAGGTAGATAAATAGTTTGATAGATAGATAGGTAAATGGATAGATAGCTAGATGTTAGATAGATAGGTAGGTACATAGATAAATAGATATTAGATACATAGATAGATGGATGAGATATAGATAGATAGATAGATAGATAGATAGATAGATAGATAGATAGATAGATAGATAGATATATACATAGCTAGATAGATAGTTTAGATATCTAGATATAGATATACATATATATTTATGAGGAGGGTAAGGTAAGGTAAGGTAAGGTATTGGATAAATATATATAGGTATATGCCTATATGTATTAGATATATGTATTTTAGCCTAGATTATAGCTAGACATATATGTTTATGCATAATTAGTGAGCTAGAGGGGTAGTCGGGTTGAGTTTAGAGCGGTATCTCAATACCTTGAGATACCGAGGTATTTCAATACCTTGAGATAACCAAGGTATTGGGTTTCGAGCGGGGTTTTTGAGCAATAGCCTAGGAATAGTATTGGAGTGATTTTTATACGTATATGTGTATATATTTACGTGTGCTAGCATAGGTTTTAGAGGGTATAGGCGGGGTATATAGCCTAGGTTGAGGTATCGGATACCGATGGTATCCCAATATCTCAAGGAGGCGAGTTTGTGAGTTTTCTAGCTTAATGAGCTCGGTTTGACATAGAATTTCAGGAGCACCCTAGTTTGACCCAGACTTGACCGTAGTTGACTCGGTTGACCGCCAAAGTCAACTTTTAACCTAGTTTTGACCTAGAGTTGACTTTTTAGACCCAGAGTTGACTTTTTGACCCAAATTTCACCGGTTTGACCCATTTGACCTAGAACGACCCTAGAAGCCTATTTTTAGTTATTTTATATCTGTTTAACTCTTTAGAACCCTGTTTAACCTTGCTTTTCAAATTAGGTCCTTGCGACACCAGTTCGGATCGCCAGTTGCTCAAGACGTCAGACGAGTACATTCTCTGATAGTTTTCATTATTTGATGATTATTATGATTCAGCTTCTAGTATAGTATCATCTGATTATTCTGGCACAACACGGGACACTGATTGATATTTCTGGATTCATTTACTTGTGACACGTACATTTCATATTTCTGGCCTCTATTCTGGAATCACTACTGGCATCACCTACAGGCATCATTCATGTTCAGGCTGGACTCATCTTGATTTGCGTGTCGGGTCTTGGATCCACTTGTATTAGTCGGGGCAGGAAAATACTCGAGTAGACATGTAAACATTCATATCTGGCATCATCAGGAATCACTTCCTCTGGTCTAATCTGGAATGATAGCAGCCGCGCACCCAGTGCGCGGTGAGCCGTACTTACCCCTAGCCGTTTACATGTCGAAACAAGTATTTCAAAGACATCGAGTTCATTCTTTATAGTCTGGACTCTCATGCATTTCTTGACTTGTCTCACTTACATCTTTCTAGACTTGACTCACTACATGTTTTTCATGCTGGACTCACTACACGTTCATGTGCACAGACTTACTCTTAGTGTAGATTTCTTGTATCTTGCAGTTATTACTATCTTGCTCTGATATCCATGCATCTTTACCTTTATGCACCAGTTATACATATTTCCTTGTTTCATACTTGCTTTATTCTTCTTGCTACTTGCTATAACTGTTTTATAGTTTTTATCATTTAAATGGAACTGCTGTTAGAGATGTACTTGCTCCAGTCCTGACTGGACATATTTTTTCAGAGTATCCGGAGGATTGGTGTCCGACGTTTTATGGACCTGAGCCTGTCGATGGTGCAGACAGGGACCCTCTAGTTTAGGGGTGATTTTCGGGTTGGTAGCCGGGATCACTGGGACTTTGTTGTTGTTTTTATTAGCTTTTAGCACCGGATTTGTCTCCAGTTTTAGATTGAGACCTTGTTTGTAT
The DNA here is from genome assembly GCA_036927795.1 of Iris macrosiphon. NCBI lineage: Eukaryota > Viridiplantae > Streptophyta > Magnoliopsida > Asparagales > Iridaceae > Iris > Iris macrosiphon. The sequence continues at coordinate 81,157,134 of JAYESA010000012.1, read as the reverse complement.
ATTATTTTGGATATTGTTGTATTATTATTTGATGTTGTGGTTGTTGTAGTAGTTGTTGTTGGTTAGACTTTATAGTTGTTAGATCTCTGTGTTATCTTATCGTGCTTAGATTCGTGATTGAGTACTTGATTATCATTGAGATATTTGCTCCTCCGTTTGGAGTTGAGATCTTGACAGGTTTATATATTGTTTGTGTGGTTGTCCTCCTTTTGGAGAGGTCATGGCCGATTTTTGTGTGAGATTATTATCTAGATAGTTGACCTAGACAGCGTTCTACCGCCGATGCTGCGGCGTAGGCTGGACGTACCCACGACTCATGCCCGATTTTTCGGGTGCGGGTCGTGACAGTTATTGCGAGTGTTATTAGTATTGTTAAATGGGCGCTTGCCTTTATCTTCTATGCTTTTGAGCCTTAGAAAATTGAGGTTGACATCTTTCGCATTAAGTTTAGCAATGTTCGCATTCATAATAATGGTTGTCCAATCTTCAATGTGGGTTGTACCGATAGAGAATTTCAATCCTGGCAGGAAGTTTTTTCTGCAGGTATCCATTAGATGGGTTTCATTGAAGCACTCAATGAATCACGAGCATACTCTTTTTTCTCTTTGCTTGGTGTTAATGAGAGTCGACATTGTTATGTCCATGCCTCTGTCTTAAAATCGGGAGAGGAATAGATGTCGCAAGTCTTCGAAAGATGAGATTTAATTATCACGAAGACCGCAGAACTCGTCATAAGGTATCCCGGACAAGGCTACGACAAACAACTTAGTGGGCAAGGCATCATCCTGTGGTATATGTCCCATCATCATATCAAAGTAGTTCATATATTTATGAGGTAACGTCTTCCCATCAAAAGGAGTTATAGATAGAGGCTTGTACTTAGGCGGGTAGACGACATTAAGCCACTTGGGAGGAAAAGGTTGTCATATACCAAGTTTTTAGAGCTTGTCCCAATTAGTTATTGTATTATATTAGCCACGTAGCTCCTTAATAGCCTGATGTGTCTCATCGAGATGATGTTGTATAGATGACTGAAGAGATATCGGCTGGACTTTTACAACCATGGGTAGAGGACCACCCCCTATATTAAGAGGGCTAAGAGATGGGTTGGTGACTCATGATTAGGGCTAACATCTGGATTTATATTGCCCAGAGGTGGTGTTACACCAGGAGATAGTTGTACAGAAATAGATGCAGCAACCTATAAATTTGTTGTTATGGTAGCATGTTAAGCCAGCATCATATGATGCATGTTCTGTATCATAATATGCATGTCTATGAAAGTAGCTTCCAGTGAATAGAGGCGATGTCCAGTATTGCCTGACTGGGAAGTATCTTGCTCGTTACCAATAGTATATGCACTAACCTCTCTGTGGACGACAGAAGGACTAGTGGATTGCATTGTGTAGTTGGAGTTTACACAATTTGTTTCAAACTCAGGGGAATTGCTATCCCAAGAAGGTCAACTTCAGATTTAGAGGAATGGGCATTCCTTGTGAGAGAGAGTTCCCGTCTTTGAGAATGGGTATTCTGGTATACCCCTTCAAAGGTTCGACAAGCTGGTCGAACCTCCTCTGACTGAGAGTTCTCGAAGTACTTCTCGAAGTACTTCATCTTGAACACCTCCTACCATGGGAGAGTCGTGAAGCCATATATGCCGGAGCCAACAATATTTTGTCATCATTTCCTTGGTTGTCAGTTTGCTTTCTAGATTGATGTCTAGTAGGCAAAGTGTAACTCGATCGGTCGAACATAAACCGTAAGGATATAATTCAACTACTTTAGCACAACAGCATTTGATTACAATTTTGTGGAAACTATATTGATGCTCATTTGGAAGCCCTGTTGCAGGCACATATCGTCCCATCTCTTTACGCTTTTGTACAAGAACTTCGCATAAGTTAGAATAAGGGAAGGAATAGAAGAAGAAGGCAGACTCTACCTTTTTACATTTTATACATTGAATTTTGTAAATATATTTTTAGTGCCCCGCGTATAAAGTGAGGTGCTGGCTTGAATGACGCTTATTTTAGGAGTATACGCCTCTTATCTTTGTGCACATAACATTCCACTTAAGTTTGTTGCTTTATGCACGTAATCAGTGACTTCAGAAAAGGAGGCACACAATTCTCCTTCTATCGTGCATGAAAATTTTAGATGCGGTGGCAAATTCTTCTCTGCCGACTTCTTTTGTGTGCATGAAAAGTCTTTCGATGAGTGGCATGGTAGTTGAATAACATGAACTCTGGATGAGGCAGAAAGTGCGCTTGCACGCTTTTCTGCTTGTAGAGAGTTTTGAGTAGTAGAGCCCATGCTAGGTTTTCCTTGTACATTACATTGAACATACACTGGTCTAGCAGCATGAGGATGAGCAATCTTTTTTGCATTGTAGTGAATTCCTCTGCCAAGAAAAGATTGGTTTAGTCCCCGCTTAGTATTGTAAGAGTTTTGCGTCTTGCTCCCCTTAGTTAGCATACTAGTGTGGCTAAGGGGAACATCCACCGAGTCATAGACCTGGGACAGAGAAACATAGTTCAAAATAAGGGATTCCTTGTTAGCAGCAGTCACTATACTCTTTCTATTGTTCATAGCAACTTCGAGATATGAGAGGCTTGGGCAGCCAAGTCTTGCGAATCTTTCTTGACTTGGGTGCAGATGAGGGGCTAGCACGACCCACAGAGACTATTTCTCCGTAGGCTTGCTGGTTGAATTGAACGACCAAAGTCTTCTGTATTATTCCAACCAACACGGTGACATATTGAGTTATTGCCTTCTCGTTGGGGAGAAGGTTATCCCCAGCAAAGTCGCCATTTCATTTTCCATAAACAAAAAATTTGAACGAACTTTTATGTTACAAACTATCAAAGAAAGAAGTGTACAATAAATCATATACAAGAATCTAAAGTACAATAATTCTGGAAAAGTATAGCTATGGATATTTGATATACAATCGATCACTTTACTCCTTGGACCACTCGACACAAAGGAAGAAATGCTAGCACTTGAACTCGGACACTTGGAGAACTCGGCAACAAGAAAGCTTTGGCAGCACTAACACGTAGAGCTTATGTCCTTCTCTCTTCGTCCGTATATGTTTCCAGGAAAGATCTATTGATCCTGTATTTATAGCACTTAGGAACTATTTTAGGGGTGTGTGTGTACAAACGATCAATATGCACAATATTTGCTCTTGTGTGCGCATATTTGAACAAACAACATCCTACATTCTGATTAGTGGGTGCACAACTTACTGCCTGCTTGACACATTGCTTTCATATATGAGGAAAGCGTAGGTCGTGAGGAAATTTATTTGTGCACATTTCATAAGAAATATGGCATGCAAGACACGTAATCATAACTGCTCACTATCAGTTAGGATCATAGGCACATAATTTAAGGAGTTCAGTGATACGGGCGTACTTTGAGGAAGTTTAGAGTCAGTATCCATGTTGGCAAACTCTTATGAAGTTTGGTACTTTGGTGCACTTGAGTAAAGTTTAGCATACTGTCTACTAAACCACAACAGGGGTCCGCATGCCAGAGATCTTTTTTGTTAAATGACTCTATTCTCCTCGATTTCTATGTTTGTCAGATGTCAGGTTTATTACATTAAATATGGGGGTGGAGGCAGAAAGATGTATGCCCGTCTATGTTAAGTTGAACCAAAATGGATAAATGTGCACGTCTGCAATCCTTTTTAAGAAAGTGCGCCATACTTCTTATACTTTAAGAAATTTTTATGTGGTGAAGTATGCTAACCTTGCTTTAGATCTAGTATTCTTTGAAGGCATTCTTTTTATGCTTCTACAACTGATAACCCCACACTTTTGAAAACCAACCTACATGGGCCACCTTTAAAACCTTGTCATACCCAAAACCAGAATACTAGAGAGCGGGGGCAGACAAAGCCTGTTACATATACTAGAGTACTCCAGTACCCCAAAATACAGTCATGACTGAAATAGACATGGGGGTTAATAATATAATCCAACAGTCAATCCAAGGTCAACCAATCCTAATATCTCAATCACAAACAAGAATCCACAATATACAAGATATATCATCATAAGAAGAAAGATATTAAAGTGTCACAAACTATATATATATATATATAGATGATCATGAAACTAGTAATACAAAATAAAGAACTAACAAGGATATAAGTCATACATGATCAACTCTAGCTATAGTCTAAAATATGCTAATTATGTCTAAAATAAAGAGCTAAACATGTGCTCGAGGCTAAATGCCTCAAAATAATATAAACAATAAGTGGGAGAAAAAAAATATAAACCCACAAAAAGATATGAAAGATCCTCGGTTTCCGTTATCGGATCTGGCCAAGCAAAACCAGTGGGGTCAGACCCCAAATAGAAAGTACCACAAGGAGGCCAAACAATGAACTAAAACTAGCATATAACAAACCAAAATATACTAAGAGTGAACATATAACTACCAGGTCTATAGTAACAAGATATACCAGGCAATATAAAAGAAAACTGGTAACATGTAAAGAACTAGTACAAGAGCAAGAACTAGCATAGCAGTAAATGGTCTCCATCCAACAATCATGACCAATGAAGAAGTATTGCTTGATACTTAACTAAATATGGTTATCACAAATCCTGGTTACAAATAAATGCAATACTAAAAATGTCTATGGTTGCATGCCCTGTAGACTGTCCTACTTATCCAAACAATACTGGACAAATAGCTATAGTGGGTAAGCGAGCAGCATGACTGGAACCCTAATCTGGAGGCTCTGCTCAACGGTGAGCTCATATATATGTAACACCAACGGCAATCTAAGTGGCGCCTCCCAACGGTGAGCTATATAGTACTGGTGCCCCACTCAATGGTGTGTTAGAAATGTGCCCCAACAGGTAATATATAAGTCGGGTATCATGAGTGCACTGCTACGAGTTACTGTCAGACAGGTACTAGACAATAATCATGAGTACACTATGACGAGTCACTATCAATCATGTACTGGACATTTGTATAAAGGGTGGAAGTTCCCTAACTATACCAAGAAATGGGTTTGGACAGATGCATAAAGGGTAGGAATCCCCTAACTATACATAATGTCAGGTCTGACAGGTGTATAAAGGGTGGGAGTCCCCTAACTATACATAATATCAGGTCTAGATAGTATAGCATAAATAAACATATCAGGCAGTATGCGCATAGGTGCCAGGCAAAAGTAGTGGAAGTAAATAAAAAAGAAAGAATATAAATAAGAGTACAAAATTGGTATATCGTCGGTATAATATAGCATACCGTTGGTATGTCATCCAAGACACAATAATAAAGGCAGACAAATCAATCAAAGCAAATCGATATACCGTCAGAACACACCATTACATCGTCGGTATACCGGTCAAGAACACAGCATGTTTTTTATTCCAATAAATCGGTATATCATCGCTACAGACAAGTATATCGTCGGTATACTGATTTAGATCACAACAGATTTTCTCGATTCCAAGTTAGGCAAAAATCGGTATACCGTTATTATATACCAGTATACCGTCGGTATGCCGGTTCCCAAAGAACTATCTAGGAAAGTCTATTTTCGGGACCGAAATCATGTCCTAAAACTCAGCAAAAACTAGTCCAGCAATATGTCAGGACTAAGAGTAAGTTTCATATAGCATATAGACTAGGTTGCATGACAATCGCTCCGGTTATCATTTTTGACACCGGGTTTCCTATCGGGTAAAAATAAGAGTTTCTACAGAAAAAGTCAAAACTAAGCTCAAACCAATTTTTGAAATATGTACATGGTTGAAAATCACTAGAGAAACATATTTACCAAAATATGTCCCAAAAAATTCTAAGCATTGAAAGTCAAGAAAAATGAAAAATGGCAATAAAATACTTTTGTTCAAAGGTTTGGCAAGATGTACTTGCCTAAAGTAAAACTTCCAGCCAAAACCTTCAAATCCACTACTAAGATGGGTTCAGAAACCATACTCTTAGGCCTCAAGACCAAGATCTGTCACTACCACATTTTCTAGGAAAGGGTATTTTGGTAATTTCCTATTTAAATAAATATTGTGCATGGTAAATAATTATTTGTTGTATTATTTAATTATTGTTAGTTATATTTAATTATTTTAGACTTATTTTAGTGGACCCAACTAGTTTAGTTTGGACCCATGGACCAACATGAATTAATTAGTTAGACTTGGCCCATTTAGAAAGCCCATAGTTAAGAAGATTGATTAAATTAATTAAATGATTAGACTAGAAGCTTCATTCCTTAATTATTTCTTCATGAGAGGCCCCAAGGGGTACATTGGACATTTTACAATTGCTTGGGGGAGGGGCTATGGCCGGCCTATTAAAGAGGGGGGAAATTTCTCTCTTCTCTCATCTCATTCCAAATCTAGATCTAGAATTCTCCCACTACCAAATTCCCTCCATTCCCAATCCAATTCCCTACCAAATTCAATCCAAATTCTTCCCAATTCACCATTAGAGATGGAGGAAGCAAGGATCTAGAAGAAGGAAGCAAGGATCTATAAAGAGGAGCAAGGATCTACAATTTGGAAGCAAGTTCATCTCAATTGGAGGTTTTATTGGGAATCCATCTCCCAATAGGTATAATTCAGATTTTTCCATTTAAATAGCTTCTAAATCTGAGATTTAATCATGTAAAATCAACCTATATGTATGTAGTACCCATAGGACTTTGTTTTGTGTTCATAGGAGACCCATGGAGAAAGTTATGGTGCTTTTTGTGTCAATTTTGTTGGAATTCCGAATTTATATTTTGTTGTGTGTGTCAATTGATCCTATAGATCAATTGAACATGAGATTTGTGTTTGAGGCTAGTGTCGTGTCCATATTGGGATACTTGTGGTTCGTATCCCAACTATTTGGTGATACGTATCATTTGGGGGTTTTCCTCCGACACGGGGCTTTGAACATGTCGTATTTTGACACGGACACATAGATCTACTTTTGACGCTTTGATTTGTTCATAAATATTATTTGTAATTTGTTTGTGTCCTTCTGGGTGTATTTGGTTGTGTGTTGGACTCGTGTCGCATGCGTATCCTAGATCTAGTGGGATACGGTGAGATACTCTCCAATTGTGTGTATTTTTGCATAGATCTAATTAATTGTAGTTCAATTCTTCATTTATAATTAATATATATATATGGATATTAAATATTTATTTTGTGTATTTATTATAGTAATTATTGTAGCATATATCTATATTTTGGGTGTGCTAATATAATGTACAATATAATATGTAGCTTTCTTGCATGCAAATATATAAGTTACTACTTGTTAAATAATATAATTTATACATAAAATATTTTATAAAATATATTTGTATGTTTAATTGTGTAATTATATTATTTATAATTATTATGTAATTATTTGGATATTAATGTAAATATTTTAGGTGTGCTTCTAGCCATGTAAAATATGAACATTAATATGTACATGAGTTTGTAATAATTGGTATTTAATTATAAGTATAGATGTGTATATATATATAAGTATATAATTATTAGTTATTTAATTATATTGTATTGTGATTTTATTGTATGTATATATATATGTGTTTTGTGAGAAATAATAATTGTAATAATATATTATGTTATTTATATAAATGTTGGGTTGTATATATATTATTTTAGGGTATATATTAATTGTATTATTAGTATACTTTGTGTGAGTTCTTTTTGAATCTAATTTGATTCCTAAATTATTGTAGTTTATCTCTATATTATTTTATAGATGTCTTGTGAGGTTGACTTTGGGTTTGACCATGTTTGACTTTAGTGGACTTTAGAGTTGACCATAGTTGACTTTTGACTTAGAATTGACTTATTGACCTAGAAATTGCCTAGTTTGACTTGTTCTCTTTCCGGGACCTTGTATTAATGTGGTATTCCATATCTAGGTCTTCGAGGCACCGAGTCAGACATTTGTGAGACTGTTCATTGGACTCAGGCGAGTACATTCTCTGATAGTTTCTCATTTATGATATCCTCTATGTTCGTTGTATCTAGTGTAGATATACATGTTCTCTTGACACTATGGTTACACGGATTGGTATATCCGGATCTCGTCATGAGATGTTATTCCTTGGTATATGGTGTATATGGTGCAAGTATTGTTTCATTGGTTATCTTGTACATGTACAGACACCGATTCTCGGGGAGACTAGCTATCTTCTTGGGGAATCTAGTGCCATAATGTACCGTGGTTGGATCTATTATACCAGTCGGGGTGGGGAGTATTTTAGTGTACATATGTGATCATACCCTCCTTGTGCATGTCTTGTTCCTTGTGAGTGTTGATCATACGCCGCACGTATAATCAGCCAGGCCATCATACTCTTGTGCAAGTTCCCAAGCCGATCACATGTTAAAGCTAGTACTCACACACTTAGTCATTAGTATTCTTGTTCCATCAGCATATTGTTCATTATTGTATTTTTTTCCAGTATTTCCTTATTGTCTATACATTCTTGTATCTATTTATGCATCTTGTTTATCCACAACTATTTACTGTTACATAGTTTTTATCATTATTTGAGAACTGCTGTTAGGGTTGTACTCTGCTCCTTTCCTGACTGGATATATTTTTCCAGATGACACTGAGGAGTACCCTACCTATTATGGACCCCAGGATGTTGTGGGTTTAGATTCTGAGAACCTGGCTCAAGAGGGACTTATCCCAACTGAGACAGTTGACCCTGGAGTTGTAGCTTTATAGTTTTGTAATATTCTTTTGTACTGGATTTGTCTCCAGCATATTTCTGTATTTTCTTCAGACTCATTGATGTATTATTTTAGACTCATGAGTTGTATTGTGACTATTCTATTCTTTATCTGATTCGTGCTCATTTCCATCTTAGTTCTGTGATTGAGTACACTATCTTTTGGTGGTTCATTATATTAGATAGACTTTCTAGACAGCGTTCTACCGCCGATTCTGCGGCGTAGGCTGGGCGTTGTTTCCGATAGTACCCTTACCCCGGGTGCGGGTCGTGACACGTTTTTGGTGGTGGCCCATGCAGGTCTAGCTTCACAAGTATGTGATGTCGTGGTAGTGCGACAACTTAGTTGTACTACTGCGAGCCTGCGATAGGATATAGGATATAGGCTGAGATACTCAATCACATCTAGGAAAATTCTTTTGATTCAACTATTCTTCTTTGACGTTGATACTTGATCTCTTAAACTGTCCTTTTCTTGATGTCTTACATCATGTGCCATATTGATCCTCATTCCGTCTTTTTATAAGATATACTCGGAGATACTTGCGGAGGCACGCAAGGTTGAGCGGGATCTGGGTTTGAAGACCAAGAGAGACCGTGATTCTTTTCTGGGGGCCAACGGCAGTGCAGTATCTGCCAAATGTCCTCATTTCCAGTCCAGACCTTTCCAGCAGCCACAGCAGAACCAGACTCCAGCTAGAGCACCTTTTTACCAGGCACCTCAGTAGCAGAGGCAGTTACAGCAAGCTCTATGCAACTTCTGCAAGAAGCCCGGCCATATCTGGGAAGTTTGCAGAAAGAGGCTAGGAGTTTGTTTGTATTGTGGTACTGAAGGGCATCAATTGAGGGAGTGTCCTCGTCGTGCAGTTCAGGGAGCAGCTCCAGCTCCGAGGGCACAGATGAGACCACCTGCAGCACAACCGAGGGGACCGCTTCCGACACAGCAGCAGCGTTTTGTCCAGCATCAGCAGCAGGGAGGTGCTCGGCAGGGACGAGCGTTTGCTATGACAGTCGAAGAGGAGGAACCCACCGGAGATGCCATCGCAGGTTCTATTCTTCTTGATTCCATTCCAGCTTTAGCTTTGTTTGATAGTGGTGCTTCCCATAGTTTTGTATCTGTTTCTTTTGCTCTAAAGCATGGTTTGGTAGCTGAGTCTTTGCTTAGGACTTGCAAGATTATGACCGGGGGAGGCATTATCCTGGTTAATGATATTTGCAAAGATCGGAGAGTTACTCTGGGAGGCCAGGAGTTGAGTGCGTGTCTACTTGTAATGCACTTCCAAGCTACGACATTATACTCGGGATGGATTGGTTGAGTAGGCACCGTGCTAGCATAGATTGTAGAGGAGGTAGAGTTTTGTTTAGTCCGCCAGGAGAGCCAGAGTTCAAGTTTGCTAGAGGAACTGCGGAGCAGGAAGAAGGCATTATTTGTGGAGCTATGGTGGAAGACAAGGAGTTGCCGCATCCGTTGATAGCAGAATTTTTGGATGTGTTTCCTGAAGAATTGCCAGGATTGCCGCCAGATCGAGATATTGAATTTTCTATAGACTTGGTGCCAGGTGCAGAACCGATTTTGCAGCATGTCTATAGAGTAAACAACAGCGAGCTGGTCGAGTTGAAGAAGCAGGTGGACGAATTACAGGATAAGGGGTTTATCAGATCGAGTTCTTCACCATGGGGAGCCCCGGTATTGTTTGTACCGAAGAAGGATGGATCGGTGCGTATGTGCATTGATTACAGGGCTTTGAATAATCTCACTATCAAGAATAAGTATCCTTTGCCACGGATTGATGATCTGTTTGATCAGTTGAGTGGTGCGAAGGTGTTTTCTAAGATAGATTTGAGATCAGGCTACCATCAGGTGAAGGTGAAGCCGGAGGACATACCGAAGACTGCTTTTAGAACTCGGTATGGTCAGTTCGAGTTTATGGTGATGCCGTTTGGTTTGACTAATGCACCGGCGGTATTTATGAACTTGATGAACAAGGTGTTCCACCAGTACCTTGACAAGTTCGTGGTGGTGTTCATCGACGACATACTCATATACTCGAGGACACCGGAGGAGCATGAGGAGCATTTGAGGATTGTGTTGGATGTGCTGAGGAAGGAGAAGCAGTATGGAAAGTTGTCCAAATGTGAGTTTTTCTTGGACAAGGTAGAATTCTTGGGGCATGTTGTGACTGGTGATGGTATTTCAGTGGATACGAAGAAGATTTTAGCAGTGGAATCTTGGAAGACTCCGAGTTCGGTAGCAGAGATCAGGAGTTTCTTGGGATTGGCAGGCTACTACAGAAAGTTTGTGCAAGATTTTTCGAGGATTGCCGAGCCGATGACCAGACTCACAAGGAAGGATGTGGAGTTTGTTTGGACGGAAGATTGCCAGGCCGCTTTTGAGGAGTTGAAGAAGAGGTTGACGTCTGCTCCTATTTTGACATTGCCATCAGGGTCCGGAGGTTTCACTATTTATAGTGATGCATCGGGAAAGGGTTTAGGTTGTGTTCTTCAGCAGCATGGGAAAGTGATTGCCTATGCATCCAGGCAATTGTGTCCTCATAAAAAGAACTATCCTACCCATGATTTGGAGTTGGCAGCTGTCATATTCGCCCTGAAGTTGTGGAAACATTATTTGTACGGAGAGCGTGTGGAGATCTTCACAGACCACAAAAGCTTGAAGTACGTTTTCACGCAGAAGGAGTTGAACATGAGGCAGCGTCGGTGGTTGGAACTGATGAAGGATTTTGATATCTCTTTGCAATATCATCCTGGGAAGGCCAATGTAGTTGCCGATGCTTTGAGCAGGTATCCGGTAGCTATGTTCTTGACGCAGGATCGATATTTGTTGGAGGACTTGGAGAGTTTGGGCATTGAGGTGATTGTTCCGGGTGGTGCTATGCAGATGTGGGGATTGCAGATACATTCAGATTTGATGGATAGGATCAAGGCAGCACAGTATGATGACGTATCTTTGAGGAGTATCAGAGCTCAGGTGAGAGCAGGATTGGAGGATGATTTCACTATTGCAGAGGATGGATCTTTGAGGCATGGAGTTAGATTGTGTGTGCCTAGTGGGGAGTTACGAGAGGAGATATTACAGGAAGCGCATCGCTCTCAGTATTCCATACATCCAGGTGCTAACAAGATGTATCGGGATATGCGAGAGAGTGTGTGGTGGTATGGCATGAAGAGGGAAGTGGCACAGTTTGTATCCAGATGCTTAGTGTGCCAGCAGGTGAAAGCCGAGAGGCAGAGGCCAGGAGGTTTACTTCAGCCATTACCCATTCCAGAGTGGAAGTGGGAACACATTACTATGGATTTTGTGTCCGGACTACCACGATCTCCCGGAGGGAAAGACGCGATTTGGGTCATTGTTGATAGATTGACCAAGTCGGCCCACTTTTTTGCCTTTCAAGGTGGGTTTGTCTACGGAGAAGCTGGCAGAGATGTATGTGAGGCAGATCGTTAGGATACATGGAGTTCCCGTCAGCATAGTCTCAGATCGGGATAGTCGTTTCATTTCTCATTTCTGGAGGAGTTTGCAGGAGAGTTTGGGCACTCAGCTCAAGTTCAGTACTACATATCATCCCCAGACAGATGGGCAGTCAGAGAGGACTATTCAGACTCTCGAGGATATGTTGTGCACTTGTGTACTAGATTTCGGGGGTTCTTGGGAGGACCATCACCATTTGGTAGAGTTTGCTTACAACAACAGTTACCAGGCCAGTATGGAGATGTCACCTTTTGAAGCTCTATATGGTCGGAGGTGTCGTACTCCTTTGTCTTGGGACGATATTGGAGAGAGAGTTTTGCTTGGGCCAGAGATGGTTGTGGATGCAGCAGAGAAGGTTCAGTTGGTCAGAGACAGACTTCGAGTGGCACAGGACAGACAACGGCATTGGGCCGATAGCCATCGGAGACCCTTGGAGTTTGAGGTATAGTTTAGATTTTATTTTGTGTGCTTGTTCTTGGTTGTTTGTTATAGATAAGTTCTTAAGGTGGTGTTTTGTTCTTGGTGGGTGGTTTGGTGTTTCTGAGGATTTCTCCGACACGAGGCACGATTCGCTTCGGTGGAGGCGGAAAGGTTAGTCCGCGATTCATTGGACCTTTCACTATTCTAGAGAGGGTCGGTGCAGTTGCTTATAGACTAGACTTGCCACCTGCATTGGAGGGAGTGCATAACGTGTTTCATGTGACGCAGTTGAGACGATACGTGGCAGATCCTAGTCATGTATTGGATCACTCAGAGATAGAGGTGGGCCCTACTCTTAGCTATCCAGAGCAGCCAGTTGGAATTCTGGATCGGAGAGAGAAGGTGCTGAGGAACCAGACTATTCCTTTGGTGCGCGTCGCATGGAGGCATCACTCTCCGGGGGAGTCTACCTGGGAGAGAGAGGATGACATGCGAGAGCGTTATCCATATTTGTTTGTACCTTGAGGTATGTTATTTCTAGTTATGTTCTGTTCATTGTTATGTTCTGTTCATTAGTTAGTTATGATTCTTTAGTTCTGTTCTGTGATTTTCTGGGGGTAATTTTCGTCTTTGAATTTCGAGGACGAAATTATTTTAAGGACGGTAGACTTGTCACTGCCACATTTTCTAGGAAAGGGTATTTTGGTAATTTCCTATTTAAATAAATATTGTGCATGGTAAATAATTATTTGTTGTATTATTTAATTGTTGTTAGTTATTATTTAATTATTTTAGACTTATTTTAGTGGACCCAACTAGTTTAGTTTGGACCCATGGACCAACATGAATTAATTAGTTAGACTTGGCCCATTTAGAAAGCCCATAGTTAAGAAGATGGATTAAATTAATTAAATGATTAGACTAGAAGCTTCCTTCCTTAATTATTTCTTCATGAGAGGCCCCAAGGGGTACATTGGACATTTTACAATTGCTTGGGGGAGGGGCTATGGCCGGCCTATTAAAGAGGGGGGAAAATTTCTCTCTCCTCTCATCTCATTCCAAATCTAGATCTAGAATTCTCTCACTACCAAATTCCCTCCATTCCCAATCCAATTCCCTACCAAATTCATTCCAAATTTTTCCCAATTCACCATTAGAGAAGGAGGAAGCAAGGATCTAGAAGAAGGAAGCAAGGATCTACAAAGAGGAGCAAGGATCTACAATTTGGAAGCAAGTTCATCTCAATTGGAGGTTTCATTGGGAATCCATCTCCCAATAGGTATAATTCAGATTTTTCCATTTAAATAGCTTCTAAATCTGAGATTTAATCATGTAAAATCAACCTATATGTATGTAGTACCCATAGGACTTTGTTTTGTGTTCATAGGAGACCCATGGAGAAAGTTATGGTGCTTTTTGTGTCAATTTTGTTGGAATTCCGAATTTATATTTTGTTGTGTGTGTCAATTGATCCTATAGATCAATTGAACATGAGATTTGTGTTTGAGGCTAGTGTCGTGTCCATATTGGGATACTTGTGGTTCGTATCCCAACTATTTGGTGATACGTGTCATTTGGGAGTTTTCCTCCGACACGGGGCTTTGAACATGTCGTATTTTGACACGGACACATAGATCTACTTTTGACGCTTTGATTTGTTCATAAATATTATTTGTGATTTGTTTGTGTCCTTCGGGGTGCATTTGGTTGTGTGTTGGACTCGTGTCGCATGCGTATCCTAGATCTAGTGGGATACGGTAAGATACTCTCCAATTGTGTGTATTTTTGCATAGATCTAATTAATTGTGGTTCAATTCTTCATTTATAATTAGTATATATATATGGATATTAAATATTTATTTTGTGTATTTATTATAGTAATTATTGTAGCATAGATCTATATTTTGGGTGTGCTAATATAATATACAATATAATATGTAGCTTTCTTGCATGCAAATATATATGTTACTACTTGTTAAATAATATAATTTATACATAAAATATTTTATAAAATATATTTGTATGTTTAATTGTGTAATTATATTATTTATAATTATTATGTAATTATTTGGATATTAATGTAAATATTTTAGGTGTGCTTCTAGCCATGTAAAATATGAACATTAATATGTACATGAGTTTGTAACAATTGGTATTTAATTATAAGTGTAGATGTGTATATATATAAATATATAATTATTAGTTATTTAATTATATTGTATTATGATTTTATTGTATGTATATATATATGTGTTTTGTGAGGAATAATAATTGTAATAATATATTATGTTATTTATATAAATGTTGGGTTGTATATATATTATTTTAGGGTATATATTAATTGTATTATTAGTATACTTTGTGTGAGTTCTTTTTGAATCTAATTTGATTCCTAAATTATTGTAGTTTATCTCTATATTATTTTATAGATGTCTTGTGAGGTTGACTTTGGGTTTGACCATGTTTGACTTTAGTGGACTTTAGAGTTGACCATAGTTGACTTTTGACTTAGAATTGACTTATTGACCTAGAAATTGCCTAGTTTGACTTGTTCTCTTTCCGGGACCTTGTATTAATGTGGTATTCCATATCTAGGTCTTCGAGGCACCGAGTCAGACATTTGTGAGACTGTTCATTGGACTTCAGGCGAGTACATTCTCTGATAGTTTCTCATTTATGATATCCTCTATGTTCGTTGTATCTAGTGTAGATATACATGTTCTCTTGACACTATGGTTACACGGATTGGTATATCCGGATCTCGTCATGAGATGTTATTCCTTGGTATATGGTGTATATGGTGCAAGTATTGTTTCATTGGTTATCTTGTACATGTACAGACACCGATTCTCGGGGAGACTAGCTATCTTCTTGGGGAATCTAGTGCCATAATGTACCGTGGTTGGATCTATTATACCAGTCGGGGTGGGAAGTATTTTAGTGTACATATGTGATCATACCCTCCTTGTGCATGTCTTGTTCCTTGTGAGTGTTGATCATACACCGCACGTATAATCAGCCAGGCCATCATACTCTTGTGCAAGTTTCCAAGCCGATCACATGTTAAAGCTAGTACTCACACACTTAGTCATTAGTATTCTTGTTCCATCAGCATATTGTTCATTATTGTATTTTTTTCCAGTATTTCCTTATTGTCTATACATTCTTATATCTATTTATGCATCTTGTTTATCCACAACTATTTACTGTTACATAGTTTTTATCATTATTTGAGAACTGTTGTTAGGGTTGTACTCTGCTCCTTTCCTGACTGGATATATTTTTCCAGATGACACTGAGGAGTACCCTACCTATTATGGACCCCAGGATGTTGTGGGTTTAGATTCTGAGAACCTGGCTCAAGAGGGACTTATCCCAACTGAGACAGTTGACCTTGGAGTTGTAGCTTTATAGTTTTGTAGTATTCTTTTGTACTGGATTTGTCTCCAGCATATTTCTGTATTTTCTTCAGACTCATTGATGTATTATTTTAGACTCATGAGTTGTATTGTGACTATTCTATTCTTTATCTGATTCGTGCTCATTTCCATCTTAGTTCTGTGATTGAGTACACTATCTTTTGGTGGTTCATTATATTAGATAGACTTTCTAGACAGCGTTCTACCGCCGATTCTGCGGCGTAGGCTGGGCGTTGTTTCCGACTAGTACCCTTACCCCGGGTGCGGGTCGTGACAAGATCCTAGGTCTCATAAGAAATGGATAGAAAATAAAGAAGGAAGAAAGAAAGAAAAGACAGAGAAGAGAGAAAATCAAGTCATATATATAGTAGTGGTAATTTAATCGTGACCATTAATTCTGTCTCGCCAGCGATCCAAATCATGATTTCAAATCAATATCATCCATTCAATAAAAAACCAAGAAACCATTGGATAATAGAAAGTATTTAATACTATTCATAAAATATCTAAATAAAGATATGTCAAAAATATCCTAAAAGCAAAATAAATATCTGTCAGACGGTATACCATCGGTATGCCGCATTATACCGTCAGTATGCCGATCTAGGAGTAAATTTGCAATTTTGAAAAAAATCCAAGATTTTACGAGATCCAAGAAAATATAATATACTGTAAAAAAATACGTATCCATATACCAATATAGATATTGTGAGATGAGTCTCACATCTGCACCTATAATGTCCTCCATAACAGCTTTAGCCTCCTTATTTGCCACTTGTATGTTGGGCTTTATAGTTGGGACTCATATGATTGGATAAGTAGGCAAATCAAAGGAGCTCCCAAACTATCTTCTTATTGGAGTAGTAGTCATGTTACAGCAGGTACCAAGCATATCTTCCTTAATGGCATCCTCTTTTGAGGTTTTAGTTGTTAAGATCTTAACTTGGAGCCTCCTTGGGTTAGACATCCTATTAGGTTGTAGGCCTTCACATGTTACTCCCGATTATGATCCATCTTATCTAGCCCCATCATCCTCTCAGCTAGATAACATCATCTTCGACATATGTCACCCTCACATTTTTATTTAAGTGTAGTTTGGTAATTGACATGGGTATTTTAAATTTAGAATTTATTTATATTTAAATATTATGCTTGTGGATTATTTAATTGTTGTATTATTTATTAATTTTTAGTTGTAGATTTATTTTAAACTTGTGTAGTGGACCTAACCTATTTAATTAGATGCATGAACCAATATTTCATATGAGTTTAGATTGAGCCCATGAATTAGGCCCATGGATTAGGAGGTTGTATTAATTAGTAAAACCATTAGACTAGAATCTTTCCTCCCTAATTAATTTCTTCATGAGAGGCCCCAAGGGATAATTAGGATATTTCATACTTGCTTGGAGAAGGGGTAGTAGCTGGCCACATTAGGGGGGGGAGAGATAGTGCCTCATTTCATTTTATTCCTAATTCCATTAGATCTAGTTTTCTCTCTTCCAATTTTCTTCATTCCTTTATCAATTTTCCACCAATTTTTCAAAAATTCCTTTCCTATTCTTCATTAGAGGCAGGAACATCAAGGATCTATAAGAAGGAAGCAAGGAGCAAGAAGGAGGAGGCCAAGATCTACAAGGAGATGAGCTACTTTCCATTTGGGGACTTTTTATTGGAAATCCATCTTCCAATAGGTATATTTTAGTTTTATCTCTTCTAAAATATTCTAAATCTAATATTTAACCATAAGAAACTAACCTACATACATAGGCTATCCATAGGAATTGGTTTTAGGTTCATCGGAGACCTATGGTAGAAGTTATGTTCAATTTAGTATCAATTTTTGGAGAATTTCGAGATTGACACATGTGGTATTTGTCAAATGATCTAATAGATCAATTTGACATATGATTGCTTATTTTTGACTAGTGTCATATCCATAATTGGGTGGGTATAGGCCGTATCTCATCAATTTGACGAAATAGGTTGATTTTGGGGGTTTTTCTCCGATACGGAGACTTGTGCATATCATATTATGACACGAATACGTAAATGATCTAATTACTATATGTATTATTCATATTTAGTGTATTAGACTTGTTTCTATCCTCCGGGATATGTTTGGTTGTGTGTTGGAGCAGTATTGAAAGCGTATCATAGAGTTAGTGTGATACTGGTGCGGTGCACTCCACGTGTTTGGTATTTTGTTCTTAATTCTATTTGTGCAGTAGCTAGTCGAAGGCTGCAGTAAAGAAACTTAGCAGTAAAAGTGGTAGCCTTGGGGAAATACGGCATTACAATTAAAGGATGTGCAGCAGAGTGTGCAATCGTGCACAACTAAGTGTAGGATATGCCCAGCAGCTACGGGCAATCAAGGTATCAGCAAGGTTGGTCCGCCACTACATAGTAGCAGTAGCAGTTTTTCAGCAGAAAGAGAGGCTTGGGCATACAGCAAGGAGAGGATGCACTTCACAGTGTAGTCATTGGGTAATTCAGTATCTTTCAATACCAGTTTCAGTTGGAAATCAGTGTATCCATGTTTTCAATTCAGTTCAAGGTTTTGAGGTATTGGGTACATGAGGTATTGGTTTGACAAGGTGTTCAGTGATGTTCAGTTTTAGGATTTGTTGTAGATGTGTGTATATTTTAATGTTTCAGTTAGTTAGTAGCTAATTAGTAAGAGTTAGTTAATAGTTGTCACTACCATTTTTTCTAGAAAACGGTATTTTAGTAATTTCATAATTAATTAAATATTATGCATGATAATAATTATTTGTTATATTATTTAATTGTTGTTAGGTGTTAGTTATTTATTTTGGACTTGTGTTAGTAGACCTAGCTAGTTTAGTTTAGACTCATGGACCAACATGTATTAATTGTTAGATTTGAACCCAACTAGAAAGCCCATTGATTATGAGATGGATTAAAATTAATTAAACCTTTAGACTAGAAGCTTCCTTCCTTAACTATTTCTTCATGAGAGGCCCCAAGGAGTATAATGGATATTACTAGTAGCTTGAGGAAGGGGTAGAGGGGCCGGCTTATTAAAGGGGGAGAATTGATTTCTCTCTACTATTTTTATTTTAAAACTAGAACTAGAATTTCTCTCAACCAAATTCCTTCATTCCTACTTTATTTTCCTACCAAATTTTATCCCAATTCCTTACCAAATCACCATTAGAGGCTAGTGGAGCAAGGATCTAGAAAGAAGAAGGAAGAAGGAAGGATCTACAAATAGGAGCAAGGATCTAGAAGTTGGAGGCTAATTTTATCACATTTGGAGGTTTCATTGGGAATCCATCTCCGAATAGGTACAATTCAGTTTTTTTCCCTTAAATTAGGTTCTAAATATGAGATTTAACCATGAGAAATCAACCCATATACATAGGCTACCCATAGGATTAAGTTTTGTGTTCATAGGAGGCCTATTGAGAATGTTATGGTGCTTTTTTTGTCAATTTTAGGAGAATTCCAAGTTTGACAATTGTTGTGTGTATCAATTGGTCCTATAGATCATTTTGGCATATGCTTATGTATTTGGGGCTAGTATCATGTCCATAATTGGGTACGTGTAGGACGTATCCCAATAATTTGGTGATACGTATTGATTTGGGGTTTTTTCCTCCGACACGGGACTTTGAGCGTGTCACATTTTGACATGAACATATATAATTATATTTGACTCTTCGTATTATTCATAAATAATATATATGACTTGTTCGTGTCCTCCGGGGTACGTTTGGATGTGTGGTAAACTCGTGTCTCATGCGTATCCTAGATCTAGTAGGATACGGGGTAATACGTTCCATGTGTGTGCAATTTAATTGTAGATCTAATTCTCTTGTGTTCTTATTTCATGGAGAAGTATAATTATATATGTGTATATATATATATATAATATTGTGTATATATATTTATGTAATATTGAGTCTTAGATCTATATATCTATGTATATACCATATGTGTATTTATTGTTATGTAGCTATTATTCTACATGCAAGCATATTTATATATTGTAGTATATATATAGATATGTATATGTTAAATTGATATTTATTGTGGTTATAATTATAATTATATAATATATGTTTTATATTGTGTATATATTTATTTGTACGTATATATATATGTATGTTGTTATAAATATGTTACTATGTATATAGGTGTGTATTACTATGTAGATATTATGTACATATATATGTGTGTATGTGTGTGTGTGTGTGTGTATGTGTATGTGTATTTATTAGTGGTATTTATATGCATATATTTAGTATATATATTATGTTATGTATATATATATATATATATATATATTATATTGCATTGGA
This sequence comes from Iris macrosiphon, assembly GCA_036927795.1. Lineage (NCBI taxonomy): Eukaryota > Viridiplantae > Streptophyta > Magnoliopsida > Asparagales > Iridaceae > Iris > Iris macrosiphon. The sequence goes on along the minus strand of JAYESA010000012.1, from coordinate 81,136,734 downwards.
TATATATATATTTGAGATAGAGGAGAGCAAGAGCTATAGCGATAGCAGCAGGTATCGCTGAAAGCAATAGCAGCAGCAGCAGCCGCTATAGCGACAGTAGGAAGAATCGTAGCAGCAGCAGTAGTAACGCACAGTAACAATAGCAAAAGAAATAGCGACAACAGCAAAGGGGCAACAGCGACAATAGCAGGAATCTGTCACTAAAATAGCAGAGTATCAGCAGCCGTATCAGAGGCTATAGCGACGGCTTTTGGCGACAACAGTAGGAATATGTCACTAAAACAACAGAGTATCAGCAGTATCAATGATTTTAGCGACAGCAGGCCGGGGCTTTATTGATAGTTTGACAGTTTTCTTAATATTAGATAATTATATATATATATATATATATATGTAATATATATGTAAATATATTCCTAATTACTATTTGTATTATAGTATGCTATATATATCTAGTGTAGCACATATTATTATTAAGGGTAGTTATCATAAGAAAGTAGTGGATATTACCTTGAGATACGAAAGTATGTACCAAGGTAATTGGAGATACCCAAGGTATTAGATTTGGGTATTAATATTATGGGTTAGTGTGGTGATACCAAGTTGGTTCAAAACCAAGGCATCTATTTAATATTGGTAATTAGGATTTATATAATAAATAATTGTTTGATATTAGTACGTGATATTTTCCTATTATTTTACGTATCCAGAGATACGGTATCCTAGTATCCTAAGATATACTTTATGACCTATACTTTAGTATTTGAATCCATTATCTTTGTGTTAGATTTTTGCAACCTAGAAATAGGTAGTTGACTATAGTTGACCATAGTTCGACCATAGTTGACTTAGAGTTGTCCTAGTTTGAATTTTGAATTAGAGATGGCTTGTTGACCTAGAAGTTGACTAGTTTAACTTATTTTCTTTCCGGAACCTTATATTGATGTTATATTCCATATGTAGGTCTCCGAGGCATCGTATCAGACATCTATCAGACCATTCATTGGACTTCAGGCGATTATATTCTCTGATAGGTTCTCATTCATGATATCCTCTATGTTTATTATATCTAGTGTAGATATCCTTGTTCTCTTGACACGATGGTTACACGGATTGGTATATCCGAATCTCGTCATAAAATGGTATTCCTTGGTATACGGTGTATCTTGTGCAAGCCTTATTTTATTGATTATCTTATACATGTATAGACACTGATTCTAAAAAAAAACTAGCTATTTTCTTGGAGAATCCCGTGCCATAGCGTACCATGGTTGGATCTATTATACCAGTCGAGGGTAGAGAGTATTTTAGTATAGATATGTGATCATACCCTCCTTGTATCAAGTCTTATTCATTGAATAGTGTTAATCATACACCGCACGTATGATTAGCCAGGCCATAAATCTTGTATCATGTTCCCACGTCGATCATATGTTAAAGCTAGTACTCACACACTTAGTTATTAGTATTCTTGTTCATTGACATATTGCTCATTATTGTATTTATTCCAGAATTTTCTTATTGTATATATCTCTTGTATCTATTGTTGCATCTTGTATATTCACATCTATTTACTGTTACATAGTTTTTATCGTTGATTAGAACTATTGTTAGATATGTACTCTGCTCCTTTCCTGACTGGATATATTTTTCCAGATGACACTGGGGACTGGTACACTACACATTATGGACCTCAGGATGTTGTGGGTTTAGAGTCAGAGACCCTGGTTCAGGAGAGACTTATCCCAACTGAGACAAATGACCCGAGTTTAGTTGTTTCTTAGTATTCTTGTACAGGATTTGTCTCCAGCTTACTTTGTTAGTATTTCTTTTTGGCTCATTGATGTATTATTTTAGACTTATGAGTTATATGTGACTATTCTATTCTTTATCTTATTTGTGCTCGTTCTATCTTAGATCTATGATTGAGTATATTGTTATTGTTGGTGGTTTATTATATTGCTAGATAGATTATCCAGACAGCGCTTTACCACCAATTCTGTTGAGTATGCTGGGCGTTGTTCCCGACTTGTACCCTTACACCGGGTGCGGGTCGTAACACAATTTTAGTGGTGGCCCATGCAGGTCAGGCTTCATAAGTTGTGCGATATCGTGGTAGTGCGACGACTTAGTTGTACTACTGCGAGCCTGATTTAGGATATAGGATATAGGCTATAGGCTGAGAATACTCAATCACATCTAGGAAATTATATTGATTCATTCAACTATTCTTCTTTGATATTGATACTTAATCTCTTAAATTGTCCTTTCCCTAGGTGTCTTACATCATGTACCATATTGATTCTTTCTTTCGCTTTGTCTCAAGATGCCGCCTAAGACTAGATCGTAGCAGGGGAGAGCAGCTTTTGAGAGGTCTGCGATATCCTGAGGGCCTGCACCAGTCACTTCTCCGGTGATTGGAGTATCAGCTGCTTTCGAAGGTCCACTACCTTCTCAGAGGACTATGCCAGCTGTATCTGAGGGGCTTCCACCTCCACCTCCTATGCAAGCAGAGGTGACACAGATGTTTACACTATTTCGTGAGATGCTCGAGGCACAGAGGGTTCAGTCAGAGCCTCACATCAGAGGTAGACCAATATTTTATGGTAGGGCATCGAGAGTGCTCAACAGCTTGCTCATCCAATAGTCGAGAGTGGAGTTCTGGTCCATCCGCAGGATGTTCCTCAGGTTGTTCAGCTTCGGCCAGGCAACATTCAGGACTTCATGAAGCTGGAGCCTAAGGTCTTCAAGGGGACAGAGGGCATCGTCTATGCTGATGATTGGCTCGAGGACATTGAGCATTTTATAAGGGTGTCCCATCTTTCTGAGGATCTGAAGGTTGAGGCGGTAGGACTTCAACTGTTCGACGTCGCTCATACTTGGTTCAGGAATGAGCCGATTCTTGTTGACGTGGGAAAATCTTGGAAGGTATTCAAGGACCTCTTCAAGAAGAACTTTTTTGCTCGGGCAGACAGGCTAGACTTGGGGAGGCAGTTTGAGAGTCTCATTCAGGGTAGCATGTCTATGGAGAAGAATGCTGCAGAGTTCGGCAGGTTGAGCCAATTTACAGAGTTTTGGTGAGAGAGCCGGAGGTTCGAGCTATTCATTTTTTTGAGGGTCTAAACTGTGAAGTGAAGATCCTTATTCTATCTTTTATGAGACCTACTCGGAGATACTTGTGGAGGCACGTAAGGTTGAGCGGGAGTTGGATTTGAAGCCCAAGAGAGACCATGATTCTTTTCTGGGGGCAAACAACAGTGCAGTATTTATAAAATATCCTCATTTCCAGTCCAGGACTTTCCAGCCGCCTCAATAGTACCAGACTTCAGCTAGGCTACCATTTCACCAGGCACCACAGCAGCAGAGGCAGTAACAGCAATCTTCCTGCCACTACTACAAGAAGTCTGGCCACATCAGAGAAGTTTGTAGGAGGAGGTTAGGAGTTTGTTTGTATTATGGTACTGAAGGGCATCAGTCAAGAGATTATCCTCATCGTGTAGTTCAAGGAGCTGCTTCAGCTCCGAGGGCACAAGCGAGACCACCTGTAGTTCAGCCGAGGAGACCACTTTCGATACAGCAGCAGTAGCATTATATCCAATATCAGCAGCAGAGAGGTGCACGTCAGGGATGAGCATTTGCTATGACTATCGAGGAGGACGAACCCACCGGAGATATCATCGCAGGTTCTATTCTTCTTGATTCTATTCCAGCTTTAGCTTTGTTTGATAGTGGTGCTTCCCATAGTTTTGTATCTGTTTCTTTTGCTCTGAAGCATGGTTTGGTAGCTGAGTCTTTGCTTCAAACTTGCAAGATTATGACCGGAGGAGGCATTATTCTGGTTAATGATATTTGTAAAGATCGGAGAGTCACTCTAGGAGGCTGGAAGTTGAGTGCGTGTCTACTTTTAATGCCACTTTTGAGCTACGATACTGTACTCGGGTTGGATTGGTTGAGTAGGCACCGTGCTAGCATAGATTGTATAGGAGGCAGAGTTTTTTTTGGTCCGCTGGGAGAGCCAGAGTTTGAGTTTGTTATAGGAGCTGCAGAGCAGGAAAAAGGCATTATTTGTGGAGCTATGGTGGAAGACAAGGAGTTGCCTCATCCGTTGATAACAGAGTTCTTGGTTGTATTTCCTGAGGAATTGCCAAGGTTGCCGCCAGATCGAGATGTTGAATTTTCTATAGACTTGGTGCCAGGTACAGAACCAATTTTGCAATATGTCTATAGAGTAAACAACAACGAGCTGGTCGAGCTGAAGAAGTAGGTGGACAAATTACAGGATAAGGGGTTTATTAGATTGAGTTGTTTACCGTGGGGAGCTTCGATATTGTTTGTACCGAAGAATGATGGATCAGTGCACATGTACATTGATTACAAGGCTTTAAATAATCTCACTATCAAGAATAAGTACCCTTTGCCATGGATTGATAATCTGTTTAATCAGTTGAGTGGTGCCAAGGTGTTTTCTAAGATAGATTTGAGATCAGGCTACCACCAGGTGAAGGTGAAGCCGGAGGACATACCGAAGACAACTTTTAGAACTCGATATGGTCGGTACGAGTTTATGGTGATGTTGTTTGGGTTGACTAATACACCAGCGGTATTTATGAACTTGATGAACAAGGTGTTCTATCAGTACCTTGACAAGTTCATGGTGGTGTTCATTGACGACATACTCATATACTCGAAGACACCGGAGGAGCATGAGGAGCTTAGATATGCTGAGCAAGGAGAAGCTATATGGGAAGTTATCCAAGTGTGAGTTTTCCTGGACAAGGTAGAATTCTTGGGGCATGTTGTGACTGGTGATGGTATTTCAGTGGATGCAAAGAAGATCATAACAGTGGAATCTTGGAAGACCCCGAGTTCGGTAGCAGAGATCAGGAGTTTCTTGGGATTGGCAGGCTACTACAGGAAGTTTGTACAAGATTTTTTGAGGACTGCCGAGCCGATGACCAGAATCACCAGGAAGGATATAGAGTTTGTTTGGATAGAGGATTACCAAGTTGCTTTTGAGGAATTAAGAAGAGGTTGACATCTGCTCCTATTTTGATGTTGCCATCAGGGTCTGGAGGTTTCACTATTTATAGTGATGCATCAGGAAAAGGTTTGGGTTGTATTTTTTAGCAGAATAGGAAAGTGATTGCCTATGCATCTAGGCAATTGTGACCTCATAAAAAAAAACTATCCTACCCATGATTTAGAGTTGGCAGCAGTCATCTTTGCCCTGAAATTATGGAAACATTAATTGTACGAAGAGCGTGTGGAGATCTTCACATACCATAAGAGCTTGAAGTACGTTTTCATGCAGAAGGAGTTGAACATAAGGCAGCGTCGGTGGTTAGAACTGATGAATGATTTTGATATATCTTTGCAATACCATCCTGGGAAAGCTAATGTAATTACCGATGCTTTAAGTAGGTATCTGATAGCTATGTTCCTGACGCAGGATCGATATTTGCTGGAGGACTTGGAGAGCTTGGGCATTAAGGTAATAGTTCCTGGTTGTACTATGCAGATATGGGGATTGCAAATATATTCAGAATTGATGGACAAGATCAAGGTAGCACAGTATGAGGATGTATCTCTGAGGAGCATCAGAGCTCAGGTGAGAGCAGGATTGGAGGATTATTTTACCATCGCTGAGGATAGATCTTTGAGGCATGGAGTTAGATTGTGTGTACCTAGTAGGGAGCTGCGTGAGAAGGTATTACAGGAAGTGCATCGCTCTCAGTTTTCCATACATCCAGGTGCCAACAAGATGTATCGGGATATGCGAAAGTGTGTGTAGTGGTATGGCATGAAGAGGAAAGTGGCAAAGTTTGTATCAGATGCTTAGTGTGCCAGCAGGTGAAAGCCGAGAGACAGAGGTCAGGAGGTTTACTTCAGCTATTACCCATTCCAGAGTGGAAGTGGGACCACATTACAATAGATTTTTTATTCGAACTTCCATGATCTCCAGGAGGGAAAGACGCAATTTGGGTCATCGTTGATAGGTTGACCAAGTCGACACACTTTTTGCCTTTCAAGGTGGGTTTGTCTATGGAGAATCTGGCAGAGATGTATATGAGGCAGATCGTTAGGATACATGAAGTTCTCGTAAGTATAGTCTCGGATCGGGATAGTTGTTTCACTTCTTATTTTTGGAGGAGTTTACAGGAGAGTTTGGGCACTCAGATCAAGTTCAGTACTACATATCATCCCCAGACATATGGGTAGTAAGAGAGGACTATTCAGACTCTCGAGGATATATTGTGCACTTGTGTACTAGATTTTAGGGGTTCTTGGGAGGACTATCTCCATTTGGTAGAGTTTGCTTATAACAACAGTTACCAGGCTAGTATAGAGATGTCAACTTTTGAAGCTCTGTACGGTCGGAGATGTCGTACTCCCTTGTTATGGGACGATATTGGAGAGAGTTTTTCTTGGGCCAGAGATGATTATGGATACAGCGGAGAAGGTTCAGTTGATTAGAGACAGACTTCGTGTGGCGCAGGACAGACAGCGGCATTGGGCCGATAGCCACTAGATACCTTTGGAGTTCGAGGTATAGTTTTAGATTTTTGTTTTGATACAAGCCCAACAGCAGGTTCAACAAGAGGCTCTATGTTACGAGGTGGAGAACTTGAGGAACAGCCTATTACTCGCACTGGAGCAGGCAAATCTACCAACACGACGACCATCGACAGGCTCTATCACCGATTTCCACCATCTGAAGCCCCACACCTTTTTTAGCAAGGAGGAGCCCACTGAAGTTCATGAGTGGCTCACAAACACTCCACATCAATTGGAAGCAGCTGAGCTTCCAAGGGAGCATTGGATGACTGACGTCCGGATGCAGTCGACGGACAATGCACATCACTGGTGGCTATCTGAAAAGACACAGCTCAGACCAGACCGAGTCACTTAGGGAGATTTCTTTAGACTCTTTCAGGAGATGTACATTCCATCTATTGCTCTATCAGAACTTTGGGACAAGTTCAATCACCTAACTCAAGAAAATATGACAGTGAAAGAATACAATACGAAGTTTATTCGTCTGAGTTACTTTGCCCCTACCCGGATCCCGACAGAAGTGGAGAAGGCTAAAAAGTTCTTTGACGGACTGAACTTTGAGCTACAGAGACTGATTGGCTATGTTGCACCTACTTCTTACTCGAACGTCCTTGCTGTAGCATGACGCATGGAGCACGTCACCAGGAGAGAGTCCAGTCTGGAGTGGCCTTTCACATCAGCACCAGCCAGAGCACCACAGGAAGAAGCTGCAAAAAGATCTCACATGCACCAACCACTCAGAGCATCTCCACAAGCACTGCCTATCTGTCAATCTTGTGGCAAGCGAGGCCATATTGAGAACGATTATAGACGCAAAATGGGATTATGTTTAATTTGCGGATCCAACCAACATTTAGCCAAGGAATGCCCTGAGCATCGAGAGGGAGCAACAATGGTAAATCGACAAGCTTTACCAGCACCGAGGCCAGCATATCCAGCATTGGAAGTACTACAGACGGGAGTTGAAGGAGTTATACCACTAGCTCCAGGAGGGTATTAGCCGAGGCCACCTTTGGCAACCCAAGCAGCACCTTTTCAGCAAGCCCAACAATAGTAGAGGACACCGCCATAAGGACGAGGACAAGCTTTTATGATGACAATAGAGGACGCGCAGACTCGCGGAGTAGCGAATGCGTGTAAGATTTAAGTTATTCATAGCTATATATTCCTAGTAATGCTTTAGCACGTGCCTGTTAATTCTATTCCCTCGCCCAAACCTAGTATTTTGAACTTGTTATTATTTGATACCCAAGAGTTGTAGTTGATCCTTTCTCTAACCAGAGTATAACCAGATTCCATTACTCTTGAATTTTATCTCTCTCAAAGCCGAGGGAAAAGTTTTTCCTTCCTTATGCGTTTTGCTTAACCCTTTTCCTTCGATTTTTCTTGATTATGATTCTTTCTTGTGTCATGCTTTCAAACATGTTTTGCAACCGCGTCATGTCTTCTGACCGGTTATTTTTTATTTTTTTAATTGTGAGGACGCAATTCTTTTAAGGTGGGTAGATTGTAACAACCTATTTTTTAAAATTTTTAAAAATGAATTTTCTAGATTTTTCGATAATTTTTAATTAATTATTAAAAATGTCCCTCATGGATTAATATTTTTAATGTATTAAATATTAAAATATTATAAAAATTATATTTTTTTGGTGTATGTTTAATTATTGGATGTTGTGTAATTTTTCTAAAATTTATTGGGCTCAAAAACTATTTTTATTTATCTACAAATACCATTTTCGATTGAACCAACCTAAATCGGGTTGAAACGGACTAAACCGGACCCGAACCGAACCAGACTAAACGCTACTAAACCGGACCAACCTTAATGGGTCGGGTACTACCCAAACTGACCCGACCGGCTAGCCCGCTAACCCATTTCCTTCCCCCCCCCGACCTCGATCCCCACTCCCCGCTTCACCCGCCTCGGCCAACCGCCCACGACCCCGCCCTCCGCGGCCAACCACCCTACGACCTCCGACTCTGCCGGCCCTCAAACCCTGCACCGCCTCGCCCCCCCATTTAAACCCCCACGGAACCCCATCACCGCCACCGCCCTCACCAACTCCCCCCCCGCTCCTTCGATCACCGCTCCGCCTCCGCCGCGACCCCGCCTCCGACGACGACTCTAGCCTCAAGTTCCCCAGTCGACGAACCCTCTGCGACCAGCAGCCACAGCCACCATAGCACCCACGCCACCGGCCGAGCTCCTCCGTCGTGCTGCCCTGTCAAAAATCAACAGCAAGGTACCTGTCTTCCCAAACTCGTATAATTCTGTATATTGATTCGTATTTTGTTCTGTCGAATCGTATGCATAGACCGCGTGACCCTCTCGAAACCTGTGTAAATCGTTTGGGGGTATCGCGTCCTGTGTCGGTCGCAAACCGCGACGCAAAAATAGAAAAAATCCCTATTTCTAAAAATTCAAAAATTGTCCCGAACTCACAAGTTCACGGCTATTTTTCTCCCAAACTGTGTATTATTTCTAAATTCTGTTTGAACAGTTAATTAGGCAACATAAACAAGATTAAAATCCTATTTTTAGTTTAATTTATAGTGTTGTGATTTATGATTTATTCGCGGGTGAAAATGACCAAAAACATGGTTATTTAAAAACCTAATTTTTCCCGGAACTGGGTATGCCCCGCTAAACGAGGTGACTTAGTCGTGTGCGAACTTTACCAAAAGGTGCATACCATCGATACGGGCATGTGAGATTTTACGGAAGTTGATTTGGATGTGCGTGCACACCGTAATTAACACGTATCCGTCGATAATGTCCCGTATTGGCCCTGTTTTGAAACTCGTTTGAACTTCGTGTGTGCTCGTCGTTTCAAAACAAAACTTATGCCATCGGATTCATAGTATTTTTTTGGTCCTGTAACCCAAGTTTGGTTCGATTCTGAGATATTGACAAAATCCTATATCGTGGGTCCCACGGATCCACTTGACGGACGATTTTGTAATCGGCTCATCAAAATCCAGTTTTGGATATTCTGTTGGGTTTTATCATCGTTCTGGACTTGTAGACACTAAGTTTGACGAATTTGGAGAATATTGCCTCTGGCACATTTTTTGGTATGAAGTGGGCCACAGGTGGACCCCATTTTGACCAAAAACTGTCAATTTTGCCCCTGTGTCCAAATTGGACTTATGGACAGGCAATTCTAGCATTTTATATCTTCTGAACATGATAGTAGTATTTATTTCAGCAACCGGAGGAGTACCTGCAGATCCCGCTAATACAAGAGCAGCAGTTGAAAACCAAACCCCAGGCAAGTGTACCTTGCCAACTTAAAGTCATTCCTATTATAGTATTTGCTTGAGTTCTTTATACATATATATGTACTATGATGTATATGTTCAACCTAAGACCGTATGACATTGCTTAGCGTCTGAATAATATTCTGATGTCAACGCCGTACGCGGAGTTGTGTAACGTCACCTAGAGATTGATATCGCGACCCTATATATTTCCATGCTTGCATTATCAAGTACGTTATACCATAGGACACTTGACACTATTTATGAGACAGAATCTTCCTGAGTTAATCATGGTGATTCTGTATAGGCTACAGAATTCATGACATAGACTTTATATATATGCATAGCTATCATTATGACTTGCTGCATCAGTTAGAGGTCATGATCTTGCGTGACATGGACATGAGACATCGTAGACATGAGACGTGTGATTACATTGGGTAGGGAGAGACACACAGGCTACAGGTTGATTATATTATTATGGTGTCGTAGCCACGCCGAGCTAGGCTCCTACATGATATCACTGCTACCGGCTTCCCGATACAGAGCTTGTAGTAGTCTCAGCCTGAATTCTAGTGATGCTCTCATTTTGTATATCACTTAGCTGGTTACATAGTTTACCCTATTGATTCATTTATTATTATATTGTATTTATTTGGCTTCAGTTATTCTTGTACCTTGCTATGTCCCCTGAGGTCCTGGAATCCCGATTATGTCCCCTGGTTTAGCAGAGAAGATCTACCCCGAGGTGTACGGGACAGGAGTAGACATTAGAGCAGTACCAGAACCAGAGGATGAGGTAATCGTCGAGGATTTCTTCTGAGTATCTACTTTATCTATACTGAGTTATTTCTATTATTTCCTGTTTATTGAATTAATGTATCAAACTCATTATTGGGTTGTTCCCCGAGATATATTTCATTGAGACTTGATGTTGCTTTATATTTCATATTGATTATATTTATTTCTGTAGATGAGATTAGTATCATAGACCTCTGTAGTTATTTTACAGCTTAAGTACACCCTGATGGGTCCAATAAATTAGATTTGTCCATTGGTATGTGTTGCTAGCCATTGCAACGTGGCTAGTCCCTCGGTATTTTAGGACTGGGCATGATAGATTGTCGCTAAGCGAGGATGACTTATCTATATAAACAAGAGGTCGCTGGAATAGCCATAAAGGACGACTAGTCACTGGCAAGGATGGTATGCAACGAAAGAACAAGGTGCGCTACAAGCCATCTCGACCAGTACAATGGACTATACAATAGAGTTCTGCCCGGATTGGATCGGTACTAGTGCCCCAGCGACCGTCCGTAGGAACTATGACCTTGTGCACAAGTTGTCCATGACATGCAAGTCTTGAGTCTTCCAAATTCACCTCTTGATAAGACAATCCATAATTTGTATTCTGAACGAGCATTGCTCCACGAGCTGTGATTCTTGATTTGCTAGATATGATTCTTTTTCAGAAGTAAACTTGACATGATTCTCGTTCAGTGTTTCACTTTTCTTGATGTATTCCCCTGGTTCGGGGACTGGCTTGGCGACCTAACGATCCCGGATACTTACAGGTTTACATTGCATAGAAGGACTATTTGATAGTCTTCTAGCTAACTAGATGCATGCACGAGTACGGATAGTGTTACTTGATCGTGGCATAATTATGTAACGAGCATTAAAATGAGGCAACGAGTATAAACTACACTAAGCAGGCAAGCATGCATTCATATTTGAAAATTAAACATTCACGTTGGCACCAGTCTAGGGTAAAGCGAGGAGTGAAATAGTGAAGGACATACCGAGCGACATAGTCTATGGGCATGCATTATAGGAAATGAAGAAGTGTACTATGAAGAGTATAATGTTCTACTCGAGGCATAGCAGGGTCTAGTTGCACAAGACAGAGGTAGCATGCGAGGGTCTATATATAAGCAAAGTTTTATTTCCATATTCTAACACAACCAATACAAGTTGGGATTATTCCCTTAGCTAGGTGAGTAGTATTATTTATTAGCATGCAGGGGATGATTCACCTAGTGACTGTCATGTATCATCCATATTTTAAGTATGCTGGCTAAGCAAAGACAAGTTTATCGTAGCCACCCACCTTAGTGATAATTTGCCTCGGTCGAGTGATACTCCGAGCGAGCTTTGAAAGCCCAAGCCGGAACTCCTGAAAGGCCAAGTCTGAAAATCCTTTTGCCTCAAATAAGTATTCTCGTTGAGCGAAGCGGGTCGGGTCCTTTGCACTTGTGCCATTTTAATCGGATGTCCGCTTGAGCGGAACGGGTCATTACATCAGACAGCAGATCAACCGTTCCCTACCAGTTGATGGCCGCATCCGGTCAGAGCTTCTTCGTACGTCTTCCTCAGGGCCGCTGGTGCCATGCCTCCGCCCATTGAGTAGAGCCCGACTCACGGTGAGCCCTCTCTCTCTAGGCCCTCATCATTTCCCCTCTTTCCTTCTTCTGTTGAGTTAAGTGTCATATATTGAGTTTAGTTATATATTAAGTTAAGTTTTGTTATTAATATATTTAGTAGTTCACTTTTGTTATATAAAAACTTGTTATTTTATTTAGGTTTTATTTATATGTAATAATATTTGGACAACAAGGTTTTAATAAGAAATTTTTATATTTCAACAAAATAAATTATTTTGCTTTTAAAACAAAATAGTTGGGATTTGGCATTACATGCAAACTTATATTTTATAATTAAATTTTTATATCAAAGATTTTATAAATATTTTAATATGGTATTAGTTACAAAGAATTATTTTGGATTTTTAAAATTACATTCTAAATGAGTTAATCTTAGTGTTTATTTAAAATTGGTTAATTTTTTAACCTTAGCTAAGTTGTGCATTTCTATCTCCTAGCGGGCCCCGTTGCGGACCCGATATCTACATCCCGATTATCGTATCAAATTTCTATTCTAGACTTCTTTATATCCTTCCTAGCTATTTGGACTACTCTAGATTCTTTGCGATCGACTATTATATCATTGGAAATATCTGGAGTAGCATGGCATTAGTACCATTTTGTGTCGACACGTTCGTGTCGCATACGTCGACTTCAAAGAATCTGAGGTGAGTATATTCTCTGACAGTTTCTATTATGTTGATGATTACTATGATTCCAGCGTTGTAGTGTTATACTTGATTCCTGACACATGGATACACGGTTTAGTACATCTTAAATGTCGACATGAGAAGTTATTTCCTAGAGAACCCTGTATTTGTCCTGTAATTCTTGTACACGTATAGACACCAATTCAAGAGTAGGTTGGCCCCCTGCTCCATGAATCCTGTGTCGTAACGTGTCATGATTGGATCCACTATACTAGTCGGAGGAACGGTGGAAGTATTAGCTAGTTATGTATTCATACCCCACCTACTTGTGTATATCTCACCCTCATCACACGCAGGGTGTAGCCTGATCTTATTACTTGTGCATAGGTCCCCATATATGATTGGCCAGATCTACTTACCTGTACTTGTGCGTAGTCAATCATACAAGATTGACTTGATCCCTTAGCTATACTTTTGCATAGCCAATCATATATGGTAGAGCCTGATATTGTACCCAAGTCGATCACATAATAAACTAATATTTTAAATACTTACCTAGTTTATTTCTATTCTTTCATTCCTTCTAGCACTTGATGAGACTGATACTTACCGGCTTACTGAATATTATTTATCTATGATATGATATATATTCTCACTAGCTTCTTTATATTCTAGTGTTACTTATTCCATCTTGTATATTCATTACTCATTGTTTTATAGTCTTTATCAATTTAATTGGAACTGCTGTTAGTTTATGTACTTCGCTCCAATCCTGATTCGATAATATTTTTTTAGTGTTGACTTCGGAGTGATGCTATAGTCATGACTACTTTGCATTATGGACCTAGAGGAGACCTCTAGTGAGATATAGGCTAGTATTTCTTTATCTCAGTTTCATGTTCGATATCATTTCTCTTAGATTGTTGTTTAGATTATTTCTTCCTTGTTTATTTCTTTTTTTAGATTATTATGATTGGGTACATGATAGAATTAGTTATATTAGTATGATTCTATTAAAGTCTACACAATATTCTACCTTCGATGTTGTGGCGTAGGCTGGACGTACTCACGTACTTGTGCCCCGATCATCTGGGTGTGGGTCATGACATGACACAATTACTACATGCTACGTGTACATGTGTTATAAGGTCCATTGAGGTACAACCGTATTATAATATGCACTGTGGTGCGACATAACTTGCTACGTGCTATACGATTATATTTTTTGGGTTGTGCATCGAGAGTGCCTCCTATACTCATAGGCATGATATATGGGTTAACTACAAAAGTGTGGCTAGGACTTGTTGTTTGTTGCATCACACTCGGGTGAATCCAGTTTGAGCTATCATGTAATAAAGTGGATTCGTATCTAGCGTTGACAGTACTACGGTACGACATATAAGGGGATTAATCATATGACCATGCCATGTGATTCCCAACATAACCATAGGGTTAATCTAGGCAACTAAAACTGGTAGAGCATTGGGAGGGATAAAATCCTGATATCGTACAAATTAGCCACCTTAGACTATCGTCATGGCATGCAAGGCTGATCCCCATGGATATTGGTTACGTTCGTACTAGTGGACGGTAATATCTGAATACTTATATTATATAATGCATTCTATGTGATTCTAGCACGGTAGCCTTATAAAGGATCGGTGCATAATATATAATATGTTATGCGATTACTATGTCTCGGTTAGCCCTACTAAATAGCTCACGATCTGAGGATTTCTTTGTGCATCTGTTCTAGGATAACTCAGACTCCACATAACAAGCCGTAGAATTGATTGGCCGATTTAAAAGTGTATGTGCTGGTAGTCAAGGGATATTAACTATTATGGTACGATAGATCAACCCTTGTCCTTGTTTGGTTGTAGGGTTGCACCAATTTGTCATAATAGGTTACGTACCAAAGATGCATATTATAGTTATATCTTAGCTAGTATTGTGGCATATGTATTCTAGATTATACTAATGTGTTGTATCTTCGTCGTGTTCATAATTGGTGAGTCATACCCCGTCCGGCGTAGTGTGACACCTTTTATCCTTGTTTGGTTGTAGTGGTATCCTACTACTCCGATAAAAGGTCATACGCTTGCAGTTGTGGCATGAATTCTTATTTTGTGTACTTTATAGGTTTTTACTTCATTTTGGTTTTTACTTCATTCACTTTTGCTTCTTTGCGGTACTTGTTATCGGGGCCTGACCCCGCTGGTTTTATTTGGCCAGGTTTACTAGCAGAGTCAGAGGATCCTGTCATGTATTTGACCGATGACGAACACTAGGTGGATGTTCGTCGAGAAACTTGAGTGGATTTCTTCTCCCCCACTATGAGTATTATTTTGTATTACCTTTTTACCGTTTAGCCGACGGCCCTTGTTAGCCGGTTTATCTGGACATTAGTTTCTCTACATGATTGTATATTATTCAGACCGTGGCTGACTTAAAGTTATGTACTGTTGACAATGTACTAGTGTACCATCCTATATAACTAGTTTTATGATAATTCTGATAGAGCGTCAGGGACGCCTAACTGCTTTACCTTAAATATTAATTCTTATTGGTTCTTGGTTGATGGTTGAGACATAGATATTCTTGACCCTAGGTGACTTGATTGTAGTATGCACCTTCTTATCTAGTTGCAGCCGTGACCGTCGTACTATATTCTATCACTTGTACGGGAAAGCTAGCCATGTTCGTCTTTGTATTAAGATACTGGGGCGTGATAGGACGATATTCCATGATCTAGTTAGTGAGTGCACAACTTTCTACCTATATGACACATGGCTTACTATAAGAGGAAGGCGTAGGTCATGGGACAGTTATTTGTACATGTTGCACGAGGAACATGGCATGTAGGACACGTAATCGTAACTTCTCTTTGTCCGTTAGGATCGTAGGCGCACTTTAGAAGTGGCCTGGAGACTGGCGCACTTTGGAAAGATTGGCTATACAAGCGCTCTTTTGAAGAATTAGTCGTGATGACACACTTTTGAAGAAGTAATCATGATGGCACACTTTTGGAAAGATTGGCTATACAAGCGCACTTTTGTGAAAATTGGCCGTGATGGCACACTTTTGAAGAAGTAGTCGTGATGGCGCACTTTGAAGAGGTTGGCTATGATGGCACATTTTTATAGAAATTGGCCTTGATGGTGCACTTTGGAGAAGCTGGCCTTGATGGCGCACTTTTGAAGAAGTATCCGTGATGGCGCACTTTTAAGAGGTTGGCCTTAATGGCACACTTTGAAGAAGCTGATTCGTACTAGTCGCTAAACGACAACCTGGGTCTGCATGCCATAGCTCAGCTGTAATAATGTTTTCTAACATCCTCGACTGTTGTTCAGCTATCAAATTCATCGTCTTTAATGGTCAGGCGGGAAAGCATAAACGAGATTTATACACCTGTCTTTGTTGATGAAAGAAGCTTGAAAGTACGCTATCCTTTGAAACAGTAAGAAAGTGTGCCATTCTTCCTATGTTTAGTTTATTTATTGGAAACTGCGCCATCTTCAAGAAGCGCAATTTTTAAGCTTCTACAAGACCCCCTTCAAAGTTTTTGAATTCGTCAATAAAAATTCAAAATACTTTGAACTAGAAGCATAAATATTGTTGAGATATTTGTGCGCGCACTATGGAAAGAATCCTAATAATTATGCTGAAATGATCGCGGGGCATGCATGTATCTTCTCAATTTATTCAGTTTTTACTTATTTCCTGGTTTGATGCGGTCTTTAAGGTGATGCAAACAACTTTTTCAAGAACGATTTTTGAGAGCTATGCTACACTTGGCATTTTTTTTCTATAAATAGGAGAAAAATTTCACCAACACTCCCAGACTTATCTCCTTCTTGCTATGAGACTTGAGTATAGTTATTGTTAAGTGTGAGTCTAAGAAAATGGCCAAAATAAAATGGAGCCAATGGCTTTGCTGGCCGCTAAGAAGACGCAAGAGAAAATGCTTCCCAATGATGGGTAAGAGGCTTATTTGGAGATCGTTGTCGTAGAGCTCTTCGTATAATGGAGCATGGAAGGATATCATAAACTTTTTCATTCATGCTGAACTGACATATTATCCAGAAGACTGCTCATTGTCTACAAACCCAGCTCCCTGGAATCACTCTCTTAATATGGCCCTGTGTTGATTACAGGGATGGGATTAGAATCCCAACCGGAACTTCTAGCGGCAACACAAGGTCTGGACAAAAATGTGTCCATGCTAATTTAAACAGGCCTAGTCCTATGTTGCACCCTCGCCCACAACATGGATTTCTTTTCCCTGTACTATGGTTTGCACTGAGGAGCTCATTTCTTCTGTGCCTTAATTCATCTATATTGGGAGAAGACGTGGCACAGAGATGGGGATGGCTCTGTGATATATATATATTATATGAAAATCCAAATATAATAGATTTTTATATATATATTCATGATTTTTAGAATAAGAATCCAGATGTGATAGATCTCCATCATATGTAATCATGATTAAGCATCAACAAATTTTTTTAGCTTGAGTTTGTCTTCTTGTCTGCGCATTTGCTGAATATCGATTTTGCCATCTTTGTAAATTTCCATATTGCTTCATGAAACCAGATGAGCATCGGAGAAGACTATATATTATTCGCACTATGTTGCTTCCTCCGTCGTATATGCATGCCAAAAGCTATGGGGAAAAGAACTCACGAATTCCCGACTGTCGCATCTCATGGGATTCTGCGTCTGGTTCTTCAGTTAGGAAAATGAACCAATTCTTCTCTTCATTAATGACGCATGTGTGGGAGTTCGATTTGTCACCCCACTTTTTATAAATAAGAGTCGGCTACTCAATTCAACATTCTTCATTTGAATTTGCTGATGGCTTCTCAGAACGAGTCTCTAAGGAAGGAAAGAGAGTCTGATGAATCGATTATTCTTCCACCCCTTATAATTAAGTCTGGTTGCGCTTCTTCTTCTTATGTACCTACTCCCATCGAGGAAAAGAAAGAGGCTTCTACTAAGCTATGTAGGGCAGACCTTCTTCAAGATCTTGTTAGCCCCTTACCGAATGGCCCTTCCCTACTCCAAAATAAGATCACTAATTTTTGCCATCCTTCTGTTGATTTGAAAAAATAATAAGGACCAGCCGAACATAAGCTCTACATCGACTGTTTGCATTGTCAGACGTTTGTATTCTACACGTCTTTGCAATATTTATGAACAACTCAGAAGATTCTGACCCATCATCTTCCTAAGTGTTTGTGTTGTTCTTTCATTGTTTTCCATCAATAAAGAAGTTTTATTTTTATTTTAGTGATATTTTCAAATCAAGACCCATTGAATATATATCTACTCAAAGGTAATATGGACGTGGCAAAATATAATTCTGGGGGAGATTTGGTAGATTTGTCACCTATGGCATACTCATACTGAATACAAATGACAAATTTATAGGATGCAATACTATCAGAGGTGATATGGACGTGATAGCTTGCTAGTTTACTCCACTGGGGAAAATAAAAAAAGTGTATTTCAAGGGCAAACTATTGTCTTCTCTTTTGGGGATAATAAATAGAATATGATTCAGAGGTAATATGGACATGAATCATATTATATTTATTGACTGGTGAAGAAAAATGTGAGATTATTTCTAACCCAACTGGGGATAAAGAATAGGATATCCTTAAAACAACTAGGTTTTAAGAATGGGATATT
Organism: Iris macrosiphon; assembly: GCA_036927795.1. Lineage (NCBI taxonomy): Eukaryota > Viridiplantae > Streptophyta > Magnoliopsida > Asparagales > Iridaceae > Iris > Iris macrosiphon. Next base: position 81,118,145 of record JAYESA010000012.1, on the reverse strand, counting down.
TTTGTGGAAGAGAATTGTTTAGATGATCTCAACGAGAGTGTTCGGTTGGATCTAAATATTATTCCACTGGGAAACTTTAAGGAACCATTACCCATGTCTTATTCAAGAATGAATATAGGTAATAGTTTGAGATACCGTATAGGCTACAAGTTGCTGGGGATGGGAAAAAATATATTTTTTGTACATCTTATTTTGTTGGAGATGGAGAAGAATATGTCGTGCCTAAACATAATATTTCTTGAGAAATTTACTATTGATAAGCATCATTATCAAATCTCCATTAGGCTTAGTGAGCTTGTAGGGTCCGTTGGAGAATACTGTCTCTACTACATAAGGACCTTCACATTTAGCTTAAAATTTGCCTTTTTCCTTATGGGTTGTGATCATAGATCTCCTTACTGTATGAACTAATTCACCGACCTTGTAAACCCCCTAAAATTTTAAGATTTTACTTTAAGTATTTTATTAAATTATTAAATTTCTTAGAGTATTTTCATAGTTAATTAGAAAATAAATTTTAATGATTTAATTACTTAGATAAATACTCATTTAGAATTGTTCCACAAAATAATTTTTATTATTATTTTTGGAGTCTTGTTAAAGCGCGATAGATTTTCTAGAATTTATTTTGTGTGCAAATATTCTTTTTGAATTTTTATATAATCCAATCTATATATGTAAATATATATGTGAATAAATATATAATAATAATAATAATTGTAATTGTAATAGTAATAATAATAATAATGATAATAATAATAATAATAATAATAATAATAGTAATAGTAATAGTAATAGTAATAGTAATAGTAATAGTAGTAATAATAATAATAATAATAATAATAATAATAATAATAATAATAATAATAATAATAATAATAATAGTAATAGTAATAATAATGATAATAATAATAATAATAATAAAACAAAAGAAAAAGAAAAAGAAAAAGAAAGAAAAGAAAAAGAAAACATATAAAACCTAAAAGCCTTAACCTAAACTAATCCTAAATTAACAAAAACTAACTATTCCTTAATCCTATTCTACCCACCCGCAGCACCCAGAAACCCTAAACTTTCCTATCCCTCTCTCTCTCTCGATCTCTCTTTATATATATATATATATATATATATATATATATATATATATACAACTACATAAAACTCAAACCCTAACCCTAATCTCCGACCTCGACCTCAGCACCGACCCCCCCCCATACGCCGGCGCCCACCGCCGCAGTCGTCGGCGACCGCCGCGTAACAGCCTTGGGCCGCCCGATCGCAGATGGAAGCAGCAGCACAGCCTCAACACCCATACTTCAAGGTATTATATCTCTCTCATCTATCGTCCTTTTTTCGAGCGGTTTGTCCGTGTACGTTCACAACCTAACCCTCTAGAATTTTCTTTAAGCGGGACGAGTTTTCGTGCCTTGATTGGTCAAAAAATTGACCAAAAGTTGGCCAAAAAACTGACCAAAAATAGTCCAGAATTTTGATCCAAACCCCCATGTTCATGCCCAATTTGCCACCAACATGTTTAATATTTTTAAAATCTAATTAAAGGTTTTTCTTCTCTATATAACTGAGAATTTAACTGTTCTTTTATTTTTTATTAATTTATTTTATTCGTTAAATTATTCGGCCTCCAACCAAAAACTTGATATTTTAAAACTAAAATTTTGTGATACGGAGTGCGTCCCACCAAACGGGACGGCCTCATCGCGTATAAATTGTACCAAAAGATGTGTATGGTATATCCTAACGTGTGGGCTTTCATAAAAGTTGATTCGGACGTATGTGCGTGTCGGAATCAACCCGTATCCGTAAAAAGTCCCCGTATCATAACTTTTGCAAAATACTATCCCACTTTGTGTATGCTTGTCGGAATGCGACAAAATATGTGCCATTGGGTTCATGGTATCACGCTGGTCCTGTGATCCAAGTTTCACGTAATTCTGAGACAGTTGACCAAGCCACCTATTCGTAGGTCCCACGGTTTGACTTGAAGGGCGAATTTGTGATCGGCTCACAAGAATCCAAAATTGGATATACTATTGAGTTCGTATCGACGTTTAGAATTTGTTTGAGCTATAATTTGTCCCATTTAGAGACCTTTACCTCTGGCATGCATTTCGGTGCAAAGTGGGCCACATGTGGAACCCGCTTTGACCCAAAATTACTGTTTGCTCCAGTGTCCAAATTGGACGAAAGGGTAGTATTTTCTAGCTATCTTGCTTATTCCGGGAACGTTGGTGATATTTATTTCAGCATCCAGAGACGTTCATTCTGATGCCATAGTTCTGATCCCTTCTGCTTGATGTATGGACGCTTACACTTCGCAGCTTTCTTTCCAAGCAAGTATACCTTGCCAAATTGCTTACAGTACTTTACTTGATTATTATATTTTCATATATTTATTATATATATGTTTTCTTTCAGTCATAATTATATATTATATATGTTGACACACACTTGACACATAGTATCATGGGAGTGGAGGACAGTTAGTAAGCGTATGGGCTACCCACTCTTGTAAACCATAGTAACTAGCATGCACTATGGTAGTTGTATCGCGATGGTCGCTACCCTCAAGGTATGTCAATTTTTGGTGTCGCGATGGTCGCTACCCTTGAGGTATGATGACTTTTGATGTACATGGACGTGTGTGTGAGTTGTGAGATAGATAAAGTAGCCTACACCTACCCATACGTCGAAAAGGTTGTCCTCGTTATACATATTCATATAGATTGTCTAGTACAGCGTACTTATATATTTTTTGTCTATTATGCATATTTTATGGTATTTAATTGGCATGCTTCTATCTATCTTGTTACGTCCCTCTGAGGACCTGGTCCCTTTCTAGGTGTAGACGATCATGACTATTTGTAGGAGAACGGATCACGACTTGCTACTCATCTCTCTTTCGAGGAGGTCTTCTCTTCGAGTCTCATTGTTCATTAGATGTCCTTATTTTTGTTCCTCTTATATTCTAGTCTGGTAGTGGATTTGTCTTCACCCAACTAATTATTCTTATCAAGCATTTTATACTTGATTCAGTTATATAGTTGATTGATATTTGATTTTGTAGATGAGATCTAGTTATGCCCTGTGACTTATAACATAAATCTATACCATTTATGAATTTTTATTAAAAATACAGCGTACGTATGTGTTATAGTTTCCATATATTGGAGTTTCCATATACCTACTGCTAGCATGCTTACGTATTCCTAGTCCTACGTATTTTGAGACTGGGGCATGACATATTTTTGTGGTGTCCCATGCAGGTCGAGAGCATATTGTCTCGGTTACGTTACTGTACCAAGCAAGACTGCGCATAGGATTAGAATATAGGATCTCATTCACTTATTAAATTACCTCCCTTGATTTTATTTCGTATTCTTATTTGATTGCTTACCTTGCATCTTGCTTGATCCTTTCACAACGTTAATCTTATCTTTTCTTCCATGCTTGATAGGGGTTAGGAAGATGACCTGTACTAGGTATATACACTCTATTATTCAATAACACTATTAGTTAAATTCTTGTAAGTTTGGTAGTATGCCTCATAATCTAGTATCACATAGTCCTTTTGAACCATTAATGAAGTGTAATTGAATGACACCATCTATAGGCTTGCATATGAAGATAGTGTTTATCTATACTGTAGAACTTAGAGACCCATACCCCCATTTGGTCGACCAGAGACTTAGACAAAAAGTTAGTATTGCAATTATAGAGGCACAACACCGGTCTTCTTGGTGACCTTAAATTATTTTGTACCTTTCTTCATCATAATCCAGCGTACTTATATTTTCTGGACTACCTCTGCTTATGCTGCTATGTTATAGCCTAGTTTTGCAAGCTTATTCTTTTATCGAGCTTGTTCATGACATATGTGTTATTGGGGACGCCTACTAATACATTGTCTAAATCAGAATCAGTATATTATAGTCTGATCAACCTTAATGCACTTGGTTCGCTCTTCGCATGACTACTTTACGTGGATTGAGATATAGTTGACTCAATATATTAGCCCTCTAGACATGTTTAAGCATATCGTATCGGTTATATAATTGTACGATATGAGCATGCAAATAAAAATTTACCAAAATAAGATTTTAATCTACAACTGCCCAGACAACTCTCTTTTTGAATTTTTTAATCGCCTTGAACCCCGTACTTATATTCTATCACCTCCTCCTTGAATTATTTATTATTGTTTTTCATCTTCCCTTATTTCGGAAAGACGAACGCTCGTGCTTGGTATAAGTTTGATACACGGAGAGTACTAGACATACCCCACAGGCCAATCGCATTAAATTATGACTATCTTTTGTAATTAAGGGCATATCACATGTGATATATTTGGTGTTAAATTTTTAAGGATATATTGATAGTTTAACTAGATGATATACCCACGATGCTAATAGATAACACGAGTTGCAGTAGTAGTACTCTCTTTCCTTTCACCATCTCGTTCTCTTGGGTTGCTCATCTTCTCTTCCATATCCATTCCTTATCCCATACTTAATTCTTTCTATCGTAGTTGCATCTTTTTCTGCCATCATGAATTATTAATTTACTTCAACCTTACCCTTTATTTTGTTAATTAAAAATATAAATAGGTTATTAACAATTAATAACTAAAAAGATGAGTTCACAATGATAACACTTATGTATATGCACTATAACAATATCTGTATTTTCTTATTATTTTTAAACCTTAAGTAGCATCCATTAATCTAACATGAATTAGTTTGATTGCATACTTCTAATAGTTTTATAAAGTTAGTCAAGACCTTAATTGTTGCCCTAAAACTTAGACTAAGCTTAGGAAAGAGTTGAAGGCACTTGATACGATCTGATGACTATGACAAATCATTGGCGAGGTAGTGACAGCTGCAGCTAGACAATTATAGTAGAGTAGTTAAATTATTTGCAGACATACTGGCCATATTGTGTGGCAGTATTAGACTACAATTCTTGACGGTTATAGAAAAAAATTATGGTTATGAGATTCCAGACAAGTATCCCAAAATTTTTGACCCTATGAATAAATTTGTCTTACAACCTAGACAATAGCCTCAAGAGACCTTGACTACTAGTAAAATTTTTGTAATTTGGGTAGTGTAGATGAGTTAGAGGATAAAAGAATATTGTACAGACAATAAGGGAGAAAAGTGTTAGGATGGCTGACCATGACCGTTTAGGAAGCACTGCTAGCTAGCAATGAAGTGTTAATAGCTATAGTAATTTATTATGAATATGGGTTAGTGTTAATTTCGAGGACAAAATTATTGTAAGTTGGGTAGAATATAAACCCACTAAAATTTTGAAATTTTAGTTTAAGTATTTTTATTAAATTATTAATTTTTTTATTATTTACATAGTTAATTAGAAAATAAATTTTAATAATTTAATTACTTAGATAAATACTCATTTAGAATTATTCCACAAAACGAATTTTTTTTATTGGAGTCTTGTTAAAGGGTGATAGATTTTCTAGAATTTATTCTGTGTGCAAATGTTCTTTTTGAATTTTTATATAATCTCATCTATATATTAAATATATATGTGAAAAAATATATAATTATAATAATAAAAGTAATATTAATAATAATAATAATGATAATAAAAAAATAATAATAATAGTAATAATAATAATAATAATAATAATAGTAATAATAATAATAATAGTAATAATGATAATGATGATGATAATAATAATAATAATAATAATAGTAATAGTAATAGTAATAAAACAAAAGAAAAAGAAAAAGAAAAAGAAAACATATAAAACCTAAAACCCTTAACCTAAACTAACAAAAACTAACCATTCCTTAATCCTATTCTACCCACCCGCAGCACCCCGAAACCCCAGACTTTCCCAGCCCTCTCTCTGTCTCTCTCGATCTATAGAAATGAAACTAGGTTTATACGAAACCCTTTCTTTGGTTTACAAACAAGAAGTACAATTAATCCTATACGACGATGTTAAGTACAAAAATTTAATCTGGGTAAATATTGCTATAGGAGTCTAATCTACGGTCGATCACTTTGTCCCTTGGACCACACGATGACGAAGAAGTGCTATAGAAGAAGGAGAAAGCTTCAAAAATCGCAAGAGGGATTGGATGCTCGATGCCAAAGTCGTCAATCACTCCCATCTATCTGTGCTCTAGGATCTTCTCTCTCAACAATAAAATCCAATCTGATGCTCTCCGATCCGATCTCTTCTATCCTTTACCTCTGTCAAAAGAGGCCTCTATTTATAGAGTCTAATTGCCATAACCGTCCAGTCGGCATAGAAGCCGAACAGTGGAGAGTGGGGCGCTCTTAACGCGGCGGTTATGATAACTGCTACCCACGTCTAAATGATCTCTCGACTCTGTGTGTGACGCGTATCCCATTATGAGGTAACGCGTATAACTGCTGCAAAGATCATGCATACAAGCCACGTGGGTAACTGCCCCTTGCGTAGAGATGATTGGTGTAGAAACCGAATAGCTGTCATATTGGCGTAGAAGCCAGGTAACTGTCATGTTGGCATACAAGCCAAGTAGGCGTAGAAGCCCAGTAGGCATAGAAGCCTAATAGCTTTCAAGTTGGCGTAGAAGCCAAATAGTTGTCAAGTTGGCGTAGAAGCCAAGTAGGCGTAGAAGCCTGATGCTGCATGGATAGGTAGCTAGCCGATCATCCTTCTTTGAATGAAGTCTTGAGCGTATTCTGGGCCAAATAGCCTTATCACGCACCAATGCAAATAGAGCCTGAGTTAGCGTATTCCGAGGAGATAACATACGGCGTACTCCTATAGTTGAAAATAACCAGGTCGGCGTATTTCAAGGAGATAGCGTACAGCGTACTCCTATAAATAAAAATAGCCAGATGGATAGGTAGCTAGCCGATCATCCTTCTTTGAATGAAGTCTTGAGCGTATTCTGGGCCAAATAGCCTTATCACGCACCAATGCAAATAGAGCCTGAGTTAGCGTATTCCGAGGAGATAGCATACGGCGTACTCCTATAGTTGAAAATAACCAGGTCGGCGTATTTCAAGGAGATAGCGTACAGCGTACTCCTATAAATGAAAATAGCCAGATGGCGTAATATGCAGAGGTGATGTGGACGTATTAGCCATAATTATGGCTCACCCAGTCGTTAAAAGTAGAACTAAATCTCATGCATTAAATGCAGAGATCTGCCCCCATCACGCGCATTAACTGCAGAGACGTGCCTCAAATTCTGTACGGAGAGCAGCTTTTGATGTGGCGGTTCATTTCGTCTCCTGCTGAGCATAAAAGATCATGTCTGCCTGTGTAAAACTAGGCAGCATATTTCCTTGAATGCGTAAAAGCAATTTGTATCAAGAAAATGTCACTAAACCACGGTCTGGGTCTCTGTGCAGAATCATTATTACAGCCGTCCTCTCGATCGTCGTGCAGTACTTTCTGTCAGGGGTCAGGTTCACTGCATGATCTGACAGGTTCATTCGAGGAATACGAAGAGTTCCTCGTACAATATTCCGCTGCATTAAAGGTAGATAGGTTTTACGTCGAAGTGGCGATGTAACAACCTTTTTACGCTGAAGAAGTCTGAAAATACTGCATTACGCGGGTTGTTCTGGAGCTATATTTTACGCTGAATAGCGTTGAAGCTCAGTTGTTCGCCAATGGCTCTGAAGTCATGTCTTACGCCACCCAGTGCTGGAGCTCTGTTTACGCGATTTCCTGCATGTTGAGGGTTGAGGATTTTACGCGTATAATTCCTCAGCATATTTTTTATGCTTCTACAATATATATATATATATATATATATATATATATATATATAGACATACACAACTACCTAAAACTCAAATCCTAACCCTAATCTCCGACCTCGACCTCAACACTGACGCCCACCCCCCTCCCCCGACGTCAGCGCTCACCGCCGCGCAGCAACCGCGGGCCGCCCGCGGGTGGATGGCAGCAGCGCAGCCTCAACACCCATACTTCAAGGTATTATATCTCTCATCTCTCGTCCTTTTCTCAAGTAGTTTGTCCATGTACACTCATAACCTAACCCTCTAGAATTTTCTTCAAGCGGGACGAGTTTTTGTGCCTTGGATTGGTCGAAAAATCGACCGGAAGTTGGCCGAAAAACTAACCAAAAACAGTCCAGAATTTTAATCCAAACGCCCATGTTCATGCCCAATTTGTCACCAACCTGTTTAATATTTTTAAAATATAATTAAAGAATTTTCTTCTCTATTTAACCGAGAATTTAACTATTTTTTTAATTTTTATTAATTTATTTTATTCGTTAAATTATTCGGCCTCCAAAATGACCAAAAACTTGATATTTAAAAACTAAAATTTTGTGATACGGAGTGTGCCCCGCCAAACGGGACCACTTCATCGTATACCAATTGCACCAAAAGGCGTCTATAGTATATCCTAACATGTGGGCTTTCACGGAAGTTGATTCGGACGTGTGTGTGCATCGAAATCAACCAGTATCCGTAAAAAGTCTCCATATCATGACTTTTGTAAAATACTACCCCACTTTGTGTACGCTCGTCAAAATGCGATAAAACTTGTGCCATTGGATTCATGATATCACGTTGGTCATGTGACCCAAGTTTCACGCAATTCTGAGACAGTTGACCAAGCAGCCTATTTGTGGGCCCCACGGTTTGACATGAAGGGTCAATTTGTGATCGGCTCACCGGAATCTAAAATTAGATATACCGTTGAGTTCGTATCGACGTTTAGAATTTGTTTGACCTATAATTTATTATATTTAAATACCTTTACCTCTGGCACACATTTTGGTGCAAAGTATGCCACATGTGGAACCCGCTTTTATCCCAAATTACCGTTTTGCCTCTGTGTCCAAATTGGACGAAAGGGTAGTATTTTTTAGCTATCTCGCTTATTCCGGGAATGTTGGTAATTTTTATTCCAACACTCGGAGACGTTCATTCTGATGGCATAGTTCTGATCCCTTGTGCTTGATGTCTGGACGCTTACACTTCGCAGCTTTCTTCCCAAGCAAGTATACCTTGCCAAATTGCTTAAAGTACTTTACATGCTTATCATATTTTTATCTATTTATTATATATTTTTTTCTTCAGTCATAATTATATATTATATATGTCGACACATACTTGACACATAGTATCATGGGAGGGGAGGACAGTCAGTAGGCGTATGGGCTATCCACTCTGGTAAACCGTAGTAACTAGCACGCACTATGGTAGTTGTATCGCGATGGTTACTACCCTCGAGGTATGTTAATTTCTGATGTCGCGATGGTCGCTACCCTTGAGGTATGACGGCTTCTGATGTACATGAACGTGTGTGTGAGTTGTGAGATAGATAGAGTAGCCTATATTTACCCATACGTCAAAAAGGTTATCCTCATTATGTATATTCATATAGATTATCTAGTACAACATACTTATATATTTTTTGTCTATTATGCATATTTTACTTTATTTAATTCGCATGCTTCTATGTATTTTGTTACATCCCTTTGAGGACCTGGTCCCTTTCCAAGTGTAGACAATCATGAATATTTGCAGGAGCACAGATCAGGACTTGCTACTCATCTCTCTTTCGAGGAGGTCTTCTCTTCGAGTCTCATTGTTCATTAGATATACTTATTTTTGTTCCTCATATATTCTAGTCTGGTAGTGGATTTGTCTCCACCCAACTAATTATTCTTATCAAGCATTTTATACTTGATTCAATTATATAGTTGATTGGTTATTTGATATCATGGATGAGATCTATTTATGTCCTGTGACTTATAACATAAATCTATACTACTTGTGAATTATTATTCATAATACAGCATACGTATGTGTTATGGTTTCCATATATTGGAGTTGTCATATACCTACAGCTGGCATGCTTTCGTATTCCTAGTCCTACGTATTTTGGGACTGGGGCGTGACAGACCTAGAATATTCTTTCCTTGGCTTTATGATTGAAAGCTCTGGGAATGCGTGCTTGGTATAGCTCAATACGTTGTTGAGCGTACAAGCAATTTTCATCCAATGCTTCTAATTCTTATAGGCACAACCGATCATTATTCTCTACTATTAGATTATTAGCAATAGTTTCTCTGATAGAAGGAATCTTGATTTTGAGCAGAATAACTTTTTCACATCCGTAGACCATAGATAATGGTGTACAACCAGTTGGAGTTCGAACTGTTGTACGATAAGCCGTAAACACTCCCCAAGCTTCTCATTCCAATCGAGCTTTTTGGATGAGACAGCTTTTAAGGAGTTTGATTATGGTCTTGTTGAAGGCTTCTGGCACGCCCTAGTCCTAAAATATATAGTACTAGAAATACGTATCCAATATATGTAAATCATAACACATATGTACGTTGTATATGAATAACAGTTCACAAGTGGTATATAATGTCACAGTCACAGGCAATACTAATCTCATCCACAAAACCAAATAGTAATAAATAAACAAATATGGCAATAAACTAAATATGAAATAGTTGAGAAGAACTGATAGTTGGGTGGAGACAAATCCTCTACCAAACTAGGATATGAAAGAAAATATAATAAGTACATCATCTAGTGATCATAGAGGCTCGAAGAGAAGACCTCCTCGAAAGAGAAAGAAGTAGTAAGTTTCGATCTATGCTCATGCGAATTATCATGATCGTCTATACCTGGCAGGGACCAGGTCCTCAAAGGGACGTAACATGATACATAGAAGCATGCAAATCATAAACCAAATATAAACATATTATTGGGTAAACTAACCAAGCTACATGAATACATTTGAGGATAACCTTTGCACGAATGGGATATTTGGCTAAAAATAGGATTAGCATGATTCTCTCAAAAATTTAGTGGCCTATAAAGTATAACGTCTTTCTATCGTTAGAGGCTGCCTGTTAATAATATCAAGGTCATCTCACCACGCATCTCCGACGGAGCGTGCGGATTACAAAAAGAATGTGTAAATTAGCCCGAACGACTTATATATATCCTCCCTACCCAAACGACTGTCCGGATCGTATCTATGACACGACACATCTAGTTCCTCATCACTAAGACAAATGAATGCACCTAAACAACAAATTAAATTTGAACTAAGCCGGCACACGCTGGTTCATACTAATGATAAGTCAAATATGATAGTACGTGCCCTCTCACACATAGCTTAATTCTGTGTATATACAAAGTATGTGCCAAGGTCATGGAGATATAAGGATACCTCACAAATATATGATGGTCACATAACTCTAGGTCAATATGCATAATGAATAAAATAAAGATGACGCAATCCGTCGCTCACCCAATTTTATCTCAAATGCCCAATTTTTATAAAAAATAACTAAAAAATTAAAAAACATAAATGCAACATATTGTACAAATATAAATAAACAGTCATCATGGCAAGGTATACGTGTTTGGTAGTTATTTAGTGCTGAAACGAAGCAAGACAACTAGTACAATGAACCAGAAAATATGAAAGCTGAACAAAATTCTCTGGATACTGCAACAGACATCACTAACATTTCTAGAATAAGCTAGATAGTCAGAAAAATCTTCCGTTTCGTCCAATTTGGACATAGGGGCTTAAACGGTAATTTTGGTTCAAAGTAGTGTCCATATGTGGGCCACTTCGCACCAAAATGCGTGTTAGGATAATGGTCTTTAAATTAGATAAATTATTGGTCAAACAAATCCTAAACGACTATACGAACTCATTGGTATGTCAAGTTTTCAATTCTGGTGAGCCAAAATCGCTAGTCAAGTCAAACCGTGGGACCCACAAAATAGTGTTTTGTCGACTAACTAGGAATCGGATGAAACTTGGATCACAGGACAAGCGTAATGCCATGGATTCGATAGCACAAGTTTCGTCATATTTCGATGAGCATGCACCGACTAATAGGATATCTTGCAAAACGTCGATGCGGAGGACTTTTTTACGGATACAGGTTGATTCTGGAATGCACACATGTCCAAATCAACTTTTACGAAATCCCACACGTCAAAAAATTTTATACGTGCCTTTCAGTGCAACTGGTACACGATGAGGTAGTTTCGTTTAGCGGGACGTACTCCGTTTTGCAAGATTTTAATTTCTAAAAATTTGTTTTTATGGTTTTTCAACCTAAATTTTAATAACTAAAATCTATAAATTAAATTAAACTATCTGATGGGTTTTGAAGAGGTTCAGGTTATCTTCAGATTGGTAAAATCTGTTTGGTGTTTCTGCAACTGTGGAGTAAGATATAGGTCCTTAAAGCTGTTGTCATGGACTATTTTTGTGTATATAAAGTCAACATTTTTCTTGACTTTGATCATGATTTTTGATCTGATCTTTGACTCATTTAAATCAAACTATTTACTGGGATTGGAAGGTGTTAGGGTTTTGATTATACCTGCAAAGATGGCTCGTCAATTTGTCACACGATGAGGGAGAAAATTCGTCGCGAACAGAGGGTCGTGGCCGTTGTCGCTACTCCGGGTTGCCTATTTCACTGCTTGCGGCTGCTGCTCTCGCTATCGTCGACTGTCCCGCGCTCATTGCTCGCAGAGGCCAGGGGGGTTCACCTAGGGGCTGGGCTCGAGTGGGATAGAAGAATTTAGCGTTAGGGTTTACATGTATGAATATATAGGGAACGAGAGAGTCGGGGTACGCGTAGGTTGGGTATCACAGCCATTGTGGGAAGTCTGGGGTAGATAGGGTTTAGGATTAGAAATAAGATTAGGGTTTGGGTTATGGTTTTAATTAGGGATTGGTTTTTTTCCTTTTAATACTTATATATATATATATATATATATATATATATATATATATATATATATATATATATATATTAGTGTATAAAAATATGAGAAAACTACATTTGCAACCTAAATTAATTCTAAAAAATTTATCTTACTTGACAAATAATAATATTTTTTAAATAAATAAAAATAGTTTTATGAAATAATCTTATTATATATTTATACAAATAAATAAATCAAGAGTTGTATTTCCGAATTAACTAAAAAATAATCCAAAGATATTCAACAATAAGATAAAAATACCTTAAAAATAAAATTAAAATTTTAGGGCATTTACATTTTACCCAACTTAGAAGAATTTCGTCCTCAAAATTAAAAATAAGGCACAATTTCAAAAATAATAGAAGGCAATAAGGTAGAGAAGGGTTAAGTATGAATTATCGTTTATTAAACTTGGAAAAGAATATATATATATATATATATATATATATATATATATATATATATAAATATCATGCATTAAATTTTAAGGGTCGGTCTAGTCTGTTTAAGTAAGGTAATAAGGTACGAATAAGTTACAGTACAAGAAGAACTTGCACATGGAATCGATGGTACAAATGATATGATAGAGGAGATGAGTAACTCAAGATGCGAGGTGTTGACAGGAAAGGGAATATTACTACTACTACTTGTGTCACCTACTAGTTTTCGTGGGTATGTCATCTAGTTAAAATATTAACCTATCATTAGAACTGCTAAGCCATCATATATATATAATTCTACATCGATCTATACTACTAAAATTTTATGTCATAATGGGGTATATATCTAGTACTATCCATATGTCAAACTTCCATCAAGCATGAGTGTTCTTCTTTCCGAAATAAGGAAAGACAAAAAACAATAATAAAGAGTTCAAGGAAGACGTGATCGAATACAAATACGAGGTTCAAAGGCAATTGAAGAATTCAAAAGTGAGTTATCAAGGTAATTATGAATTGAGATCCTATCGTGGTCAATTCCTATTCGCAAGCTCGTATCGGTACAGTTACATAATTGATACAATATTCTCAAACATGTCTAGAGGGCAAGTATATTTGTCTAACAACTAAGTCAATTATATCTTAATCTACGTAAAATAGTCATATGAAAAGCGAACCAAGTGCACTAAGGTTGATCAGACCGTAATATACTGATTCTAAATAAACAAATATATTAGAGTGGGCCCCAAATAATACATATGTCATGAACAAGCTCTATAAAAGAATTAGCTTGCAAAACTAGGCTACAATAGCAACATAAGTCATGATAGTCCAAAAATATTAATATGTGAAATTATGATGAATGAAAGTAAAAATAGTTCAAGTTTTTCAAGAATTTAAGACTCGTCCGGTATTGATAAGGTGAAGGGTGACCGCTACTACTTGTGACACCTACAAGGTTCATGAGTAGGGTATCTAGCTAAAAGACCTCTATATTTGCTCAGTCATCCAATTATATATACTTCTATTTCTAGTCATGCCTCTAAAATCCTATGCCATAAGGGAGAATCATGCTCATGCTACTTTAATATTAACAATAAGGTCATTCCTACATCTATGGCTTATGTATTTGTGCCTCTATAGTTGTCATACTAGAGACTTGTCTAAGTGTCTGGTTGGTCAATTTTTGGTTTGGTCCTCTAAAACTTTGCAGTCTAGATAATCCTATCTTCTTATCCTAGTATATAATTAGTGTCATTCAATTATACTTCATTAATGGTTCATAAGGACTATGGGATGCTAGGTTGTGAGACATGCTACCCAACTTACAAGAACTCAACTAATATTGTACTGCCTTATTAGGATTCTACCAAATAGCCTTATTCTTATAGATAAAAATAGAAACTCTTGTTAAGGTATACACGAAAAAGATCTTGTTACTATTGGGGCTTCCTAGTACCTTATAAAAATTTCTATGGTGATGGTCATCCTTAACTCTTAATTATAATCAGTGCTTATAGAACAAAATGTGAGAAATGATACAACCTGTATTGAGATATGTGGAACAGATTACTTAATTTGAAACTAAAAGGTAATCATAAAATCATAATCTTACCTAAATAAAAAAACTCATCCTATCAAGTTCTAACGACTAACAACAAAATCAGAATTTAACACTAACAAACTATAATCTATCATAATGAAAGGAATTACTTGGCCTATAATTAGAAGGATAATGGGGCATGATCTGATTTCCATCATCGTTTAAGGTCAACAATTTTGAGACTGCAAGAGTCACATAGAAGAGTAATGGGTATACCTCAAAGAGCAAAATAATTAGAAGAAAATACTCAATAGTATTGGATTCAACGAGCATGGCACGATTCGAAGGACAAAGAAAAATTTAGTCATCAAACAAAATAACAAGCATCAAAATTAACATTGCGGAAGATGTAAAAGTAAATAAAGACTTTTGATGATAACATTGTTGTAAGAGAAGGTAGTATACTAGCTTTTGAGTCCTAGTAATGATCAAGAAAAATATTTCAATCAATTTTTAGGTTCAATGATTATAGAGTAATGACAATGGATCTACGTTTGAGGAAAAGGGTAAATAACTCATAGATAGTCAGATAATCACGTGGGCTCCTAAGAGAAGATGGGTTTCACTAGAGTATAATTGTCTCATAGGTTGGCACGATTAGGAAAGATTCAAATCAGTTGCAAGGTCGAATGATTAAAGCAATGCCAATGGATTATGTATAAAAGAAATAATATTACTCAAGGTTGGATGATACGGCATGGACGGTGACTCATGAATACTCGAGTATAAATCAACGATGATCATAGGTTCTAGGGGATCTACAAGGCTAAAGGTAGGATACCCTTACTCCTATTAAGGTATCAGTTCAATTCCTCTTGGTTTCCTAATATACTACTCTGCTAATACCAAGACAAGAATCTAAATTTATAGTTCTCCTATATTATCTCACTATGGAAGTTAGGTTGGTCCTAATATTCAACCTTGAATTACTATTGTTTCCTCAATACTAGGGTCAAACAATATGGTCAAATTCCTAACTACCCTAGTAGTGTCTATACTACTCTCAAGTCATACCTAATTATAACAAGGGTTAATGGTCAATCAATTTACTAGTACTGGGTGCTAGGGTTCATTAGGTATACTAAACTTTTGAGAGCTGTCAATATTCTAGTTCATTTTTTTAGTAGGTATGCTATCATAATTATCTTCTAAACCTAACAACAAAGATTCCTATATTCTGTCACTCAAGGAACTATTAGAGGAGTACATTTGTACCTTCAAAATAGGAAGAAGTGAAGAAATAAATGATAGTGATGGCCAAGGGGATTAAGCGAATACAGTTTTGAAGGCCAAGAAAGATAGTAGAGTTCAAGAAATTTGGAACAAAATCAAGAAAGTTGGTCAAATAAGTAGATGAGATCCTATACTCTAATCATATTTATAGGCTTACTCGGTACTGTAACGTAACCGAAATAATATACTCTCGACCTGCATGGGCCACCATAAAAATATGTCACACCCCTGTCCCAAAATACGTAGGACTAGGAATGCGTAAGCATGTTAGCCGTATGTATATGGTATCTCCAATATATGGAAACCATAACACATATATACGTTGTATATGAATAATAATTCATAAGTGGTATATAATGTCACAATCACAGGCAATACTAATCTTATTCATAAAACTAAATAATAATAAATAACCAAATATGTCAATGAACCAAGTATGAAATAGTCGAGAAGAACTAATAGTTGGGTGGAGACAAATCCACTACTAAACTAGGATATGAAAGAAAACATAATAAGTATATCATCTAGTGATCAGAGAGGCTCGAAGGATATACCTCCTCGAAAGAGAAAGAATTAGCAAGTCATGATCCGTACAACTGCGAATAGTCATGATCGTCTATACCTGGAAGGGACTAGGTCCTCAGAGGGACGTAACATAATACATAGAAGTATGCCAATCATAAATTGAATATAAACAAATGTACTGGGTAAACTAACAAAGCTACGTGAATGCATTTGAGGATAACCTTTGCACGAATGGGCTGTCTGGGTAAAAATGGGATTGGCGTGATTCTCGCAGAGAATCAGTGACGCACAAAGCATAACGTCTTTCGATCGTTTGAGGCTGCCTGCAAATAATATAAGCGTCATCTCACCACGCATCTCCGGCAGAGCATGCAGGTTATAAAGGGAATGTGTAAAGTAGCCAAATGACTCGTTATATCCTCTCCACCCAAATGACTATCCGGATCGTATCCATGACATGACACATCCAGTTTCTCACTACTAAGTCCAATGAATGCACCTAAATAAAAATTTAAATATAAACTAATCCGGCACACGCCCGTTCGTACTAATGATCAGTCGCATACGATACTACGTGCCCTCTCACTCATAGCACACATCCGTGTATGTACAAAATATTTGCCAAGGTCATCGAGATATAAGGATATCTCAAAAATATAGGGTGGTTACATAACTCTTGGTCAATATGCATAATGACTAAAATATAGATGACGAATCCACCGCAACACCCAAGCTAATGTTAGACGCACAATTTTTATAGAAAATAACTAAGTAATTAAATAACATAAATGTAATATGCTGTACAAAATATAAATAAACAGTCATTATGGCAAGGTATACTTGACTGGTAGTTATTTGGTACTGAAACGACATATGACAACTAGTACAATAAACCAAAAAATATGAAAGGTAAAAAATATCTCCGGATGCTGCAACAGACATCACTATCGTTTCCAAAATAAAAGAGATAGTCAAAAAATACTACCATTTCGTCCAATTTGGACACAGGGGCTAAAACAAAAATTTTGGTTCAAAGTAGTGTCCATATGTATTCCACTTTGCACCGAAATATATGCCAGAGTAAAGGTCTCTAAATTGGACAAATTATAGATCAAATAAATCCTAAACGACAATACGAACCCAATGGTATTTCAAGTTTTAGATTCTAGTGAGCGGATCACAAAATCGTTCGTCAAGTCAAACCATGGGACCCGCAAAACAATGTTCGTCGACTGACTAGGAATCGAACAAAACATGGGTCACAAGACAAGCGTGATGACACGGATCCAATGGCACAAGTTTTATCACGTTCCAGCGAGTGTGCACCGACAAATAGGGTATCTTATAAAATGTCGATATGAGAGACTTTTTACGGATACGGGTTGATTCTGGCGTGCACACACGTCCAAATCAACTTTCATAAAATTCCACACGCCAGGAAATACCATACGCGTATTTTGGTGCAACTGGTATGTGAAGAGGTGGTCATGTTTGGCGGGATGCACTCCGTATCGCAAGATTTTAATTTCTAAAAACAGTTTTCTCTAGTTTTTTACCTAAATTTTAATAACCAAAAAGTATAAATTAAATTAAACTATCTAATGGGTTTGAAGAGGTTTAGGTGTCTTCATATTGGTGAAAACGGTTTGGCAATTCTCCAACTATGGAGAAATATATAGGTCCTTAAAGTTGGTGTCGTGGACTATTTTTTGTGTTTAAAAAGTCAACATTTTTTCTTGATTATGATCACGATTTTTGATCTAATTTTAAATCATTTAAATCAGACTATTTACTGTGATTGGAAGGGGTTAGGGTTGTGATTATACCTGTGAAGATGGCTCGTCAATTGGTTAAACAAGGAGGAAGAAAAGTTATTTCGAACAGAGGGTCGTGGTCGTTATCGCTGCTCCGCGGTTGCCTCTGTCACTGCTAGCGGTTGTTACTGTCGCTATCGCCGGTGGTCCCATGCGGATGCGCTCGTGGAGGCGAGGGGGGACGCCTAGGGGCTGGGCTTGAGTGTGGTAGAAGAATTTAGGGATAGGGTTTACACGTATGAATATATAGGAAACGAGAGAGCGGGGGTTCACGTGGGTCAGGTGTCACAGCCTATGGGGTTAGTCTGAGGTAGATAGAGTTTAAGATTTGGAATAAGATTAGGGTTTGGGTTATGGTTTTGATTAGGGATTGGTTTATTATTTTCTTTCTTTTAATAATCATATATATATATATATATATATATATATATATATATATTATGGTATAAATATATGAGAAAAACACATTTGCACACTAAATTAATTCTAGAAAATTTCTATTACTTGACAAATAATAATATTTTTTAAATAAAATAAAAATAGATTTATGAAATACTCTTATATAAATATTTATGGAAATAAAGAAATCAAGAGTTTTATTTTCCAATTAACTAAGACATAATCCAAAGAAATTCAACAATAAGATAAAAATACCTTAAAAATAAAATTTAAATCTTTACGGGGTTTACAACTTCAGTTAATTCGGTGGCTGCTGGATTGTAGGCCGTATATGCTATATTATGGATTTGATTCCTATCACAGAACCAATAAAATGCTTGATTGGCGAATTGTGGCCCATTATCATTTATTATCCTTCGGGGAACACCGAAACGATAGATAACATGGTGGTTGACGAAGCTAATTACGTTGAATATTTTTACATCTATGAGCGGGATTGCTTCTGCCTATTTGGAGAAGTAATCGGTTATAGCAAGTATGAACTGATGTCCTCTAGAAGAAGATGGGCTGATTGGACCAATAATATCTATCCTCCATGCTTCAAAGGCCAGGAAGCAGTTATAGGTTGTAAGAACTCTGCTGGTTAGTAGATCAAATCTGTATGGATTTCAAATAAATTGCACTTACGAGAGTAATCTACGGCATCTGCCACTATGGTGGGCCAATAATAATCCATTCTCCTAATGCGGTCTTATAATTTTGGACCTGGCTGATGTGCCCAACAGACACTATCATAAGCTTTCCGAAGTAATTGTCTTGCTTCAGGGTTGAAAAGATAATGTAGCAGCAATCCCTCATAAGAATAATGATATAATATTTTGGATGAGGCGTCATAGTAGAATCGTAGTAAACGTATTTTAATAGAAGTGGCTTCTTTTGGATCTTTTGGAAGAATCTCATAAGCAGCGTAGTCTATAAAAGGGTCTCTCTAATCTTTTTCTATGGAGGTTGAATTTATGACGTAACTATGTTCGATGTGCAGATTATTTTTGGTACAGAACAACTCTCGACCTGTTAGCATAATTGAGTGTCATCTCTTTAGGGGAATGGCTAATGATGCTGCTAGGCCGGCCAAAGCATCTATTTCCATATTATGTAACTGAGGCACATGCTCGATGAAGAATCCTTTAAAAGTAAAAACCAGTTCGATTGCCGCCTGATGATAAGGGATGAGGTCTTCATGTCGAACCTCATATGCTCCCCTGATCTGATTGACTATCAGCTTAGAATCTATGTAGGCTTCCAGATATTCTTTGTCCAATTCTTTGGCCAATTGGAGACCAATGAGTGTGGCATTATATTCTACTAAATTATTGGAACATGGTTCGCTAAGAGAAAATGCTCGATGAATGAGTAGTTTGTCAGGAGATATTAGGACTTTGCCCACTCTGGCTACTATGTTTCCTTTGGGTCCTATTATTGATGCACAATCAAAGAATACTTGCCAAGTATCATCTTCCATTGTCATATTAGACTCCAAGACTTCAACTTGGATATCGTCGTACAGTTTGGAAGTTTTCGGTATATGATGAGCTGCTAGGAAATCAGCTTGTGTTTGACCTTTCACTACTTTTTGTGGGACATATACCATTTCATAGGGTGATAGCCGCATTTCCATATAGCTAACCAAGAATTATGTATGCACGGCTTGGTCATCTATACCCAGAGGGGATTCACTCTGGATATGACATGAATGGTTTGACCCGACACATAGTGTCGCATCTTTTGAATAACAAACATCAAGGCGATGCATTCTTTTTCCACCGGATTATATCGATATTAAGCATCAACCATCATGCGACTAAGATAATAGGTCGCCTATTAATGGCCTTCATTACTCTTCTATGCAAGAAGAGCTCCTAGGGAGTGATCCATTTATCAAACATACAATAAAAAGGGTTTTCCTATGATCGGAGACACCAAAATTAACGTATTTGTGAGATATCGTTTGATGTCGCTGAATGCTTATTGACATGCTTTATTGAAGACAAAGGACATATCTTTCTTCATTAACTGAGTGAAGGTTCAGCATCGTCCCGAGAGATTGGAGATGAACCTCCTAATATACGTTAGACAGCCTTGTAGACCACGAAGTTCTTTGAGATTATGTGGAGGCCGTATTTTGAAGATATATTTGATTTTATCGGGGTCATCTTGAATACCCTTGGAGGTTATAACAAATCTGACAAACTTTCCACTAGAGACTCCCAAAAAGGATTTGGCTGGATTCATCTTCAATTGGTAGTGGCGCATCAATTTGAATACAATCTTTAAATCTTAAAGTTGATCATCGTTAAGATGACTCTTGACAGCAATATCATCAACGTAGCATTCTACTATCTTTTATAAATACTTTTGGAATATTATACTCATGGCTCGTTGATATGTTGCTCCCGTATTCTTCAAGCCGAAGGGCATGACTGTATAGCAGTATATACCTAATGGTGTACGGAAAGAGGTATATTTTTTGTCATCATGAGACATGTGAGTTTAATTTTATCTCGAGAATCCATCCAAGAAGGACATATGTTTAAATCCATATGTAGTATCGATCATGACATATGTGATGGGGAGAGAAAACTTGTCTTTTGGACAGACAGAGTTTAGATCTCGATAATCTATGTAATTCCGGACCTTTCCTTTCTTCTTTATAACTGGGACGACATACGATACCCAGTCGGGATACTTCTCTTCTCGAATGAAGCCATACGCTATAAATTTCTTAACTTCTGCATTAATTGCATCCATCATATCCAGACAAAATCGTCGTTGCTGCTATTTTACTAGCTTAGCACTCGGAAGAATATTGAGCTTGTGTTTGGCTATTTGAGGATCCAGGCTGGGCATATCCTCATAACTCAAAGCGAAGACATTAATATATTCCTTTATTAGCTAGATTAAAGCTTGTTTATCTTCTTCAAGAAGACTCTTGCTAATGAGGAATGGTCTTGGGAAACATTCTTCTCCTACATTAATTTGGACTACTACATCCTCTGTAGGTGGTTCACGTTGCTCAAACCGAAGCTGCCATTGAGTATCCATCTATTGTGCCCATGGATCGTTCTTAAAGGGTTCTAATAGATCAATTTCTTCATCACATGGGCCAGTTGACACCATATTTACAGAGAAAGCCTGTTTGAATACGTCACCCATGATTTCGTTAGAATCCTACAATAATAAGTCAGAGGAATGAGAACATGTATCTTCTTCCGATTCTGAACCTTCAGGACTTGTTGGTGGTATAACATATCCTAAACCATGACCAGTCCGCTAGTAGTATATTTTTTGCTTGCCTTTTGGAGAGAAGTGACATATAGGAGTCCGTCTACCTTTTCCATAATTCAGTCCCAAACCAGACTTTAAGTTGTAGCCTATCCCTTGCATAATGTTCTTAGCAGGTTGGCTGTAACAATACGGTTGTATCTTCCCAATATCTTCGTCAGAATAATTAGTCTGTGTGACTCTTTTGTTTCTAGCTTTACCAAAAATTATTTGACGTTGCTTGTCCTTTCTTGCTGGGATTATGAAGTATGCATCCTCATATGGTTTATATAATGAACTATATTAAATTGGAGATGCCACGGGAATGGATAGAGGTTCGTGAAGATGAAGAGCCTCTAAGAATTTTTTAGCAAAGGGTTCAACATCAATATAGTACGAAGTAATATCTTCTTTATTTATGAAATACAGGATCTCTTCTTCTTTCATATAGTCAACAGAAACTTCAGCCTTGACAGGAGGCTTGGCAAGATTGATGACTAGGGATTGATTTAATGATGTTGGTTGCTTATTACGATAAAGGTCGATAACAAATAGATTATTCTTCAGTATCGGATGTTTATTGCATCGAAGATTGATGACCAATGGAGATAATTTGTGCAGGTTTATGCCGAGAGGCTTCGAAGGAGTTGGACGAGTAGTACGTCTTTTGACTCAAATCATCAAAGGCTCTTCTTTTGGGGTATTTCCAGCTTTATCACCAGCTTGATTATCTTCTTCTTTTATATACTCTGGTGTATAGTGTGCAGAGTCGGCGAAATAGGCTTCCACACATTTGAATGGGTTGAGGTCAGCTATCTCTGTTTTGACTTCTCCCCGACTGTCCACATATTTGAAGCATTATTGTAGGGTGGAAGGTACAATTTTATGCTCGTGTATCCACGACCGTCCCAGCAAATTATTGTAGGATACGTCAGAGTCGATCATATAGCATGCGACTTCAGTACATAGATCGCCTATCTAAAATTTTAGGCGTATCTTTCCCAGTGGTTTACTTTTTCAACATTGAAGCCTAGAATGCTAGTGCTAGTGGCAGACATATTTTACATTGATTTCTTCAATCCTCTCAGTAGACTTTTAAGAATGATATTGAGTGAAGAACAATGGTCAATGTGAATGTGGTTCACTTTAATAGATTTGGTGTAACCAGTATAATACAGAGGCTTATCATGTCGGTTATCCTTTAGTAGCATATCATTTTGTATGAAAGTGATGTTAGGAATCTTCTCAATCATGTTGTGGCATTGAGGGCATGCTAGTGTCTCTTCATCAGGAGTCTTGAGTTGAGCTAAGCATGAGTCTGTATGTATCAGAACTTTGCCCAAAACTTTACAAGTCTCCTTCGACAAACAAAGCAACTCGAATTTGGAAAATCTGGTTGGAGTATTTGCTAGTTGTGTCTAAGGCTTTTCAAGTCCTCGAGGCATATTCTTTTTTAGAAATTTGTCGAAGCGTACTTCTATTTGCTTCCCTTTCTCTGTCGTTGTTGGCTTCGAAGGACCATGTTTGGTTGTGACCGGATCTACCAGAGTTGATGAAGTAAAAGAAATATTAAGAGCATCTTTCGGGACAGACTCATAAGTTTTATGATAATCTTTTTCGGACCTGGTACTAGTAATGACTTCTTCTTCGGCATCGGGGCAAGAAGCACAATGGTACAAGACTTGAGTTTTTTTTTGGCATGCCTCTTGTAACTACCACTTTCCACCATAGAGGTATTTTGATAATCGTGCATGTTGTTAAATTTTTTATATATTATTTTATATTATTAATTGCCTAGAATTATATTAGTGTTAGTTAGTGACTAGCTAATTAGAATTTGCAAGTGTTAGTTAGTGCTAATTATTTTAGTCATGAATTTAGTAATTAGAATTAATTAAGTTTAGTTGTCATGAATAAAATATTCCTCTAAGTTGTAGAGAGTCCTTTTTTAGTTAATTAGATTCTATTCATGACAAATGGAGAGGGAAAACTTGATATTTTGGTATGACCAAACCTTACTATAAGAGGTTAGATCAATTTAGGGCTCATCTATTTATTTTATTTCACTCATTAGCCTCATTTTCCCCAAAGTTTCTTCCTTCCCAAGCAAACCCAATTCTCTATCAATTTTACTCAATCTACTTCCCATTCCACTCATTTTCACCCTCATGAAGGCCTAGAGCATTGGAGAGCACAAGAATATCCATAAGGGAGGAGCTTGCTAAGAGATTGTGTCCGACTCATCTCTTTCGTGTCCAAATTTAGAATTCTCCAAGAAGGATACCAAAATACTAGGTAATTCTCTCAATTTTATCAAATTTATGGCACCCCTTAGCCATGTAAGAATCTTTCCAGGGTTAGATTTGAATTTCTAACGGTGCATCTAGGCACTAGTAGCCCTCAATTTGGTAGATCTAAGTTGGTGTCATAATTTTGGGGCTCAATTTGGAGAAAATCCTAATTGTGTCCATTGAGTGTGTCTATTGTGTCTTAATAAGAATTATTGATATTTATTTGATGGTGTGAAGGTGTTCTTGTGTCCAAAAATGAACACGTAGATTCTATATCATGATACGCCATAATACGTATAGGTAGATTTGGTAAATTAGGTGTATACATGTGTTCTTTTGTCCAAAATAGCCCAAATTCGTCATAGTATTCAGTCTCAATTTTATTAGTCATGGCAACTTAGAAATGACATAACTCCTAACTCAGGACCCCGATTAATCTCCTATTTTTTTGAAGAACCATATTGAACTTAGCTTTCCAAATAAATAAATTAATAGGCTAAATTCATTATGGAACTTTCTCTAAAACTATTTGAGTATCAGTTTTTTGAAAGACGAACGCATTTTCGTGTATTCTCAATTTTGGGAGGTTTCGGATACTAAAATATGATCCGCTTGAAGTTTCGGAAAGCTGATACGAAGGGCTATGATATACTTTAGCCCTAAAATTTATTGAATAGTTCTAATAGGTGAAGTATTGGTTACAAGTAAAGAACTGACTATACGACTTAGGAATTTTGTATATCCTATGAGCCTGGGTAGTATGGATGTCAAGTGAGTGTAGGTATCATAGGTTGTCAAGCATATATATATATATATATATATATATATATATATATATATATATATATATAGGTGTTAGGTAATAGGTGATAGTTAGTCTATGTGTTAGTGTTAATACAAGTGGTTATCAAGTGAGCCAAGTATAGGTAAGTTATGTGTCAAGGTATTAGAGTTTGGGGCAAAGTACTAGTGTGATACTTGGGTACCATGAGGATATTGGTATCATGACACTAAAGTATCATGAGTGAGGGTAAGTGAGTATTGGGGCTTGAGTAAGGTATCCTATTTGGTATCAAGTATTAGTATTAGAGTTAGTTGGGTAACTATCTAGGAGGATAAGGTATTGGTCAAGATAGTAAGATATTTGGTATTAGAACTAGGTAATGGGTAATATCAAGATATCTAGTGCCAAGAGTAGGGTCAGTATCTTGGATGTAAGGTAAGTGTAGGTTATGGTCATGGGTTAGTATCTTGTTGGTTGGCATCATATGATACTTACTGTGGTACCATGGTACCATATACAAAAAAGTAGGATATGTGTGGGGTAAATTAGAGTATGGTATCCTAAGATGTATCAAGGTATTTAGAATACCAAGATACCAAAATATTAGAACTAGTATAAGGAAATATTAGGTTACTAAGGTAAGTTATGATATTAGGTATTGGATTAAGATACTATGGTAAGCGTAGTGTCTAGCTTAGGTAATGGTTTAGGTAACAAGGTATGAGTTAAGGTATTGGATATTGGTCAAGGTAAATGGTATTTGCTAATGTATTAGTCTAGAAACTATGATACAAGAAATATGTTAAGATATTGGTTAAGGTAATGAGGTATTACCAAGGTATTAGCTTGATATTAAGTGTTAGACTAAGTTATTATATATATTAGTATATTTATATAGTATATTTGATATTATTATATCATAGCTAACTAGTATGACTTTAAAACATACTATTAGCAAGGTATTGACCCATAGTTAAGGTATTTGAGATATGGGCTAAGGTTTTAGGTAAATATGTGATACAGATTAAGATATCATGATATGGGATAAGATAAATAGCTATAGGCCAAGGTATTGACCCTAGAACTAAGGTATTGACTAATAGTTAAGGTATTTAAGATACGGGCTAAGGTATTAGGCAAATATGTGATACGGGTTAAGATACCATGATACGGGGTAAGATAAATAGCTATAGGCCAAGATATTGATAGAAATTATAGGTAGAAGTATATATTAGGGTAATATATGCTAGAAACTTATTAGTATAACCTAGAAATCTAGTATTGGTCTAGTATTAAGTAGTATTTACTAGTTAGCACCTAAAAACCAAATAGTGACTTGTTAAGTCCTAGTATAACTTTATAAACTTTATAAATAGGTAAAATCAAACTAAAAACTAGAAAATGGCCTAGTTTGACTATGTTAACATAGATTTGACCTAGTTTAACTCTGTTTAACCTTGTTTGACTCTGTTGGACCTAGTATTGACTTAGAGACCTAGTTCCAAGCTAGTATAGCATGTTTATGATTTTAAAACTCTATTTTGACTTAATATTTCATATTTAGGTCTTTGAGACACAGATATGGACCCGGTTTGACATTCATTGCCCTGGACCACAGATGATTATATTCACTGATAGTTTTTTTATTTGATAGTCTCTATGTTACATGTATTTATTATTAAGATATTTGATTCTTGACACATTGATTACACGGATTGGTATACTTGGATACCCATCATGAGAAGATATTGTTCGTAATTACTCAGTGATTACCATGTCATTCTTTGTGATTACTCGGTGATTATCGTGATATCTTTGTGATTATATAGACCGTGATCATCGTACATGATATTATAGACCGTACATTATGATTTACGTGTTATAACGTGTCATAATTTGAATTCGTGTACTGGTCGGGGGATAGGGATATATTAGTGGATATGTTATCATACCTTATAGCCCATGTAGTAGTGTAGCAAGAGACAACTAGCCAATCATGCATCATACGTATGATTGAGCTAGTTTTATTCATTTATAGACCGTGCTAGGCCCAATGCGATCACATATCTTACTAATATTTTAAGACACTTATTGTTATAGTTTCTTTTACTTCCACTTCTTTACGGTAATGATTTCTATCATATTGCTCTTTGTTATTTCTATTATTTGTCGTGATATTCCCTTGTCGTAATGTTTACTATCTCAGTAACTCTCCATTATTTATTTTTATTGCTATTACTGTTTAATAGTTTCTGTCATTTATTGGAACTGCTATTGGGTTGTACTTCGCTTCAATCCTAACTGGATATATTTTTCAGATAATTATTTAGAGGACTATTGTCCTACATATTATGACCCACATGACGGTGAGCTAGCTGAGATAGCACCCCTATTATAGGAGGACCTAGTACCAGCCGTTGAGGAGGCTCAACTAGTATTAGTAGATATTTAGCTAGTTTATCTTATTGTATTAGATATGTTTCCAACTTAGACATTTGGCATGTTATTTATATTTGAGACTATTTGTATTTTATTGATATACTATTAGACTTGGATATTGGTTGTAGTTTACGACACTTATGATTTTTATTCTTTTATTTGATATTGTGCCATCATCTTTCTCTGGTTATTGTGATTGAGTATTGATTACCATTATCATATTATCATATTGTCCTCTATTTTAAGTTGAGATAGCATGATAGGTACCTTATATATTATGTGTGAGACGTGTAGATAGTATTATTGACCTAGATAGTGTTCTACCATCGATGCTGCGACGTAGGCTGGACGTACCCACGTACTAGTGCCCCTATACCCGATGCGGGTTATGACACCTCTTTTTGGAATGAGTATGTGGATTAAATTTATCGTAACCCAATCCGTTACGGGATTTGTTAGACTATCCTTGGAGTTGTAGAGGAGTACGTCGTCCCTTGCCAAAATTTAAATATTTAGCTTTTTGGAAATTATACCCCATATTTTGTATCAGGCATACAAATTGTTGGTTATATTGATTAAATTGGGTATGCTTCTCCTCAGCCACATTAATTGAGGTTGATGCTCTAATTATAGAAGAAGGAGAAGGAATTTATATAAAAACACCTTTATAAGCAAAAAAAATTTGTTGTGCTCTATTTATTGGAATACTGCCAATCATGCACCATTGTCAATGTATCAACCGAAGCTTACGAGTAGAGCTTGCTCGGGCAATATTTAGGTTTTGAAATATGATCTCAAGAGGTATGTCTTCTTGAGGTTGATCTCGATCTTTGTCTGAGTGATGATCCAAAGAAATCATATTACATGGTTTATACTTCTTGCCCTTCTTGGATTTTGAATTAGAAGATGTTGCTTCCTAGTCCCAATTTGGAAGCAGGTCGGGATGAAACCACATAATCTTACCATGATCTGTGGTAAGAGGCACCAACTCCTCTGTTTGATTTCGAGTAGGCGAAAGATTTACAATTTCCATTATAGCTCAAAGTATTGGAATAACGCCACGAGGGACTTTTTGTGCTACAGAATCACCAAATTGAAGAGATACCATATTGGCGGTGACTGTCTTCTCCTCAATGTGAAGGGTGATAGCTTTAGCATCTATCAACTATTGTAATTTTTTTAGACATAGCAAGCCTTGGTAGGATGATGCACATACCGATGGAATATTCTTGCCTTGGTGGAATATTCTAGACATAGCAAGCCTTTAGCTTCGGGTCATCTGTTTTATTGGCCTCCTCCGGTCGTCTGATATCGGGCAACTATAATCTATCGCTCTTTATTAGACAGTCAAAAATACTATAGATATCGCTCTCATCAAAGGAATATTCTTCCTTAGGTCTAGAAGATACTGAAGGCTTTTATGCTGGAGGAGAGGTGGGTCGCTTTGCCAAATTTATTGCTAAGACCTTATTTTCTTTGTTGTTGCGATTATTCGTATTATTGTTGTAATTGGAGGAGCGCTTTCCTTATGCATTGGTTATTTGTATCCCCAAGTTACTTGTCACCTTTGCTTTACTTTCAGCAGCTTCAATCCCGATGATGAACGCCATCCAGTCTTGAAATTGATTTGGACCCTTCCAGATCCCTACTATAGGCAGTAGATTCTTTTGGCAAGTAATGATGAATATGGAGTCTAGAATACCAGGAGGCAACTTCAGAGTTGCTTGCATGAAACGCTCTACAAATTTATGAGCAAATTCCTTTTCCTTTTGTTTGATATGAATGAGCGAAGACATCGTCATATCCATGCCTCCCTCATAGAATCGTTAGAGAAAAAGATACTTTATGTCATCAAACGAGGATATGCAGTTATCAAAAAAATTATGATACCAATCGAAGGCTATACCGGCCAAGCATCCTACGAACAATCTTGTAAGGATAGAATCCTCTTTCTACAAGTAAGCCATCATCATATTAAAGTAATTAATATATTGGCTCAGTGATGTCTTGTCTTCAAACAAGACTATTGATTAGGGTTTGTATTTAGGAGAGAAGGGAATATTATACCAATGAGGAGGATAAGGTTATTTTACCCCCATCTTGCGTATTTGGTCTTTGTTCTTTAAAACGTAGACCTGTGCACGCTGTTCCCGGATAGCTTCAAGATAATCTTCTAGCTGGAGTAGTGCAGTTGACTAGTAAGATCCTGGTAGAACAGGTATTACCACCTGCAGAGGTCAATTCTGAGTATTAGGAGGATTAAGAGTTGGTGCTGTTGACTCTTAATTTGGGACTACTTCTAGATTCGTGTTACCCTATAAGGGTGTCATTCCAGGAGTAGGATGTGTAGGTATGAATGGAGCCACTTGGACAAGAACTGGTGTAGCAGAATATTGGACAGTCATTATTTTATGTATATTTTGCATCATGGTGTGCATGTCCTTAAGGGTGGCCTCTAAAGAGTTGAGGCATTATTTTGTATTTTCTGATAGAGGAGTATCTTGTTCGTCACCGTTGGCATAGACGCTAATATCTCTATGTGAAATAGAGGGATTGGTAGAAAGAACCATGTAGTTGGAGTCTACATGTCAGTTTCAGAATCAAGGAGATTCCTACCCCAGCCTCAAATTCTGAAGAATATGAATTCTCATGAAGAATGAGCTCCCATCTTTAAGAATGAGTATTTTGGTATACTCCTTCAAATGAGTCGATGAGTTGGTCAAATCTTCTCGGGCTGGGTGTTTTTGAAAAACTTTGTTTTGATTGTCTCTCGCTACGGGGAAGATACAAAGCCATGTATATTAGAGCAAAGAATGGTTTGTCATCATCATACTCCTGGTCGTCATCTTACTTTGCATGTGGAGGTTTGGGATACATAGTGTAAGTCAATCGGTCAAACATAAACCGTTTTACTGATACGCATCAATATTTGATTACAACCTTATGACAATTGCAATGATGTTCATTAGGAAATACCGTTAAAAAATTAGAAGGATCTCTCTCCTTACGCTTTTGTACAATAAGTTCACATAAATTAGAAGAAGAAAGTTTTGAGAAGGAAGATAACAGACTCTGTCTCTTTACATAAGATACATTGAATCTTCTATGCATATTTTTGGTCCCCTGTGTATAGAGTGAGGTGCTAGCTTGAATTGCGAGTGATTCGTCATCTCTCAAGATTTTTTTCTTCATGGACGAGAGAAAGTTGTCTTAAGCAGTCTTCTTATGTATACATGCACAAACAGCACGTTGTGTAGAGGTTGATCCTGCTTGGCACTTTTTTATGGTATAGACAGAGTTGGCACAGTTTGCCTACATGCATTTAATTTTGTACGAAGGTCATAGCATGGCGCACTAATAGTAGGCTTCTGACGAGTAGCGCTTAACTTTCCAACCATTGTGCACATGATCATGGCGTTAGGGGAATAATTTTTCTTGACTAACGCTTCATTAGTGCGCCTGTAGATTTTCTTCTACTAGCGTAAATTTTGGAGAAATTTTTGTCTCTCTTTGAAGAGTACGCCTGTAGAGATATTGGCTTGGACAACAGTGTCTATGACATGCTTGTCCTGCAGATTATAATGAATATACGCCAGTTTAGAAGATTGGGTATGGATCACCCTTTAATTGATATTACGCGAGTTACGCAATTTGTATCCCTTATTTAACACAAGGGAGTCAGACTCTTGGGTGTGGATCATTATTTTCTTCATATTGTATAAGTTGCATAATTTTTATCCCTTGTTTAACGCAAGAGAGTTGTCCACCAAGTCATTGATCTAAACTTGGTTGACAGAATTGACAAGGGAGCTCTCGTCAATCAGAATAATTTTTCCCTTGTTGACAGTAACTTCGGGATATGTATGATGAGGCATAGGTACCCACACTTTGTGGGTCTTTATTGACTTGAGTAAGGATGAGGGGTAGGCACTACCCCCACAATAGAGCATTTCTTTGTATGCTTGTTGATCGAACTTTACGACCAAAGTTTTTTGTATCGAGCCAACCGATACAGCTTCGCGTTAAGCTATCACATTCTCATCAGAGGACAAAGGCGTCCCCAGCAGAGTCATCATCTTATTTGCGATGGACAAAGGTTTATACGAAACTTTTGTATTATAAACCATTAAAAGGAAGAAAATTACAAATGATCTTAAACAAGAATCTATGTACAATTAATTCTGGGGAAGTATAACTGTAGAGATCTGATCTGCAAACGAATACTATACTTCTTGGACCATACGACGGCAAAGAAATGCAAGGATGTTGTGAAAAACTTGAAGAGCTAGAAAATGAGAAAGCTTTGGCAACAATGACACGACAAGCTTCTATTTCTCTCCTTCTGTTCTTGAACTTCAAAGACTTAAAATTCTCGCCTCTGTAACCTACACAATAATCCTATATTTATAGGATTTCAGAGCAGTTATGAAAGTATGCGCGCACTTTGGATAATCCGTACTGTGCGCACACTTTTGAGGGGACAGCATCCTATGATCTAGTTAGTGAGTGCATAACTTGTTGCCTGCTTGACACGTGGCTTCCTATACGAGGAAAATGTAGGTCATGGGATAGTTATTTGTACATGTTTTATGAGGAACATGGCATATAGGACACATAATCGTAACTTCTCTTTGTTAGTTAGGATCGTAGGCGCGCTTTAGAAGTGGTCTGGAGACTGGCGCACTTTTGGAAATATTGGCTATATAAGTACTCTTTGAAAGAATTAGCCATTATGGCAAACTTTTGAAGAAGTAGCCATGATGGCGCACTATTAGAAATATTGGCTATACAAGCGCACTTTTATGGAAATTGGTCGTGATGGCGCACTATTGAAGTAGTAGCCGTGATGGCGTACTATGAAGAGGTTGGCCTTAATGGTGCATTTTTATGGAAATTGTCCTTGATGGTGCACTTTGGAGAAGCTGGCCTTGATGGCGCAATTTTAAAGAAGTAGCCTTGATGGTGCACTTTGGAGAAGTTGGCCTTGATGGCGCACTTTGAAGAAGCTAATTAGTACTGGCCGCTAAACGACAACTTGGGTCTGCATGTCGTAGCTCAGGTGTAATTATATTTGCTGACATCCTCGACTATTATTCCGCTGTCAGATTCATCACATTTAATTCTCAGGGGAAAAGCAGACACGAGATTTGTGTGCCTGTCTTTGTTGATGAAAGTAGCTTGAACGTGCGCCATCCTTTGAAACAGAGAAACTGCATCATTCTTCTTATATTTAGTTTATTTATAGGAAACTACACCATCTTCAAGAGAAGCAGTTTTTATGCTTTTATAGTCTATTTATTGACGGTCATATTAAACGGTCAAGAAAATCAGTTTTCATGATGGTTTTAACCATTTGTCATACAAAATCTTTTTTGAGTATTATTGACGGTTTTAAAGTAACCGACAAGAAAACCTATATTATTATTGACGATTTTAGAGGAGCCGTTAATAAAATCTTTATTTTTACTAACAGTTTTTTATAAGCGTCTTGTGTTGTAACATGATAAAATTCTAATATATATTTGTATATGCCATTTTGATAATTTTGATGTAACTTTTTTTATATCACCGAGCACTTGCCCCCACATCATTCTTCTCTCTATTCCTCCTTCACACTCTCTACAAGTAAAATCTCAAATCCAAGCCATCCCCTCTTCGCACACCCAAATCCCTCTTACTCCTCTTTATCCATAATGGCAAAGCTTTAGGCAACTCAATTGATGTCCTTTCTTTCTTCTGTCTTTTTCTTTTTCTTCTCTTTTTGCCATGGTGGTGGTGGTGGTTTTTTTCATGTGTGTGGGAGACACCGACTATTTATAGCCTTTAGAGGACCATATATGTGCATGCGTGTGCAGCTCTCATAGGCGTATGCCGTGATATGGCTGACACGTGGCAATTTGAAATCTGGGGTTGCTAATGCCTATAATATGTGTGAAAAATATTATGCCATGGTTATTTGAAGATTTTGGATGTTAATAATCAAAATATTTGATTGTATGGGGCCTTTAAGAGAACACTGCCATATAATAACTTTATTGTATAGACGTGCTGCACCATGGGAACACCGCCATATGGGAGCATTGGCGCATGGAAGGCTGGTTCATGAGAGTTTTTGCTGTATGGGACCTTCATTGTGATGCCATGGAAACTGCATATTTCTTGAAGTAGTCGATGCATGATTATATTTTGGTACAGGACTACGCGTGGCACATGGCTACATTACTGCATATTTGGAGTATGGTGCACATGACTTATGGTAGTATTTGGTGCATAGTATAGATTTTTCCATGCTTCTAGAATAACCCCATTAAAGTTTTTAAACTTAATTTAATTTTAGTTTCGAATACTTTAAAAAAAAGCATGGATGATAAAGGCGCATAGGAGATCTGGCGCATCAGCTTTGTTGGTGCATCAACGTTTCTGGCACAGCGGATATTAGGCATATTGGAGAGGGTGCTGAGTTGTTTTCCCTCGATCCTTGAGCTATTAGAATCACCTATCATGCCATGGGGTGGACCCGCTCTCTCATTTAACCGAGGTATGGGTTCATTCATTAAATGTGACATTCATCTCACGATCTTGGTGCCCAATTACTAGGGGCTTTAATGGCCTTCTTCTCCTACAAATAGGAGCCATTGGAGAGAGGAAGAGAATCATTTCTCCTTTCTCAAGATGTCTTTGCCACGGTCATGCTTGGGAAGTCCGGTTAATCACTTCGTCGATCCTCTACCTCTGATGGTCGACTATTCGGTTGTGGCAGCCCCTTCGAAGGTAAAGAGAAAACTCATATCTTCTCTTTCTTTAAACCCACAGACACCAACATATAGTCTGTTTTGCATAGATGAACAATCTCTAAGAACATGTATAGATAAACTTAACAGCTTGACGTGCATAATTATTGCCGAAAGGCTTCGATATGATGATGCACTGTTGGCACAATACTTTAGTATTCGCATGGATGACGTTGTATCAGGATACTCACGAAACCATGTACTGGAAGGCTATGCGTGACCACTCTCTGCATGGATGTGGTCGTCTATATTGGGGAGGCATGTCTTGTAACATACACTGCGTATATGTATCTGACACTTAATCCATACGCATGATATCCCTGTACATGGATAACTTGCTTCTGATTTGCCACTCTCTTCTATTACTGCTTTCATTGCAACTGTTATGATTGGTGTGTGTTCTTGTTATGCAGGAGTCACCTTGGATCACCATGGTCTTGATGGAGCATGGAAGGATATCATAAGTTTGTTGTTCATAATGAATAAACGTATTACCCGGGAGATTGTTTATGGTCTTCCAACCTAGCTCACTGTAGTTATTCCTCGTATATGGGCACCACGGTTACAGGGTTGGGATTAACATCCCAACCAATTATTTATGTGCGTCCTTTCACACGATAGAGCTGGCTCTGTAGGCTCAGCTCTGTGTTCCAAGCTCCCTTGCTATCCATCGGTATGGATTTTTTTTCCATGTATTATGGCTTGTACTAAGGAGTTTGTTAAAGTAATGTCCCAGAATGCATTGAGCTATCAGCTTTACACACGTTGGTACCAGAAATAGCACAGAGGAATCTCTTTCTTTTCCAGTGTACTCGTGATCTTGAATATCAATAAAAATCTAAAATGTAATCGACTTCCATCATATGTACTCATGATCTTGAATATCAATGAAAATTTTTATTTTCCCTTTTAAAACTTTTTTAATGTTGTGTTTATCATGGTTACGAATATTATACCAGAGGTATTATGGACGTAGTATAGTATCATGACCAACAGACCCTATCAAAGGTAATATAAACATGATAGATTAGAGCAATCTTACGAGAAAATTTTAAAGGAGACACCATCTGCAATGGTTAGGACTTTTTAAGGTAAATTAGTCGGCAAGAAAGTTTTCTTACGGCTAAGTGTGATCATAGTGAGTTATTTTGTAGAGATAAAAAGAAACGAGTCAGAGGTGATAGGGACATAAATATATTTTTACTAGGAAATATGGACAATTCATAGTTTCGAGAGGATATGGACGTGAACTACTTGCTTTGTAGAATTTTTGAGGGTACATTATCCATTGCATACTCGAAACTCCCTAGTAAGGATAATAGATGTTTACCGCGTAAGGCAGAGGCTAACCGGATTATATGCCGGGGAAATAATGTAGTACTTACATTTTTTCTTCATTTTTTGCATGCCTAACTTTGGCTTAGTATTTTTTTAGGAACTTGTCATTGATTGGCATCATTAGCATGTCACCATTAGGCTTAGCGAGCCTATATTGTCTCTACTACGAAAGGGTCCTCCCATTTGGCTTGGAACTTTTCTGCCGACCTATGGGTTATTACCATCGGTCTTCTTACAGTTAAGACGAGGTCGCCAATCTGAAATGTCCTTTTCTTTACTTTTATGTTGAAGGTTCTGGAAAGTCGTGCTTGATATAGCTCAATATGCTGCTGAGCCAAGAGGTATTTTTTGTTAAGTGCCACCAATTCTTGTAGACACCAGTGATAGATGTCTTCGATGGTAAGCTAGTTGGAGAGAGCTACCAGAAGAGAAGAAATATGGATTTTTAGAGGAAGCACAACTTCACTTTCGTAGACCAAAAAGAATGGTGTGTTGCTAGTTGCAGTTCGGACCATCGTACGGTAGGCCCATAAATAATCGTCGAGCTTCTCGTTCCAATCACGCTTATTGGACAAAAAAACTTTTTAAATAGCTTAATTATTGTCTTGTTGAACGCTTCTGCCAATCCCCTTGCTGCTGGGTTGTACGTAGTCGAAGCTTCATTTTGGATTCGTTTTGATAGCAAAATCGAAAAAAAGCGTGGCTCAAAAACTATGGACAGTTGTCATGAATAATCCTGCGAGGCAAGCTGAAGTGGTAGATAACATAATATTTTATAAAACTAATCACGTTGGATATTTTTACAGCGAGTGGAACAGCTTTTGCCTATTTGGAGAAGTAGTCTTTGATAGCTAAGATGAACCGATGCCCCTTAGAAGAAGGTGGACTAATCGGTCCGATGATGTTCATACGCCATGCTTCAAATGGCCAGGATGTAACAGTCGGATATAGAAACTCTGAGGGTTGGTGGATAAAGTCGGCATAGATTTGACACATCTTCCACTTTCTTGAATAATCTACGGCATCTGCTACCATTGTTGACCAATAGTAGCCCATACGTCACAAGCAATCCTGTAGCTTAGGACTGGGTTGATATGCACCATAAACACCGTCGTGAGCTTCACGGAGTGCTTGTTTAGCTTCTACGTCCAATAAAAATTGTAGCAAGAGCCAATCATATGAATGACAGTACATTATCTTAGTTGTTGTGTCATAGTAGAACCTGAGGGAGCATCTTCTGACGAAAGTGGCCTCCTTCTGGTCATTTGGAAGGATTCTGTAGACGGCATAGTCTATAAAAGGGAGCCTCTAATCTGCGACATTGACATTTGTTTCTATAGAGTGGCTTAGCATAAGTTGTTCTTTGGAAAGACCAGTTCTTGCCCGACCATTATGACTAATTGATGGGTCTTAATCGGGACTGCCAAGGAAGCTGTGAGACCGGTAAGAGCGTCTGCCTAGATGTTTTGTATCCGTGGCATATGTTCTATGAAGAACCCTATGAAGGTAGAAATCATGTCGACTATCGCTTGATGGCAGGGGAGTTAGTCCTCGTGACGGACTATATACTCGCCACGGACCTAATTGACTATCAGTTTGGAATTGTCGCAAGCTTCCAAGTAGTCTACTTATAATTATTTAGCCAGCTAGAGCCCAACAATGAGGGCATTGTATTCTGCCACATTGTTGGAACATAGTTTTGTGAGTGAATAAGCGTGATTTATGACCAAGTCATTGTGAGTGAATAAGCATGATTTATGACTAAGTCATCGAAAAAAATTAACACTACCCGCTCTTTAGTAATGATATTGCCTTTAGGCCCTGTTCTTGAAGCACCGTCGAAGAATATTCTCCATACGGACTTTCTTGTCACCATGTTAGATTCTAAAACTTCGTTTGGAATCTCGTCGTAATACTTCGAGGTTTCTGGCACCGGATGAGCGGCCAGAAAGTCAACTGATGCTTGGCCCTTAATCACCTTCTGGGGGACAAATACCATATCATAAGATGATAGTAGTATTGCCCACGTGGCTAGACGGGAGTTACCCGGAGTTAGTCATTTGGACTCTGAGGGGGTTAACTCTTAAAATAATATGAATTATTTTCCTGATTAAATAATGATGAGTCTTTTGAATAACGGAGAGCAGGGTGAGGCACTCATTCTCGACAGGGTTGTATCTATATTCAACACTGATCATCATCATGGTGAGATAGTAGATGGCCTACTCATGACCTGCAACACTCTTTTAGGCTAATAAGGAACCAAGAGAGTAATATATTGCTCGTGCATAGAGCAAAAAAGGCTTTCCCATGACTGGAGCCACCAAAACTGTGGGCTTCGTTAGGTAGTTCTTGATGTCGTCGAAGGCTGATTGACATTCTTTGGGCCAAACAACGGAGACTCTCTTCTTAATCAGCTGAGTTAATGGTTGATATCACCTAGATAGATTGGATATGAATCGCTTGATATATTCTAACCTTTCTTCAGACCACGAAGCTCTCAAAGATTTTTGGAGGGTGCATATCAAGGATAGCCATGGTTTCTTAGAGTCAATGTGAATACCTTTCGAAGTTATGATAAAGCCCAAGAACTTGTCGCTGGAGACTCCCAAAAAAGACTTGGTCGGATTCATCTTTAGTTGATGTGCTTGTATTAGGTCGAATATAGTCCTTAGATCATGGAGGTGGTCTTTTTGGAGACGACATTTGACGGTGATGTCATCGACATAACATTTGACTATCTTAAGAAGGTGTTCGCGAAAGATGGTGCTCATAGATCATTGGTATGTCACACCTGCATTTTTTAACCCGAAGGACATTACTGTATAACAGTAAACTCCTATCGGTATTCGAAAAAATAAATACTTTTCATCATCTATAAATATCTTGATTTGATTGTATCTCGAGAATCCATCCATGAAGGACATGCACTCGAAACCATAAGTGTTATCAATCATCACGTCTATGATTGGAAGGGAAAACTTATCCTTTGGGTAAGCCGTATTTAAATCTTGAAAGTCTATGTAGACTCGAATTTTACTATTTTTCTTGATGATGGAAACAATATTAGCTACCCAGTGTTGCTCTTCGCGGATAAAGCCACATGATATCATCTTATTCATTTAAGATTTGATCGTGTCCAAAATGTCTCGATAGAATCGCCTTTGATGTTGCTTCACTAGCTTAGCGTTCGGCAAAATATTGAACATGTGCTTCATAATTTGAGGGTCCAAGCCTGGCATATCTTCATAGTTCTATAAGAAAATATTGATGTATTCTATTACCAGTTGGATAAGGGATTCATGCTCTTCTGTGGAGAGGTTTTTGCTAATGAAGATGGGTTTAGGAGCAACCATCTCATCTTCAGTGGGAGGTTCTCGCTGATCGAACCTTAGTTCCTACTGTGCTTCAAGTTTTTGAGCCCATGATTCTACTTCAAAGAGATTGATCAGGTGTTCGTCGTCCTCTTTTAGGTCTGCTGATGCTATGTTGATAGACAATGTTTATGTGAGCATATCTTTGATTCTAGTGTTAGAGTCCCAAATGGATGATTTTGAAGAGTGAGATTGTAGTTTATCCTCTTCCTTCGAATATTTGGGAGTTGTAGGAGGTGTAACATATCCCAAACCATGAGGGGTTCGTTGGTAGTACGTCTCGGCCATACCCTTGGGAGCAAAATAATGTTACATCAAGTATCGTACCTTTCCTTAGTTCAGGCCTTGGTCGCTTTTCCAGTCATATCCCATCTTTTGGAGGATGCGCTTGGTTTGGGTACTGTAGTGGGTTATGGTTCTTCTGAAAGGAAGTCACGGTGACCTTTGAATTTTTTGAAGATAATAGGTTTGTCGCCTCTTTTCCTTGCCGAGATTATGAAGCATGGATCCTGGCTAGTGAGGAATTGGTCTACTGTGTTAACGGCTATTACATGTGTGTGCAGGTGCAGACCCAAACCATATTCTAACAAATATTTGGTATTTTAGTGTACAATAATAGAGTAACTCAAGGATAGCTCTTTATTGAGAACATAGGATATCTTTACTGATGGAATTACATTATCGTAAGAAGGTGTATTAGGGGACGCCGTGACATACTCTTCTAGTTTGCCTTGTTTGGTGTCCCTCAGTGACGTTGATGGCGACGGAGCTTTCTTGCGAAGTTTGATTGCCAAAGATAATAGGATTTTTACCGCAGAAGGATCTTTGTTTGATGGACATCCCTGTCTCTGGAGCTTGACTATCAAAGGCTCAGGAGTCTTTCTATGAATCTTGACCACGAGAGGAGCAGATATGTGGACAGGATGTATTTTGAGATAGACTTTTAAAGGTTCATCTTGAGTCAAACTAATCTCTACTTCATCGTCGACTTTATTGCCTCCTTCATCCAGGTGGATCATTTGTACAAGATCGAGTCAGAATAGTAGGCTTTGACACCTTTAAAAGGGTCAACATCTGTAAACTTTGTCTTAACGATGTTGTTATCGTCAACATATTTGAAGCCCTAATAAAGAGTTGATGGCATGATCATGTACTCATGTATCCAAGGGCGTCCCAGAAGGACGTTGTAGGATACCTCTACATCGATGACGTAAAAATTTACCTTTGTTCTCAAGTCGCCGATTTGATATTTCAAGCGGATCTTTCCCATAGGATAACTCCTCCCAATATTGAAGCTACTAATGGTCGTATTGGTCATTGCCAACTGAGGCATAGGAATTCCCAAGGTTTGGAGTAGACTCTGAGGAATGATGTTGAGAGATGAACCTGGATCAATGTGCATCCGGTCTACCTTGATGGCGTCGATATACCCTGTATCATATAAGGGTCTATCATGCCTATTATTTCTCAGTTGCATGTCTTGTTGTGAGAACATGATGTTTGGGATTGCCTCTATTATGTTGTTATAGTGGGGACATGCAACAGGTTCCTCGGCCGATGACTTGACTTGGGCGAGGTAGGAGTCAACATTCTGTAGTGCCTCACTCAGAACGAGTCTTTTTGGAGAGATAAAGGTGTCACGACCCGCACTTGGATGATCGGGTATGAGTATATTGGTACATCCAGACTATGTTGCAGCATCGACGGTAGAACGTTGTCTAAGTCAACAATACTATCTATCCATCTCACAAAATAATATATAACCTGTCAATGATAATCTCAACTCCATAAGGAGGATAAGATAATAATATAAAATTAATATCTATACTCAATTACAGAAAAATCTATAAGGAGGATAAATGGCACAATATGATAAAACAAAGAAGTTATAAGTCACAACTGGATAATCCTCAACATCAACATCAATCTAAACAAGTCTTGGAATAATAATAATACATCACAAAGTCTAATAATTATGAGTAAACATATCCAGTACTATAATTATGAGTAAAGTTAACTAGGATAACTAGTGATATCGGCTAGGCCTTCCGGTAATCACTCTTGCACTAAAGGGTCCAAAGTTGCAGCTACTACCTCCTGCGATCAGTAATGAGTGGGACACAAATCCTCCCAATACTCTGAAAAATATATTCAGTCGGGATAGAGCGAGCACAACCCAATAGCAGTTCCAAGTAAATTGATAATGACTATAAACAGAAATAGATAATGTAATACAAGATGAGAAACAATAAACAATATAATATTATGGTAGAAAAGAGAGAGACATAAAATCTAGAGGAATAGGATAATATCAATACACTAGAAGATGGAATAAGAGAAGAAATAATACTATACTAAGTATTTTGCAATAACTTTCCAATATGTGTTTAACCAATAGTTAATAATGACCACAATATCACGATCATGATAGTACAGCTCAGTCCTTTAGGACTGGCTAACCATAATAATACAAGCACAATAGTATAGCTCAATCCCTTAGGATTGGCTATCCACAATAATACAATAGTACGACTAAATCCTATAGGATTGGCTATCCACAATAATGTAATAGTACGGCTCAACCTAATAGAATTGGCTATCCACAATAAACAATAGTATGACACAATCCCTTAGGATTGGCTATCCATAATAATGCAATAATAATAGCACGGTACAATCCCTTATAATTGGCTATCCACAATAATACAAGAACAATCAAGTCATATCATAATACCAAAAATACAAGATGGAATCAATATATGAGGAAGATGGTCGGGTTGTACAGTGAATATGAGACAATAGATATATCATAACTAAAATTCATACAACTAGAATTTGTAACCATTGTGTCAAGAATCAAGTAAAATATTACTAAATACTTGTATTATAGTAATTATCAAATAATAAAAACTATCAGAGAATATACTCGCATATGGTCCAAAGCAATAACTGTCAAATGGTATCTGTATCGGTGTTTCAAAAACCTAAAAATGAATTATCAAGTCAAAATAGTATTTTAGAATCATAAGCATGCTATACTAGCTTGAAACTAGGTCTCTAAGTCAATATTAGGTCTAACTAAGTCAAACTAGGTCAAACTAAGTCAATACTAGTTAATACTAGACCAATACTAGATTTCTAGGCTATACTAATAAGTTTCTAACATATAATACCCTAATATATATTTATACCTATAATTTCTAGCAATACCTTGGCCTATAGCTATTTACCTTACCCCGTATCATAGTATCTTAACCCGTATCACACATTTACCTAATACCTTAGCTTATATCTCAAATACCTTAATTATTAGTCAATACCTTAGTTCTAGAGTCAATACGTTGGCTAAACTAGATTTTATAGTCCATACTAGTCAATACCTTACTAATATCCAAGTTTCTAGACTAGTACCTTAGCTATATCACCAATACCTCAACTATGGGTCAATACCTTGGTAATACTAGGTTTTAAAGTCATACTAGTTAGCTATGATATAATAATATCATATATACTATATAGATATACTAATATATACAATAACTTAGTCTAATACGTAATACCTAGCCAATACCTTAGTATTACCTCATTACCTAGCTATTATCTTAGTATTATCTCATTACCTTAACCAATACCTTAACATATACCTTGGTATCTAACTTATTACCCAAGCTAGATACTACCATTACCATGGTATCTTAATCCAATACCTAATATCATAAACCTTACCTTAGTATCCTAGTATTACCTCATACTATTTCTAATATTTTGGTATCTTGGTATTCTAAATATCTTGATACATCCTAGGATACCATACTCTAATTTACCCCACACATATCATACTTGTTTGTACATGGTACTATGGTATCACAATAAATATCTTATAATACCAATCCCCAAGATACTAAACCATGACCATAACCTACATATACCTTACATCCAAGATACTCACCCTACCATATACCTTGGTATCTAACTTA
This sequence comes from Iris macrosiphon, assembly GCA_036927795.1. Lineage (NCBI taxonomy): Eukaryota > Viridiplantae > Streptophyta > Magnoliopsida > Asparagales > Iridaceae > Iris > Iris macrosiphon. The sequence goes on along the minus strand of JAYESA010000012.1, from coordinate 81,075,018 downwards.
TTACCCAAGCTAGACACTACCATTACCATGGTATCTTAATCCAATACCTAATATCATAACCTTACCTTAGTATTCTAGTATTATCTCATACTATTTCTAATATTTTGGTATCTTGGTATCCTAAATATCTTGATACATCCTAGGATACCACACTCTAATTTAACCCACACATATCATACTTGTTTATACATGGTACCATGGTACCACAATAAATATCTTATGATACCAATTCCCAAGATACTAAACCATGATCATAACCTACACTTACCTTACATCCATAATACTCACCCTACTCTTGGCACTTGACATCTTGATATTACCCATTACCTAGTTATAATACCCAATATCTTAGTATCTTGACCAATACATTATCCTTCTAGATATTTATCCAACTAACACTAATACTAATACTTGATACAAAATAGGATACCTTACGCAAGCCCTAATACTCACTTACTGTCACACCAGTTCCCAAATTTGGTATTTCTTGAATTTGTGATATTTAAAATTTTCTCTATAGATGTATTTATGCTATATTTACATGTAGGTTCCTATTAATTATGTCGTATTTATTTAATTTTATTCATGTTTATTGTGGGAGACTGTTCGAGACCAGTAGTGAACACCTTGGCAATTGCCATAGACCCGTGCTAGGACCCGTATATAGGATGGATACCAAATCTGATTCACTCTTGGAACCACTAAGCCTCTTTTGGATGGTTAAGATTGGTTGGATAGTGTCATGACTTAATCCTAGGGCTAACCTTATTTCTCCACTTGGTATATATATATATATAATTTTCTCTCTCCTCACTCATTCCTTCTTATTTTTACTTCATTTATTCTTTCTTCTTCCTCCTTCCCTCAAGAGCTCCCCTTGGCCGAAGCCCTAGCCCTATACTTGGTTCTAGGAAGAGGTTTGTTAATCCACCAAGGCAAGTACATCCTGCTCAAATTGGTAAAGTCATAATTTTTTGGATTTATATATATTATTTTTAAAATATGGTTGATGGAAAATATTCTTCTTGAGTTGCTGATTATATTTAGTTCTTAGAGTTTTGGTGTTTGACGTATAAATTTTTATAGATCTGGGTTTCAAGATTTGGATTTTTATATGTTCTATGAGTTTCCTAGGTTTTGAGCTACTAAAACTTAGTATTTTCGAAAACTAGTTGATCATTATGTTAGAGCATTTTGTTTCGAGCATTTTGGCTTTTGTTTCACTTGATTTGGACTTAAAATAAAGTTTTCATGAAGAAAATAATTTTTAAATTTTTGGAGCTTTTTTTGCCATGCTGAACTTGCTGTCTGGAGAAGACGAAGTTCTCATGCGGCCAGTGCAAAATGCAACCGAGACTTCCATGCAGCATGATCCTTATGCGGCTGGACTCTTTGCCGCATAGCCAACCAGCATACGTCCATCTTGTTGGACGCATAACTGCTGATCTATACAAGTGTCCTTGAACACTTTGTGCATTCACTAGCTAAATGAATAAGAAATTTGCTAAGTCCAAAAGCCACTCCATGCGACATCGAACTCATGCGGCAAGCAGAGCATGTGGCCACCTTCCCTTGGACGCATGACTCTGAACTTTGGCACATCTTTGACGCATCCTTGGTGCATCTTTTTATGGCTTTATCTTTTCTTCCTGACATACTTTATGTTACATCGCACTTTATGTCACATCACTCTTATGTCACTTTACTGACACGCATTTAATGCACGTCACTTCGGCACTTGTTCCAACGAGTGAACTTTGCCTTGACGCTATGCGGCACCAACTCCTATGCGACACCTGCCTCATGTGACAAGACGTCCATGTAACATGGAGACATATGCTGCCAGCTCGTCCATACGGCTAGTATTCACGCGCCTGATTAGTGTATGCGGCCTGACTAATGCGGTAATTCATGGGTTCACTTCTCATGCGCGTATGTGATCCTATGCGACCCTAGTAATCTATGTACATGTTCCATTATTTCTTAAGTTTAATTAGTTTATTCGACATATTTCTTTGTTCTATGTAGGTGGTCTTGATAATTACTTGTTATTGATCCTAAGAAAGAAATGGACTTAGTAACCAGACTATGCTAGACCTGGCTATGTGCTAGAACTGACTATGTTCATAGTATGATTATATGCTGTAGAAGGCCATATGGAGACCATGTTGGCAGTGACTGTCTCATCCTTAAAGTCTAAAGGAGTCAAGCAGCCGTTGGATATGCCTTTTCAATACATAGAAATTTCATGTTGGATGATGGATATATCGATGGTAGTAGAAATATTTAGGGTCGTCGACCTTATCAGCCCCATTCAGTCGTCTGATGTTGGGCTGTTTTAGTTTGTTGTCTTTCATCAATACATGGAATATCTCAATGACATCAATATCGTCGAAGGAGTAAGTTTTCTTCGACATGGGTGCTAATATTGACCTCTGGGCAGACACGGCCGAGCTTTTAGATATGTTGACAGTGAGAGCTTGCTTTCCTTTATTGTCACTGTCATTGGTGCTGACATTATTGTTGAAGGATCGCTTCCCTCTGTCGTCGATGATAGGGAGTTGCAGTCCTAGCAAACGAGCATCTTTTCTATTTTTCTCTGCGGCGACATCGCTTATAATGAATGATGTCCAATCATGAAGTGGTTCTGAAGTTATCCACAGTTTAACCATAGGTAACAGATTTTTTTGTAAGTATTCGTCAAATGATTATCAGGGATGCCCAAGGGCAGTTTCAGTGTTGCATGCCTGAACTATTCTATATACTCTCAGACAAGTTCTTTCTTACTTTGAGCTATGTCCAAGAGGTAGATCATAGTCATGTCTATTCCACCATTATAGAATCGGGCAATAAAGAGGCATCGAAGATCTTCGAATGATAAAATATAATTGTCCAGGAGACTACAAAACCAGTTGTAGGCTACCTCGGTCAAAGTTCCTATAAAAATCTTGTTAAGGAGGTCGTCATCACGAGGTATATGTCCCATCATTAGGTCAAAGTAATTCAAGTACTGACGAGTAGATATCTTTCCGTCGAACGGGATCATCGAGTGTGGTTTATACTTGGGAGGGTACACCACATTTTTCCACTAGGGAGGATAATATTGTCGTATCCCGAGTTTCTGAAGCACATCTCGGTTGCCCATCAAATCAAAGTGAGCTCGCAGTTCTCAGACTTCCTGGATTGTTTCTTCAGCTTCGTCGGATGACAGGGGAGCGGATTATCGCAGCAATGTGTGATTGGCTCCCGTGGTAGGAATGGGAATGATCGTACTTGACTCTCCTTTGTTTCCCGGTTCTTGGCTAGCTTGCTCCAAGATCCTTGGTTGTTGTGGGATCATACTGGCCCTAAGGTCTAGTACAACTTTTGTCAGAGTTTGCATTGAGGTACTCAAGGCTTCCTCATGGCTTCAAGTGGCTCAAGACACTGTTGATTACTTCAAGCTTGATTATCTACTGCCATGTATACAGACATTACATAGGGAAAGATGCATGGAACTATGGAAGCTTCACTTTCTGATACCTGAGTCTTATTGTCGTCAGGAAAGATGAGCATTGTTGCGCCATCTTTGGAACCAAGAGGATTGCTACCCCTAGCCTTGATTGCAGCATCATTTTAGCGGGCAAGGCTACCCTAGGTAGGTTGTCCTCCATTCCTTGAGATTCACTATCCTCCTGGAATGATTGATTCATGTAGAAAATTGGAGGATTACTACCCCTAGCTTTTGTCTTCGAATGGGTACCATAGAACACCCCCCCGGTGGGCACCGATAGCTTAGTGCCTTTATGTCGATTCCTCAATCCACTAGCCGAAACCAATAAGTTTGACAAGCTCTTTTTCTTGATTTTCTTCATAGAAGTAAATTTCTGTCTTTGGCAACATGAGGCAAAGGGCAGTTCCTCCTCTTCGTGCATTTGTTTTCTGAGGCCCTGTCAGAAAGATGCAGTTGATTGCAGTCGCTAGAAAACTGACTGTCTAGTTGGAGGAACAATTTTTTAGTACAACAACAGTTGATAATGATGCCGACACAAGTATGTCTATGAGGAGATGCTTAATGTGCAGGATTTTTTTCTCTCGTCTTGCGCTTGTGACTAATTATGTCGCGCAAATCCGACGATGGAAACTTTTTTCATATCCATTTCGTGCGCTCGGCTAAACCTTGCGCATTGGTGTGATCATGAACGGTTTGCTCCCTGACCCAGTTCTTGTACAGAGACTGTACCTGGATCATTTATGGAAGATATGTTGTGCAATAGACACTCTTTATGCATGCAGCTAAGCTGGGTGCATGGGTCTGTCAGCATAGTTTTTTCTTACAGACGTGGTTCTTGCACATAAATTGCACCCAGGTCATTAGTGAAAGACTTAATATGAGACGGACCCACTTTATGCATACATCCAAGCTTGCTGCATGGGTCTGTCATCACAGTGTTTTCTCCTCGACTTTGTTCGAGTGCATCAGCGATGCCCAAGTGGTTTTGGGAGACTTGGAGGATTGACCCACATTTGGCACATAAGTGCTTAGGTCTGCCCAATACAACTTTTCATCAGCAGCGTGCATGACATTCAGTGGCGCATACTTTTCATGGACTGTCTACGCAGCCCCTCGAGTTGGTTTGGAGTTCTTTGAACCAGCGTTTACACAGCACGGTTATTCTCAAGTATAGATTCGGAGATGAAGACAGGATATGCGGCAACTTGAGGCACACCCCCAACAGCGGAGGTTGACAATGCATCATTCACAGACTTTGGTTATGGCGCAGCGACTTTGGCAACCCAAGTCTCGCGAGCCTTGTGAGATCTTGCGGGCCTCGATACGGAACTCGGCTTGTCCAGCATCTCTTTGAACGCTTGTTGGTCAAAGCGAACCTCCATCATCCTTTAGGTGAAACCCAGCTTGTTTTCGTTGGACTGCGTCACTAATTTCTCATTGGAGGAGAAGTTCTTCCCCAACAGAGTCACCATTTTTTTGATATCGCTAATGAATATGGGAAAGAATAGTTGTGCAAAATTTTGTATTGATTGGAGTGGAACAAGAAGTACAAATAAGGCTCTTATTGTAAAATATTATAAAAGCCATTAATATCCAGAGTCACCATTTTTGTCGTGACAGAGTCACTAATTTGTCGATAACTACATCAGTCCGACCGCAAGTGTGTAAGTACAATATGTACCTTTTCCCTAGAAAATATTGTAAAAGGCATTATCTGTATTCATGAGTCCTAAATATTCAAGAGATAAAGGATCCTCAAAATCTCCCTAGTGGAACAACTCTCAGGTCTATCTACACTCTCAGGTAGACTACTCAAAAGTAAGTTCTATTGGGCATTACATTACGTCCATACCACCTCTGAAATATGGTCCTAATATTTTCCCCAATAGGGTTTGCCATTTCTATATTACCTTTGAACAAACCTCCCAATTTTATTATCGGCATTCACGTCCATCATACCTCCGATATCGATTGTCATCAAATTTTATCATCCATACGCCAGCGATGATAAAATCTACAAAACTTGTCATGTCCATATCACCTCTGATAGCGTTTATTTCAAACTTATTACTTACACACAGGTGCGCAAAAAGTAATAGGTCCACCAAAGATTTTTCAGTAGGATGTTCTTGACAACTACGGTGTTATACTACGTCCATATTACCTCTAGTACCAATGTCCAAGTTCACAACATATAACATGACAAATACAGGAAGAAATTCTAGAAAAGGAGAAACATTTTCACTAATATTCAAGATCATGAGTACATATGATGAAAATCCATTTTTGAAGGTTTTTATTAATATTCAAGATTATGAGTACATATGATGAAAATCTATTTTTTCAGGGTTTCCATGAGGTCTCTCTGACAAGAACCTTTTCCATTAAAGGCACCCCTTCGTGCTGTCTTTGCTACTGACATAAGTGAAGCCTATGGCAGAACTCAATGCATTCTCGGTCATCCATCTTTAGTGCAAACCTCAGTATCCAAAAAAGAATCCATACTGATGGGTAGCAAAAGGGAGAAGCATCTGGCACTCTTTGACCATTCGGGAAGACTGGAAACGAGGAATGGCAATTAATCCAAATCCAGTAAATGTACGGCATCAGCAAATAAAATATTGTGCATGGTCTAGATGAATTATCATCCATGCGACAAAGATAAGATTGGAGCATGTTCTGGCCGATTCCCTGTCTATGCAACAAGGTGCTGGTCGCCGCATGTTCAGGATGAGCCCTCATCCATGCAGCTGATCTACGTAAAAAGCCCGTGCTTGTAGAGATAAGATCAGCGCATGATCCCCGCCCATTCAACAGGGTGATGGTCGACGCATGTTCAGGATGAACAATCATCCATGCGGCTGGCTTACGTAAAAAGTTCGTACATGTTCTCGATGATATCTCATCCATGCGATAGGGCCACATAAAAAGTTAGCGCATGTTCTAAGATGATTTCTTATCCACGTAGCAAGACTGTATACTTGTGTCTCTTTTTCCTTGGCATTCTGACACAAGAATTGTGGCACTCCCTACCACCAAGTAGAGTGCCAGCATCAGGGGCCACGGATCAATTATGCCCCTAATAAACTACTCGGCGAGAGAAAGAGCAACCTTCAACATTTTTTACGAAGGAGGAAGAAGTCGATAGACAATGTTCTCTCTCCTTCCCTGGGTAGGCCTATTTATATTTTCCAAAAGCCGCATGGGAAGATTGAGATAATGAACCAAGCAGTTATGAGGATAAACCAGACGCCTTGATTTTTTATTTCTCTTTTCTCCTTCTCTCTCTCTTCTCTCTACCCTTTCTCTCTTGAGCTTGGAGCATGGTCTTGAGACCTGGAGTATGGTTTCCGAACTCCTTCGTGGTGGTGGACTAGAAGGTTGGGGCTAGGAGCTCGCTGTAGGCAAGTACATCTTGTCGATTCTATGAACTATTTTATATTCTATCATTTTCATTCCTGGATCCTTGGTTGTTGCTTTTTAGCTTAGATTTGCCTTACTATTATTGTTTATCTCGTTATTTCTAGCTTTTGATCATCTCGGTTTTAATTTCTGGTAGAATCTTGTCCCGTCCTTTTTTGGTAACTCAGTAACGATAACGGTACCGGAGTTATGACCGTGAGATATAGTCCATATTATGATATGGGACTTACCACTAGACTTGGCTTTTTGTTAGATGTGGTTTTGGTGATTTTTGGAATTTAATTTAGGCCCCAAAATTAGATTTTGACTTTGGCTTAGTTTTCCCTTGGAAATTGTCATACCGATGGTATACAACAGTATACCAACGGTATACCGATTTTGACCTACTTAGATTTCTAGATATTTTTAAGTGAACCCTATCGGCATATCGACGGTATACTACAGTGTGCTGATGGTATACCAATCATTGCTGACATTGTTTACCGACTTCCTGGATATTTGTTTTGGTCGGTATACCAACGATATACTATAGTATACTACCGATGGTATACTATAGTATACCGACGGTAGATTTATTGGAATCCAGAACTTGCCATATTTTTTTGTCTCTGGACCGGTATACTGACGGTATACTACAGTATATCGACAGTATGCTGACGGTATACTGACCGATTTTGCTCTCTTTTGCATGTGATTTATTTTATTGTGCTCCTTGAATGGTTGTATCTGGCTTTCTTGTATTTATTCTTTTGCATGTCTATTTATGCTATGTTGTCCCGGCGTGACATATCATATAGTTAGGGGCCTTTCACCCTATATACACCCGCCTAGTACATGTTACCTATCGATACCATACGATCAGGCATTTGTATTAGTAGCGAATAATTACACTATATGTATATTTAATATGACCAGCCATTTGTATTAGTAGAGGATGATTATACTCTATGTATATTTGATACGACCAGGCATTTATATTAGTAGAGGATGATTACACTCTATGTACATTTGACACGACCAGACATTTATATTAGTAAAGGATGATTACACCCTATGTACATTTGATATGACCAGGCATTGCTATTAGTAGAGGATGATTTATAATCTATGTACACTTGACTCGACCAGACATCTGTATTAGTGTGGGACGATTACACCCTATGTATATTTGACTGATAATATAGTAGTAACGTTCTTATGTTCCCTGTTCATGGCATTTTCTGTTGTGATTTGAGTTATGCTCCTTAGCTCTACGATTTCTTATGTAATTATGATTGATCTGTCTTCTACATGTGTAGTTGTGATGTTTACCTATGTTGACATAGTCTTTACCTTATGTTATAGTTATGTGTATCGGTAAAGGACCCGAGACTAGGTCCGACTCGGGAAAAGAATTATAATCCTGGTCCTTGGTTGGTTTAAGGGTTATGATTACTATTTCGATGAGTTCTCGAATCTTTTCGTTGCTTGCCGACTTATCCTTACTCATGTTTTATTTTCTTCTCCTTGAATGTCTCAGTTCTTTGGCATGCTTCATATATGCAGTTATTTTCTTGTTTACATGGTGCTCATTATATTCCTTGTGGTTATATGTTATTTAGCTTATTGTCTTTATTTTCTCGGGATAAGTGCAGTGGTAGCACATGAGTCTCGATCCGTATTTTATTCATGTTGCTTAGTGTATTATAGCTCTATGTTGTTTTGCTGACTTTAGTTCTTAGCTTTTGTCTTTCTTTGTGGTACTTGCTATTTGGGGGTCTGACCCCACTGGTTTTGCTTGACCAGATTTGGTAACAGAGCCCGAGGATCTTACTTTCCTTCCTATGGATAGTGACTACCAGGAGCATGAGATAGCTTGAGTGGATTTTATTCTATCCCCACTAGATCTTGTACTATATATTCTTTTGAGAAGTTTAGCCACCGAGCACGTGTTAGCTCATATTTTGGACTTGACATTCTACCTACGGGCAAATGACATGATTAGCGTATTCTTGACCATGGCTAGGGTTGATCATGTACGACTTATACTCTGGTAGTTTTTTATTTTGTATTACTAGCTTCATGATCATCTATGTATATTTTGTATGAGATGCTTTACTATTTTGCACATGATGATCATATTTCTAGTATATTGTTTATCTGCTTGTGATTGAGACACCTAGGACCGTTTGACCTAGGATTGACTGATGGATTATAGTGTTAACCCCCATGTTTTACAGCTTTACCGTATATGGGGAGTACCGGCGTGGTCCAAGTATACGTAGATGGTCGTTGTCTGCCCCCGCTCTCCAGTATTCTGGTTCTAAGGCGTGACAAAGGGTGCCATGGAGGAGTGGGGCACATAAGTGTGTAGGTTGAGTATGCTAGTATTAGCGTGTGTTGTGCAAGGTAATAGGACGTGCTATGTGTTGATTGTTGCGCATTGGTGTGTGTAGATGTATGTGCACATATATGTGTCTAGTATGGGGTTTATCACCTAGTACTTGGGGGTACTGATTCACAATGAGTGATATAAGAGTGAGTTCGTAAGTGGTGAAGTAAAGTACTAGTGTGGGTATTTCATGAGTATCATGAAGTGGGGGTCTGGATATTAGAAATACCAATAGCATGTTAGTGGGTTAAGTGTGTTCATGTCCTAGAGCTATAGTGTATCACTGATACTACAAGTACTAATCGTTTATAATATGTAATGTGCCTAGGTTGATGCATAGGGATTACTTGGTGTATGTATCAGATATGGGTATGGGGTATATCTAAACATAGGAATTCTCCTAGGAAGCTCTATCTATCTAAGTACATTTTGTTACTTCTCCTAGAACCTAAGACAGGGATGGTTATAGGCTTCTTGTTAATATTTCATAGGATATATAGGAAACTCTTTCTGAACTATTATAATTGACTGTATTCTCTAGTTATCTCCCACATTTCTTGTCTTCTTTATATTCTTGATGATATGAAGGATTTTTCTGGAATTTTTTTTTACCTTGAGGGATAATTTATAATCTCTCGATAATCTATCACCTTCTTGTACTAGTGTCTACCTTAATTTTTGAGAACAAAATTTTTCTAGGGGATAGGATTGTATCCACCTAAAATTAGAAATAGGAATATTTTTGTAATTTTATTAGAAGTTGTTAATTATATTATTATAATTAATTAAGTGGTTAGTTAGATTTAATGAGTACCTATTTTTCATGGATAGAATATTTTCATCTAGAATAGATAGATACCCTTACATAACTAATTAGATTCCTCTCTAACCAAAAAAAATTTTATTCATGACAATTCTAGAAACCAAATTAGGAGTCTAGAGGGGCATACTTGACATTGTAGCATCACCTAAACCTGTCTAATGGGGCCGGTCCTAATAGGGGCATTAGACTAATTTATTTCCTATTATTTTTACTACTTCTTCCTCCCCAAGCTTCTTCTTCTCCAAGTCATTCCAATTATCTACTAATTTTTACTCCTAACCACTCAATTCCTACTCATTCTCACCCCATAGAGGCTTAGAGCATTGGAGAACAAGAAGGACCATTGGAAAGGAGCTATCTATGAGGATCGTGTCCAATTTACTCTCATTGTGTCTAATTTTTAGAGTTTTATTGGGATCCAACTCCCAATAGGTACATTCCTTTTTTTTACCAAATTATATGTTAGAATTCTAATTTGAACCCATAGGAACCTACCCATAGTGATATCGAACTCCATAGATGGAGAATTTGGTGGTAGAAAGCATATTTCTAGTTGTTATATGTATTTTTCTAGGCCATTTGGTAGAATTATGAATTTGTGGCCACCAAGTGCTTGTGTAGTATTCCTATAAGGATATTGGTGTCTATTTGGGTTTGTGATAGTGTCCTTGTGACAACAATTATATACGTAGAGTCTGTATCCTGATACATCATGATACGTGTAGGTAGATTTGGTAATTTTGGTGTATTGAGACTACTTTGTATCAATTCTAGTTATTTGTACTATACTTGATTATGCTTGCTATATTCATGTTAGATTATATATATATATATATATATTGTATTTTATATAATTTTGGGTTGGTATCATGGTAGTGTTGGTGTTGGAATAGAGTATCATGGTGTACCATGGTATTTTGAGATACTAGGGAGTGTAGGTATAGTGTTTGATATTTGGATGTGAGAGTGTGTATGTGAGGTCTTTGATATTTGATTGGTTGTGAGGGGTTTGTGCATTGGGGTGCTATGAGGAGGTTGATACTCAAGTGTATTAAGTGTATCAATGTGGGTATCATGAGGAGTGGTGTGTTATGCTTTTGTGAGCTAGTGTTTGTGTGTGTATGCTAGTGTGTGAGCTTGAGAGTGTGTTTGTGTTTGGTTGTGTTGGTGTTAGATTGAGTGATAGTGATAGTGTGTGCTTATACGAGGGTGTGGGAAAGTAAATTAATGAGGGAGGAGGATGTCCTAGACTATAACATAGTTCCAGATTGCTGCATATGCAACAACAATGGAAGAGATCTCTAGTTATTGCTATGTTCAACATCATGGAGGGGGAAACATCTGTATTGGGAGTGACTGCAGTGCAGTCAGCAATATAAGATGGTGCTAGCTACTGTAGGAGCAGCAGCAAATAGTTGTTGCCTAGCAGCTTAGAGGCAGTAGTTCAGTACACTTGTGCACAAGAGTATAAGGTATTTAACCTTAACCTAAATACTAATTAGAAGTATTTATGAAGTCAAAATATCTAGCAATTAAATAGTCATGAAAAAATAATTATAAATTATAAACTTTTTTTTTAAAGTGGTGGTTACAAATATACCCCCTTAAAAGAATTTTGTCCCAAAATTAAAATATAAATACGACACAAAAATAATAATAGAAAGATACTTCACGGCTCAAAAAGATAAGATTATATCGTGTCACGCCCCAGTCCCAAAATACCGAGGGACTAGCCACGTAGCAATGGCCAGTAGCACACTCCAATGGGCAAACCCAATTTAATGGACCCGTTAGAGTGTACTTAAGCTATAAAACAATAATATAATGGTCTATAATACAAGTCACAGTCTAATTCTAATCTCATCTATGGAAGATAATCACAGTTCAAATATCAGAATAATCAAGATAAAATATAATTCAACAACAAGTCTCAATAAAATGTCTCGGGGAATAACCCGATAATGAGTATAATACAGAAATACACGAGATATGAAATAAAGTATCAAGAACAGAAATGACTGAGTATATAAAGCAAATACTTAGGAGAAGTCTTCTGGCATCACCTCGTTCTCTGGTACTGGTACTGCTCCAGCGTCTGCTCATGCCCCGTATACCTCGGGGTAGATCTTCTCTGCTATACCTGGGGACATAATCCGGATCCAGGTCCTCAGGGGACATAGCAAGGTACAAGAATAACTGAAGCCAAATAATACAGTATATAAAATAAATCAATAGGGCAAACTATGTAACCAACTATGTGAAATGCATGTGAGTGCATCACTAAAACTGAGGCTGAGACCACTACAAGCTCTGTATTGGGGAGCTGGTAGCGGTGATATCATGTAGTGGATCTAGCTTTGTAGTGGCTATGGTGCCGTAATAATAAATATATATATATATATAACCAGTCTGTAGCCTGTGTGTCTCTCCTCACCCAATGTAATCGTATGTCTCATGTCTACGCTATCTCATGTCCATAACACGCAAGATCATGACCTCTAACTAATGCAGCGAGTCATAATAATAGCTATGCATATGTAATATCTATGTCATGAATCATGTAATCCTATACAGAATCACCATGTGTAAGCCCCCTGATTTTCAGGAATTTCAAATTTGGTTTTTAACAATTTTTCTGGAATTTTCTAGGATTTTTCTGAAATTAAAGCCCAGGCTTTAAATAAGTAAATGATTTTTAATTGCTCTTAATTAATATTAAAATATTATGGAAATAATATTTTAGGGTGTAAAATAGAAAACCGGACATAGGGTAATTTTCTGTGAATTTATTGGACTCCGAAAGCAGTTTAAAAGCCCTAAAAACTATTAATAAATAAACCGAATTAAACCCCTAAATAAACCCAGTTCAATTGAACCAAACCAACCCAAATCAACCCAGACCCGGTTTACTAAACCGAACCCAGCCTTATTGGGTCGGGTCGGATCTAAACCCGACCCGAAACCCGACAACCCAAACCCATACTTAAATACTAAGCGTGTCGGGCCGGATTCATGTGAACCCGACCCGCGGACCGGTAACCCAAACCTTAATCCTAGTTCTAGTCGGAACACTGTTCCGACGAGGCCATTTAACCCCCCCCCCCCGCTGGTCTAAAACCTAACCCTAAATTCCCTTCTCTCCTCTCCGCCGCATCTCCTTCCCCGGCCACCTCGAAGCCCTAAGCCCTGAACCCGAACACCCCGCAGTTGTCTTCCCCGACAACCTCGACCCGCCTCTTCACCACCACCCAGCCCCGTCGATCTCCCACAGCCCCCTCGACCACCACCGTCGACCCTCTCCTTCCTCCACCATCATCCTCTGGTCCGCCCAGCCCGGAACCGAACACCCCGCAGCCCTCGTCGAACCCTAATCCACCCAGCCGCCTCTCGACCCCGCCACACCTCAGCCGACCGCTCCGCCTGTCACCATCTCCACCGTCGTCGATCCCCCGACGAGCTCCACCCCCATCACCCCCTTTTTCCCTTCGAGCCCGACCCCCCACCACCGTAGCAGTCCTCCACGACCTTAGCCGCCCCGACGATCTCCCCGACCTCGGCCTTCCCTCCGCCTGGATGCCCTAGTCGTCCTCGAGCAGCCCCCGACCGCTCTGCCGTGTCCTCCGACGGCAACCATCTCCGACACAGAAACCCTAGTACCGTGCACACAGAGACTCGGTCAACGCAGGACACGAAGGAGACACTCGGACACAAGACTTCGTAGTTTCTGGAGCCCTGTTCAGGTATTCTTTTCTCTCTTCTCGTAATTCTATTTTCGATTCCGTCAGTTGCGTCGCGTAGACTGTATGACCCTCTCGGTGCCCGTGCAACTCGCTCGGTGCATCGCGTCCTGTGGTGATCGCACACCGCGATCCAAAAACAGGAAAAACAACGCCCTGTTTCACCCCGGAACTGAGTGCGCCCCGCCAAATGAGACGACTTGGTCGCACGCGGTCTTTACCGAAATATGCACGACGTTGATACGGACGTGTGGGATTTCGCAGAAGTCAATTCAGATGTGCGTGCACACCGAAATCAACGCGTATCCGCCGACAACGCCCCGTATCTGTCCATTCTGGAACACGCTGTAACTCAGTGTACACACGTCGGATCAAGAAAAAACTTGCGCCATCGGACTCATAGCGATATGCTGGTCCTGTGACCCAAGTTTGGTCCGATTCTGAGAACGTTGACAAAATCGCGTATCGTGGGCCCCACAGGCTCCACTTGACGGGCGATTTTGTGAACGGCTCATCGGAATCCAATTCTGGAAGTTCAGTTGGGTTCGTATCATCGTTCCTGACTTGTAGACACTGAGTTTGACGAATTTGGAGACCTTTGACCCTGACACGCTTTTCGGTGCAAAGTGGCCTACATGTGGACCCCGTTTTGATCCGAAATTATCATTTTTGCCCTTGTCTCCAAATTGGACTCAAGGACAGGCGTTTCTAGCTATTTGATATTTTCTGAATCTAATGGTGATATTTATTTTAGCAATCGGGGTGGTACCAGCAGATCACACTGAGACCAGAGCTACAGTTGGAGCCAGGACCCAAGGCATGTGTACCTTGCCAAACCCTGCAGTATTGTTATATAATTTCCTTGCTTTATTATATTGCTGTGCATGCTTAACCTAGGACCGTGTGACATACTTAGCGTCCGATTATTAGTTGGGTGCCAACACCGCACGCGGTGTTGAGTATTGTCATCTAGAGATGGATATTCGTGACACTTTATATTCTCGTACTTGTCTTATCAAGTACCATATGACCCAGGATACTTGACACTGTTCATGAGACAGATTCTTCCCGAGATATTCGTGGTGATTCTGTATAAGATACAGGACTTGACAGAGATACTATATTCTTAGATACTTTATGACTTGTTGTATTAGCTATGATCCCGCTTGACATGGACATGAGATGTTATGGTCATGAGAGGCATGGTTACATTGGGTGGGAAGAGACACACAGGCTACAGGCTGATCATATATGTATAAAACCCCTATTATTGAGAGGCACAAGACTCGAAAGCCGAGCTTGGCCCACTACCGGTTATTACCGCTACCGGCTCCCCGACACAGAGCTTGTAGTGGCTTCGGCCTGAGCACTAGTGATGCTCTCACTTGCATTTTCACATAGATAGTTATATACTTACCCTATTCATTGTATTATTTGCTGCACTGCATTTATTTTGGCATGAGCTTTCTTGTACCTTGCTATGTCCCCTGAGGACCTGGATCCGGATTATGTCCCCAGGATTTACAGACGAGATCTATCCCGAGGTATACGGGACCGCAACCGGAGCAGATGCAGGAGCTGATACAGGAGCTGTACCGACCTTCGAGGTCGAGATCACACCAGAGGACTTCTCCTGAGTATTGGTTTTATATACTCATTTATTTCTATTTCCAGTTCCTTTATTTTTCAGTCTATTGCATTTATGTATCAGACTTGTTCTCGGATTGTTCTCCGAGACACTTTTATTGAGTTTTGTTAGTTATTCCTATTTGCATTATTCTGGCATTTGATCTGTGATTATCTGTTGTGGATGAGATTAGCATAAATTGTGACATATATCAATGGACCTACTTATTCTTATATTACAACTTAAGTATGTCCCGTTGGATCCATTAAATTGGGTTTGTCCACCGGTGTGTGCTGCTGGCCATTGCCACGTGTCCGGTCCCTCGGTAATTTTGGGACTGGGGCGTGACATGGTTTTTGTGGTGGCCCATGTAGGTCAACGACTAAATTGTTCGGTTTCAACTTAGGGACCGAGCAAGCCTGCAATAAGGAATAGGATAAGTTTCTTAGGATCTCATCCACTTGCTTGAATCGTTCTTGACATCTATATCGGATTCAAATTAAATTCTTGACTTGCATCCTACCTTGATTCATGCACGCCTCTTATAGTTTATTTTGATGCAGAGCAATGGATTCACAAGCACGCGATGAGACTCATCCAGAAATACCACAAGGTGCTGTGATAACCAACGGAGATGAAGTGACACCAGTTAGTGAAGGTCCATCATCATAACAAGCAAGTCAGCATGCCTCAAGAATCCAAAAAAATGACGTTCCACCATCGATGCAGTTGGCTCCACCGACGCCTACCGTTCCACAAGGGCAGGCTATGGACGAACAACAAATGTTTTGAATGTTCTACGCGATGATGCAAGCCCATCAGAAAGTTCAGGAAGAAGCTCAGCAGATCCAAGCGGAGAAGTTCATCGATAGATTCAGCTCAGAGTTACGGAAGTTAATCAGCCCCGCTGCAACTACCTTAGACGAGGATTTTCTTACTACATCAAGACCCATGGAGTGCGACACAAGGATAGGGTCCAGCCAGAATCGGCCGTATGCATCAGCACCAGACCAAAAACAACAAGAAAGAGTTACAAAGCGACCACAGATGAATCCACCACCAAGAGCAGCCCCAAGAGCCTTATTTCTTCCTACTTGTCAGCATTGTCGCAAGAAAGGCCATATTGAGAAGGAGTGCAGACTCAAGCTAGGATTATGCTTGATTTGCGGAACAAGTCAACACTTAGCCAAGGATTGTCCTCAACATCGAGAGAAAGCATTGATGATTCATCAACCAGCCACATCAGCACTAGCCGGAGCACCATAAGAAGAAGTTACAAAGAAGTCTCCCATGTACCAGCCACCAGAAGCACCTCCTCAAGTAATACCTGTCTGTCTATATTATCGCAGGCGAGGCCATATATAGAACGAGTGTAGACGCAAAAGGAAATTATGCTTAGCTTGCGAATCCAGTCAGCATTTAAAGAAGAAATGCCCCGAACGTCGAGACAGAGCACCAATGAATAACCAACAAGCGTTACCAACACCAAGGCCAGCCTCTCCAGCGTTGGAAGCACCGCAAACAATAGTTAAAGGAGTCAGACCACCAGCCCCAGGAGGGAATTAGCCGAGGCCACCCTTGGCACCACAAGCAACACTCTTTCAGCAAGCTCAACTGCAGCAGAGGAATCAACTACAAGAACGTGAACAAGCTCCAGCGATGACTTTGGAAGACGCACAGACCCATGGAGTAGCTAATGCGCAAAAAATTTCGTAGTTATCTGTTTATAGATTTGTTTTATCTCGTGCCTATTGATTCGTGACCTCAGCCTTAACCTATGTAATTTTGAACTTGCTTATAACTGATAACTATAGAGATTATAGAGCCTTTTGTTATTGTGCTTATTTTGTGTTATTTTGTGAACTTGAATTAAGTTGTACCTCCTTTTCATCATCATCTAGCGTACTTGTATTTATTGTACTACCTTGACTTATGCTGCGAATATAGCTTGGTTTTGCAAGCTTATCCTTTTATCGAGCTTGTTCATGACATATGTATTATTGGGTCGACACACTAATACAATTGTCTATTCAGAATCAGTGTATTACGGTCTGATCAACCTTAGTGCATTCTGGTTCGCTCTTCGCACGACTACTTCATGTGGATGGAGATATATAGTTGACTAGTATACTTGCCCTCTAGATATGTCTGAGCATATCGTATCAGTTACATAACTGTACTAATACGAGCATGCGAATAAAGGATTACCATAATAGGATTTCGGTCCATAAATGTCTTAACAAATCCCATAAGAATTCGTTAAACGCCTTGATCCTGATACTTCTATTCTATTACCTCACCCTTGAACTCTTTATTATTGATCTTCGTCTTCCCTTATTTCGGAAAGACGAAACCTCATGCTTAGTATAAGATTGATATATAGACAGTACTAGATATACCCCTCAGGCCGGTCGCATTGTTGATGACCCTTTTATATATGATTAAGGGAATACCATAGGTGATATGTTGGTGTTAAAGACTTGAGGATTCAATAACATGATTAAATAAGTTGGGGCATAGCTTTATTAGATGTATAGCCTTAGAAGATAGATGGATAAATTCTAAGTTGGGTAGAGACCGCAGTGTTCACTTGAGAAGAGTCCTTTAGACTTTAATCAAGTGGGATTAGATAGGAGAACCCTACCATATTTTAATTTCGAGGATGAAATTTTTATAAGTTGGGTAGAATGTAAGCCCCCTGATTTTCATGAATTTCTAATTTGGTTTTTAACAATTTTTCTGGAATTTTCTAGGATTTTTCTGTAATTAAAGCCTAGGCTTTAAATAAATAAATGATTTTTAATTTCTCATAATTAATATTAAAATGTTATGAAAATAATATTTTATGGTGTAAAATGAAAAACCGGACATAGGGTAATTTTCTGTAAATTTATTGGACTCCGAAAGCAGTTTAAAAGCCCTAAAAACTATTAATAAATAAACCGAATTAAACCCCTAAATAAACCCGGTTCAATTGAACCAAACCAACCCAGTCCCGGTTCACTAAACCGAACCCAGCCTTATTAGGTCGGGTCGGATCTAAACCCGACCCGAAATCCGACAACCCAAACCCATACTTAAATACTAAGCGGGTCGGGCCGGATTCATGTGAACCCGACCCGCGGACCGGTAACCCAAACCCGAATCCTAGTTCTAGTCGGAACACTGTTCCGACGAGGCCATTTAACCCCCCCACCGGCCTAAAACCTAACCCTAAATTCCCTTCTCTCCTCTCCGCCGCATCTCCTTCCCCGGCCACCTCGAAGCCCTAAGCCCTGAACACGAACACCCCGCAGCTGTCTTTCCCGACAACCTCGACCCGCCTCTTCACCACCACCCAGCCCCGTCGATCTCCCACAGCCCCCTCGACCACCACCGTCGACCCTCTCCTTCCTCCACCATCATCCTCCGCTCCGCCCAGCCCGGAACCGAACACCCCGCAGCCCTCGTCGAACCCTAATCCACCCAGCCGCCTCTCGACCCGGCCACACCTCAGCCGACCACTCCGCCTGTCACCATCTCCACCGTCGCCGATCCCCCGACGAGCTCCACCCCCATCACCACCTTTTTGCCCTCGAGCCTGACCCCCCACCACCGTAGCAGTCCTCCACGACCTTAGCCGCCCATACGATCTCCCCGACCTCGGCCTCCCCTCCGCCTGGATGCCCTAGTCGTCCTCGAGCAGCCCCCGACCGCTCCGCCGTGTCCTCCGACGGCAACCATCTCCGACACAGAAACCCTAGTACCGTGCACACAGACACTCGGTCAACGCAGGACACGAAGGAGACACTCGGACACAAGACTTCGTAGTTTTTGGAGCCCTGTTCAGGTATTCTTTTCTCTCTCCTCGTAATTCTGTTTTTGATTCCGTCAGTTGCGTCGCGTAGACTGTATGACCCTCTCGGTGCCCGTACAACTCACTCGGTGCATCGCTTCCTGTGGTGATCGCACACCGTGATCCAAAAATAGGAAAAATAACGCCCTATTTTACCCCGGAACTGAGTGCGCCCCGCCAAATGAGACGACTTGGTCGCACGTGGTCTTTACCGAAACGTGCGCAACGTTGATACGGTCATGTAGGATTTCGCAGAAGTCGATTCGGATGTGCGTGCACACCGGAATCAACGTGTATCCGCCGACAACGTCCCGTATCCGTCCATTTTGGAACACGTAACTCTGTGTACACACGTCGGCTCGAGACTCATAGCGATACGCTTGTCCTGTGACCCAAATTTGGTCCGATTCTGAGAACGTTGACAAAATCGCGTATCGTGGGCCCCACAGGCTCCACTTGACGGGCGATTTTGTGAACGGCTCATCGGAATCCAATTCTGGAAGTTCAGTTGGATTCGTATCATCGTTCCTGACTTGTAGACACTGAGTTTGACGAATTTGGAGACCTTTAACTCTGACACGCTTTTCGGTGCAAAGTGGCCTACATATAGACCCCGTTTTGACCCAAAATTGTCATTTTTGCCCTTGTCTCCAAATTAGACTCAAGGACAGGCGTTTCTAGCTATTTGATATTTTTTGAATCTAATGGTGATATTTATTTCAGCAACCGGAGTGGTACCAGCAGATCACACTGAGACCAGAGCTATAGTTGGAGCCAGGACCCCAGGCATGTGTACCTTGCCAAACCCTGCAGTATTGTTATATAATTTCCTTGCTTTATTATATTGCTGTGCATGCTTAACCTAGGACCGTGTGACGTACTTAGCGTCCGATTATTAGTCGGGTGCCAACACCACATGCGGTGTTGAGTATTGTCATCTAGAGATGGATATTCGTGACACTTTATATTCTCTTACTTGTCTTATCAAGTACCATATGACCCAGGACACTTGACACTATTCATGAGACAGATTCTTCTCGAGATATTCGTGGTGATTCTGTATAGGATACAGGACTTGACAGAGATACTATATTCTTAGATACTTTATGACTTGTTGCATTAGCTATGATCCCACTTGACATGGACATGAGACGTTATGGTCATGAGAGACGTGGTTACATTAGGTGGGAAGAGACACACAGGCTACAGGCTGATCATATATGTATAAAACCCCTATTATTGAGAGGCACAAAACTCGGAAGCCGAGCTTGGCCCACTACCGGTTATTACCGCTACCGGCTCCCCGACACAGAGCTTGTAGTGGCTTCGGCCTGAGCACTAGTGATGCTCTCACTTGCATTTTCACATAGATGGTTACATACTTACCCTATTTATTATATTATTTGTTGCACTACATTTATTTTGGCATGAGCTTTCTTGTACCTTGCTATGTCCCCTGAGGACCTGGATCCGGATTATGTCCCCAGGATTTACAGACGAGATCTATCCCGAGGTATACAGGACCGCAGCAGGAGCAGATGCAGGAGCTGATGCAGGAGCTGTACCGACCTTCGAGGACGAGATCACACCAGAGGACTTCTCCTGAGTATTGGTTTTATATACTCATTTATTTCTATTTCCAGTTCCTTTATTTTCCAGTCTATTGCATTTATGTATCAGACTTGTTCTCAAATTATTCTCCGAGACACTTTTATTGAGTTTTGTTAGTTATTCCTATTTGTATTATTCTGGCATTTGATCTGTGATTATCTGTTGTGGATGAGATTAGCATAAACTGTGACATATATCAATAGACCTACTTATTCTTATATTACAGCTTAAGTATGCCCCGTTGGATCCATTAAATTGGGTTTGTCCACCGGTGTGTGCTGCTGGCCATTGCCACGTGTCCGGTCCCTCGGTAATTTTGGGACTGGGGCGTGACACCATGAATGACTCAGGAAAGATTCTGTCTTATAAATAGTATCGGGTGTCCTATGGTATAACGTACTTGATAAAGCAAGCACGAAAAATATATAGGATCGCAATATCAATTCTCTAAGTGACGTTACACGACTCCGCGTACGGCATCGACACCCTAATCTTATTCGGATGCTAAGCAACGTCACACGGTCCTAGGTTAAACAGATATATCACATAAATAAATCAAGAGAATAATATAAAATAATTACTGCAAGTTTGGCAATGTACTTGCCTGGGGTTTGAATTTCTTCAATTGCTCCGGTAACAGCGGGATCTTCAAGACTCCTCTGGTTGCTGAAATAAACATTACCATCATTCTCAGAAGATATGAAATAGCTAGAATTGTCAACCCATAAGTCCAATTTGGACATAGGAGCAAAATTGATAGTTTCTGGTCAAAGTAGAGTCCACATGTGGCTCACTTCGCAACGAAAAATATGTCAGAGATAAAGTTCTCTAAATTTGTCAAACTTAGTATCTACAAGTTCAAAACGATGATACGAACCCAATGGAATGTCCAGAACTGGATTTTGCTGAGCCGGTCACAAAATTATCCATCGAGTGGAGCCGTGGGCCCACGATATGGGGTTTTGTCAACGTTCTCAAAATCGAACCAAACTTGGGTGGGTCACAGGACCAGCGCAACGCTACGAGTCCGATGGCACAAGTTTCGTTGTGAAAAGACCAGACACACGAAGTTACAACGAGTTTCAAAATAGGCCCGATACGGGACAATTTTGACGGATAAGCATTGATTTCGGTGTGCACGCACATCCAAATCAACTTTCGTAAAATCTTACACATCTGCATCGACGATATGCTACTTTCGGTAAAATTCACACACAACGAAGTCACCTCGTTTAGTGAGACGCACCCATTTTCAGAAAATTCGAATTTTAAAAATCAAAATTTTGGTCAACTTTACCCGCAAATAAAATATAACTTATAGCACAATAAAATAAACTAATTACAGGGTTTAAAACTCGGTTATATTGACTAATTTACTGTTCAAGTAAATTTTAGAATTATTAAACAGGTTGGACGTAAAACGGCCGTGAACTTGTGAGTTCGGGATAGTTTCTGAAGTCCAAAAATTGGGATATTTTTCCTGTTTTTGCGTCGCGGTTTGCGATCGACACAGGACACGATACCCCAATCAAATTATACGCTGTTTGAGAGGGTTACACAGCGAACGTGTGGCAACAGTCCATTCTAAAATCGACGCGACGAGGAAAGAGAAAGACTCAACCAAACAAGGGGCGGTATCAACTGAACTTCGCGTACACGTGGCGGCGCGACGACTGGGTGGTGGTGCTGCTGCCATTGCTGTGCTCGGTCGACGGTGGCTGCTCGGTCGTCGGTGGGTCGCCGGAGGAGAGGTGGCCGTCGGTGGGTCATCGTCGGAGTCGCTGCGTTGCTGAGGTCGGCCGGAGTGATGGCAAAAGCGGTGGTTGATGGTGACAGCGGTGGTGGGTGGCCGGGGTTTTATAGGGTGGCCGACGGCGGTTTAGGGAGGTGGAGCATCGGCGGGGAGGCGAGCAGACAGCAGCGGTTATGGGAGTCGACGAGGCGGTGGGGAGGCGGACCAACGGCGGTCGCGGCGGTCGCTGAACCGTCGGGGGGGTTTTAATTTCTACTGTTACAGTAGAAATGGGTACGGGTCAGGTTTGGATGCGGGTACGGGTTAGCGGGTACGGGTCAGGTCCGAATCCATTAGTGGTTGGGTTGGGTTGGTTTAATTAGGCTTGGTTCGGTTCAAGTTGGTTCAGGTTGGTTTAATCCGGTTTATTCTTGTTTAATTAGAAATAATATTTTTAGCTATTTAAAAATAGTTTTTTGGTCCAATAAATTCCAGAAAAATTATACTATATCTAATTACTTTTACACTAAAAAATATATTTTTCATAATATTTTAATATTTAATTTAATACTCAAAAATATTTATCCTTTGAAGAACATTTATTTTAGTTATTTAAAAATTACGAAAAAAGTCCCAAAAATTCATATTTTAATTTCTGAAAATTTTGGGTGTTTACATATCGCTCACGTATCTCGTCTTCTCTCCCCTTGGTATATATCACTTATTTATCCTGTTTCTCAGAATATTGATTTATCAGTATGCAAATCCTGAAACTTCTAGTATAAATTATGATACAGTCATTGATATATTAAAATTTATCATATCCACTTAATCTCTCGATCTTAACATTTATAATCCTGAAACTTCCTAGGGTTCACTCTTCTTTATCCATTAATATTAGCTCTTTGTCATTTTTAATTAATCTTATGGTCCTCTATCATCAATTACCAACTCGGTAAGGTATAGATACTCAAACTTCAACTTTGCCTATTGAGAAATCTATCTTCTCGAATTTTTAATCTCATCTTCCAGTTCCAATATCCACCGTATCCAATTTTAAGCTTTCCATTCAACCATTTATGTATTCATGGGTCAAAATTTATATTTTGAATCTCGCATCATATGTCTTTTGTCATTCATCACCTATTTTATGATGTTCAATACCCTTATTCCAATTTTACTACTTTATTACCATATTCTCCTATTATATTCTAACCTCGATGGATACGACATATATTCTAGTTACACCTCAAGTTTGTGTCTTTTAAATTATGTATTCTCTCTCTATAATTCTTACCACTCGGAGTTTTTTCCATTCTATTAAATATTTCAAAATTCCCATATCAATGTTTGATCAAAATCTAATTTTCTTCATCAACCTTAAGTATTCTCAATTATTTAGGTTCTTAAAATTTTCTCTCTTAGTTTAAACTCATATCTCGCTATATCCCAGTCTATCCTCAAGACTTCAAGTATAAGATTTTATCATCAATGTCTAAGGTATCATTATTAGAATAAAGATATATACTACATGTAACCTCCGTATCCTGAAATTCTTACTTAAATGTTGTTATTAGGTTAATTTGGGGCTATTAGAATTTTTTATAATTTTTGGTTAATTAAAAACTAGTAACAGTAATTTTTTTAGGGCTTTTAAGAATTTATTTTAGTGTCAAACATAATTAAAAATATTTCAAACTTTTATTTTGGATTCTAAATAATCAAATATATTTTCTTAAATTTTCCAAGAATTTTCTAAGTATTTTAGTATTTATTGGGAGTTATTTAGACTAATAACTAATTTTTTAGGACTTCTAGAATTTATTGTGCGAGCCCAGGAATATAGAATGGACCCACATAAATTTTAGTGTTTATAATATTATTATATATTTTCTGAAATTATTTCAGAGTTTTTGGAATTTTTTAATACTTATTTTTATTTAAATAGGTAAAACTAATTTTTAGAGCTTCTCCTAATTATAGTAGGAAACCTATGAACATAAAATTGTCTCAAGTATTTTTCTAGGATTTTTAGGTTCAAAATATATTTTCTATAATTTTTTTCAGATTTTTATGATTATTTTTAATGTTTATTTTGATTTATTTAGATTTAAAATGACTTAAATAATGTTTTGATAAAGGCAAATCAAAAACAAATAATATAAACAAAATCATCCAATCAGATTCTGAAACGTGTCAGCCTTTAACTTTTTATTCAGTCTCATGTCAGCCAACATCTATATATATATATATATATATATATATATATATATATATATATATATATATATATATATAATAACCTTAATTATCCTATTATTTTAGAGAGAGAGAGAGATTTGAGGGGATGTCATCTTGGGTTTCCTTCATCTTCCAGAAGCCATTACTGATATATTCGGACTCCAAACGTGGCCTTGTTTCTTGTGTTAGAACCATATTGAGGTTAGTTTTCTGAATAGATAAATTGTTTCACAAAATTCTGAATATTAAATTCTGAAAAATTTGTAGAGCACAGCATGTCCAAAAATAGACGTGTCTCGCTATTTTCCCAATTTCGGGAGAACCAGGAATCAGAATCACTAATCGTTTAAAGTTTCTGAAAGCTAATGTCGAGATAATTGACATATATTTTTCCCAAGATTTAATACAAAATAGTTCTATGCTGTTAATTCTGTAGAACTTCTAGGTTAACAATCAACCACCATTGCACAATAAGATTTTAGGTATGTGCAATAATTTCCAAACAAATTTGAATTCGGAAGAGCCGTAAATTCTAGCATATTTTTTACGCTTAAATCTTCAGGAAACCATGCATAAAAGTCGAGTTTGCATTGGTTGACTTTTTGGTCAACAGACTATCTCGATTTGTGTGCCATGAGTCTCGAATTGGTAAAATTCAATTTTTTTGGACAAAATTTAGGAATTAGCCTAAAAATCAGAATAATAAGATTAAAATAGAATTTTAGAGAAATTATTTTAGGATTAAATAAATTAAAATAAATTATCTTTTGACATGGTAAAATTGTAATACATAGGCTATTTGGACTGTGACTTGAACTCTGATTCATACCAGCTAAGGTCCACAGACGAGTACATTCTCTGACAGTTTTTATTATGTTGATCATCTGTATGATTCTAGTTGTATAGTGTACATAATTTTGACTCTATGGATACATGGGTCAGCATCATCGATACCTGTCATGAGGAGTCGTAATTGGAATCCATCATGCTAGTTGGGCGACGGAAAGATATTAGTAGATTATGTGATCATACCCCACTTTACATGCATCATAGCTCGCCCCATACATCACGTTGGCTATAGCATGACCATTTACATGCCTCATAGCCTGTTATATATGATTAGCCTGACTATTGCTCGCATCATAGCTAACCGGATGGTTAGCCTGACCTCACACGAATCATATTCAATCATATATAACAAGCCTGATCTTATCCCAAGCCGATAACATGATAGACTGATATTTCACACACTTAGCTAGATATTCTATTATGTATTTCCAGTTTATTGTTCTAGCATTCACTGATATTTCTGTTCATTGCTAGTTGTGCTATTGCTGATGATATATTCTCCAGTATTTCATACTCACCAGTATTTCTTATTTCCAGTATTTATCTCTATTTGTATTTCTTTACACTGTATTATAGTTTTTGTCAATATACATGAAACTGTTGTTAGTGCTTGTACTTCATTTCAATCCTGACTAGATAATATTTTTTCACAGGATCTTGAGGACTTCTGTCCTACACACTATGTGCCAGGTGTTGAGGGAGACTATATACTAGAGATCCTAGAAGAGACCCTTCCTTTAGAGGAGATACTACCTGCAGCTATTTAGACAGTTATTTTATGCATCTTTGAGACTTATTTGGAGACTTATATTAAGATTATGTTGAGACTTTTATGAAGACTATTTATGTTGGTCAGCTAGATTCTAGACTTGTGCT
Organism: Iris macrosiphon; assembly: GCA_036927795.1. Lineage (NCBI taxonomy): Eukaryota > Viridiplantae > Streptophyta > Magnoliopsida > Asparagales > Iridaceae > Iris > Iris macrosiphon. Next base: position 81,048,400 of record JAYESA010000012.1, on the reverse strand, counting down.
GTATTTTGTTGTTGTGCTTGACTATGTCAGTACTCCTTATCTTTTTATCTCATCGTGCCATTTATTTCCTATAGTTATTGTGATTGAGTATATATTATGAATTGTTGATCAATATATTATTCATTGTCCTCCCTATGGAGTTGAGATCATTTATAAGTTGTGAGTTATGTTTAGTAGTATTGAGACCTAGACAACGTTCTACCGCCGATGCTGCGGCGTAGGCTGGACGTACCCACGGCTCATGCCCAAATTTTGGGTGCGGGTCATGACACTACATGGTAACCAATCTCCGTATTCTAGAGCTAGATGACTAAGACACTTCTCTCATCCATTCTAGAAGTAAGAAGGATAATAAGATTAAAAGGAAAAAACAAGATCCTAATTATTAGTTATGCTAGAGTAATATATTTCTAGATAGAAATCAAGTTGATGGATGCGAGTAGAAAGAGATAACAAGAAGAAGAAAAGATAACTACAATGAATAGAAACTCTACTTTTGTTCATTTGATTATAGTGAAGTCGTTGTTCTACTTTTTTCTTGTATATGCCAATAGTCAGCCAATTCCTAAAATTTTAATATCCAAGGTGTTCACCTCTACTTTATATCACTTTATCTTACTCATTATGACTCCATATTATTGATTATCAACTTTCAAAAATTTGATGATTTAAACTTCGCTCTTCAAAGGATCTTTATCAAGTTTGTATTTCCATGGTCAATATCATTGTTTATAATTTTCTATCAATCCTTATAAACTCTACTATATTTAGATTTTTAAGCATATCAATGACTGCATCCAATAAATTAGGCAGGGTCTTCTTGTATCATTTTTTTTGTTTCTCTTTAATTTTATTATCCTTGAAATTAGGAATAAAATAATACGGCCATCGATTACAAAATCATCATTTATTTTATTTTAGCAACCTTCAATATCTTTCATAAACATGTCACGACCCATACTCAAAAAATCAGGCATTGAGTCATTGGAACTTCCAGCCTACGCAGTAGTATCGACGGTAGAACGCTGTCAAATATCTTACAATTATCCAATACCTAAAGCAATATATATATATATATATATATATATATATATATATATATATATATATATATATATATATATATATATCACTCCTCTAAGGAAGGAAATGAATATATGAAACAATTAGTACTCAAGTAACATTTTCTAAGAAAAATATCACGAGAAGGATCAATCAATATAAACAAAATGGTCTATAATTCAAGTTTAAAGTTTAGGTAAGATAACTCAAAGAGAATAGATTCAAATATACATAAGATCATAGTTTACGGAGATAAATTCGGGCAAACGTTATTGTTTTTAAACTATAATAAAAAGAAGATAGACGCAGTCGGGATCTCCGTTGCGATGGTTCCTTGATCCTCCTGAACGGCCGGATCAAGCTGAACTATAAGGTCCTCCTATGGTCCATAATAGGTTGGATACTGATCCTCATAGTCATATCCTATTTATATCAATATCCAGTCAGAATTGGAGCAAAGTATAATATAATGAAAGTAGTTCCAATACATGGTAGAGTCTATAAAACAGGAAATTTATATGATATAAATGATGGGTAAGTAAACAAGAATCATGGTATGACAATAAATAATCATGAGAGGATATGGCATGTGACAATAAGTATGGGAGAAAAATAATAATTAATCTAAGTGGTTTAAAATACTACTTTCAATATGTGATTGGCTAGGGTAATCCAGCACATCAGAGTGATGACTATTATTCTTGAAAAAGATCCGACATAATCATACGTGAATTGCATGATTTACTATTATTCTTAAAAAAAAAATATGAAGTACAAGATTTGATCACATATCTACTTAGTATTTCCTTTATCCCGACTAATACTCATGGATTCAAGTCACAATATGATGATTCCATGTAATACTAACCTGTGTAAAAAGCATAAAAATCAAGTAAATTATAACTAGAGCAAGTATTATAGAGGTTATCATGAATTAAAAATAATCAGAGAATGTACTCTCTTGTCGTCTGAGACGGTGATACGGGTCAGAGTCCGTATCAAAATCCAAGTAACCTATATTAGGAATTTACCATGTCAATAGGTGATTTTAAATTAATTATAACTCTAACGGTTGGTTTATTAGGTTTCTAGGTTCATTACCTATTTCTAGTTGTATCTTAAGTACGTAGGTATCTTGTTAGGTTCTCATTACCTACCTGATTTATAGATATAGTTATCTAGTTTATTTTCAAGTTATATTTATGATATCTATATGCCTACCTATATTTATATAATATATAATATAGGTATCATAATACCTTACATTAGTATCCTAACTCATAACCTTACCTTGATACTTTACCTTACCCTTACCTTGACAATACCCAAGGTATTTGCGTATCACATCGATACCCTCATACCAAGATACTCTAGTATTCACACCTATCTACTATCCACTTGCCACGAGAATACACGTATCCTAATATCTAAGATACTTGAGATACATATTATCTTAACACTAAAATACTCTTTGTATCTTCGTATCATGATACCATCTAGACACTAACCCATGGATACTCATTACTAAACATACATATGTTACCAACCTAGATACATACTCCTATCTAGGATACACACTCACATACACTTACACTTGGCACTTGGATACTTGCTATTGCACATTGGTGCATTTGAAAGTGCTATTGTTGCTACTACCTATGCAACAGCTGTTGTTACCTTATAATACTAATGTTGTTTCACTGCATGCTGCTGCTGCAACTGCGCGTTGCTGCAAAACTGTTGTTGCTACTACAACTACATGTTATTACTGCTACACTGTAAGTAGCTACTCAAACAGTCTCCCCCTACTTCTACTCATGACACACACATCTAGGATACCACTTTGGATACCCATCACATGATATTCAAGTATCAATACTAAATTAAAATCCAACTACCTATAAGTATGTACACCAAATAGGTACACTCATATCTCACTATACACACTCAATACTAACACATAACACCTAAACACTATACCCAATACCAATTGCATTTATCCAAATATAGGATACACCATAGGATACACAAACTCAATGGCACCTATAACTCCCATGTTATGATACCACTACCAAGTTGGTATCCAAACAACTATCTATGATACTCAAGTGCTATACTCATGATACATAAGGTACACATTATATCCACACATGATTCATATGATAAAAGATACTTTATATATATATATATATATATATATATATATATATATATATATATATATAAACCTCATTTGACAGTTATTAATACAATTAAATGGGAATATTAAATTATAACCATGTGTATCACAAAGTATCTTGACACCACATGTAGCGCCCCGTTCTCCTGGTGCGGAGAACGCGGCTAAGAAACACAAGACGGTATCGTTCGATCGGGATAGATTGAATTAAGAACTCGTCCTCGTTATGGATTTGTTTCTTCGGATCGATTCCCATATTCAGTGGACCGCGCCCCAAGGATCGGCTTAGCGGCAGAGTCAGGAGGGACCTCTCCGCTGTTATCTTTTATTGCCTCAGTTTTCGATGTCGCTTGTTCCTTTCGTGCTTTGGGTTGGTTTTGGGATTTGCTTGTTTTCCTTGACCGGTTTCGATGGTCTTCATTGTTTTCGTTTATTGGCTTGCACTTCTATTCCGAGATTAGAAAGAGAGGAAGAAGTATTAATCGAGCTGTTCGTGTGCAGGTGAACGAGCAGTAGGCGGCTTGCGAGCGGAGTCGTGAAGAGCCTCTTTCCTTCTCCCTTCCAAAATCTAAGTGAGTGGCTACCAACCCGATTAGCTAGCCCTGCTTCCAAGCTTCACATCTAATAAATCTGCACTCTTCTTTGCCCCGATCAAACGATACCAAGTAATAATAAAAGAAACCAAGATAAAAGAGAATAGACTTGGTTCTTATGCTTGTCAATCAAATATATGAACTGTTATCATACTGAATGCTAGTTCGTTTATAACTGTTCTATGAATCGTGCTAAGTATGGAACACCTTGTATGTGCTAAACTGTTCAAGGAGGCTATGATAAATGAATTATGCAATACCGACTGTCCCGTACTACTGTTTGCCTTAACTGTATGAACTGTTAACTTAGTAACCGTACTGTTCGATCACGGACAACTTGTGCACAAGGTAACTGGTTCCTGCGGACGGTCGCTGGGGTACTGGCACCGATCCGGTCCGGATGGAACTCTACTGTATAGTCAACTGTACTGGACGGAATGGCTTGGAGCACCCACTGTACTTTCACTGCAAACCATTCTCGTCTCTGACTAGTGTCCTTATTGGCATACGCTAGTGATCTATTGTATATTTAAACCTGTTGCAAACTAACTTGTGTCTTCGTGACAGGGAAGGCATGGTAAGTATTGTGCAGGTAATTCAGACGGGCAGGTAAAATCCACCGAACGGTGGCACGTTCATTTCAATAAATTCTATATGCTGCTTACTTGTAAATGAACTAAGGCCAGATAGAAACCCACAAAATATGCATGCTTCATTAAAACAACATGTTGATTGGTATAGTCAGGCTAGCTCGCCTTCACCAGTATGTTTTGACATGCTGACCCTCGTTGAAACAGGTTCTCCGCACCAAGGCGAACAGAGCGAGGAGCCGAAGTCGTCTACCCAATCCAGTCCAGCTGTTGGCGCATCTTTACCGCGCCCCTTGAAGCATTTTGAAGACAGGAGCAGCAACTCTTCATACACAAATACAGCTCCGTGGCAAAGCTATCCTCCAGCCAGGAGGTCTATATCTTTTGAAGTTTAATAAAGGGATATAATGTACAGGACTGCTATCTCATTTTGAGTCATCTCTTTTGTAAGTTGTTCGGCATATTAGCTGACTCGTTCAAGAGTTTGTAATAGATGTTCATTATCAATAAAAAAAACTTTTCCATGTTTTAAATCTGTGTTTCAATTTATCTGCGTACTCTGAATATGTGCTTGCTATGCAAATCATTAAAGCCTTGTGCGGGCGCAACCCCAGGCCCGTATGGCGGTCACAATTCGGGGGACGCCTCAAACGATTCTACGAAATCGGGTCGTGACATAGTGGTATCAGAGCACAGATTCAAGTTCCTTAGACTTCGTGCTGGAAAAGTTCCTTTAACGATCAAATTCCTGTACGAACTCTTGAACTCACTAGGCCAAAATGAGATACATTCATGCAATAAGTCCATAATACATTATGATCCTAATGTAATTTACCTTCTTTTGTAGGAATGGCTCCAGCGCAATCTGCAGCGCAAGCCCCGGACGAAACGTAAGGCCAAGAAAGTAGTTCGGGCACTTCGGGAAGTTCAAGGAGCCAGCGAGCCACGCCAAGCATCGATCCCATCCAGCAAATGTTGCGGATGTTAGAGGAAAACCAACAAAGGAACGAGGCTCGCTACGAACGGGCCAAGAAGCGAGCGGAAGAGAGTAAGCTCAAGTTTCAAGACAATATAGAAGCACGATTCTCAGTCCAACAGAAGCAGGTAGATACCCTGTAGCAGATCGTTTAAACTTTGGCATCCAACCAGTCCGCGGTAACGCCAGCGACTCCGGTGGAACAGCCCGCGCTTGAAGTAGAGACGCAGCAAATTCCAAGGGCGAGGGACGTAACTACCTTCGACTTTGGCCACTTCTAGATAGTCTGCAATACCCCATTCAACGGGACTGAGGACCCAGTCGTAGCTCTAGATTGGTTGGCCGAACTTGAAGATCACTTCGCTCTGCTAGAGGTCCCCGAAGAGAAGCGCGTCGCCTGCGCGCAACTACAGCTCCGCCTCAACGCGCACGATTGGTGGGACGTGCATCGACGATCTCTCCAATTTGATCACGGAGAGGAGGCGATCTCGTGGAAGACTTTTTGTGCTGCGTTCGAAGAGGAGTTTGTACCCCCTCCAGTACAACGTCAGATAGAGAACGAGTTCGTGCAACTGAGGCAAGGCAATATGACAGTTAAAGAGTACTCCGCCAAATTCAACCGACTCTCCAAATTTGCTAGGGCCTATTTACCTGATGTAACGAGTCGAACAAGAAGGTTTAAAGGTGGACTACGCCCTGTCATCCATTCGCACGTAGCCGTTCATCAGTATCGTACAATGCATGAAGTAATGAATCATGCCCTATCTCTCGAACCACTTTATCCTCACGTTCCTGCCGACGCTGTGCATACCTACAATCACAAACGCCAAAGCAACGACAGAGGAAACAACGCAACAAAGCGTCCGAACAACGATGGCAAGTATGGAGAAAAGTTAGACAAAGTATGTCACTTCTGCAGGCGGCCGGGGCACGCAATAGATAAGTGTCGCCTGAAACTTGGGTTAAGTTTAGTTTGAGGTGAAGCAAACCATACCGTTCGTGACTGTCCACTGAGCCGCCTCAATAACCGTCGCCCGCAGCAGAATAATCGCTAACGGTAGGTTCTATCCTAAGTTTCGGGACAAAACTTCTAATTAGTTGGGTAGGATGTAGCGCCCCATTCTCTCGGTGCGGAGAACGCGGGTAAGAAACACAAGACGGTATCGTTCGATCGGGATAGATTAAATTAAGAACTCATCCTCGTTATGGATTTGTTTTTTCGAAATCGATTCCCATATTCAGTGGACCGCGCCCCAAGGATCGGCTTAGCGGCCGAGTCATGAGGGACCTCTCCGCTGTTATCTTTTATTGCCTCGGTTTTCGATGTCGCTTGTTGCTTTCGTGCTTTGAGTTGGTTTTAGGATTTGCTTGTTTTCCTTGAACGGTTTTGATGGTCTTCATTGTTTTCGGTCATTGACTTGCACTTCTATTCCGAGATTGGAAAGAGAGGAAGAAGTATTAATCGAGATGTTCGTGTGCAGGTGAACGAGAAGTAGGCGGCTTGCGAGTGGAGTCGTGAAGAGCCTCTTTCCTTCTCCCTTCCAAAATCTAAGTGAGTGGCTACCAACCCGATTAGCTAGCCCTGCTTTCAAGCTTCACATCTAATAAATCTGCACTCTTCTTTGCCCCGATCAAACGATACCAAGTAATAATAAAAGAAACCAAAATAAAAGAGAATAGACTTGGTTCTTATGCTTGTCAATCAAATATGTGAACTGTTATCATACTGAATGCTAGTTCGTTTATAACTGTTCTATGAATCATGCTAAGTATGGAACACCTTGTATGCGCTAAACTGTTCAAGGAGGCTATGATAAATGAATCATGCAATACCGACTGTCCCGTACTACTGTTTGCCTCAACTGCATGAACTGTTAACTTAGTAACCGTACTGTTCGATCACGGACAACTTGTGCACAAGGTAACTGGTTCCTGCAGACGGTCGCTAGGGCACTGGCACCGATCCGGTCCGGACGGAACTCTACTGTATAGTCAACTGTACTGGACGGAATGGCTTGGAGCACCCACTGTACTTTCGCTGCAAACTATTCTCGTCTATGACTAGTGTCCTTATTGGCATACGCTAGTGATCTATTGTATATTTAAACCTGTTGCAAACTAACTTGTGTCTTCGTGACAGGGAAGGCATGGTAAGTATTGTGCAGGTAATCCAGACGGGCAAGTAAAATCCACCGAATGGTGGCACGTTCATTTTAGTAAATTCTATATGCTGCTTACTTATAAATGAACTAAGGCCAGATAGAAATCCACAAAATATGCATGCTTCATTAAAACAACGTGTTGATTGGTATAGTCAGGCTAGCTCGCCTTTACCAGTATGTTTCGACATGCTGACCCTCGTTGAAACAGGTTCTCCGCACCAAGGCGAACCGAGCGAGGAGCCAAAGTCGTCTACCCGATCCAGTCCAGCTGTTGGCGCATCTTCACCGCGCCCCTTGAAGTATTTTGAAGACAGGAGCTGCAACTCTTCATACACAAATGTAGCTCCGTGGCAAAGCTATCCTCCAGCCAGGAGGTCTATATCTTTTGAAGTTTAGTAAAGGGATTTAATGTACAGGACTGCTATCTCATTTTGAGTCATCTCTTTTGTAAGCCGTTCGACATATTAGCTGACTCATTCAAGAGTTTGTAATAGATGTTCATTATCAATAAAGAGAACTTTTCCATGTTTTAAATCTGTGTACTCTGAATATGTGCTTGCTATGCAAATCATTAAAGCCTTGTGCGGGCGCAACCCTAGGCCCGCACGGCGGTCACGATTCAGGGGATGCCTCAAACGATTCTACGGAATCGGGTCGTGACACCACAATAGGTATCCTATTTAAGACACAAGGACACAAGCTCACACTAATTTGGATACGGAAGTCCCATTAGGAATACAACACATATACTTGGTGGGTACAAATCCACTAGTGTCATAATTACCCATTAAGACTTCTAGATCTAATAGAGATGGATCTACTAGAACCTAATCAACCATTAGAAAGTTAAATCTAATTACCAGTGGGTTTTCTGGTGGTTTAATTTAGTAATCTAGCATTGAAATTAGGGGAAAGCATAGGTTATCTATTGGAGGTTGATCTCTAGTGAAGATCTAATGATTTTGACACAAGAGAAATTGTAAAAACTTCTCCTTTAGTACCAAGCTACTCTCTTAGAACTTCTCTTTGAGCCTCCAAGCTTGCCTTCAACTATGGAAGGAATTTGGAGAAGAAATTGGTTGATTTGGAATGATGGGGAAGGAAATAGGGTTTGGGAGAATTGGGGAAGAAGATGTTGTGAAGATGAAGTTTTGTGGAGATAAATGAAATAGAGGTAACACATCCATATAGGGTCGGCCACTTAGGAGGGTATTTTGGGCATTGGGTTGGGTTAGCTTTCTCCTTAAGTCATCAATAGATATTAGAATTTTGAAGGGACGAAGGTGGGTTAGTTAACTACTAGTTTACTCCTAGATATTATACCATGACTTAATATCTTTAAAGGGATATCTAGATACTTTTGGAATTTGAAAATATCTAGATATTTATCTTCTAATGATTTAATTCAAGGTTAACCCTAACCTAAATACTAATTAGAATTATTTAACAAGTCAAAATATCTAACAATTAAATAGTCATGAAAAAATAATTATAAATTATAAACTTTCTTCTTCTTTTTTGAAAAGTGGTGGTTACACTTTATAATTGCAATTTTGTAGGGCCAAAGAATCAGACCCTTGATTACAATGGATGAAGACTTTACAGGGCATTTCTTTTCCTTTTTAATTAATTAAGATATAATTACAGCCAAAACACATACAACTTAGAAAGTTTCATTAACATGTTAGTAGTGCTAAGTTTTTGCGGATTAGACTGTACTATCTATAACTACAACAACATTTTTTTTTTATCAAGTTAAGCTTCGATGATTTCTTCCTATTGTTAAATATTTGTTTACATAATTGAGTTATTTTTTACTTATGATTTGCTTGTATAAGAATATTCTTAGGCATTTATATAGCTTGACTTGTTTATGAGTATTTGGCACTTGCTGGTGATTTTTCCTCTTGTTCGATCCTCTGATTGTAATCATTTCTCACTAAAATGATACCATTTTGGCTTTGATAGTAGGAAATTTTTAATATTTTAATTATGTTACTAAACTTTTATTTGTAATATTCCTTGAATTTAAGTGCAGATAAATCAGGGACGCATAGACAAAAAAAATTAACTTGGATGTTGATTAGAGAGGTTTTTAGATGTTCTATTCATCACTAATAAAATTTAAATTTTACACTTCATTTTTTATAGATGAATGCTGGGTTAGATGCGGCCTAGGTTTGAAACAGTTTACAGTTATTCTTATTTTATTTTTACCATCATCATTTTCAGTGTATTGTTGTTAATCTTGTTCTTGTTGTTAACATATTGTCTGTCCATAAAGGAGGTATGGATCTGGTAATTTTTTCATGAGTGTACAAGTTGTCTTTCTATAAATTTCAAATTGCTTACATTTACTATAATTACCTTTGGCTTTTCCTGGACAATGAAATGATTGTTGAAATAATTTTTTTACCTTAATATAGTGAGGAGATAGATCTTAACTTGACAGAAGCAGCATGGGTATTTTTTTTTCTTAAATTGGTCTGATATATTTAATATTAGTTTGTGATGCTTCCTTTTCATTGATGAGAAACTCGCTTCCTTTAATAAATAATATCTTATTTTCTGTTGAGATAATAAATCATTGAGTAGATCATTGTGGTGATACTATGTTGCCTACTGATAAAGAAATGGTTATCTTCTCCATCTTGACATGATTTCCTTTAGTTAGTTTGAAATAATAAGGCTTAAATTTGGTATAAAAGAATTGTTCTTGTAGTTGCAGGTCCTCGACTTGGTTAGCCATGTCAATGCTTCTGAATGGGTTAGCTTTGGGATAATTCAAAAACTTTGACCTTAGTTTATAAAGTATAGATACTTTATAAACTATTTCTTCAGTTCTACTTATTTTTCTCAACTTATTCGTTCCATAATACAATTTCAGATATTGTTTCCTGTCTAATTAAGTTCAACTTATTTTTCTCAACTTATTTTGTCTTCTATTTGTAGGGATATAAGCTATTGCATCAGATGGAACCATATATCCACCAGTTTTATTCTTAAAAGTGGACTTAACAATAGTTATCATATTTTCTATTATGTTATTGAAGAATTTATTTTTTGTAAGTTATGATACATTTGTAGCCACCTAATAATTCATCCTTATGTTGTGTTACCTTCACATAGACATCCAAAAAGATTATCCGATGAGTTTATATTAATAAGATTTTTTTTGACTTAATGCTTGTACCACCTAAAATTAGGAATATGATACTTTTTGTTATTTCACTAGTGGTTGTTAATTATATTGTTTAAGTTACTTTAGTATTTAATTAGAATTAACTAGTGTTAGTTGGCATGGATAGAATATTTCTTTCTAGAATAAATAGATACCCTCCCATAACTAATTAGATTCCTCCCTAACCAAAAAAATTCCATTAATGACTATTCTAGAAACAAATTAGAGAGTGGAGAGGGGCAAAATTGATATTGTATCATCACCTATTCCACCTATAGTGGTCGACACTAACTGGAGGTGATTTTAATTCATTTTTTATTAGTTCACTCATTCTTCCTCCCCAAGCTTCTTATTCCCCAAGTCATTCCAATTTTCTACCAATTCCTACTCCAACCCACTCAATTCCTACACATTCTCATCCCTATGAAGGCCTAGAGCACTCGAGCACAAGGAGGACTATTGGAGAGGAGCCCAGCTAGAAGGATTGTGTCCATTTTACCCATTTCGTCTCCGATTTGGTGTAGATTTAACTCACAATAGATAATTTCTCTTTTCCTACCAATTTATATGTTAGAAACTAAATTTGAACCTCTAGAAACTCACCCATGGCTAGATCTAACCCAATAGATAGTGAATTAGGTGGTAGAGACCTCAAATTTAGTATAATTATATGTTTTTCTAGGCCATTTGGTAGAATTACGAATTTGTGTCCACCAAGTATTTGTGTGGTATTTCTATGAGGATATTGGTGTCTATTTGGGTTTATGATGGTTTTCTAGTGTCCATAATTGGATACTTAGTGTCGATATCATGATACGCCATGACACATGTAGATATATTTGATAGTTTTGGTGTATTTAGGCTAATTTGTGTTAATTCCTCTTTATTTGTACTATATATATATATATACATATATATATATATATATATATATATATATTGGAAGAGGTAATTGTGTTACAGACTCGTAATTGTATTACAGACTCCTGGTTTGAAGGTCTACAAACTCGGTCCGAAGACCCACCACATCTCGGCCCGTAGGCCCGCACCAGCACTGCACCCATCACCAACTCACCAATTAATTTCCTCCAAAGGAGAATTAAATGGTGTCCAGGAGGCTCGAGCCCACAACCTCCTGGTAATATGCATCGGTCTTAACCACTTGGCTGGACATTATTTGCACACACACACACACACACACACACACACACACACATATATATATATATATATATATATATATATATATATATATATATATATATATATATATATATATATATATATATATATATATTGTGTTCCATATGATTTTGTGTTGGTATCATGGTGGTATTGGTATAGGAATAGAGTAGCATGGTGTACCATGGTGTGGTGTGATACTAGAGGGTGAATGTGAGGTATTTTATATTTGGTTTGTGTTTGTGAGGAGTGTATTAGTATGTGTTGTATTGCTATCACATGGGTTGGAGTGATACCATGGTGTAGTGTGTTGATACATGAATATCATAGTTATGTTTGTGTGTCAATAGCATGAGTGCAGAGCGTATGTGTGTTTGAGTGTATGAGGAGGGGATGGTTGTGATTAGTTATCTTGAGTGAGTATACATTGGTGTAAGGGAGAGTGGTGTGAGTGAACTTGAGTGTAGAGTGTGTGAGAGAATGAGGGGATTAGTTTGTGTGTTTATAATGACTTTGGAGGGGGATTTAGCTTTGTACTGCTGTGCACTTGTTGTGGCATCATGCCTGCAAGCACAACAACTACATTAGCAGCAGTCATGGTAGCTGCTCGGGTAAGAGCATTGGTTACAAGTTTAGAAGATTAGAGCAGAGGTTGCAGCTACAACCATAACAACTCAGGCTATAGTAGTCTGCAGTAGGGTTCTGTACTTGTTGGAGCAAGCAGGTTGTTGCCTTGCTTGCTGCAAGTAGCAGCAACGTGGCAACGGAGGGGGTATGTATTCTGGACAGCTATGTAGGGGTTAGGTGATATGCATATGAGTGTTATTGTGGGAGTGAGTATCCAAGAGAGTGTGGATACCTGAGAGCATATAAAAGTATCATAATATGTACATCAGGACTGTGTACTAGTATAGGTGAATAGGTGAGTGTCTAAGTTGAGAATGCAAGTGTTGTGTACCAGTGTTGTATGGGTGCTGCATGAGTATGTGTAGTGATACCTATGTTTAGTATCTGTAGTGTCTAGAGTGTAATAGAATCCTTGTGTGTAACCTGAGTGTAGGTGAGTGTATATATAAGTAGCAGTTAGTGTATATCAGTATCAAGGTATGTGGGTTAGTATCTTGAGGGTAGTATCAGGATAATGGGAATATAATATCAATGTTAGGTATTATGATACCATTTGTGTGTGTGTGTGTGTGTGTGTGTGTGTGCGTGTGTGTGTATATATATATATATATATATATATATATATATATATATATATATATATATATATATATATAAACCTATAAAATAGGACTAGAAAACTAAGAAAAAAAACTTGGTGTCAGCTCGGATAACTATATAGGCAAACCAAATAGGGATTAGAGAACCCAAAAATAGGTATTGAACTAGTTTTATCCTATTGACCTAGAATCGATCTAGAAACCTAAATTAAGGCTAGTTAAGTTTGCTTTTGATTCCAAATCACCTATTGAATTGAAATTTCATAATATAGGTCAATTGGACTCTAGTTCGGACTCTGATTTGTATTTGCATCTCAGGACCTCAGACGAGTACATTCTCTGATAGTTTTTTTTACTTGATATTTTCTATGATACCTGTTTATAGTATTATTTTACTTAATTTCTGACACGCTTGATACACAGATTGGTATTATATGGATTCATTGTCATGAGATTCGTAGTTTCAAGCCTGTTAACTTTTCTAAACTAATGTATTACTGGACTAATATATTTACTGGCCTATTAATTTTTTTGGACTATTGTGATACTTCGTGTCGAGACTCGAATCCATGAGTACTAGTCGGACGAGAAAATACCTAGGAGATGTGTGAACTACCCTTTCTATATCCCATGGTCTTACTGGAATAATAGCAGCCACACAACACTTGTGGTTTATGAAATTTTACCCCTTAGCCGTTCAGATGTCAATTTGGTATTTCAACACACGTAGATAGCTGTAGTATTTCTTGTTTATTCGACTTACCGGTTACATTCTTACATGGTTATGTTTACTTGATTCTACATATTTACTTGTCTTTACTGTCATACTTATCTGCTTCACTCTATCTACCTTACCATGATGTCTTACTTATCAGTTCACTCTTTTTCCAGTGCCATGATTCTATGCTTACTTGTTCAACATTATTACATTACTATTTATTGTTTTATAGTCTTTATCAAATATTGGAACTGTTGTTATAGTTGTATCCGTTATATCCTGACTGGATAACATTTTTAGGTGATTGCCTAGAGAACTGGTGTCCCATATATTATAGACCCTAAGAGGGTGTAGTGGCAGAGTTGGACCATGTTGCTTAGGAGTAGCTTAGAGTATTGCCGGGAGGTCTAGCCGGAGATATTCAGTTCTTTTAGTTTCTATTCTAGTAGTTTGATACTGGATTTGTCTCAAGAGACCATTTTGTTACTTGGATTGCTATATTGAGCTTTTAGACTTATTGTTTGTTGTCTAGACTTGTTTAGAACTTTTGACTTTGGATTTTGTTCTCTTTATATCATATCTTTATCTTCGTATTAGATCTTATGATTTAGTATTATCATTATTTTATATCATTGTTCTCCTTATGGAGTTGGATATTTGTGTGAGATAGTTAGTTATATAGTAATGACCTAGACAACGTTCTACCGATGATGCTGCAGCGTATGTTGGACGTACCAATGTACTCGTGCATGAATATCCAGATACGGGTCGTGACAATGCTTGTTCTTGACAATAACCAGATTGTACTCCTTCGTCCAATCCTGAGAAGACTGTTGAAGGAAATCAAGCTCAAATTATCATCTTGAGGATAATCATCATGATTATGGTCATCCTTATGATTCTTTCTACTCTTCTTCCTCCAATCTTGAGAAGACTTTTTGTACACTTTGTATATATAATTCTTCGATGTTTACGATATACAAACTTTGTATTTGTGATCAATAAAAAAATTATGTGTACTATAATATTATTTGTGTGTCGTAACTGGCGCCAAAATATATTATATAATATATAATTATAAATCGAATTTTGGTTAAACAAAAATTATCTTCTGTTGACGGTTATAAAATGTCATCAAACATCTGAATTTTGTAACAAAATATCATTTCTTGACGATTTTTAAACATAAAGAAAGGTTTCCTTGACGGTTTTCCTCCGTCAGGGAAGGGCATTCTTGACGGTCATTACTCGTCAAATAGACCAGAGTCAAGAAAAGTTCTTATTTACATTGACGGTTTTTGCTATAATTTCTTGACGAATATTTTTTACTTGACGGATTAAAACCGTCAAGAAAATCAAACCAGAAACCGTCAAAAAAATTAGAGACTTTTGTTGATTCTGGCCTAGATGATGGATGCAGAACCGTCAAAAAAAAACTATTTTTCTTATATATATATATATATATATATATATATATATATATATATATATATATATTGTTTTTTTTTATGGGGTTGTGGTATGTTGGTAACACCATGGTGCATGGGAGGGGCGGGCATGGCTCGAGCCTTGGGCTGCTCCGCTGTGCTCTTGCACCGGGGAGTTAGATTAGGAAATCCAATAAAATATATATATATATATATATATATATATATATATATATATATATATATATGCGCTATCTTATTGTGATGTCAACAGATCCATGGTCAAGCAAAGAAAACAAAACTTATAATTGGGTTTAAGGGTTACAAAACCCCAAATCCAAGGGGCATCGTAGCTACACCCACAACCCCTTTCCCACTTGGTCGCTGTCACAGTCGGCATAACCAGCTGGCTATCCCTCGGATGCCACAACATCAAGGCCCATAGTTGATCAAGTCCCAGTTGGGCCTTGCATGGATTTTATAATCATGTATTAAGGAGGAAATTAAGTAGATTGTTATATTGCATTGCTGTATGCATTTAATTTGTTGACTATCAAAAAACAGAAAAGAAAAGGGAAATATCGCCCAATGGAAGATTAGACGTAATCATTGAGGGTATATATATATATATATATATATATATATATATATATATATATATAGTAAGAATTCAATTATTCCGGTCTGAAAAGGAATTAATACTTCTGAAATCCCTTGCAATGGAAAGCTATCTGACACAATAAATATCTGCCAACTACTAGTTATTGCTTAGATATGTGGAAGTAATGGGGAGTAAATGTTTTGTTAGTGAGACAAAGTTAGCATCCATAATAAATAAACATAACAAAGGTCATAAAAGAAGAGATTGAATGAGAGGGAAAAGGAAATAGTGAAATCAAGACAATTTCTTCTAATTTATTACTAGCTACTTGTGGGTCACAGAACAATTATGTCTGGATCTAAACTCAGGAATAGAAAGTTGCAGTTAGGAAAAAGGGTCTTTGCTATAAAGTTCCATAATCAATGGAATCTTTACAGTTCACAGACCTCACCATCAATTAAAGATTTTGGTGTGAATTCAAACCTGCAGGAATAGAGCAGTAATTTTGCCAATACAATCCATGGAAGAGTAACAATCCTCACTGGAACAACCAAAGTTTGTGTTCCAATTATTTGCTTTCATGATCAGGTGATCCCTGAAAGTTTTAGCCAAATGATACAGTTGTTTATTAGTGTATATAGCTTTCAACATATTTCAATAGGTTTTGAAGAAGACATGGCAGCAAGACAGATCACATGGAGTTGAAAGAGATAAAGCCAAACTCTTATGGAGAGCTTGATTATGCTTATGTCAATTACTTCTTCCTCTTTTGGAAGGGCCAAATTAAATTATTAGAGGGGAAATAATCGACTTTATGTATTATTTTATTTTAATATTATAGACTTTGTAATTTTTAAGATAAATGACGTATACTTAATAAACACTTAAATATTCCAAAAGTTTATTTTCTATTTTATATTGATAGCATTGTTTTGGCAGTTGGAAGCTAGCAGTAGTTTGAAAAGACAACTATGCCCCTATTATTGAATCTTATTTTATTTCTTTTCCAACCTTACATTATGGCTTTGATAAAGGTGCTACAAAAATGACTAGGATCTGGTCCAATTTTTTTTACAAATTTCTTACTTAAAATTTTTCTTAGGACTAGTCCAAAAAATATTTAGGACAGTCCATTGAATTGCATACATTATTTAGGATTGTCAAATTTTTGACAATCCAACCTATTGAAGGATATGCCAAAATTTTGACAGTCCTAAATAAATTTTTTGACTAGTCCTGAATAAAATTTTGAGTGAAAAAAATTATAAAAAAATTAAATCAGCATCGAATCTTTTTTTAGTGCCTTTATCAAGGGCATACATTATCTAGGCTTTTATGTTGGGGCATTTCAAACAGGATTATTATTTTTCTATTGATGGAATTTGTTAGTGTGTGGAGGCCATAATCCGACTAGGGTTTATGTTGGGGCATTTCAAACTGGTCTAACCATTTGGGAAAATATGAATTATTTTCTGTTTCACTATCACTCTTCACATTCCCATTATTTTGGATATAGAGCTGCATTAGGAAGAACAAAAGACGAAATCATAAGTGTCAGGATCTCCGAGTTGGACGCCTAGAAACCCAAGGACATTGAGTACGTTTGTCTACACCTACTAGAAGTGTAATACAAGTCCATTAGATGTAGGCTTAATAACCAACATGATTCTATTTTAATATCTTTTATGTGTAAAATCCTGTAATTTTGGAACCTGTTTGAAATTAATATTAAGTTTTCCCAACTAATTTCTCTAATAAAATTTTCTAAAGGAATTAGTTTATTTGTACTTATAAAAAATTTACTAATCTTGACTAAAACCTAAAATAAATAATTAAATCTTAAACTTAATAACCTAGTAACTAACTATATAAACATGAAATAATAGTTAAGGAACTAAATCCAAATCGTAAGTAAGTGTAAACTAAATCCTAGTTAAATAATGTAATACTAAACCGTTTAAGAGAAAAAAAAAAATTCTAATCTTTTTAATCCTCACTAATTGTTTCAAATCCTATCTTTAATGTATCTGTATCAAAACCGAGTCTCCCCCCCTTCCCCCCAATTTGTTCTCGTTCACCTTTATCGAATTCCTACTATTCTCTACACCTTTGCCAGTACAAACCCCAAGACCGCCACCTAGACCATACAATGTTGCGTTAAGAGCCCTCCATCTTGTTTGCCCACCCCTGCACCCTCGTAAACCCATCACCGGCATTTTCAATCGATCCCTGCAGAAATGACGTCCTTGTTGTGATTTTGAGCACCATTAATTAACACGCACACAACAATAGTCTCTCAATGCATCTCCACCATGAGTTGTATCCCTGCCTGCCAACACGGCGTGCCATATGTGCTCTAGCCGAAATAACAATTGGTTCAATCGCAACAACCAGACCAAAGCAATGGGTCAACTTTCTAAGATTCAGGTAAACCCAATAACTCCCTCGAAATGATT